>CM066733.1:9620000-10220000 GCA_033961575.1 Aselliscus stoliczkanus
TCCTTGGAATTCCCCATGAGAAGGGATTAGTTAGCCAACCCTTAGTCACTCTGCTGGGAATTGACTGAATGCACAGTGGAGAAGCTTGGAGGCTAACTCGCTTGTACCTCCTGGATTTGATCGCAAGGCATTTTGGGGCCATAATTAGCATCATAGAAACACGCACTCAAACCCTGGGCTGTGACTTGACAAACACTTATACTGGAACGCTGAATCAGAGGCCTGGCTGTGTGCGTTCAATTTACTCCAGTGTAATTTTTTGGCATTACTCTCCTCGGGTTCTGCTAATGAAATCGAAATATGTAATTTCACCAAAGTTCCACTGTAATTTAGCAATTAATGTACAATTATTTTAATGCGTTACTTTGTTTTTTAGCAAACAAACAAATTAGGAGGTTGCATGTTTTGCCTGGCTTTAAATGACTAAAACTAGCCTCTCATTTTCCACATGGGCTAATGTTGCTGGTGTGCCTCGTAACACATGTAGCTTTACAAAATTTCCTTGAAATGCAGATGCAGGGCGGTGAGCAGGCACACATGCTTTAAATTTAGACTTTTGAAGTCAAGGCTCCGAGCACCTCAGCCTGATATCTCAGCTGGATCGGGCACCCCCAAGAGCCCAGCAAATCTCAGATCTGAGAAATGGCTCGGCTGAATTTTATCGGCAGCAGGATAATACTGAAGCACGGTTTCAGGTCCACGTTCAGATTGTCCAGTGGGTCCCAGAGCCCTCCGCAGAAGAAAAAGAAAAGAAAGCATAGTATTCTGCCTTTCACATCGCCTGCCATGGCGAGCCTTCACTAGGCAGACGGAATCTAGCACGCAGGCTTGCGTGGGATTTAAAAATGTCCCACTGAGAAACATTGGCAGTGCTTCATGCAGAGGCTGCAGGGACATCTCAGGTGAGAAGAAACCCACTGTAATTAGCGCTCTCGATTTCTTTAAGGCCTCTGGCCCCGTCTCATTAGGAGTCTCATCCATCTCTTGTGGCCTCTCCCTCCCGAAGCTGGAAATATGCCCCTCCCATTTACCACCCACTCCATATCACCAGCCTGAGGACCTCAGCGGGCTCAAATAATAAGTTAAGACAGTTTTCCTATTAAGCACTGGAACATTTTCCTCTCTCTAGTCTGCCGCTTGTTCTGGCCTTGTGAATGTTTCAGAAGTGGGGACCTCAAATTTCCCCACTGTTTTGTTGATTCTGGGCTTTTGATTCAAGGGCCTGTCTGGCAGAAGATGTCCTATAAACACATCAGCCACAGTAGATGGCAAATGCTAACAAAAAGACAAAAAAAAAAAAAAGAGCATATACATGATTTTCCTCCTATGTAGTTACATCTACCTGTCCCAGAGATGGCACATTTGGGGTCCTCTCCATTATTAAGCGTGAGCATACATGATGCCTGTAATGACCTCATCATGTTGCATGATTATGGGCTGCCATCTCCGAACTCTTTCACACGTCACTGTGAACTTTAAATTGGCACTCCAATCTCCCAGTGGCCTGTCAGTCATGAGAATCGCATCTTTATGCCAGCAAGCCCCTCACATGGAGTCTGACATGCAATCTTCAGTAAATTACCCTGTCACTGACAATCTTGCAGTTATCTTGCAAACAATCAAGCCGGCACTCAAACTGTTTTGAATTGCCAGTTTGGGACCCAAGAGGCTGCCAATGTCTCCATTCCAGAGGCACGTGAGTGTCACAGTCCTCTGATGACATTGCACAATTTCTTTCTTTCTTTATCTACCTGCTTATGTGTCTGTCGGGTTGGTTTCCCCCATGCTAAGCGTGGTGAGAGAGGTTTGCAGAGTCCCTGAAAAGGGCCTGGTTCTGACTCAGCAGTTATGGGAAAGCGAGCCAGGCCTTCCCGACGGGCCGAAAACGGAGGTGTCCTGCATCTGCCTGACACATCCTTGTTTACTTCACTATGTGTGATGCGGCCGTGGAAAATCATCTCGATACTCTCTGTCAGAATACAGGCAAGATCACAGCTCTGGCTGCATGCCACATGCAGATGTCGTGTGCTAAGTGCAATGGCCATTTCAGAGAAATATGGGCGTGGAGAAACTTTCTGGGAACAGTACAGAAGGCATCCTTTACGTTGCTTTTGATAAAGAAAATCAAAGAGAATCTTCCATAATAGTTCTGGCATGTGAAGCAGAAATCAGGTTCCTGCTAACTTGAATCTTTTGCATTCAAATTCCCACAGTTAAAAGCCCAAAAAAGTCTCACAGCATCCGAGGTAAGAAGCTGGCCTGTGGAATCAGATGGATTTGGGTTTGAAGCTAGAGTCCCTAGCTGTGTGAGCTTAAAAAGGTAATCAACCTTGCTGAACCTCAATTTGTTTGCCTTTAAAACTGAGTTATTGGGCCGGCCAAGTGGCTCAGTTGGTTAAGAACTTGCTCAAGTGGGGCCGGCCGAGTGGCGCATTGGTTAAGCGCTGGTTTTGGGATGCCAGTGGCCCCGGTTCGGATCCCACATGAGGGCCAGTGACACTGCCCTCTACAGCTAACAACAGCTCCACCTGGAGCTGGGCTGTGCGAGCCCCGGTGATGGTGTGGGCTGCAGCCCCTGCTGCAGTGGGCTGCCATAGGCTGCAGTGAGTGACCCACAGCCAGCGTGAGCGGCTGGCAGCCAAGCGTGAGCTGCCAATAGCCGCGGTGAGCGACATCCAGAGGCCAGCAACCGATCTGCCTCATCCGGGAAGAGCGCAATGACGATACCAACAGTGAAGCAACATCCTCCGCAACTAAACTGAAGAACAAAAAGACAGCAACTTGTCTGTGCCCCTTCCCCGATTCCCCAACGCTGTTCCCCTCCACCAATTCCCCAATAAAATCTTTAAAAAAAAAAAAAAAAAGAACTTGCTCAAGTGTGTGAGCTCTGAGCTCTGAGCAACAGCAGTTCGACGCCCAGCCCTAGCTGAGCTGCCGCGGAGCTGCCAACAGATGGCAGGATGGCTCAGCTAAAAAACAACAACAAGAAAACCAAAAAACCTGTTATCAATGTATCTATCGTAGTGTTAAGTGATGGAGAATAAATAAATTGATGTACAGGTTATCAGCATGGCACATAGTGTGTGTACAATGAAATGTAGGTCTTTCTATAACCAGAAACTCCCTGAAATTTTCAACTTTTCCAGTTTATAAAAACTGGACATGGAAATACATGAAACGAATATCCCCTTATTAGAGTCATTCACTGTTATGTGCTATATAGTAGGTTGAATCTTGGAAAGGATGCTATGTTTCCAGATAGTGATAATAATAATTGATAGCGATAATACGTGCTATAGATTGAACAGCATGTACAGCACATATATTCTTAGTTCCTAAGTCCTTACGACAACCCTACAAAGCAGAATACTGTAACCCTTAAGCTGCAGACTCTGGCTTAGGGTATCTGGGTTTGAATCTCAGGTCAGCTACCGTTGATCTGCTGACCTTGGACAATGAACTGCTGTGTGCCTCAGTTTCCTCATGTACAAAATGAAGAGGATGATGTTAGAAAGTGTTCTTGAGAGGATTAAAGCAGTTATTACATGTACAGTGCTTGGAATAGTGCCCTGGCACTCCATAAACTGTGCATTATCCCCATTATGACATCACGGATCCTACAGAAGCTGGAAACGGCTGCTCAAATAAACTGAGTAAGTTTTGCGAGTGACTAAGAAGCAGCTTTGGATAAAAAGTAGGAAAAGGCAACCAACAAGGTCATCACCCTTTGTCTTCTTCATCATCAGAAGGAGGAGACGTGAACTTCCCAAAGGGATAAAGACAGGACAGTGGACACCCATCAACAGGGGAACATATGGGCAGCCATGAGGTCACTCACTTCTGTCTACTGCTAAAGCTGGGAAAGAATGTGGCTGGTTGAAATGAGCATCTGAAAAGAAATCAACTGAGAAACACAATGTCTGGGAATCCATTCTCCGCAATGCGGGCTGCTGAGGCCCCCACTATTTCCTGGGGAGAGTCAACCCCCAGTCAGCTGTTTACCATTGTCACAAGGTGGTACTTGGCTTCTGGGCTGGCTGCAGGTCTGTGTCAGCTGTTTCTAGACCCTCCTACTTTGCTCTGCTGGGTTTTTAAGGGAGTTTTTAAACAGCCAAGAGATTTCACCTCAGCTCTATAACTGAACACTTATTAGTAAAGCTGGGGGCGAGGAGGCCATTGGTCAATGCAGAGGCCGCAGAGCACACAGTAAACATCTGGGTATTTCAGGGTTGGCTGAAGCACACACACCTCTTTTCTGCTGGGGAAGACTGTGTGAGCCACTGTATTGCTCTCTTAGGAAAGGAAGGGCTCCAAGAATGAGAGGGTGGAAATTTCATTTATTTTCCTCTTTGATCTTTGTAAACTGTGCAGCTTATGGAGAATCCGGATGGAAGGATTTTGTTCAATTTTTGGTGCCTTTTGTTCCCTGTAGCTTGGTATGCAAGTGACTCCCTCTTCAATCTACACGAACTCTCCGGCTTTCTTGGGTATTAAAGGCTTCAGAGAGACATCTAAATTTACTTTTCCCAGTTTCATTTTGTGACACGGTGGCACAAATCGATGCCAACAATTCAATTTAGGTGCCACAGATAGATCTGCTTGTGTCTGTATGCAGCACCTGGCTGGGAGCTGGTCAGCGGCTGGGAGCTGGTCAGCGGCTCAGATTGTAAAAATGAGCCCCACTCTTTCCAAACCATGGTTTGAGGGCAGGTATCACCAACCACCACATCTACCTTCCCTACTCGCTGGGTTAGAAGACCTTAGAGCAAATTGGTTAAAACGTGGGCTTTGAAGAGCACATACTGCTCCATTTATAGGATGTTCAAGACCAGGCAAAGTTAATCATGGTAGAAAGTTAGAAATTGTAGCTACCTTGAAGGGAGGTATTGGCTGGGAAAAAAATTTAAGGGAATTTTCTGGGTGCTGAGAATGTTCTATATCTTTATCTATTCACTTGGAGATTTTATATATATATATTTTAATAAAGCTGTGTATTGAAGATTATGCACTTTATGTACTTGCTAACAAGCTGACTTTAGGCAAGACATCAACCTCTCTGCTCTTTGTCTTCCTCATTTACGAAGTGGGCATGATGATGGTGGTGATGGTAATGATGGTGATGGTGATGATGATGGTGATGGTGATGATGATGGTGGTGATGGTGATGGTGGTGATGGTGATGGTGGTGACGGTGATGGTGGTGGTGATGGTGGTGGTAATGGTGATGATGGTGGTGGTGATGATGGTGGTGATGGTGATGATGGTGATGGTGGTGGTGGTGGTGGTGGTGATGGTGGTGGTGGTGGTGGTGATGATGGTGGTGATGGTGATGGTGGTGGTGATGGTGATGGTGATGGTGATGATAGTGATGATAGTGATGATGGTAGTGGTGATGATGATAATGATGGTGATGATCACTCACAGGAGCATTGGGAGGATTAACCAAGATAATCCACATGAGGTACCTAGAAAAGTTGTGAGCACCTAGTAGCCTGCTAAGTGCCTCTGAATTGTTTCTATGTCTCTCCTGTTTTTTGGCATCATATATATTTGTTTAGTACACAGAGTGAGGTACTTGCCAATTTCTCATTTCTTCAAGTAAAAGACAGGGAATCCAGGTGGTGAGCCCAATAAATCCTAGGGCTGTTTTTGAGATCAGTTAATGATAAAGGAGGTGGACAATTAATGAAGCAGTGCAGAGAAGGGAGGCAACAACAAGTTGGGGCGAGAAGGAAGAAACTGGTGATGGAAATTAAGGAACAGTGGGGCTGGAGGCTGCTTTTACTCTGCTGGGTGGCAAAGACCAAAGGCTCCTGAATTTTAGCCAGAGACACAAAGGGGCTCTTGGGGAAAAAGAAATATGGCAACCATAGAATTCATTCATTTTCCCTTGGGAGTTATTTCTTGTGAACTTTTGTGGGACCATGCCTAACATGTGTGGGGTCTCTGGCAAATACTCTTTGGCCAGTCCCCTGTCTATAGAAACATTTTGAGCTGCTCAAATCAGCATATCAACATCATTCTGGCAGCCTGATCTCACATGATTTTGCAAAAGAAACACTACACTCCTCCAACCAGCAGGAGCAATCCACATACCAATCTGCCCTCTGGAATTGAGTTTGGGCATTGGGCCTTGAGATATCTCCTAGATGCAAGCCCACAAACATCTCAGGGCATCTGGTCAACCCCACATGTATGGGGGTGGTAGTGAGGGATGGTAGAGGGTCAGAGAGAACACTGAAAGGGGACCAGAGCTCATGTGGGTGCTACTCTGGTCTGGGGTGCTCCTCCTAGGCAGCATTGTTGACCTTGGCTGGTCCCTTCCCTGGAGAAGCACTTAGAAAATTTCAAGGAGGACATTACAAAGCTCAGGGACCCACTTGCTCAGAGTAGCACTGGGTTTTTGGCCCAGTTAAACAAATAGCAAAAGGCTACGAGCTTTAGAGTCAGAATGGTCTGGTTTAAAACCTGTTCTATCATTCATTAGCTACGTAATGTAACCTTGGCAAGTGACTGACCTCTGGTGGCTCATGTAGTTTTCCCAGCTGCGGAATTGACTTAATTGCACCTTCTTCACCAACAGTCACAGGGATGCTATAAGATGGTGCATATGAAATGAGATGATGAAGGCATTGCATTAATACAGAGGGAGAGCTCAACAAACAGAGGCTATTCTAAATATTTCCTGCTCGCCACCAGGGAAGGGCACTGTTCCATTTGCATTTTACCCAATGCCTGCTGACAAGTTGGAAGTGAGGGATAATTGAAAGTATTCTGGCTTGATGTAACTAAGAAGTGAAAGGAACGGGCAAGGCTGACTTGATTTAACTTGGCAATATGAGATTAGTTCTTCATTGCCTCTGTTAGGTCTCCTGCATTGCCAACATTTTAAAGCAATAGATTGGCTGACAGGGTGCTCATTTGGAAGATTTCACCTGCCATTAATACCCTGGCTGCCTGATGGAACGTCCTTCCACAGGCGTTTCCCCCCCCACCCACCCACCTTTGCCCACAGAACAACTGCCATTCTTAAATATTGCAAGAAATGAAATTGTATTTGCACTCCTTCTGCAGGGCCCATTGGAAGTGTTCCTTTTGCTTCTTGCCAACTCTTTTTGTCAGTCTCCCGAGTTCCAAGGCCAGAGATCCTTGCCCCAAAGCACCTTCTGGCTTTTCTTATGATTTAGCAATGGAAGATCAATCATGGCTGACCAGAGATCTGGCAGAGTGGAAGCCCCACTGAGAGCGGCTTTGCTGGCTTTCCTATTTTTCAGGATGGATGTGGGAAAGAAAGCAAAGGCTGATTAGGAAAACCCAGGCACCATTATTGAAGGCAGGGATATAATCTGGGGAAGACCTCCCTTTAGTATGACTCCGGCTCGACCTTAAAGCCACTGGGGCATCTGGTCGACCCTATGTGCATGCATTAGGGTGGGATGTGGAATGGTAGAGGGTTTATGACAATGAGCTCGCAGTGTGTGTTCAGTGTTTGTTTTTTTTTAGAATAGTTTTTCACCAAAAAACCCTAACAAAACAAAACAAACCACAACAAAAACCTTTTAAACCAATGCTTCTCAAATTCTAACCAGCACCAGAATCACTGGAGACCTTGTTCAAAGGTAGATTTTAATTCTGTGGTGGTAGGGCGGGGCCGGAGAGCCTACATTGTTTACAAGCTCTCAGGTGATGCCGGCACTGCTGTTCCAAGCACCAAACCACTGTTGGTCCAGCTGTGCCTCCTGACCTCCTGCTCTGGAAGCCCCTCAGTGATGTTAAACTGCCCATTCCTGATGTCACCCAAACCTACTGGGTTCCTGAGAGTGGAACCCAGGAATCTGCATTTTAAAGAAGACTCTCAAATGATTCCTTTGCTCGCGAAACCTTGAGACCCGCTGCTCTGAATTATGAAAAACACCCTTCAAATATCCACAGCAGTACATATGAGCCTGAGGGACTAAAGCTGCTTTCCACACCATGTCTCCTGGGGAATGTTAATAGAGGGTCCCTGAAACCTAGAAGTGGAGGTGTGAGAGGAAGACCTGTGGTCAAAACAATTTGGGAGACTCTGGGGAAACAGAGTTAAACTGGTCTCTTTGCAGCAGGACTTCTCAGAGCCTTTGATGTGTGAGTATGCATTATGGGTCTAAAGCCGCAAAGGAGCAGGCAGCATTTCCTGGCAATGGACCCCTTTTGGCTCAGAGCATCTTCCTACAATAGCCTAGTATGATCTATTATAGGCTGGGAAGCACTTCATGAGAACATAGGGCTCTCCGTTTGGGGGCTCTATACTTGGAAGGGCCAGCCAAACTTTCACCTACTCAGTAGTTACAAGTGGCAGCCCCAGAGTTGATGCTGGCTTTTTGGTGATCAGGTACAACACAAACCACATCACACTACTAGCACATCAGCTCAGAGCCCTTGTCCTTGGATTCCCAGTGCCTCCCAAATCCAGTGCCTTTCAGCATAGGGATCCTGTGCTAGGTGACAGCATCCTGGGGCTCAGGGATGATGAAGCATTAATGGCAGCCATGTCTCCTGAGAGCCAATCGTTGGCACTTATGAAAAGCTTACTAGGTGCCAGGTACCATCTAAGTGCTTTACAGGCATCTTCTCATGAAATCACCATCAGCATGGTAGGCATCGTCAGCACTTTTGTTCCCAGAGGAGGAATGGGAGTGAGATTAAATAAATCACCGAAGACCAGGCAGTTTGTACATGACAGGGCTGGGTCTTAAACCCAGTGTGCTGCACTCTGGAGCTAAATCTTACATGGGGCTACCACGTGAGGTCTGTCACTGCTAGGCATTCCAAATGGCCCCACACAGGAGCCATTGTGCCTGAGCCACGCTCTTTTATCTAAGGCAGGACTATGTCACACAGAAGAGGAACAATTTAAATACATGTTGAAGGGCGATTTATTTTTTGGGGAACTGGGATGCAGAATGTTTTCGCTGGCCCTCTGCCCCAGCTTCTATAATAACTTCACCCAGCTTACACTTCTGACAGGTGGATCACCCCAGGGCTGCCCTTCTGCCAGCCACCTAAGCTCCTCTGTGCTTTCGCAGCTTGTGCCTTGTATCCTTACCCAATGGTGCTCACAAGAACCCTTTGGGGTAGGCGCCATGATTTCCATTTTGTAGATGAAGAAACCAAGACTCAGAGAGGGTGAGGGCCTTGCCCACAATCACACAGCTAGAAGATGGATGAGTGATTCACCCCTAGGCTGTCCACCTCCAAAACCCACATCCTGGCTTCTACCCTCCGTGCTACGTAGAGGCTGGGAGTAATCACAGCCATATAAAGGCACGCTGTCAGTGTTGGAGGATTCTGAGTCTTCAGAAAACAGCTTCATTTTCAGGTTGTTGTTATTTTTCTCCGTCTGTCTCTGTCTCTCTCTCTCTTTCCCATCTTCCCCCTCTTCATCTCTCTGCCTTTCTTCAACCCAGATGGAGTCTCTAGAAATAATGATTTCACTTGATCCGAATTTCCCACCCCGGGCATCCCCTGACAGGCCTCTCTGGTACGGTCTCACCCTTGTTAGCCTCGGGCCACGGTTTTGTACCTGAGGGATTTCTATCCGGCCTGCTGCTGTCTCTCCCCTTTTCTGTTACAAAGACCAGTGACAACAAAGAGCAGGGGCCTCCGATCTCAGCCACTGACTTCCCCAAATGCTCACCCTCTGCTCGCATTTTCTGGCCTCTTGCAGGCTGGTCTACTCCTCTCCCCACCCCGATCAACCTCCATTTCAAGGAGCCCACTGACAGGTCAGACAGGAAGCAAGCATGGCCAGTGACATCCAGCCTGGCAGGGGGTGGCGGCCTGGTGGGGTGCCAGACAGTGACCTGCTGGGCCCCTCAGAAAGAAAAGAGACTGTCATTGCCAACACCTCTCTGAGCAACAAACTGGAACGGTAACTTTCTGCCTGAGGAGAAGCCCTGTGTCTTGCGGGGAGGTGGGAGGGCGGCCGCAGAGCTGAGTGAGTTGGCAGGGGGCATGATGCCTCTCTTCCTGCTGCATAAAGAAATGCCCCCTACTGCCAGCTGGGAGAAGGGACCAGACTCAGCTGTCATACTAGCCTCCTGTTGGGTCAGGGAAATCTTAAGTGCTAATTCCTAAACATGGTCTTTGCCATGCTACAGGCCCTCCCTTCTCACTTAGTTTCCACATCCACTGGATGACACAGGTACTAGGAGGCAGTATTGCACTGCCAGTTATGATCCCAGGATCGGGAGGTCTACAACAGACTAGCTGTGTGGCCTTGGGCTAGTTACTTTACCTCTCTGAGCCTCAGTTTCCTCATCAGGAAAATGGAAATAATAATCATACCAGCTTAATGGGGCTGTTATTAATGCTTAAATAAACCTCATACAAGGGCCTTTAGCATATGGTAGCCACTTATTTACTCTGGCTTTACGGATGGAGAGACCCAGTCGTAGTGAAGTTATTACGTTACTTGACAAGGTTGGGCAGCTGCTAGCGATCTTCCCCCTCTACTCCATGCCTGGCCACATGAGCCATGGTTCGAGGGCTAAGGATTCACTCAGCAGTGATCCTCACCAGCCCGTCTTAGACGACGATTACGGAGCTGCATACTTAGTGCCATCAGCCCACAGGAAGTAGACAGGGTGAGCAAAGCCGATAACAGAGAAGAAAAGCATAACCATGTGTTCTCGTCTTACTGAAAAGAGATGATGTACCTGACATTTGGATTTTCTTTGCATTAATTAAACAATGTCAATGGTATGTAGTGACTTGGGTGTCATTGTCTTTGTGTTTTGTTTTTGTTTTTGTTTTTTTAAGTTTTAAATGAAATTTATTCATCCTAAAATAATCTACTGAGTAAAAGACAACTGCTTTCTATCCTAGATACTTCTCATTAAAGCTTTCATTCTCATTCAATTCATTTAATAATGAGTTGATTGAGACAGAGAGGGACCCTGTGGCTATCTATGGACCTAGATTTTAGAGGGGAAACACAATTAAAAAAATAAAAGTATAAAAGACTTTGAGAGAGTGATAGTATTTGGAGGGAAAGGAAAACAGGGCAGCAGGTTGGAGAGGGATGGAGGAGGGGATTTGCTGCTTAAGGTGGGGAGTCAGGGACGGCGTCTCTGAAGAAGGGATGCTTGGGTAGAAACCTACATGAGATGAGAAAACAAGTCATGGAAACATCTGGGGGAAGAGCAGTCTGCGCAGAGGGAACGCAGGCACAAACGCCCAGGGTGGGAGTGTGTTTTGTGAGTTGATAGGAACAATAAGACGGATGTTGAGCCGAATGAGGGCGAAGAATAGAGGGAGGAAATGAGATCCGAGTGGAAGCAGGGACCCACTTACTCGGAGCAAAGGAAGCCACTGTTGCCACCTGGATGCCACTGTTTGGGAGGTGAGATGTCCTGGGAAACTCTGAACGGGGATGGGATGTGATCTGACTTTTAAAAGGATTCTTCTGACTGCTCTGACTCGTCCACCCAGCATGCTCTGGTTGGGGATGAAAAGATACTAAGAAAGCATGACCGTAGTGATTAGGAATAGGAAATGGAGAGGCCAGACAAGGGGCACCCACACTTTTCTGTGGCAACATGTGTATAGACAAAGTTGCCATGTGGAAGCACCAGGCATGATCCCATGTGCAGATCATGTGACGGTCCGAAAGTGACGGAGTTGGTGCTATGTGTGACAGGGCCAAGACTGGGTGACAAGTTCCAGTGGGCTGGACTCTTCTCACGAGATCTGCCCGCCTTGTGCCATGTGCTTGACGAGCGAGCATGGCAGAAACAGGAAACGCTCTGGTGACGGTGGGTCCCTTTCCACATCTGCTTTCTCCCCGGGGCCCCCTCTCTCTTCCTGCGCCCAGAGCCAGCAGCTTTGCACTCTCAGGCAAACCTGATATACAACTGCTTTCAGAAAATGGGTCTGGGAGGAGAGTGAGGATGACATTTAGAATTAGGAGAGCTGAGCTTCCAACCCAGTGCCTCATGGCTGACGTTGGGAAAGCCGCTCTTTGCCTCCCCACTTCCTGTGTTCGTTAAATGGAATCCTCTCTTGTTAAAGGCAAGAAACTGATTCAGGGATTTTTGTCACCCTGTGCAGGAGGCCAGACAGAATCTGTCAGTGAGCCATGCAACTTGGGGGCCACAGGTTTGTGTCAGAGCTGGTGGGTGTGGGATTTAGAGGGTACATTAGAACAAGGACCGAAAGATGGATTTCTCATTGTGGAATGTTATGACGAAATGATGTTGACGTGAAGTGGCAAGCTTCTGAGTGGGGGCAGTGTGCGTTTTTAGAGTTTGAAGTCACAGGGAGATTCTAATACTTTGAGCTGTCCTTTAAACCACGTGGCATTCAGTCACTTGCTATGAACTTTCTAGTCAAACCTCATCACAGGCCTATGAGGCTGGTGGTACTTTTCCAGGTTTACAGAGGAGAGAACAGAGGCTTGGAGGGGTTAGGTTCTTTGGCCAAAGAAGCACAGCCGGGGAGAAATGGAGCCGGAATTTACACAAGTCGGCCTCACCCCAAAGCCCGAGGAGCCCCGCAGTTAAGGGCACAGCATCCAGTGCTGGCCTAAGGGGCAAAGGGAGAAGCAGTGAATGTCACCCAGGGTGCGGGACCAGGGCCAGCTACCACCATCTCTCCCAGCGCGCTCTTCCCAGCTGCCCTTTGTTGCAACACCCTTGAAAGAGGAGGAAGATCCCAGGAGGTTGGAGCCCTGAGCCCCGCTTTTCACAGCTACATCTCTGTGGCCGTGACTTCAGTAGGCCAGTGATGCCCCAGGGCCCACACGCCAATCAGGCTGCCGCTGCCCCAGGGTACAGAGCCATCTCTCTCCATCAGGCAGCCCGGGGCTGCCATGCTGAGAGAAATCCCTCTGCCAGCACTTGAGCTCCCCTAAAAATGACACGGATTGTGTCAAGTCAGTGGTTCTCACAGTGTCGCATCTTCAGGGCACTTGTTAGAAACGTGCACCCTCTGGCCCCACGCCAGACTGACTGAATCAGAAGCCAGGGAGCGGGGCCCAGCACTCCCAGCGACCCCGATGCCCCGTGACCCGTGAGGACCATGGTGCTAAGTGTCTGGCGTGTATTAACTCCTCTAAGCCTCATAGCATCCTATCAGGTAGGAGCCATTATTAGCCCCACTTTACAGAGGACAAAACTGAGGCTCTGAGAGATACTGAGGCTTGTGTATGCAAACTGGGACATGCACCCCGAGCTACCTGACCCCAAAGCCTCTTCCCCGCCCTGCCAGGCTCCCCCTTCCCCCCACAGGGAGAGAATGCCGGCGTGCAGTAGACGAGACATAACACAGGCCACTGTCTCTTCCGTGTTGTGAGTGTGTGTGTTTAGGAATAATTCCGGCAGCTGCACCAGCATTCTGTCTGAGGGAAGAGGTGTATTTGCAGTTTTGGAGCCAAGATGCTAATGGAGAATGGCAAAGCAAATCCTTGGGGTCAAGGGCACCCTTCCCAGCACGGCACACGAGCCCTGTCTGTCTGTCCAGAGCCGCTTCCCCAGCCTCACCCTCGTCCACATTCCACACGGTATAGTGGCATCAGCCTTCTCAGCAGTCCCCAATTACATACCGCTGTCTCTAGCCTCTGCACCTTTGTAATTTGGTTTGCCCACAATGCCCTTCCCCTTTTCCTTATCTAATCCCTCTGTAGCTTTATTTGCCTGAAAGCCTAGGTGCCCCTACTTTGGGCTGCCATAGGCCCTGGGCCTTACTTCTGCCATATGGACCTTTAGTACACGGCTGTGTAGCAGCTGGTTTCACGTATGTTCACCCGCCACCAACCAGACCGTGGATTCTTTGTGAGCAGAGTACTGTCTTATTCATTCATGCAGAATAGAGGCTCCGGTATATATTTGCGGAATGAATAAATGATTTTTCTTGGCGGGGTGGGGGGGTTCTGTCCAACAGTGAGGAGGTGTTTGCTGTCATCACCGTCACTGACAAGAGGTCTGAGTAGGGCCGGGACAAGGTGAGGTGAGTGAGGCTCAAAAACGGCGCTCACTCGCAGGTGCCTCAGTTCATCTTTGTCTATGTTCTGGGTCTGAGACAGATCAGCTGAAACCAGAAATGCCAGGCACCCATCCTCCAGAGGGTGACAGGGTCCCTCTGGGAAGAGCCTGACACAGAGACAAGAACTCGGGGTCTCACAGAGCCAGGAAACCGGGCCTCTGGCCCAGAGCTGCTATTTGGCTCTGAAGAAGCCACTTTCCTTCTCTGGGCTCTGGAGCTGCTGGAGACTCTATATTTCAGCATCTCAGCATCTGACGTCTGACCCCATGATCCCATACATGGAGGAGGTGGTGTCCCTGAGTGCTAGTAGGTAGAGAGCTCTGGAAAGCGGGGTGGGCAGACCAACGAGGACGTGCCTGGCGGACTGGAAAAGGGAGGCAATTCCCTTGGAAAGGTGCGGTCTTTGTTGTGAGTGGGGAGAGAGACAAGCAGGGGACACAGAGCTTTGGGGGACCCCTTGCGGTTTTCTTTGGAGACAAATTTGGCCACATAGTGTTGGCCCCTCTCCAACGCCCCAGAGCTCCTGGTGGAGGAGACAGAAAGTCAAAGAAACCAACACAGGCCTCGGGTGGCTTCCCTTGCTGTGCTGTGGAGAATGCCTGGAGATTTAGAGCCCAGCTGCTCCACTCCCCGCTACTGCCCCCACCCCAGCTTCCAGGGCATAAAGCACTTTGTGGCAAGAACGCATTCCAAAGCCCACTGGGGGAAAGCTAACGCCAGTGCTCTTTGGCAGAATGCTGCAGAGTCCGTGCTGCTGAGGGGCGGAGGGGGCGAGCACTCCCCGTCTGCCCTGCTCTGACCCGCCCCTCACACTCAGGCGCTTCGAAGGGCCCACAAAGAGGGCACGGGCCTGGGCTCTGACTCCTGGCGTGGCTGCGCTCCAGCGCTGGGCCTGGGGAAGCCACTTCACCTCCCTGGCCCTTAGTCTCTGCTTCTATGGAAAGGATCGAAGAGGCTCTTGGGGCTCTTGTGAGCGACTGTCACGGTTTATTTGGGCAACGCGGGTGAGGGCCTGGCCCTGGTCAGCGCTTCACGCACCCGGCTTTAGGCATCAGGTCCTTCCATCATGTCAGTGGACATACCCTATTCTGGGACCATCTGGACCCCTCCCAGGTGTTCCTGGGAGATCCCCAGACCTCTGAACCTTGGCGTTACCGTCATTTTGGGGTGGCTCATTCTTTGGTGCGGGGGCCGTCCTGTGCCTGTATCTTTGGCAGCATCCCAGGCCTCTGCCCACTACGTGCCAATAGCTCCTCTTCCCACCCTCCCTCTAGTGACTCATTAAATATCTCCAGGCATTGATTGCCAATGTCCCCTGGAGAGCAAAAGTGCCCCTGCACTCAGGAGGAGGAGGCATTATGGAGGCAACAGAGCTAATCATGTCACCAGGCCCTTGAGCCTTTATTCAAATACTCATCACAGAAACCACGAGGGAACTTGTTGCAATCTAGGCAGTTTCTCTGGCCAAGACAAAAATACAGTCATGACAGAAATATTACCTCTTGGCTACCAGTTAAGGATCTGTGTTTTGATCCTTTCATTTCCTAAAATAAGTACATAGTGATTTAGATTATTAACATTTTTGTATATTATGCATTTTAATCACAATTTTATGATGAATATTTGATATGTCATCTAATCAGGGGAAAAATATAATCCCTTAAGAGATACTTAACAACCATTTAAACTACTAAAGACTTGATTAGAAAAGACTGAAGGTGCTATGCTAGGTGAACTCATAAACTTTACATACTTTTTTACTTTTCCAAAAACAAATTCCATGGTCCAGGAAATTTCCTGGGCAGAAGTTTTCAATGGCAAAGTCTTATTGGTGAGGTGGCTGTGATGGGAGGGAGGGAGATGGAGGGGGACTCCTTGGGCAGCGGGTGTCTGAGCTGAGAACTGAGAGAGACAGCTGTGCCAAATGCCCAGCTCGGAGCATTTCTGGCCCTGGCCCAGCAAAGGCTCAGAGGTGGGACGAGGCTGGCCGGAATGGTTATAGCAGACCTGCTGCAGAGGGCAGTGGGGACAAGTGAGAGAGGCGATGGGGACAAGGGGACGCATCACAGAAGACCCTCTAGGCCAAGGTGAAACATTTGATTTGGACTCTAACTACATGAAAAACCCTTTGAGGGCATGGTGTGATCTGATTTAAAATGGAAAATGACCCCTCTGGCTGCTGTGGGATGGGCGGGTGGCCCACTGGCTGCCTGCTCCTGTTACCCAGGTACGTACTAAGCTCAGCACAGTGCTCGGTGTATGCAAGCCCTCAAAAATCTCACTGGTCATAGCTTTCACATGTGATGGAGATTGGGTTCTGTTTTATAAAACCCCTAGAGAATAATAGAAAACTGAACCTCAACCCTTAGTTTCCTAATCAGATGGTTCTCTAGTCAAATACGCCCAGGAAGGCAAGATCTGATTTCAATGGAAAGATCCAGAATACATTCCGCCGCGCCCTGGTGTCATGTGGTCCCTCCAGGATTTCAGGTGGGGCTCCTTCTGCTTCCTTCTCAAAGAAAAGAGACCTAGCACCTGGCCAGGCAGCAGTGGCCTCAAGGCCAAGTTCTCCTCCTGAGCATCAGATGTATTGCTTTCCTCTCTGGGAGCTAATTGGGGAATCTATTTATGGCTCCAGCTACCTTTGCCACAAGGTCTTTGGACTGCAAGGGGAATCCTCAATCCAACCCAATTAACTGAGTAATGTTGCACATTTAAGCTGTCCCCCACCCAGCCAATCCATCAACATGATTTGCACGCATTAATCAAGGCATTTACAATGGGTTCCCCAAGCCTTATCTCTCATTGGCTGAAGCAACGAGACTGTTTGGACTTGAGAACCATAACTCTTCCAGAGTCCCTGAAGTCCTGAGTTTGGCTCTGCTCAATGCACAGACAAGGTGAGTTATTAATTAACAATTGAGATAAATGCCGGAGTAGCATCCCTGAATCATGTCAGACCGATTTGGGTGGTTATGGGATGAGGAGGGAGGAGGAGGCAGTGGGTGAGGGGAGGGTCTCATGTGTTCCAAGTGCCTTGGACAGGCTCCAGGGTTATTTCTCCTCATTTAGACCTGGCTGGGGTGCCCTGAGCTCAGGCCAGCATCCACATTTCTTAACCCAAGGCAGCATCCTTTGGAGCGAAACAAGGAACCAAGCCTCACAGATGGAGCTGGGCTGGGAAATACTGTTCTGAGGAGCAGCTTGAGTTGAATCCTTAATTTAGGGAGAGGAATGAAAAAACTGCCCCCACCAGGGATTACTATGACTTTGAGGATTCTCCAGGAAGAAAGGCTGAAGACCCTGAGTTCAACACTGTGATGGGCTTCCTGCCTCGTCCTGCAGCGACACCCACCCTCCATGACACTTCCTTCTCTATACTCGTGCTCAGTCAGCCTTCCACGCCTGTCAGCCGTCACGCAGGAGGAGGAGGAGGAAGAGGAGAAGGGAGAGGGGGAGGGGAGGGGGAGGAGAATAAAAAGAATGTTTTGATACATCTTATCTTTTCAGATGGATGTGAGCTCTTGGTGGACATGTGTCATATTTATCTTAATATTTATAAAGGCCTATTTCCAATGTCTCATATTTAGAAAACTCTCAACAAATGTTTGTTAAACCATGAATGAACAGCTAATGGATGGACGGATGGATAGATGGATGGATGGATGGGTGGATGGATGGATTGACATATAATGACAGAAAACTAAAGGCTTTTTACATTTGGAAACAAACATCAGTCACCTCTCCAACTAGGAACACAGAGCACTTCTAGAATATACTAAAGTTGAAACAAAATAAAATATACTAAAGTTATTCACTCAGGAACTATACGTGAAAATGTGTTTCCAGTGTTTTCAATTACTCATTTCTTCTTGCAATAAAATTCCCCTCTGCTCAGTTGTGTTCTGGGAAATCTAGGGGTAGGTGTTTGGGGCATAGGTGCTATGACATCGGGGTGGGTTAGCCTACTCAAGGAAGTCTTTGGTTTAATGTTTTTCTCAAAACATAGTCTGCAGACCACTTGTGTCAGAATTCTTTGGGGTGCTGGGTCAAAATGCAGAGTCCTGGGTCCCGTGTCTGACCTAATAAATGAGAATCTTAAAGGTGGGGGCCTGGATATCTGAATTTTAAACAAGTTCTCACGTATGGTTATGCAACACCCAAGTTTGATAAGCCCCCATTAGGTACCTACCTCAGGTACCTACTATGGGGGAATCATTGACTGGGCTCCGTCTGTGTGGACGCAGCATTTGTTCTAGAACATAACACGAATACTAACAACGCTAAAGCTGCAGCCAACACCCGGGGACCTACGAGCCAGGCATCTTTGTATCGCCTGCACTGTCTCATCGAGATGTCACACCTGTTAATGGGGGTGGCATTAATTAGCATGCCCATTTCACAGACAAGAAAACTGAGATGTTGAGTAGTAAAATGACTTGCAGAAGTGGGACACAATGACTAACTCCTGAGTCCAGGTTCTTAGCCATATGATGTTACAGTGTCCCCTACTCAGAAAGCAGGGAAGTGACAGAAGGGACAATGGGTCTAGTTTCAGTGGTGTGATGAAGCAGAACAGAAAGGAAGCAGAGACAGCTCCTGGGTGGCATGGAGGGACGTGAGATGATGGGGACTTGTGCACAAGCTCAGCTGGGGAAGGGTCTTCTCCTACCCGCTCTACCTCCAGGCCTCTGGCCACAGACTGGAGAAGGAGATCGCACATATCTGCTAGGATCTCATGGGGGCTTCACACAGACTCCCTGGCTGGCTTGGAACCATGGGAGTTGGGTGTTATATAGACAGAGGGCTGGAGGTCCCAACTCTAAGTTTGGGGTGATAAAGGGGTGCAAGATAGGAGTAAGGCCTCTCTTTCCAGGCCAGCAGGTCTAACAACACCTCCCCACCTCACGCTTCCCACTTTTAGAAGAAATCTACACCCTTTCTCCTACCCGTGGCTGCAATGAACCAAATCTCCCACCTCAGTCTTGGTGGTGATAATTAAATATTATTCGCCTGTCACTTGGTACACATGTTGTGTGTATTCTCAGGCTTTAATGAGCTGGTATTTGTCTTCTGTAAGCAAAAATATTTCTTTGAGTCTCTCTTTTTTCAAATTGGGGTGAGCAGTTCACATGAAGAGCTCTCACTATTAAAAAGACAGTCTTGCCTGCCGGCATGTCTGTCTGGACCGATTCTATTTCTTTTTTAGGGGGCAATGGCAGGTAAAAACGTGTCCCTTCAGAAGCAGCCACTGCTTCCTGAGGTTAAGTTAGTGGTCATGTGGCTGGGGATGTAGGGAGACTTTAACAGTGATGGGAGTAAGAACGTGGGGAATCTGCAGAAATGGGTTTGGTGGGATATCCTGAGCCAGCTTTCCCCAATGGGGTTTCTCAACTAAATACCACAGAATACAGAAAATATGCGAGTGGGCATTTTCTCAGCTTGTTCAAGGAAGGTACTTAGTGCTACTCTGGGTGCATAGGATGGAAGTTAATTCATTCCATGTAGTGGACGTCTTTAGGACCGTGGTCTTCAAAGAGAACCGGCATCAGGGACGCCTAGTAATTTACTAGACAGACCCAGTGAATAAAAACTCTGGGGCGGTTCCTGGGGGGTAGGACTTAGCAACCTGAGTTTCATCAAGCCCTCCCAGGGATGTTGCTGTAATATAAAGTTTCAGAACTAGGAGTGGCTGTAAAGCATCAGGGCTTAATTCTTTCATAGAGGAACCCAGGTCGAGAAAGGCTGTTAAGGGCTTCAATATCTACATTCATATTTGTACCTGTATCTATCTCAGTTTTTTTTTTTTTTTTTTTTGTAAATATCTATTGCTTTAAACTGAGATTTTTTTTTCCCTTAAAACACGGAGTCTTCCTAGATGGAAAAACGATTTGCCTCTTCCAGCTCACTTTGGAAGAGCGTGCTATTATGTTCTCCATTCATGAGGTTTATAACAAACATGTTCATTGCAGCTGCTCCCTGGGCCTGCGTGCATGATGCTCTGCCTGGTGCCTCCTCGGACTCACCCCACGTTTAGAAACCCGCACCGCCCTTCCTGAGAACCCCCAAAGCAAGACAGAGCCTGCGGCACAACTCCCACCCGCACCCACGGCAGCTGGAAACGTGATATAATTAGTGTGCTGCAGGGTGGGATCTGGAGTAGATGAGGAGTAACTTTAATATTTATCAATAAACAGCAAAGTGCTTAGCACACCTCCTAGGAAAGTAATTAACCATAAACAGGATACTCTGCACAGAGGAGTCTCCTCCAAAAAAAGAACTCGGTTAATTGTGAGTTGCTAATGCCAGGTGAGAGGGAATCTGGGTTTCCATCTCACCTGACATAAGCAACTCTGAATTAACTGGGAGTTTCTTTTTATAAACACCGTGCAGAGCCTTTTTTCTTTTTTTTTTCCTGATGGTTAATTACTTCCTTGGGAGATTCACTTTAACAGCTCCCATAACAAGGCCATTATTGTCTTTAGCATAATCACCGCCTCATTTGCTTTTGTGCCCTGCCTTTTTGATGCTCTGCCTCTGCCCACTGGGAGGGTCCCTGACCTGTGCCCATGGTTGGGTCCTCTGGCAGTGCCTCCTCCAGCCCCACCCCCTCAGAAATTTGTTTTTTTTTGCTGGTGGGAGCCTGGATCAGCGGGAGGGCTGGTAGAGAGGGATGTGGGCGGAGCAAGGCTCAGTCGGGAGACCCCTTCCCTGAAATGCAGTATGTAGCCCTTTGCTCCAGCTGCTGACTCACCAGACAGGACAGGCAGCCGGAATGGCAGCTCCTTTCTGGAAGAGGGAGGAGCTGATTGGTTAGCAACAGCTGTGCTCAGCGAGGTCACCTGGGACCAGAAGCAAACAGTGAGCCTTACCAGGAACACGAGTGCAATCTGGACTCTCACTCTTGGGGGGGAAAAAATGCACTATGTAGTTATGTCTCACCTCATTCAAACATGAATGAAAATGCCTTCTATTCCGGCTCTCTTTCAGGAAGGTAAATGAATGAACGCGAGCCCTCTGAGCCACACCAGGTCTGTACACTTTTTCTGATTGGTGTACTTCTATCAGTGCATGTGTATTTGATTATTTACAAATTACATGCATGTACAACTGCAATAATAGATTATGGAAGGTGCAAAATGTCTATTAGGAGAAAGAGGAAAAATAAAAATAGAGTGTCTCACACCTTCAGTCACCCCCTGGATGGATCGCACCTCACTGGATGCCACCAAAGCCATCCCTTCAGGGCCATGATGCCAGGGGGCTGACGTTCTCAGAGCACAGTGATTGGCACACAGCAGGGTTATACACACTTTTGTTAACTAATCAGGCGCATGGATCCTCATCCACCCTGAAACAATTTGGATCCCAAGCCTGTACTAATGTTTGGCGAACGTGTTGTGGTATTCTTAGGAAATCAGGTGGCCCACATGCTACTACAATCCCACACAGCCCCAGAATCCTAGCACGCCGTCAGGGGTATCACAGGACAATTCAGCGCAGAGGCTAAAACCGGGCTCTGCTAACTTTCCCTGTAAAGGGGTCAGAGAGTCAGTATCTTTGTCAGTATCACGGTCTCTGTCCAACGACTTGGCAGTGCCATTCAGGGTAAAAGCAGCTACAGCCTACACACACAATAATAGGCATGGCTATGATCCAATTAAACCTCATACATGGACACTGAAATTCAAATTCCACATAGTTTCATGTGTCATGAAATATCTATCATTCCTCTTTCGAATCCCCCCCCAACCATTATACATAAAAATCATTTTTTTTTTTTTGCTCAGAGGCCCATCCTAAGTAGGCGGTGGGCCGGATCTGGCCTGCGGGTTGTGGGTTGCCAGCCACAGGTTAGAACATGGACTTGAGTCAGAGCTGGGTTTGGGGACCAATTTTAGTACTGGCAATTGAGTTTTCTTTAACAAGTTACTGAACCAAAAAAAAAAAAAAGTGGACTACTGTGTAGGTCTTGGTTTCCTCATCTGTAAGGTAACATCTCAAAGGGATGCATTGCTTGTGATGTCTTAGCACAGCATGAGGCACATGATGTTGCCATCAGCACAGATGTGGTGGTGACCCCCAGCCCTGAAGGCCCTGGCAGGAACAGTCCCCCAAAGGCAGAGCCAGGGCCCAGCCTCTTTCTGTGGGAATACATACTGAGGATCAAAAGCCGGCATCAAACCCGGGAGCTTCCAGCTTATGTCTCCAGGAGCCCCCACTGGCTCAAGGATGCGGCATTGGCTTCAAAGGAAATGTCACAACAACATTTGACAATAGTATCGGGGAGGTCTTTCAGGAAAAATGACTCAGAACGACCGCCTATATACAATGCTCTGTTCTTGAGGGGCTGGGAATTAGAAGACGCTTGCTCACCTCCCTCATTATCCTTGTTATCCGCGCAGGAGGTTTCCATGGCAACGTTGCATCCGGGCCCTCTCCAGCCGGTCTGGCAGACACACTGCCAGCTGTTCTGACCCAGTGTGCACCTCCCGTTGCCGCTGCACAAATCGGGGCAGCCATCTGGTTGGAGAAATGGAGAGGATGAGAAGGGGGGACGTGAGGCCATGCTGGGGCAGCAGGGGGGCCATGCACGGGGGAGCAAGGCCACAGGGCAGCCGCTGGGCCAGCCTCAACGTGGGGCCCATGCCTGCCTTGGAAAGGGGGGGGAAGCAGGCAATGCATGCACTTGCAAGATGTAGTGGGGTCCCAGATGCAGGGGATCCCCAATGACACTGACCTGTGTGAAGGGGTCTGAGGCAACCTCAAGGTGGGGAATATTCCAGAAAACTAAACTAGCTCTGAGCTTACAACAAGACTAGCTAGCTGTTATTTCCAGCCTGTGGCTCAGGACTGATGCTACGTCAAAAAAAAAAAAAAAAAAGTAAATAAAATAAAAATATAGTTTTCTTTCTTTTTTTAGAAGTGCCTTCTGCAGAAGAGAAAAAAAAATTCCCTATCAACCCAGGATGGAGCCAAATTGCCCTCCATCTTTCAGTATTTTAAAGATAAATTTATATATGATTATCATGAGTTTCTTATGACCCAGAACTGGATGGTTCTGCTGGGCTATTTTCATATTTTTATAATATTTCATTTTAAGGGGCACTTTAAAATGTTGGCTGCTTATCGTTCAACCTATTTATGGCATGATTTAAAAACACGGCAGGATCTTAAGGCTGTGGAAGAGGGGGTGCTGGGCACCATGAATTGAGAAAAGACAGAGGGATGTACATGTGCCTGGAGGAAGGCAGTGGGGTTCAAGTAATTCTTATTCTGTGTTTTTCTTTTATTTTGTATGTGTGTGTGTGTGTGTGTGTGTGTGTGTGTGTGTGTGTGTGTGTGAAATCAGCAGCCTGCCTAACTAACTGCCTCATCCCTCCAGCACCCAAAATAAACACAGCTATCACTCTCCTGACGTGGGCCTCCTCAAACAGAGCCTGGATGAGCAAAGAAGAGCAAAAGGGTGAAGGGGCACCAAAAACAGATGGGAAGTCTCCCTAGCAGAGCCTCCGTCACCCTTTATAAGATGTAGAGAGATGCACAGAAGAGGTAGGATGTGATCAAACTCACAAAACCTACTTCCTGGCAAGAATTCCTAGATGTGTTTTCATTTTTCTTTCTTTAATGAGGCATAATTCACATGCTACCAAATTTACCTGTTTTAAGTATGCAGTGCAATGATGTCTAGTGGATTTACAAAGTTGTGCAATCTAGGTATGTTTTCTTATTTCATGTACATACTCCCAGTGACCATTCATTTCATTGTTCCCAGAAAGAAACTCTCCTGAATATCTATCTCTGTCTCTCTAATTCTCTCTCTTCGTCTGCTGCCATCTCCATGTCATCTCTTTCTTTATCTCTTTTTAAACCACGCAAAGTACAGGGTGGACTAGGCCATGGCAGAGGGATGAAGAGATTTGTAATGATGGAGGTAACTGTTTTGAAGCCTTTCTGGCCCAAATATTCCGAATCTAAAGGCCCACACCTTCCCTACTACTCTCTCCAGTGTTCCACAGACCTCCGCTGGGCATCCTTTTTTTCTTCTCTCCAATACCTCTTATGAGAATGCCAATAAACCTAATTTGTGCACGTGGTCATGGTGGGAATTTAAAGGACTCCTCCTAAGAAGAAAGGTCTGGAGGGTCTGAAATAGAGTTGCCATTTACTTCTTCCAGAAGTTTTACTCCTCAATGCTTTTTCTCTCCCATCCTTTCCCAGTGTAGTCTGTGTTAGAGCCAGAGAGAGCAGGGTAAGCGACCAAGGGAATCTCTGTAAGGAAGCTGAGCTGTCTTGAGAAGAGAAACGACAAGACGGCTGCCTGGAAATCTGTTTTATTTAGATGCACAACCTACCCTACATCCAGGATGCAAATGAGGCACCCCTGTTTGCTCACCTTGAGAAAGGCTTACTGGTTTCCTCGCCAACCCCTGCAAAGCCCAGGCTCACATTTCCATGCCTTGCCTTACCAAGGAGGTGACTGGGCCTCCCTGGATACTGTGAGAGCGTGCTGGGAGCAGAAGCCACCCCTGGTTTCAGGGAAATGCCAGAAACACTTCTGCAGGAGCAAAATGGAACTCAGTGGGAAAAGCCAAAGGGACATTTCACAGATTCTCAAGGAAAAGAGAATATCCCCAACTTCCAGCCACCTCCAGCTTTACAATTTCTACCAGTTGAGTTTCTGGGAACGGATCACAGAGAATACACTAAATGACAGACCTACCAACATCTGCTCAGCGTGCCATCTATTATACGTGCTTTGTTATTTAGCTACTTTGAGGTCTCATGTTTGACTAAAACCATGCCCAAAGTCTCAACAGAAGCCTCATTGTGTAGGAAACCCACGTTCACTATATGCAATTTAAATTTGCAAAGAACACCAGCATGTCAGTCAGAGAGATACACACTCAAATACGTATATTCCTACACTGAATGAGGCTTCTTTCCCCTCTTTCTTTTTCTCTCTTGATTTTTTTTCCCTTCCTGACCAACTGAAGTGAGATAAACAGACCACAGGAGCAGGTTTTCTCCACATCATATGAGGAAGATGAAAACACGAACAGTAGGAAGCTGACGAATCTGAGAAGTTTCAGGGCAGCTGCTTTTAGCTTGAAGAGGAAGAAAGCAGCCTTGGTGGTTGCATGGCGTTGCTAGGCAACCCCAAGCTACCCCCAGCACAAGTTCATTCTGCTGGTGGCCTTCTGAGGAGGTGATAGGTTGTGTTTTTAAAGTGCAAAGCCAGCTTCTGCTTGAGGAAAAACAAAGTAGGAAGTAATTAGTCTGCAGGGCAATTGGGTATCAGGTGGCGGCTTTCTCTGGAGAGCAGCCAGTAACTGGAGCTGCAGTGGACTAATGGGCTCATGCTTGGGGATCCAAGAGGGCTCCCGTATGGAGTCCTCTGGATTTCAGGCTAGGACTGCTGACTTCCTTGAGTGCCTACCTCTGACACCCTGATACATGATGCCTTCAGACACAGATGCTTGATTCCTTGTGCGGCCAGAGAGCTGTCTGTCTGGAGACTTCAGGCTCTATTGTGACCCTACACCAGTGATTTTCAACTGAGGCAAGCAATTGTGTTCTCCTCGTTCTCTCCAGGGGACATGTGGCAATGTCTGGAGCCATTTTTTTCATTATCACACTTGGGGAGCATGCTACTGACACCCAGTGGGTAGAGGTCAGGGGTGCTATCCAATGTTCCACAGTGCACAGGACAGGTCCCACAGCAAAGGATGGTCCAGCCCCAAATGTCAGCAGTGCTGAGGTTGAGAAACCCTGCCCTAGACCCAAAGCTCCATAAGACCTACACTCTGCTGCTTGCTCTTGGATCCCAGGGCCTAGCCTGGTGTCAGGCACACAGTAATATGCTTGACAAGTGAAAAACAACTGATAGTGTGGGATTATTTCAGCCTGGCCCTTATCTGGACTCTTCCGAGAGTCCTGAAGAAGTGGAGTGGCCTCCTTCTCAAAGTCAAAGTCTGCCTCCCAGGGAGAACTTTCTGGGGGCATCAGTGACACCTTGGGCTGATCCTGTCACACTTCCAATGCCTTTGACAGAGTGGAAATGGAACCATTTCCAATGGAACAATTTCTACTCACAAAATTCCAACCACTAGGGGAAAAAAAAAATCCGTTGATACAGTTATCAGGTAGGCAGGCCTTTTGCCTTAACAAAAATGAGAGCAGTTGCAGAAATTTGGGATTTAAAAACAACAACAACAACAACAACAAAACACCAAACAAAGCCAAACACACCCTTGTATTCAGATGACTCCTGAATTTTCAACTCCAGTCCTTCGAACTCCAGACCTAGAGTCCAACTTGCAGCTCCACATCTCCCGCTGTTCATTCACAAGCATCTCAAACTCAACAGAATTCAGCCTCTTGGTCTTCTGTTTCCCCAAACTCTGATCCCTTAATCAAAGAGTGGCATCTCTCTATGTACCCCAATGCCCAAGACCTAAGCCTTGGAGTCATTCTCAGTACACCTCCTCGTCCACTACCTCTCTTACCTCATGCATCTACTCAACAACTAGATGCCTAATTGAGTCCTGCCTAATTTTCCCCTTAACAGTACGAAGTCCTGCCTGCTCTTCCTCCTAAATATCTCTGCAATCTGCCCCCACCTCCACCCCACTGGACGATTAAGCCACGCCATCCTCATCACTGCTCTGGACTTCTGTCAAACCTCCTACCTGACCTCCCTGCCTCCAGTCTGGCACCATCAGCCATTTCTCTCTGCTCTGGGCACTGCTGAAAACACTTCTGTAGCTTCCCCACTGACGGCAGGGTGAAGTCTGAAGTTCTTGACCTGTCTTATGATTTTATACAGACTGGTTCCCACCCTGTCAGCCTATCTCAATACTTCAGGCTTTGGTCAGACGTAAATCATTTGGCCTCTCCTTTTCCCTATCCTCATCTGCCTCACTTCAACCCACCCTTCAGCTTTTCACTCAGAATTCATGTCCAGGAAGCCTTTACCACACTCCCAAATCTGGGCTTGCTACACCTGTCACATGGCACCTTTACCCTGTCCTATCCCATCCTATCCCATCCCATCCCATCCTGTCTACCATACTCGATCCCAATGGTCTAGCCCCTCCTTGATACTTGTTAGCTCATGGAGCAGCCATTCCTTAGAACATTTTACTGTCACCTGCTGAAAAACTGTTGTAGTAAATGTTCACATCATCATGAACTATAATTTGAATGGTGACTCCAGAATTGTGCAGTGTACAACGGAACCACTGCCCTGGACACCCCTGTTATGCCATAAACCTGTCAGGGCAAGGGCAAGGTCTATCTCATTTACTCTTGGATTGCCAGCACTCAACAGTTAGGGCAATGGGTGAATGAATGAATGACCTCTGGCTGAAATCAGCATCTCCAATGCCTCTGGCAAAGTGGAAATGGAACAGTTTCCAAGACATTCTACACATAAAATTTCAAACACTAAAAAGAACAGCCAAAGACCCCCGAACCTCTTTGAACATAGTTACCAGGTAGACAGGCTTTTTGCCTTAACAAAAATTGGGCATAAGCAAAATAATGTCTCTAGCGCAGTAAAGAGGGGTGCATAAATGCACTTGAAGAAAGCTATAATTACCATAAAAGGCTTTTCTAAAACAGGATCAAGTGTTCCACCATGTGCAGCAATTTAGAGGTAGAAATAAGTGGCTAATATTGCACAAGGGGTATGGAAGGAGATGTAGCATTTTAACATTCAATATCAAGCACACCTTAGAAAAGTACAAAGGGCAGCAGCCCACTCAGATGGAAACGCAAGTGACAAGACAAAACAGGCTTCATGTAAATGAAGACAGATGACAAGGAGGGCTGGAGGAGCGAGCAGTCCCTGCCTGGCTCCAGAGACCATGAGAAAAGCTCTTGTGCCCTGGGTTAAACCCTGTGGAATAGTCTTTTCGGATTCAAAGGGAAAGCCTTAACCTTGCTTGGAGTCAGAGAGTTCTGGGATTAAAGTCTAGATCTGTCTCTTACTGCCTGTGTGATCTCGAGCTGGTAGCCTCTGCTCTCATCCGTTTGTAACATTATACATCTTATTCATTAATTTTGTTGATTGTCCTTCCCAACAGAATACAACCTCCACTAATACAACCTGGCTGAGAATTTTTGTTTCTTTTGTTCATGGAGGCATCCTCAGTGTATAGAAAAATAGCTGGCACATAACAGACCATAAACATTTGTTGAATGAAGAACTTGGGAAGAACTTACATCACCAGATGCCACAGGGGTTACATGAAATGATAAAGGCAGAGATTTCGGCACAGAGCTCGGCACATTGTAAACACTCAATTGATAGTAGCACTAGTTGACGCCAATAGAATTGCTGCTATTACAAATATTATAATTAGCAATAGGCTGTTTCTTCTGGCACCATTTGAAGTGTAGGTCATTTCTTTTGGTCTCACCTCCCCATCAGGAGATGGATGGCAGCCCATCCTATTTCAAGTTTAAAAAATAGAGGTTCCTTGGGTGTCCTCAGTGTGGGACTGCATCACATCCAAGGAAACCCTCAGTCCCTCCATGACCACCCGCCCAAGAATCCAGCAAAGTCACGTGGGTCCGGCTGAGGGAGGACAAACCCCGCTGAAGCCAAGGGCAATTCTGAGGGGCAGAAGTGAAGGTAGAATAAACGCTGGCTTTTTTCTCGGGCACAGTTGTGATTTTGCATGTTACCTTAACCGGGGGACTCCTTCTCCCTCCATTGTTTTAAATGTCGCCCTTTCCCTAGAGCTGTCCACTGTGGGAATCAAGGAGCATCCCCGAGCTGGAAACAAGAGTCTGCCACTGCGTTCCAGAGCTCTTTACAGCTGAAAACAGCCAAGGAGTTGGGGACCAGGGATCGCCAGAGGTTCAGTGGCCATTTATACTAAACAGCAGTGGCAAACGCTCAGAAAATTAATCTGGTGCTTCGAGACACTCTGGGGAACACTCCAGCTAATTTTAGGAGACGGGCCGCCAGAGCAGCATTCTGGTGGCCGGGAAACGGCCGGGCTGTCCCTCTCCCATCACTCGCGTGAGCACGTGGGAGCTGTGGAGGGCCTCTGTTCCCAGCACAGATTGGCATGGACTCTCAGCCATGAGCCCGCACTTGAACAGCTGCCCCTGTTTTGTTAGAAAAGACATGGAAAATCCAGAGGCAGATGTTTCTTTGTTTCAACAACATCTGAATGTCTTCAAGGGTTTGCACGAGGATGAATATGGAGGATGCCGGGGTGGGCGGGCTGGGAAAGCCAGTGATGATGCTTCCCATGGTCTACTGCTCGTTTTCTGTGCATACGGCAGAAATCCCACCCCTCCAGCCCAGCAGCGACAGAAGCGGCAGAGCCTCCGCGAGGCGATATAAATTTGGATCCAGCTGTCTATTCTGCACGTTTCCTGCAAGCACCTGGATTCTCACTGGTCAGCATCGTTCCTGTCTGCCTGGGAGAAGGATGGTGGCAGGTTTGGCCTCAGCCTCAGGAAACACGGGGAACCTCAATTAAAATGAAAACAACCCTTCCACATGCGAGGAAAAAGGGAAAGGGAAGAGGTATCTTAGTGTTTACTTTTTTTTGATGCTTCAAGCTTTTATTCATACTTTTTTTTTTTTAGTAGAAGATCATGGGGGAGGAGACAGGAACTAGGCCTCGCTCTCTTCTGGGAGGGAACACCCATGACAATTCTTTAGTGAGTTCAGACTGAATCATGATCACTGGGGCCCAACACAAGCCTGGGCTTTTTTGCGGGGGAACCTGCTTTCTTTCCCTGGAACATCACGTCCCGTTAGTCCACGTCACCTAGTTAAAGGAAGATGTGGTGGGCTCTTGGTGGGAGAATACTGCCACGGGGCTAAGCCCGCATGAAGGGGCGTCTCGCTGATCCCTGCTTTAGGTCAGAGCAATGCTTCTCAAGGGTGGGGTCCGCAGCAGCAATGTTCCCTGGGGACTTGTTAGAAATGTACATTCTCCGGCTTCATCCCAGAAACAATGAATCAGCACCTCTAGGGATGGGGCGTGGCGATCTGCATGTGAACAAGCCTGTGGTGGTGGTGGTGGTGGTGAATTTGGGTGCCTGTTCCTGATGAGTACCACTGCTTCAGGATTCAGTCCTGAATCTGTAAAAGGGCCTCAAAGGCCCTGCATGATCAGGCCCTGCCCGTTCTCCCCTTCTCATCTCACGTCACTTCAGGCTCCGCTCTGAGCTTCAGCCACACTACCCTGCAGTGTTCTAGGACGCCACCACCATCCATTTGGGGGCTTTTGCAGATCCCTGTCTAAACTACACTCCCTGCACTCTCTCTGGCTGGAGCCATTCACCCTTGGCTCTGCCAGCTCTGCTCAGGGAAGGCTTACCTGACTGACAGCTACAGGCTCCTCCCCCATTACATGACTTCATAACCCTACCCCCTCCTCCTGCTATAGCCCTCACCATAACTCTAATTAATCCTTTGTTTAAAGCAGTGGGTCTCAATTCGGCTGCACATTCGGATCACTAGGGAGCCCTGAAAAATCCTGATGCTAGGCTGCACCCCAATTAAATTGGAACCTCTGAGGAGGAGACTCAGGCATCAATATTTATATTTATTGTTTTGAGCTCCCCAGATGGTTCCTATGTGAAGCTGAAGACCAGCGGTTTCATGTCCATCTTCCCGGGAGCCTCTAAGCCTCCCTAGTACTAAGACTCTGGCTCTGTTGTAAATGGCTGTTTTCCCAGGGCCACCCGAGGGCCTAGCATTGAAGGCATTTGCTGAATGAATACATAAATAAACCGTGCAGTGTTTCTGCTGCTTCACTGTGCCCTGAATCAGCAGCCAGGTGAAAGGAAGAGCTTCCCAGTGACCACACTCCAAGCCCCTGGAGGGATGACACTCCCCCATGCAAAGAAACAGCTGGTTGTGGCCCAGGGTCCAAAACCCAGCTGATGGTAGCGGCTGTGGATGAGTGCTGGACTTGGTCTGTGCCTTTCAACTTGCAAGAAGCCAATGCCTTCTGACTGAAAGAGACAGAATAAGGTTCCTGGTGAGATAGACGAGAGTGTGTTGGTAGATTAAGAGGGTGATGAGAGTTACACAGAGGCAGGGATGACTACAGTAAGAAAGCCCAGTGGTTTAATTTGGTTCTGGGGGGATAAGCAAGTTGTTGTACCTCATGCTACTTATTCCCACAGCTGTCCAGCAAATAATGAATGTGGTACCTACCCGGTATGGAAATAGGGACAAAGGCACGACGTTTATTTCTTATTTGTTATTTTTAACCATCCAATTTTTACACCCACTGAGCATCCTTAGAGCCACAGGAGGGTCATAAAAATACAAATAACACCGAGGAGGCCTGTGGGCACGGACTTGTTACTTACTGCAGGGCTGACGGCTCTCTTTTAACTAGAATAAAATCAGGCCAACAATAAATCGCCACATAGTTTTTGTTGTGGCTGTTTGTACCAACCACAACTTCAGGAAATGTAAGAAAATCACTAAATGTTTCTTTCTTACAGATGATTTAAAAAAAAAAAATGGCAAAGATTCTGCCCCAGGACTGTAATTCTGGGTTTTAGGTAGCTTTTACTATAATGACAATAATAGCAAATTCTCCCTCATTAGACATTTCAGAGTGCCTGGCACTCTTTTCTGTGCTTTTCATCCATTAGATCATTTCATCAGCATGACAACCCTACAGTGTAGGTACTAGTATTATTCCCATTTACAGACGAGGAAATGGAGGCACAGAGAAGGTAAGGACCTTGGCCAAAGTTGCAGAGTCGGTTAGTGGGGGAGCCAGGATTTGACACCACGGAGACGGGCTCCACAGTCTGGCCATGTGCCTGGGACTGTCTAGGATTTAGCACTGAAAGTCCTGATTCCCTCCAAAACCCCTCAGTCTCAGGCTACCTGGGACAATTGGTCACCATCGAGGACTGGGCGCTTCTCATTGGCAGGCATGAGGGCAGAAGGTAGGGATAGAAAAAAATGAACCCAAAGGCATGGGAGAGGGCACAGACCTTCCTACTGGGTCACTTGCTTGAGTATGTTGGGTCCTCCCATAGATTCTGCTGACCTTTTGGGCCAAAGTGCCAGGTCAGCGCAGTAACCACCTGGCAGTACTTAAAGTGGTAAAGGCTGCCTACATTCAAATCTCAGCATCACCCTTTGGCTTCATGATCTTGGGCAAAAATTATAAGCTGTTTATTCCCTAGTTTCTTCATCTGTTAAACCAGGGCAATATAAGTACCTGGTTGTTGAGGTTTAAAAGAGAGGATATATGTCACATGCTTAGCATGACTGTAAACATGTGTAAATGCATGTAATATACATGACATGTAAATTATGGGTAAATGCACATAGCAAACAACTTGTGTTATTACTGCTGTTAAATGTCGCCTCAAATGGTAGAAGGGTCTGTGTGGCTTAGGAAAGCCTTTGGTTTGCACTTGCATTGGAGATAAGGAGCGTTGTATATTATTATTTAAAAGAGGATCATCGTAGTCAGTAAAGCAAAGGCCCTAGGAAGGCGCCCTCCAAAGACTGAAAAGGAAATGAGGAAAATGAGGTAATTTCCCGAGAGTTACATGAGTAAGATCGGCACATAATGGATGTGACAATTGCCCACAAAATACCCCTGAAAACACAAGAGGCAGGCGAGGCGAACCGGTGAAAGGTTTAGGCATCTCAGCCCGGCTCAGAGAGGCCTATTCACAGAGAGTGATGGTCTGCCTGGGCTGTGGGAAGGAGGCCTGTGGAGCAAAAGCCACGGTTGATGTAGGAATGTGTGCTGCTCGACAGAGGGAAATACAGGAGCGCCACCTGCCATTTCCGAGCGGGACCAGGTGCTCAGAACTTCACAGCCTTATTATTTCATCGAGCCCTTTCAAGGACTGTGTGAAGTACAAATAAATGATTATCATCATTTGTGGCTGAGAAATCTGAAGCTCAGAGAAGTTAATTAACTTACCCAGGGTTATAATCACGGAAAGTGGTAACGCGAGGGTTTGAAGCCAGGCCTGTACACCTCAGCCGGCACACTCTACTCTCTTCCAACCAGGTTGGACTCCTGGATTTTGATGCCTTGCTCCCCAAGCAATCTCCTGATTTTAATTTCATTTCCCACCTAGATTTCCCTTCAGGGAGAGAACACCACACTGAGAGGGAGAAATGGGTTTCCTTTATTATGGCCATTTGGGGTTTATATGTGAATTTGGGCAGTGGAAGGGACTCATTCTTGAGCTTGACCCAGTCGGCTGGCACAACCAAGATGGGGTTTCTGAAACTGAGAGCCCTACAGTGTGCCTTGAGATCCTGCCAGGTGAAGCCACCTCAAGAGGTCCTGCCTGAGTGGTTTGGGGTTCCCAGTCAAGAGAGGTGCTCTTGGTCTGCTTGTCATGGATGAGTCTGGGAATCAAGGGGAAAAAGGATCTGAATGGAGAAATAGCTCGAAGGGTGAGACTCATGAGTTTATTCTTTCATTCATTCAGTTAATATCTACCGAGGATCTACCAAAGGGCATACAGTGGTCAACGGAAGGGACTTGTTCTCAAAGATCTTACATTCTATTGGGGAGCGATCCATAATAAACAAATAAGAAATTCATATAGGATGTCAGATGGTGACAATTGCTATAGGGGAACATAAAGCATGGAGGGGGGATTGTGATGGCGTGGTGTGTGAAGGGCACTGCTGTGGTATATGGGGCAGTGAGGGAAGTTCTCCCTGATAAGGTGACCTTTGAGTGAAACACCTAAAGGAGGGGAGGAAGTGAGCCATGCCAATGTGTGGGGGACAGCAGTCCAAGTGGAAGAAATTGTAGGTACAAAGGCCCTGAGGCAAAGAGTACTTGGGTTGCTGGAGGGACAGCCAGGTGGCCAGTATGGCTGAGACAGGGTGAGCGAGGGGAGAATGTGAGGACAGAGTGATGGGGCAGGGTCAGATCAGGCAGGGCCCTGGAATCTACTGTAAGGATAGCGGCTTCATTCTGAATGAAACGCAGTCACTGTGGGGTTTTGATCAGAGGAGTGGCCTGACCTGGTTTGAATTTTGAAGGATCCCTGGTGCTGGGAGAACAGATGGGGATGGGGGCAGGGACAGTATCCGGAAGGCTGGCCAGGAGGAGGCCACAGGCATGATCTTGGTAAGCCATGGCGGTGGCTTGGACAACGTACGGAGTTGCCCTGCTACCACGACTCTATATGGCACCACTAATTCTACACATCCTTCCAAAAAGAAAGACTTTGGGGACATAAAAGCAGAGGCTAAAATAGACTGTCCATAAAATAGCACTCCGGTGGATGCAAACAAATGAAATACCTCAGCCGAGAATCAGAGAACGAACGAGGTTGAGGAGGTTGGATTTTGAAGTGATTCTATTCTCCTCTCCAAGTTGCTTTACTATTAAAAACCACCTTTGGAGGTGAAGGGAAATGGCAGCATGTGGGAGGAGAGCAGAGAACTGTGGGAGTCACCGAAGCGCCGTCCCCAGGGTTAGGGCTGATAGTCTAATATGAAACAGCTCTAGCAAACAAACTGCCTGACTTTCTTAGTGGAATGACTCTGGACTACGGGGCTGTATGTATTTCACCAGCTTCGTCTAGTTCTTGGCAATAGGAACTTCTTGGACTACTCGCAAGCACCCCGCCAGGTGTGTTTAACCCCTTTGCATTCTGGGACTTTTGCATCCTGGACTTTTAATCCCGTTGCATTCTGCTTATCCCTACTGGTCAGCTTGACCCATCTATATTGCAGCACTGAAACACACTTAAAAATTCTATCTATCTATCTATCTATCTATCTATCTATCTATCTATCTATCTTCTAATTTGTATTTATTAATCTATCAAGATTTCCTTACCAATCAATCAATCCAACTCCGCTGGAGGCTTGTTCTCAAAACACGATTGTGCCAAATGACCTCATAGAGACACCTTATTTTATCTGATTTTATGTTACTCTGTCTGGTGCAGAAACCATAACAATATTTCCATCTGTCCTCTACTTCTTCGCCCTCTTTCCTTTCATCTGGTTGGCATGGCATCTCCCACCCCTGGCCTTCCTCATGAATCCAGAGCATTCTAATTTTCTATCATTTGCCTCTTCCCATCTTGGTGACCTTAGGTAACCCTGAGTCACCATAAACTTATCCTGCTCTTTGAAACTGTTTGCTCTTAACATAGTTTTTAGCTGACCAGAAACTTGGGGGGAAGTCACTGGTCATTAGAGGCTCTTCATCTACAAACTTTGCAATGGTCTTGGTCAGCAGGTGCATTTGTGTGTGGGCCAGGATAAAAATAAGAAGGCTTGTGTTTTCTGAAAGAGTAGGGAACAGGAGTCAGAATTCCAACAATCAGACCGATGCGGCTAAGAGGTGCCAGTCTTCAGTTTTGCACAGGAAGGCACGAGCTTCCTCTTTGAAATCCTCTCATTTACAGAAAAACAAAAGTCCCTCCTTTCAAATCCATCTTCAACATGCAAAACAGCAGTGTGTTTCTGCTCAGTCACATTTGAACTAAATGGATAATTGAATGGCGAAGGGGAGCTGCCAGTAAGCTGCTAACCTGCAGGGCTTCCACACACACACTCCCAAATGGCAATGGAGCAATCCTCAGGAGGCAGAAAGCATGACTGATTTTTCCAATAAAGCTAGAAGAATCGATAATCCTTGTAGATGGAGTGCTCGCATCTCTACCCATCTCCCAGTTTCATCTCCCTCTGTATGCCTCCCCAGCAAGCCTCTGTCTTCACCTTGGCACATGTTACTTATTCCGCACCACCAGGATTTAGCCCGAGTTCTCTTCCAGTTCTGCTGAATGCACCTTTTAGAGAGGCCCCGCAATGCGTCTTGATTTAGAGATGCTTGGGGTTTATGTGGCGCTGGGAAATGTTGTTTAGCTTTTCCGGAGCTCCAATAAGTTCTGATGTATGGCCATGTATGCCTGCATGATTAATGGCACATGCAGGGATTTGGAACTTTCAGAGGTCACCCCGTGTGTGCTGAATAATACAGCACGGATCCAAAAATACGCTCTGACAAGAATCCTGGCTCCGCACACATGCAACTGCATTGCCTGCTTCAGTTGACACTGCCTGAGAGTTGGAGCCTCTCACTGACTGTGATTCTAAGGAGAGTCACCTCCCCCAAACAGACATTTTTGAGGCAAAGCAGGAATCAGTTTAGGTTCTTGGCTGTTTCTCTGTAACGTGTCATAGGTACCAGGAGAGCAAGAAGGCTGCTATGCTAGAGTTTGACAGGACTTATGACAGGACTTATAAGCTCAGGGTAGCCAGGCCATGGTGTGAAGCAAACAAATTAAGCATCCATGCAAAATATGCTATGATGTGCAGTGCTGTAGTGGAGAATTTAAATGCACCAAAGTCAAGAGATTCAAAATGATGGTTCCCACAGCAACTATAACTCAGTTCTCTGGTGAATATAAAATTAACTTTATTGCAAAACATGCTGTTCAATTTACGCCTTAATATAGGCATGGCAGAGTTACAGTTGCTGTGAGAACGCTAACTCTGAATTGTTTTGAATAATTAATTTAATGAAAAGTTGGTGGAAATGTGAACTCTGATAGAAAGTCAGCTTAAATTTAGAGAAGCTGGCCAACGGTGTCTATGCTGAGAAGCAATGCATCATTTGCAGAATCTGAGGTTATTCGGTGCACTTTTTGGCCTGGAGGGGCACTGGTAAAGCAGAGCACCCCACAGCTCTGACAGGTGGGTTGCCCTCCATCACCAAAGAAACATCCCTACAGGTGGCGGCTTTACTAATAGGTGAGGATGTGTCCCTGGTGCCCATATACCTTGATTTCATTGCTGGCCTCCAAAGTAACCCTCTTGGGGCAGCTACCTGGGGTGAAAGCGGATGATCAAATTAGTCTCCGTCAAGTAAACATGGATTTAGAGCTTACCTCCCCATCGCTGACAGTTAAGACTTACACCAGTTGCGTAACCTTCCTGAGCCAGTTCTCTCACCTGTACAGTGATGATGAAGATAGTTTTTACCTTACAAAACTGACATAAGGACTAGATGAGAGAAGGTATGTTGAAAATTTAGCACAGAAGCTAGCATGTTTTATGGACAGGACTCAACAACTGTTAGCTTTGTTAACTGAAAAAGGGATTCAGTCTATCAGCACATTCTAAACATATAAAAAAATCAATGATTTGACCTGTCTCATTATTTCAGTCCAGAACAATTTGGTATAAACCTGAGCCAGCAGGTTGGGAAGATAAAGACAGAAACATGAGTTGGCAAAAGTTTCCTAAGCAATAGTGTGTCTTCACTAGAAACACATGAGGCCACTTCTACTGAAGTTCTAGAAACAAATTAATCTGTCATCTTTTCTACGAGATGAGTATTTCTCAACTTTATTTATTTTGTCATTATCTCCTTCCCCATGGACCTTTTTAGACCCTTTCCTCCTAACTCCTTTCCCCATCATGAAAATTTAATGTCACAGATATACCCTATATCTGTTTATTTATTATAATACATAAAAAGAATAGGATATTTTTCACCCTCCCAAAGAACTATTTTTTCACTTCTTAGGGGGTGATACCATCCCCATTTTGAATGTATTCATTAAGCCAACAAATTATACGCCAGCACATACCTTGTTCAATTCCTCCTGCTCCCAAACTCAGGAGAAGCCCTTCATTTACTCAGTTATTCCACTGGCTATTCCTTCTTTGACTCCACCTTTTAACTTTTAAGAAATGGGCCATTTTGGCAGCTAAGAAACACCATTTTTTGATGCTAACTCATCGTGGCTTCTCCCTAACTACTCTCCTCAGATACAATGTGGCCTCTCTTTTTCTCTCTTAAATAACTTGACAGAGTAAAGCCTAGGGAAGCTCAAGCCAGCCTGAATTCCAGGCTCCAAGGCAGGGGTATAATTTAGGTTCTTTCTGGAAAGTATGTTTTGCTGCTGGTGCCAGGGTTGGCCAAAGCAAAGGACTTGACTCTATCACAAATCATCTTTCTTGGGAGGCACTTGTCAGGTTTTTTTTTTTTTTTTTTTTGAGGGTAGTGTCACTGGCCCTCATATGTGGGACCCGAACCAGAGCCGCTGGCTTCCTAAGCCAGCACTTAACCACCGCACCACTCGGCCGGCCCTTGTCAGGGTTTTTAAGGGCAAGGGGTGAGACCACAGTCTGGGAGGAAAGCAAATGAAAAATTCTCCCCCCTCCCCACAGCAACTCCAGGAGTCATTCCCAGCACAGCTTTATGTGTCAGTCTCATCCTGTTTCCAGGGCTCTATCTCCTTCCCCTCATAGTCTTGACTTTTTACCTCGCTGCCATCAGTATCTGTAACATTTTAATGTCTCCTGAAAGACATGATTTTATAACACTGCAATCATTTGCTTTTACTGCTCAGAAAATATTTTAAAGTTGCATTACTTAGTGTAACCCAATCTCACTGGTGATGGAAGTAGAAATTTAAATGTCAAGGTAAAGCCATCCCAGGGCGCTGAGATCAGGGAGATCTTAGCTCAACCTGGAGTTTCACTCGGCTTCTTCTGAAACCTGAAGCAGGGCTGAGAGTGGACACTCCATGGCCAAACTGCCTGCTGACCACTGCGTCTGCCCACACGAGCCTCTTTGGGTTTCACGGTTTGCCTGTAGGAGTCAATTTAACCCAAAGGCCAGTTCAGCCAGTGGGCTCAAACCTGCTGGCAAACCTAAGGTGGGCTCACCTATGCTGGCATTCTGGCCACTGTACAACAAGACACGTCACTGGATTTGTCACCACTGAGGATGCTGGTGGCTGCTCTTTCTTCTAGAATGTCATCTTGAGGCTGTTATGACAGAGCAGTCCTCAACGTGTCACCCCTGTAACTCCCCAGAGTGCATGTTTGTATATGGAGATGAAACCTACAAACTATGATTTGTCTGTAGGAGACCCTAAGAAGCATGATGAGTGATGGTAAGGAGAAGCCTTGGCTGACCTTGGAAAGCTTCCGTTCTGAATAGCCAAGTGGCAAGCACAGGTCGATGTCTCGCAAGGCAGCAAAACAGCCATCTCTTCCTATAATTGAGTATAGAAAGACTTGGCTTTTTAAATTTACATACTTCACAAATAGTCAACATTGATTTTGACCTACTGGGACAAGCTCGAATAGCCTGGTTGAGTCTGAATGTTCAATGTACTGCAGTTTGGACCAGAGCGAGCAGAGAGAGCCAGTGCTCTCGTGTGGGACCTTTCAAGTTTTCATCCCTAGACAAAGCAGCTTCCTTTGATGCTAAAGATGAGTTCCCTGATTTGTGGTATTAGATGGGGAGCTGGTGGTATGACAACATTTGCAGGTCCAATGCCAGTAGATCCAGTTCTCTCCCCAACCTGCATTTAAAATGACCAGGTGTTTCTCTATTTCAGCCTCTTCCTCTGAAGGATGTTTCTGGCATACTTGCATGCAGAGAAAGTGAATGATTGCAGGAGACTGCCATTCTGGGAACTGTTCCCAGGAATCAGTAGCTGACCTAAGACGACTGGGAAGGAAAGGCAAGGCAATCTAACAGATGCAGGATGCTTGGGCTCTGCTGTCCTAGAGTCCGCTCTGGGCCATGCCTGGAAGCCTGAGGAATTCCCTGAGTAGGGCAGGGTGGAGCCATGAGCCCAGGAAGCACAGGGGAGGGGGCTGGGCAGAGAGATTAGGTAGCAAAGCCCTTGAGCCCATCATAGAGGGGAAAGTGATGACAGTGGCAGAGCTCCAATCACTGCTGGTCAGTGTGAATTTCTTGGCTGTTCTACCCAAGGCAACTCAGAGATTTTTGTTCCTGGCACTCCATGGCACCGTTCCAGCCCTTATCCCTGCTTTACATGGCCATTCCTGCTACTCCATTATGGCCAAAGAGAGGGCACGTATGCCGGCTCTGGAAGGGAAGAGAAGACTGCTCCTTCCCAGCTGGAATACTATCAGTCTAAGGAAGAGAAGGGACACAGGGGCCGCTGAGGGGCACGGCATGAGTGATTAGGCATGGATCAGAACCCTGAAGATACCAACTTGGAGTTTCTAGGTCTTGAACATTTGCAAAAGTGACATTTCAGAGCATGGCATTAGACCAATGACGAATGCAGAGACATGTTCTAATGGGTGCGGATGTACCATGCTGAGAAGCCAGGTGGGCACACACACACATGCACACACAGACGTGTACACACTCACACGCACGACAGGAATTAGCCACTAGCTAGGTTTGCCTATACACATGGTTGAGACGTGGGGCTTAGCAGTCCCCTGGAGAAGATGGAAGGGAGAGAAGCCCAAAAGGGCAGCAGAGGAGGCAGCCATGGGAAACCCTGCCCACGCTTCTTGAATGCTGTATTCGCCAATTGTGTTGACCATGGACTAAAACCAAGGAGTCAACCTAGCTGCCTTGTGTGGACCAACCCTTTCTGTTGCTGCGCATTGTGTGTTTGGGGGCAATCGCTACCTGCCTGCTCCACAGGGTTGTTGTGAGGTTGACTCATCAGGCAACACAAAGTCTTTTGAGCTCCTTGGAGAAAATTCACTGTGTAAGCGCAAGGCCTGACCATTGTACCACGGTAATGTGACTCCCACAAGCTCAAAGCAGTCACCAGGAGAGTGGGGGCATCCAAGCAAGGAAGCCAAAGCCGTCCCCGCCGCAATCCAAGCCAATGACGTTCCCTAATTTGGTACAAATCCTGAACTGGAGGTAAGTGTCAGCAACCAAAGGAGGATGCTCCATTTGGTTCTCAGTCTTGTTTGCACAGCCTGTACAGCATTTCAACAAATTTTGAATTGTTTGCCAACATGTGAGGATTGGGAGACTATGCGTCCCAATCCCAACCTCTGGCTTCTATTGAAAAATGGACATTTTGGCAGAATTAGGCTTGCATTTCTACATGGCATCACTCAGCTGGAGGTGGATGGCATCTGCCCTCCGCAGATGGGGTGTTCACTTTATTTCTACCCTCTTCCACCCTTTCATGCACCTGCTCACATTGTTCTTGCCTCCACCAAGTAGGGGTATTTGCGGCTACCGCTCTTTCTATAGGTTCTGCCCTCCGCCTCCTTCACATAGCCAACAAAGATACTGAATTCCTCATTACCCAAATCTCCGCCACCTCCCCCACCAGAGACGGGCCTGCCCAGCCACCTTCTGCCGGAGGGCTGAGACGAGAACTTGTTTTTTCCCCCACTCACTCCGCTTGCCAGTAATTCCACCTTAAAACCTCAAAGTTTTCTTACTTAGAGATGCCCAAGCAGTAATCCAACTAAATTAGATTATAAGCGTCTGAAGGTTTTTCATAATAAATAAAAATATAGCTATAGCTAAGAGAAGATGAGACTTAATTAAGAGTGTTATTTAACGAGCACAAGTTGCGCCATATACAGAGGATTAAAAGATAAATAAGGATAGGAGGGAAAATAAAAATTTAATGAGTTGCCATCTTCTTCTGACTTAACTAAATTTCTTCCGTTGTTGAAAATATTAACACTTATGAGGGAGTCATTTGTGTGTATCCACACAGTTTGATACCTGACTGCTTTCTTTTATTTAATTACATTGTGTCACAAATGAACTTAAACTACCATTTGAAATGTAAGGCTTCCATCTTTACACTGATCTCCTTAGGAAGCTATGAGCAAGGAAGAATAAGAAATCAACCAAAAATTATTGGCAGAAGTACCAGGAAGGGTGTCTCAAATTAGAAAACAGCAAAGTCTCATGGGGACAAATGTGGTAGAAGTCAAAATTTCCTCAGGCCGTCACCCACCCCTCTGCAGACTGCTGCGTCCTGACCCCTGCTGCCCAGGGGCTCACCCATGGGAAGCCTGTGCTGACCAGCACACAGTACCGGTTCTGCCAGTGTTTCATAAATGAATGACTATAGCTGCCTGCTCTGTTGGAAACAGGCAGAGGGGGTGTGGCCCTTGACATGGCACGCAATGCCATTCGTGTGGCACTCTGGTTAATTTTTCTAACACCTATGCTCCTGCAACCGCCCGTCAGGTCCTCACTGGGCCATTTCTATATCTCTTCCTGCTTTACTCTTGCTCCCTGCGTTCTCCCTTCTTTAAGTCCTATAATCCAGGTGTCTCGAGAAGCTCCTCCTGCAAGAGTGACACAGGAGGAGGGTCCCAGACACCTGGGTTAATACAGGAGGTTTAACACCCCACTTCGCTTCCTGGGATTTTGGGCCCTTTTGCATGCGTGGTTGTATGCCAGCTTCCATGCTTCCTTAACTGCTCACTCCGAAAAGACACATCAGGGAAACTAGCATAAGGACATGAAGGTGTGGCATTAGCGGTTTTTAAGTGAACATGCATGGAGCATCCACACTCTGCTAAGTCCTTTACCTATAAGTGAAGTCCTCATACCAGCAGCATATCGGTATCACTGTTCCCAATTTACAGATGTAAAAAACCAGATACTGAAGATACAAAACATGTCAAAGGTCACCGTACTTGCAATGGATGGAGGCTGGATTGGAAGCCAGGCCTGTTTGATTCCAAAGCTCACGCATTTAATTCCTTTGCTACATATTTCCCCACACCAGCCTCACTCTCTCAATACCTGATAACGACAATCGTAAAGCATTGACAATGAGTGTTAATAGTTAGCAGAGGGGGAGGATGTTACATTCTACAAACATTATGGGGGCGATTTTGAGAGTCTGGGGTGGGTGTTGATGTTTATTATGTGTTTCCAGCTGTTTAATTCTGGGTGGATTGCTTCCTACGCTGGGCTTCTCTCTGATATGATAACATTTCCTGCATCAGACCCCCAGAGAGCGGTCTGTAAGTGAATGGATACAGATCTTTCTTGGCCCCATTAAATGGAAATAAAAAGTTAGATCCGTTTACACTCAAAGTAGTGTGAGAAATGGATAGGGACATGCTTCAGGGGCGCAAAGGGACTTGCCTGCATTCCCTCGGTTAATAGGAAAAGCCCGTTTCTCTTACTACCTCCAATGTCTTCCATCTCTCTCCCTATTCATGGGAATTGCAATCATCAGTGACATCTGGGCTTCCTGGGCTCACATGCACCTAATGTAGAGAAACAATCTTCCTGCCTGTTACCAGGATGCTCTCTGCAAAGCAGAAGCCACCTTTCTGAGTTGCCTGTCATTAGAGAGAGCGCGTTTCGGATGCTGTGGTGTGGCCGGTTGGCAGCTTGCTAACTTGTTGAAATAAAATCAGGTACAAACATTTCCTCTGTGCTTGCAAGGTGGATATTTCATAATAGTTGGGCGCCCCCCACCCCCCTGGTATTATTTCTAGACAACTAGATAGGACTGTCTGGCAATCCCTCTTGAAATTAAAGCAGACTTTTAAAAAATAAAGAAATGTAATTCACACTTCTCAGAGCCCATCACTCTACTTACGGCTGTAGACGGATGACCCTTCTGGGCCAAGTTCTAACCAACTTCATTGCTAATTTGACCAGGGGCTGCTTTGGATAAACCTAGAATGAGTGGCCCTGGACGCTCAGCAATTTCCATTTTTTCAGGACAGCAATCATGTGGGGCTTTCTGTCTCTAGAATGTTACTTAACCCTCGCTTTCTTTGGCGTCGTGGGGGATGCAGTTTTGTGATGTATAGTTTGGGGCTGCATGATGCTGGGTGATTAGACTGAGCAGCCTCAAAGAGCCATGCCAGAAACTGCTGGAAACCTGGGTTCTGGGGGATCTGGAAGCAGCTCCCTCTCTTTTCCTCCTGTGACACAATTATCATGAGGGTGGGAGATCACAGGAGTTCTTTTATTTGCAGTTGAGTTGGCTGAAAATAGAAGTAACCCTTAATGTACAAGAGGAGGATTGAGGCAATTTTTGAAAAGAACTGGTTGTGGGGATGACAGGAGTCCTGAGTCCAAATTAGGACTCAGAGCCTGGCTGTGTTTGAAGAACTTGTGAGCATCCGACACCAGCCTGGGTCTGTGGAGGGTTGTTTGAAGGTGAGGGGAGGTGAGGAAATACAAAGGGTCCCGTGGTGTCTGTTCTATAGCCCAGCCCTGGGACAAGCCTTGGACATACAGGAGAGGCGCTATAGGGAAAAATGAAGAACGTGGGCCCAGCTGATAAAGTGCCCCACTATGGGGGAGTGTGATGTTCTCTCTTTTGTTGTGTAATTACAGTAAGACTTCAGGAGAGTGGGCACTGGGGGTCCTGGCTAGCACCCCCAGCCTGGACCCTGGCTGTAGGGGAAGTACTCTTGGGCTCCCCTGAAGTGAATTGTGTAGGCAGCAGACCTCAACGAAGACACCCAGCTCGAAGAATCGGAATGGGCTAAACATGAGCATGTCAGACACTCTTGGAAACTTCTAGAAATCTTTGGGAGTGAGCTTTGAAGTTAAGATGAGCTATGCCTCATGTCACCTACCAGTCTCCTGTGTCTATCATCCCAGATCACTTGGAAAGGGATCTATACCTGTGCTGAATCAATGTCCTCACTTGTCACTTGTTGACCAAAAGGTCATGTTCAATGCTATCGGAACAGAAAGAGGGTGAACACCACCATGGAGCACAGAATGAGGTTTACGGGAAACTCCACGGGGAAAGCTGTGGGCAAAGACTGAGGAGGCCCCTTTAGAATAATAATAATTAATAATAATAATAATAATCTTCATCATCATCCCACTGACTGGTAGCTTTTAATTACTTTGCAGATGTTGCATCCTATCACTGAGGACCAAACAGGCCTCTCCCCGATTACAATGAAAATATGTTTTTAAAAACAAACACTTTACTTAAAACTAGGGATATTTTTTTAATTAGAGGAAAGATTAACTAAATGCATTTTCTCTTGTAATTTAATCCATTCTAATTATCCCGAGAATGTTTATGATGAAAAGACTTAGCTTTCTCCTAGCTGCTGTTTCGTGTGCTTTCTTCCTTTATTTACCCGTGAAGGGGAAAGCTCAGTGATGGTCAATGGTCGGGTGGCCTTCTGTGGGTGTGATTATGACGATGCTTTGAAATGCATGATGAAAAAATGAGGAGAGAAGCAATAAACCCTGACTTTGACTGGTGGGTTTTTAAAACGATGATATCCGATTTTCCAACGAGCAATAACGGCAAGCTCTTTAAAAAAAGCCTGTGAAATAGAGTGCTATCAAAGAAGTGGGTTGGTAAGTTGGTATAAGACTGAACTCCATCAGGCAGGCAAGTTGGGAGGAAATGCAAAATATGTTTTGTTACATGAACATCTGTGTGTGGCTCCTGACAACCCAGGAGATGAGCCAAGGAATTGCAAAGAATTCCCAGATGTTACCCATGGGTCCTGCTCCAAGGAGTCAAGCAATTGCAGTGTGGGAGGAATGAGGGTCATTGGGAAATTTGCTGGGCTGAATGGGGACAATCAGTGAGTCTAGAGTCTCCAAAAGGCATGTGGGCTACTAAGTTCAGCCTTCGGAGTTATTCCTTGTGCCCAGAGCCAGTGCCATATAATTTTAGCCCCCAGAGCCCTGAGGAATGAGATGGAGTAGAAAAGTGGAGATCAGGCAAGGTGTTATAAGAGACACTGACCTGGCAGCCACTTCAAATGTGAGAAATGCGGATTCCTTCTTAAAGGACAAGAGTATCCTTCCCAACTTCTCAAGCATATGTCTGTGGTCCCTAGTTTGAGAAACACTAGCTGAAAAGAACTGAAAATTTATCCTATTCAATAATAGCAAAATTCCAAAATAATACTTCAAAGCAAAAATTTTTAAAAAGTGTACTTATTATGAAAATCCAACCCAGATCTAAAAGCAAATTCTCATAGATCTCTTGGCTTCCCCAGAGTATATCCAAGAGGTCTAGTTTGAGGAATTTTGGTTGCAAGTAGCAAACCCCAATTTCACAAAAACCTCCTATTAACATAAAGATATTCAGATATTTGATTCCATGTACAAGTGGGCTCTTTGGTAAAATAAGCAGGTTTAATTCCAGGTAAGAGAGGCAGTGTTTGTTTCTCTAAGAACCAGATGCCAGCAAGTTACAGAACAAACATTTGTTTGGGAAATGGACAATGGGTAGGTGTTATTTTTGACATGCTACTAACTGCTTGATGGATGAGAGGCAGATATGTGAAAGGGAGGTTAAAGGTAGCGGAAATGTCTTAATGAGAAGTTTGTTTAGATAAGCCTCCCTTGCCCTTTAATTTCTTACATGGGTATTAGATAACGATGGTGATAATGGGGGATAAGGGGGATGATGACAATGACATTCACTCACATTTATTTGGCTCTCACTGAATGGCAGGCACTATGCCAAGTACTTTACATATATCCCAAGGAAGTAGGGAGCATTTAACATTCCCACTTTACAGACGAAGAAACCGAGGTACATAGAGGTTAGGAAACCTGCGAGTTAGGCTGACACTGTCTTAAGCAGTTCGTTACCATGCTTGCATCGCCCCGAATCCAAGTGAAGTAGATGTAGATAGATACACCTCGACTTGAATACCATCTCTTTCTATTAACAAACACAAATATGAATGGATAAAATGGAGTCTGATTATTCAGATTATGTAGAAAGTTTTTCAATGCACAAAAAGATTCCTAGGTAAACCTGATACAAATTGGAGCTGAGATAAGCAGATGGGCGGACAAAAAAGCACCACAGTCTACCCTCACCAATTCAACCACACATCATCAGCTGAGCCAACACACCATGTTGCCTCTATCCTTTTAATGGAACATTAAGTGTAAGTGAAGGGAGCCTAGCTGGGAACCCTCCCTGCCCCTTAGAAGAAAGATTTGATTGTGTTGGAACAGCCCATTCGTGACTTTGCATCAAAAGTAATAAAATTCTGGAGATGGACAAGTCCTTAGAGATCATCTCATCCAAGTGCATTTTAAATTCAGTCAATCTCATATTGCATTCGTAATATTTGCAATATCTGCCCTTCTATTTACTTAATGTTTTTCTTTAAATTTACTCAGGCCTAACATTGCTACCTGCTTTTGCCACATCCCCAAGCAATAATACCAGTAGAATCATGAATTTGATGAGCTAGTTACAGTTTTCCCTAATACTTATTTTTAAAAGCCCTACATAATTATTCAACAAAATATACGTGTTTGTATGCTAATGAGAAGCATCTCATTTGTGGACCACACTCTGGAAAGCAATGATATGGTCCAGGCCCCTCATTTGCCACAGAAAGAAACTGAGGCCAGGAAGATTTGAGTGACTTTCCCAAGGGCACCCAGAACGTTTGTGGCAGGGTCAAGCCTAGAACACAGATTCCCCCCATCCTCCATCAATCTATTCTTCATGGATGCCACAATGACCACATGGCAAGCAATGACAAAATGTCCATCTGAATATTTAAGGGCGCTCCAATCTGTAGGGCCTTCTTGGCCTTCCTTTCCTTTTCATGTAAAGTCTTGAGTGTATATGGTGGGATCTGAGAATCATGGACTTAAGCGACAGAACACTTACCCCATACACCAGGGCAGTGCATGGCATGTTTTCAACAGCTCTTATATGTTTTCCATTCTTTAGAGTCTGGAAGCTTCCTCATGCTAACTCTCTCCCATGGGTTTCCTGTTTTTAATTCTTTGTCCTTGTGAAGTCAGTAACACCTCATATCAAGCTATTTACTTATTGGGTCTGGTCCTGTCATTGGGCCGCAAGCTAGTATATCAACTAGATCCTCTGAAACATTAAGGGGACAGTACAGTGAAGGCTCCAAGTCATGCCATTCCACAGGAAGGAGACCCAGAGCCTTCTTCCCCTCTCGTCTTTTTTTGGTGGGAGCTCATTGCATGCGAAGATATTACTAAATCACATAGGAGGCACTACGGAACATGTTTCCATTTAGACTGGGGAATGGTTGAGACACAAAGCTAGTGTTAGTCCCTCTTCCAGCTGAAGGACTAGAAAGGAACACTTTCAGTGAGGACAATCTCACTAGTCGCAAGGCAATTTTTGAACATGTGTTCCTGTAATTCCTGCCTCCTGGTCCTTGTTCTGAGTTTGTGTAGGAAACCTCGGCAGACCACCTGACCCGGACTCAGAGAACTTCTGGGCACATGACGATTGCTGATCTTTAGTGAGAAGGCTCACATTTTGGCCAAATCGTAGGGAAAAAATCAGCAGTGGAACATCTTTTATACTTTGCTACAGGTTTGTCTGTAATTTCTAACAGTGATGAACCATCACTTCAGGTAAGATGGAGAGCCTAGACAGGCTCCAGTAAGAGCCCCCAGAGGAATGGGCCACTTAACCATCAGAGGAACAGCTGCCTGCGTACTCCTTCTGGCGGGGATGGCTCCACAGTGGTTAATTTCATCTCAACTTGACCTCATCATAGAGTCATGAAAGCTCAAGTATTCAAGGATAATAGCTACAAGAAAAAAACTTTCTATAACTTAGACTGGAACTGGAATGAGACGCGAAGCAGCTACACTCAGTCTGAACTTGGTTGGCTTTGACAGCTGCCGCTCTCCCCAGCCTGCTCCCTGCGGTTCTGAATCTGCCTCCCTCCTGGACTGTGACCTGTTTACTTCTGATGACAATCGCTTAATCAGCCCATCAGACTTTCGCACGGCTGGTTTTACCTTGGGTAAAGATTCATTTTCCTTATTAACGTCACAAGAACCCATGTATTTCCCCAACCAATTAAAGAGGGAAAATAGAAGGGCCCCAGTGCGATAGAGGGAAAAGGAAACTGTTCTGACTTGGGGCACATGGGCAGGTCACTCAGCCCGACATGGTCCTGGGAACAGAGTCCTCAGGATTCTGAAATGTCATCAGAGGTCAGGAGCACACAGAGAAAATAAACAAGCTGAAAGAAGTGTTACAGACGTTGTTCAACACTGAGGTTATCAAACGGTTCACCTAAGGTCGGTGCCTTGTGTTGGTGGGTTTATTCTATGGGCGTGTTAGTGTGTATTGTTTAGAGTCAATGTCTGGACAGTCCACATTCAGGAGATAATAGCAAGAACCGTCAATTAACATTGAGCTCCCCCGCCCCCGAATTCTCCAGCAGCAGGAAGGCCAGTTTCTCCCTATAATTGCCCAACTATTCTGTTCACAAAGCATGCGAACATCTATTTCTTTCTCAGGTATGAGATGCTCATCTGAGTTTACCATTGTTGACAGTGAGTTTTGACCTATTCTGTGGTTCCTTTATGGCCTGGTGTTACAGTGTTTGTATGGCCTTCAGAAATGAAGTCCCCAATATTAATAAGGGACAGCGATGGTGGTAGTGGCAGATTATAGGAAAAACAACCCATTTTAGGATTATGTTGAAAGAATAAAGCTATTCTAACCACATAATGTGCCTTCTGATTTATTCATAAGAGTAAACGCAGCCTATCCAAATAATGCTAATGTATTCCAAAGATATACATGAATTGTGGTTATTTTGGATTCGAAGCATATTTCTTTAACTATGCCATTTTATAAGTTTTAGGTGTAACTTGCTAGAAAGAGGTAATTCATTGCTTGGTGGAATCCAGTCTACCAATACGTTAGCTCAGACAGTTAACATTGAAATGTTATACCGTATATTGAAATCTTCAGCCATATGTACTAAATTTCCAAATATAAAAAATATGATTTGGTTGAAAAATTCCAGAAATGCATTGGGCCAACCCTGAATAGATCCTGGTGATTCTACCTGATTTGAGTTTTAGAAGTCTGTGTTTTTATTTTCTCATCCTTCCCGCCCTCCCCTCCCCTCATCTAGCTTCTTGCTTACTTCTGCAAAATAAATGTGGTCCACAAGTGATGATGGGAATTACTCAGGAAACTATTTGCAGTGACCCTAAGGAAAGAGCCTCACTATGACTTTTGAAAATAGGCAGCAGACACGTCACATACCCCAACACCAGCCACCTACAGCTCTGCCTTACCCCAAATCTCCCAATACATTGTTTGCAGACTAGGTGCCATTTCATTCTTATTTATTTTCTATTTTCAAAATACAGCACTTGAGGCTCTGCTCGGAAAGAACCAAAGAGCCTCTCTTTCCGATTTGACTGTCAGTATCCCCAAGGAGGAGGACTGATTCTGGGCTTGTAAATTGTGGCATTTACTTAAACTGAATTGACAGGAGTGCCTGCTCAAAATAATAGATGAAAACTTCAGGAAACAGCTCTGGGGCCAGAGGTGGAAAAGCAAAAGCAGCAATTATGCGCATATGGACATTTCTGGATTCTGAATAGCAAATCTCACCAACCAAGGCATGTTTGGCATTTTTTTTTTTTTTTTTTTGGAGAAACCCCAGGGATCTTAACTATGAGGAGACAGCATCTATCCTACAAATGAAGCCACAGAGTCACAAGAAAAGACTTTGGTGAGAAAGGTCTTTATAAGTTACCTAGCGAGAACTCTTAAAGTCACGAGAGATCGTGGCTCTGAACAAGAGGCTTGCCCAGGATCACCACTGGCTTCATTTGGGGAGCTTGACTTGCCATACAAATTTGCATTTCCTCTATGTCTCTCAAGAACTCACGGATCTTAACGCACAGAGATGTGAAACTTGAACCAAACACTTCAAGCAGCAGAAACACTTTTTTCTCATTCATCTCACCTAAAGGGCTCGCTAGAAACACCTCCTCTGTCCTCCTGCGGCCGTGTCCTCACCATTTTCTACTGAGACTGAAGTTGTCATCTTCCCATCTTTCTCAAATGCCTCAGAGACACTTCAACTCAACTACCGTTTTCTCTCCACTCCCATGTGGTGATACATGGATTTCTCCCTTCTCTTGGCCTCTGATCCTTCAAGCCACAGCTGGGGTCCTTCTCCTAAAGCGAACACTGACCCAACTCTCTTTTCTGCTCTCTCTCCATCAAGACTTGTGCAGCCCTCTAACTCAGGGTCAGCCTTTTGTTCCCTGTAGAGCGCCAGATAACAAATGGTTTTGCGGGATATCAGGTCTCTGTCCCAATTACTCATCACCAAAATCCATATGGAAGCTGACAGTCCATCGACAAGTGGGTGTGGCTATCTTCTAATAACATTTGTTAATGGACGCTGAAATTTGAATTTCATATCATTGTCATGTGTCAGAAGATATTCAAAACATTTCTTTTTTCAACCCTTAATAAACGTAAAAACTATTCTTAGCTCATCAGCCAGAGAGCAACAGGCAGCAGGCCAGGTTTAACCCCGCAGGCTGCAGTTTTTCAAACTCTGCTCTGATCCATCTGGGATGCCCTCCTATGGGCTAGTCCCAGAGCAAAGATGGGGTGTAGGGAGGAGAAAGCCAGGAGGCATCACTGTGGGGCACTAAACCCTTGGCAGGTGTGGGAAGGGGAGAGTCAGGGGAATGGGAAGCTGGGTTGTGTGAATGGAGAGAAAATAGGATTTTCTACCTAAAGGTTATTGGTTTGCAAGAGCTCTTTTTTTGGGGGTGATATTGGGGGAAAAACAAGTATGGGGGTGGAGGAAAGTATTTCAATCACAGTACGCATGCAAAAATACAGCAAGAGGAACGTCCCTGAAGAGGAAGCTATCAGTAAGAATTTTAGACTGCCTTGGTTGTGGGTTATGCACACCCCTCCCTTGAAAGTCTTTGAATTATCCCCCCAGACTCTGCAGGGAACTGAAGATGGACGTGGCTGCAGGGGGAGCAGGATCTGGAGCGTCACTGAGAGATTGCAGAAACAATTCACTGCCAACAGGCTGTCCTGCAGGGTCCCAGTGCTTCGGTTGTGACCTTATTGGCACGCTGCCCCTTGGGTGTCCAATTAGATGGAACTGGGAAAGTCTAATGCAGAGGAGACTTCATCTCTGCTTAACAGCCCAAATGAACAGCATGGGAAACTGAGTCTGGTCTCATGAGTCAGCCCTGGAGAAGCTCCTAACACCCCCCCCCCCAGTCTCTCACCCCAGGTGGCCGATCTGTCACTAGGGTTTGGGGCCTAGGACAGACAGGAGAGCCCCCAAGATTGATTGCTAGAATCAAAGTCACTTTAGGAGGCAGGTGAGTAGATGTCTCTGAGAGTTTTCATGCAAGCAAACGGATTAGCCAGCTTGGCATGAATGGACCCCTCCACCCGAATTAAACAACAAATCCAAAAACGGGAGGTAAAATGGAGCTAATCCCAACTGTCCGAGAGATGTGGAAAACCAAAGGACATTGGCTCCCAACTCCTCAATTAAAAGGATAATTGGGTACATGTAATGCAGTATTGCCCCACCCCAAACCACAATAATGGCAGAAAACAAAAACAAAACTGAAGGAACTTGAGAACTATTACTTCTCAACAGAGAAAATGACCTTTAAAAAAATACCCTCAGTCAAGAAGCTTATATAGAGAGGTGGCTGAGCGAGAATGAAATGGGACCAGGGGAGGAGACATTCAGTGATGGTGGTGGCAATGGGGAGGGTCAGGAGGCCAAGGACAAAGCCTTGTGTTGGGACAGCAGGAGGACGCACAAGCTTATTACAGTGGCACTTGGGTACCCGGGAAACCCAGGAGGACTGCCTGCATCCAACCTTGCCTAAACTAAATGGGTTCAATTGTCAGCAAGCAGGGACCCAGTGATCCAGCTAGCTGGGAGAGCATTCAAAAAGGGGAGATTTGCAGGCCACAGTCATTTGGGGTGCTTGAATCCTCCAGGCCCTGACAATTTCCCATGCGTGTGCATTTTTCCCTCCCCAAGATCAGTAATTTGGATGGATTTTCTTATTTGTCCCTGTTTTTTTTTTTCCAATCTGGAATTCTGAAAGGAGGCAAGGGCTTTTCCAATCAGGCTTTTCCCTTCCCTGTCCCCTTGGGGAGTTGGAGAGGCAGCAGGAATGTTGGAAAGCATTCGTGCCCCTGGAGGAACAGCCCGTTGCAATGCACGACCATCACTATAGATCTACGATTTATGAAAATAAAGCAATATGTGCCTGTTTCGGTGCCTGCCGTTTGCCTACCAATGGTGCAGTGTTCACCATTCCAGCCCTCTCGGCATTCACATTTCCCAGCTTTACAGGTCCCGTGCTCAGTGCAGCGGGGGTGGCACACGCGCTGGTCACAAGCTGCGCCTGTCCAGCCCTCTTCACAGCGGCAGGCTCCCCCGATGCAGACGCCGTGAGTGCCACAGTCTACTGAGCACACTTCTGGAAGAAAAACAATGATTACAGCTCAACACCACAGCTGGCGAAACCCTCCACTGGAGGCCAGACCACACACGTGGCCCAGGTCCCTGGAGCAGGCCCTGGGGCCCAGCAGCTCTGCCATCTCAGGAGGCTGTTCTTGCCATTGGCTGGGGACTAATTTGCGGTTATGGCGTTTTTCAGAGCAGTGGTTCTCAAAGTGTGTCCCTGGACCAGCAGCATCACTGTCACCTGGGAACTTGTTAGAAATGAGAGTTCTTGTGCCTTGAAGTAGACACTCCGGAGTGGGATGCAGAAGTTTGTCTGAAGTCGTCCAGGTGGTTCTGATGCTCACTAAAACGTGAGGACCACTGCTGTGGGGCTTGAGACCATCCCAGGAAGAGATCAGCCAGTGGCCATCCAGTTTGGCAAAGCTACCTGGGAGGTGCCCACTTGAAAAGATCCCTGTGGATCCCGACTCCCCAGCTGGCTGATGTTTGCCCCCTGAGAGCCTGCACTGACCATCCTCATGATGCCTACAGTCCCACCTGGTACCCAGATCAGCACCTTGGTGGCAATGATGACTGCTGTAATCGTGCTGCATTTACACAGCCTCTTTCTCAAAGGAGCTCAAAGTCTTTTGTGGTTTGGGGGTGGGGGGGAGACAGACAGACAGATATGTATGCACTCTTTGGCGTTCCAGACCTCTCACGCGAGGACAAGCACGGGCCAGACACTCATCCTTACAGAAGACTGTTGAGGGAGGCATGGCTCATGAGGCCAGGGGTGGGAAACCAGACTGGGAGGGCCAGTGACTCACTCGAAGTCACACAGCATGTCATTAGCACAGTGGGGCCTTTTCTCTAGGGTTTCCCCTGCCCCCATCCCTCACCCCCCATCCTCAACAGAGTTTGGCTTGGACCACCAGCATCAGAATTGAAGCCAGAGTCAAGTGGGCTGAAAAGATACCCTCAAATAGCCCATTTTAACCGATTCTTCTTTTTTTCTGTTTGCAATGAAATATTCATTTCTTTCCCATTGTAGGCAAAGCTTCTCATATATTCCCTTCCTGATTGCCATGGTAATCTAACAGCTGTCTTGCTACCCCGAGGAAGGGCGCAGAACGATGAGAGCTTGCCTGGATAGGCACTTGTCAGTGTGAGCAGAACCATTCCTGGGAAGGTTGGGGCTGACTTGCACTGTTGAACCGTTCTATTTTAAGGTCACTCAGGAGGTAAGACACATGCTCTTAATTTTAGGGAAACAAAGTGTACAGCACAACTGCATTATTTCCCTGCCACAGAGTACTGCAGAGCTTCATAACAGGCTCACACAACACCCCGAGGGAGCCTCTTTTCTGTTTTATAGGAAGTTTCATTCCGCTTATCTGGGGCTCAATTGTCCCGTTTTGTTTTCTGGTACCTTTAGGGAGTGTACATAAGGAAATCTATAATGCAAGTGGAAGCATCCCTCCCCGGCCCCTCATCCATCTGCAGTGATGGGCCCAACAAGGTACGAGAACCTATGCAGTAGTTTTTGTGTTTAATAAGGATCACAGATTTCACGACGGAGGAGAAGAGAGTACGAGAGGCTCTGTGCCACGGATCAAAGTCCCTGCATCCCCAGCTGAGTGTGAAGAGAAGATGCCCATCCATGTGGGCTCATGGAAGGAACACAGGGCATGCGCATTGGGGAAAGCAAGAGAAAGCAGTTTATCTTACCAATGGAGCAGTCGGGACCCATCCAGTTGGGATCGCAGCTGCAGAGGCCCGTGTCGGGGAGGTAAGTGCCATGCCCACTGCACTGGTCTGGGCACTGGACCCTTGCCAGCTCACAGTTCAGACCACCCCAGCCCGGGCTGCAAAGGCATTCTCCATTTACACAGACCCCATGGCTGGAGCAGGTAGGATCCAAACAATCAACTGAAAAAGACGAAGAGGAAGGTTTTGATCATTCATGGGGGATGGGCCACGAGACACCAGCTCACAGCTGAATGGAACTGGTGGTTCACCAATTCCTATCCACTTGCAAGCAAATGGAGCACCCCAGGTAATACTTACGTGGTCCCTTAAGGAATTAAAGGCTTGTCAGTTGTCAAAATACCAAAGCTCAAACAGGAAGAAAATGTAAAAGAAAAAAGGGGATTTTTCAAGCAGAATTAGGAGAAATCAGATGTAGAGGTGCGCCATGCAACTTGAGAACCTTGTATATAAACTTTAGTGCCTTAATAAAACTATATCAGAGCTTCAGAACCTGGGACAGGAGTACCGGTGATGTCTTTGTGTGCAGTGTTGCTGAGCCCAATTCCCCCTCACCACTGGGGAGAAAAGTAGACACGATCATTGTAACTCAGTAAGACTTGACTTCAGAAGGTAACACAAGACCAAAAAGAAAACAAATGAAATTCCTAAACGAGTCACTTTCCTAATTGTCTCACTTAAGCTAAGCCTGAAATGAGTTTTCATTCTCTGAGCACATCTGTAGTGAAGGATCAATAAATGTACAAGACAGAGGAGGTGAAGTTGGGCGTGGAAATAACCCTGTGGGGGTCACCTTCCTACAGGGAATCGTGAGTGCGCTGGATGGCTGAATCTCTTCAGCTGTGGCACTGACCTTCCACCAGCCAATCAGACTAGTGAATGCCACCAGACAATTGGACTAATTAACAGTCAGTTTCTGGTTGCTGTTGTTCTAGCGAGTTTCATGGTCTGATAGTTGACCATCGCCATAATCAGAGTGACTATACATCCAGTGGGTGACTTGAAGATTATTATTCTGGAATCAACTCAAAGTGAGAGGGGGACTCAGCTACAAAGGCCAGTTCTTGAGGACAAGACTTTTCGCATGAGAATGTGACCCCAAACTCTGGACATCTGTCCAGCCAAGGGATGGTTAACAGGGTTTTTTAGAAGAAGATAAGCTTCCTTTGATATTTCCAGGAGATGATACAATGGCATTTGGAGAAGAGAGGCCTGCACATCATGGAGTAGGGATGGTGAATACTAGTCTTGCAGAGGGCCTGGTGTTGCCCTATGGTTCAGAGAAATAGGAAAGTCTCATCACTTTATATGACTAAGTCATACCTTCCTTCCATTTTAACAGCTTGGAAATCAGGCCTATTGGCCTAGATGAAAGCATTGGTGTCAGCCATCACGTGGGGGGGCACAGCCATCTTGGACCACTTAAGTTTCTTTTCTGGAAGTGTTGTGGATCACACTGATAGTGTAATGCAGTCCCTCGTGTGTATGCGTGCCCTCTCGTGGCTCAGATCCTCAGAGGAGATTCGGATTTCTCTCCTTGTCCAATGACAAGGTTGAAACATCTGGGATTTTGGGCTTTTAAATAGTTCATCATGACACTGAGGTGGTAACCCCTTGGGGTCCCAGTTTTTTTGTAGTATAGTGTCTTTTTGTTTTTCTTTCTTATGGTATACAAAATAATGATGTGTTTTTAAATTGATGATACATTGGCTCTAAATACATTATTTAGATTATCCATGCCCCAAATTATTTCATTCTGGGGGACATGAGGAATTTTGATTTATTAGAAATCACAATATTCCATGAAATTTCCAAAGGGCATCCTCCCTTGAGGCAAAAACAAGAATTTTCAGCGCTAAGAGATGTTTATCAGGACCCCGTTTTGATAGTCTCAGGAAGATATTACTTATGGAAATCAGTTCAAAACTATTTGAGATATAAGGAAACAGAAGCTGCCATTGTTTTTTGTTTTTGTTTTTGTTTTTTAATCAGGAATAAACTCTCAGGAAGGTGAATTTTAGTGCTTTAGTGTTAGTGGAAGATGTTCATGACAGTGTTACTTGCTCTAGTTATAATCACTTTCATGTTGAATTCATTGTCTTGGGAACTATAACTCCTGATGATATGAATCTTCAAAATGGCTCCATTCAGGATGATGGGGTACATCTGCATACAGATGAACTAAAAGGTTCAAACACATAGAAGACATTTACAAAGAGGTTGTATAACTCCTTTGGTGTCTCATGCTTAGCACAGTTAGCGCAATATAGTGGGTGTGCAATACACAGTTGCTGTAGTAGTCATTAATGGGACAAATTTCCAGCGTGAAGGACTGACAAGAAAAATGGTGCTAATGATATCTTGCTTTGGGGAAGAATACTGTGCAGTTTTCAATCTGCAAAATATGAACTAATTCATTCAGAATCAATCTTTTCTATATTCGTTTAATAAAAGAAAATCCCTGACTTCTAGTTTTAATACAGCAAAATCAAAACACACACATGAATATCTCATGTGCTATGTGCCTCAACATTTACCCTCCACCTATAATTAGCCATTTAAAATGGTTAATGAAGTGCCAATGGCTAGGTAGGAGCTTTCAAAAAACTCAAAAAGGGTATCGTAATCTTTTTCTTGAAAGGATGAAATAAAAAGCAATCTACAAAGAAAATAAATAAATAAAATGGCATTTTTCGTCCAGATAAATGAGCTTTCTCTTCTTTATCCTGAATTACAGTATGAAGGAAGGAGGAAAATTCACTGAGATTTATTAGCCCAGGACTGGAATGCCATCAAAAGAACCATTTATCATATCTAGAAATATAAGCTAACCCTGTCTCTGGTCAGTGATACCAGTAAATATGCCCTTTGTGCTATATAATTACAGCGGCGGATGGAATAACTAAATTCAGACTTTAAGAGGAGCAGTTCCATGATGAATCTTAAATCTGGTTCCAATTTTCTATGATGGTCTCATGGTCACATCCTTGGAGTCTTTAGCAGGCAGGAGGGACTATGGCATTTTACAAAGCTTTATAAATAGAGACAGTGTTAGAAGGGGGACAGTGGCCTTTACCAGCTAAGTACCATGTGCCTCACAACACTTGCCCCCTGGCAGCTGAAATCATTAGAACTCATTTAGTCTTGGGCCCTCCATAGGTTTGACAAAAAAGGGTTGTGAATGCAATTTCTATCCCTAAGGATAAAAAAGGAGGTCAAGGAGTTTTACAAACAGTATGTACTATAAACCCCTGAAGAACCATGAATTACATTTATGAAGCTAAATGTCATTGAAAAATGACTCAACCATGAAACTGACATGAAAACATGGCTGACTTAAACTAATATGTCAATCTCGCTCTCATCACTTTCCTACTCCCCCAGACATCACTGAAGGAAACCTCATGAATACATCCTTTCATTTTCTTGTGCGAATTTGTTAATAATAAAACAATGTTTATGCAGCAAAAATGGAGAATGGCAACTATTGATTTCATAGCCATGGCCATTTCAGGTAAATTGTTTGAACGTTATGACTATGATGAATATCAGAAATAAAAAAGCTAAGTGGAAGAAAAAGTGCTGATCCAGACTTTCTGATCCCATTTCCTATTTTGAAAACAGCATATGAATCACCTCGGTTCATTCTTTTTGGGTAGCAGAAATCAATAGATGAGATTTCATCCTCTCATAATGATCCACGTGGCTTCCTTGTTTTGTTGGATGGTTAATTCATTCTGAACATTTAAGGAAAACTGGTTGGGAGAGTAACAAAGTTGAGAAATCACCAATCATACAGATATGCACAATCTTTACTGGAAGCAAAATAATTCTAAGACGGGCAATGTCATTACCCTAGTACTTTCCTCTCGCCAAATGATGTATGCAAAAGGTCGTTTTAACCTTTCTTGTCATAGTATTGGCCTCTCCCATGTTTTCAGTGAGTGCAGCTTTGCCTCCTGCAATTCACTTATCTCTAAGAACTTTAACCTTTCAAGCAGGGTTATTAAATCAGTACTTCCTCCATCCAAACTTCCAATTCGGTTTTATGATGCAGACAGAGGGAGGCTACCTTTTATAATAGAGGGGACAAAACATATAGAGTTGCGCAAGTGACGATCTGGGGGGTCAGGCTTCTGAGTCCCATTAAGGGCATTACCACTGATATATTAGAAAATCTATGGAGAATAATGTCATGAAAGCTGACTCTTTGTAGCCATCGTTCTAAAAATGATGAAATGGGAGATTTCATAAAGGGAGCATTTGTGTGCATCTCTAAGGATAGGCCAGTATCATTACTTTGTGGTGAGGGCTGTAATGATTGGTTATTTTGTACAGAACCCTGGAAATCCATAAGTTCATGGGAGAGGAGAACGAATCCACTTGCATCTGAGGATTTCATAGCACCTGAGGTCCCTCCTGATCAACTTGGCGGTAAGAAACTGGGAGAAAACATGGGCATAGGGTGCCCAACAGGATTTTTCCAAGGTGGTCATCTCAAGCTGTTTCACGGAGTAGGCAGTGGGCTTCACTATTTCCTGTAGTTTATTGGGTCAGTTGACACTTCTTTTCCCTCTGGGAATGTGGGAGGGAAAAAGGCTGTTTGAGTTGCATGGAGACGTTTCACTGGTAGATATACTCAAAGAAAAGGTGTGTAGCTGGGAGACAACGACTGAGCTGATTCAAAGGTTGGGAGTAGGTGAGGGGCTGACAGGATGTAGGTTCTTACCTTTCTACCTACTGTGGGTGATTCTTTATATGGGGAGAAGCAATGGGTGTACCACTAGAGGCCCTGGCACATGGGGAAGGCTAAGGCAGCTTGGCTGAATTCATTGAGTTATTCATAGGTATAACAACATGCTCCCAACACGCCTGAAGTAACCAGGACTAGTTAGAGCGGGTTACTGAAAACTTCCTGAGAGGCGCCCTTTCTCCCTGTACCCGCACTCCCTCTCCCAGACCCCTCCCCTGGTCTCCAAGCCCCGTTTCTGATTGTGTTTTGGCAGATTGCATGCAGTTTACGGCATACCCCTGATTTTTACCCATGTGTCCTGCAGCGAGCATTTCCGACTCAGCGAATTCCAGCCCCCATGCAAGCACACCCATTCTCCTCTAACTGTGCCACTGCAGGTAACCAGGATCATTCGCCCTACATGGTGTCCCCAAGGGACATGGATACCTACAGTCTTTCAAGCCTGACTGCTTTCTGTTGGTATTCATTTTTGCTGAAATATTTACACAGACATATATGGCCTTTAGGTTACCAGGAGCAGTGAAAAAAAACAGCTTTGGGGAAGACTGGGAGAAGGGATGTAGGATTGTTGTTTCTTTTTTCCTGGATAGCTTTAATATTTCCCAATTCAGAGGGCTTTAAATAAAACAGGAGAGAAAAGGAAGGAAGACAGGGGAAGGGGAAAGGGAAGGAAGAAAAAGAGGAAAAGGAGGAGGAGGAAAAACAGAGGGAAAGAGAAGACAGAAAGACAAAGGTAGAGGAAGCAATTTAAAGAGAAAACAAAGGGAAGAGAAGTGATTAACGTAAAGAAAACTAAGACATTCCTTTCAGAACCATTCCACAAGTCTTCTGTTTCCTATGACTTAAGAAGGCCATCAAAGCCAAGGGATTTGAAGTTAGGACTGGACTCCAGCAAAGGTCCAGACCCTCCAACACATCCCGCCTCCATGCTGCCCAGCCTCCCTGGGAGCTTACCTTCCTCACAGTGCTCGCCTTTGTAGCCGGCAGAGCAGACGCAGTTTCCATCAATGCAGGAACCATGGCCCCCGCAGGAAGGATCGATGCACTGATTCATGGGTACATCACACTCAGCGCCTTTCCATCCGCTGTAGCACTGGCATGTCCCTTTAGAATACTGTCCATTCCCACTGCATAGGACGGGGCAGGCGACTGCAGAACCAGAGACAGAGTAACAGGTCATGGAGACCAGCGCCTGGAGGGCTGCGTCAGTCTAAGGAGGCAGAGCCTGCCTGGCATTTCAGCTTTGCTTGCAATGTTCTAGGCTGGGGTCTTGAACATGGGAGGTGCAGAGCCATCTTCAAATACACGATAACCACCATCACCATCACCACCACCACCACCACCAAATGCCACTGATAACAGCAGCCACCACCAGTGAAATGCGTATTGTGTGCCAGGCACGGCATAAAATGCTTTGTGTGTAATTTATGACTTAATCATCATAATCACTCTATGAGTGGAGGCTGGAATCATGGCCCCATTTTATAGATGAGGCTCAGGCTGGTGAAGTCAGGCTGAAGTCACAGAGCTCACCAGCGGGGGAAACCAGGTTGGCCCGACACCAAGCTGTGCCCTTCGCTAAGCTCTATGGCCTGGCGTGCTGCAGTTTAGTGGACTCCTATTCCTGAGAAGTTTAGGTTCCCCAAAAGGAAGGGAGATGGGCCACAGTTGAGACATTTAATCTCATTACATCTCAGTTTCCTTATCTAGACCACTCACTATCTCACAGTGTCACATGTAATATGGTATAAGGATTAAATATGCCTGGCCTCTTTACATCATTTTTTTTTTTTTTTTTAGCTGAGCCATCCTGCCACCTGTTGGCAGCTCAATGGCAGCTCAGCTCGGGTTGGGCATCGAACTGCTGTTGCTCAGAGCTCAGCTCGCACTCTTGAATGAGATCTTAACCAACTGAGCCACTCGGTCGGCCCAGCTGGGCTCTTTAAAAACAAATCAAAACAGGGAGGGGGGAGTCACTTTGTAAGGGGTGAAAAGGATTACTATTGCATTTTTTTGTACATCTGTAACTAATAATAATAATAATAATAATAATAATAAACAAAAACAAACAAATAAACAAAAACCAAACAAAACAAAACAAAACGAAAAACAGGAAGGAGAGGACAGGCTAAAGACATGACATCTCTAGCAGTTCACATCTCGACTGAGACCCTCCTGTATCCATTGATAGGAAGAAGGCTGAAAATCAGTGGTTACTGTTTAGAATGAGGTTACCAACAGTTTTCACCAGTTTGGCCTAAATCGTGCCAATTCTGCCCTCTTAGAGATCATTGAGAGTGGGATTTTAGTGGTTGCCTTCATGTTTCAGATCAGTTTTTGAAGAACCTAAATTTCCAACTTGGCTTCTAATATGGGCCTAAGTAAGGACACGGCTCCAGTCTTTGGAACTGGCACTCAGGCACTTTCAGAAATTACCACCAGAGACATGTCAATAACTCCTGGTTTACCAGTGATTTGAAATGCCCAGGTTCTGAGAATCCAACATGGCACATGTACATACAACCCGAATAGTGGTCCCACCCTATGAAGCAATTACATATCTAATCAGGTCACTCCTTAGTCAACGGTCCTTTCCTGCCTTATCATTCCCCTGCTTGTTGTCATGTTTCTGTTAAGTTTTTTTGTTTGTTTGTTTTTGTTTTTTTGAGGACAGTGTCACTGGCCCTCTTATGTGGGACCGAACTGGGGTTGCTAGCTTCCCAACCTGGCGCTTAACCACCGCACCACTCGGCCGGCCCTGTTAAGTTTTTATAGTAATTAACTTTCCTTCTGTGAGTGTCTAATCTCCCAAAGATATAGGAAACCACTCAAGGACAGGACTACGTTTATCATTGTTGATTTCCTTCCAGTGTTGCATTCGTCAATATTGACTTGATTAAGGAGATCTTTCCTCTATGTTCTGATATTTGGGGATTCCCAAGTGGTGGGCTTATGAGCAAGCACCGCATAGCCGTTTATGAAAGACACAGACAGAGCATGTCTGCAGCAGACCTCATGTGGCACACACAATGCCTTTGTCTGGGGAAGTGCATGTTTTACTTCATGGTAAACTGACCTGAAACAAAAACATCTCAGCACTTGACATGGGATTGAGGCGATAGTCCTCCCCAAAATGCTTTATAACAGGATAGTTGTGAAAACTCCTGGGGACACACACAATTCCCAGTGGAATTCTTATACTTATGAATCTACCCGAGGAGAAGAATGGCTTCCAAAGTAAGAACATCAAAGCCACATGTTGAATTTAGATGAACTCTCTCTAAATGTAGGGAGCAAGCTTTCAATTTCCAGGCTATTGAAGCAGAGATCTATAGACTTGCTAGCCGTGGTGATGGTCTAACAGAAGGTAGAAGAAAGAACTTTACACTCAGGGCACCCAAGGTTCAAATTAGGGACTGGACAAATATGAACTAGCATGAGAAATTGTGAGCTTTCTCAAAGTGTTGAGGGGGCTTTGAAGACAAAGTAAATTTGTTCCATGTTAGTTCTCTAGCTCTAGCTCAGGGATGGCACACGTGTGCCCGCAAACTACTGTTCTCCCTTCCTGCATCTCTGCAGAGATCATTAACGGATCATTGCGCCTTGTCTTCCTGACCGAGAAAGAGGCTCAAAACCTTGAACGCAGCACCCAGGCTGCGAGGTGCCAGCTTTGACATTCAAGAGAAAGCTCACTTAACCATTTCCAGTCTAGGTAACATTGAAGATATCTCCTGGTGGGAAGATTAGACTCAGCATCGTTTCTTATCCCACTTCCACCCTCACATACTGACATAGGAAAACAGTGAGAAACGTGGCTACACATATCTTCTGAGATGAATTTCCAAGGGCTGTTTCTGACCCTAAGGGATGGATATGTATTGGACAGAATGCCATGGGTGGCAGAGAAATTTACATCAAATCACCACCATTAGGCTCCCACTGTGCCTTCTTTCCTCCCAAAAGGTGGAAGAGGGTAGAAAGGAAGGAGGAAATAATTATCACCTTTATTCATTGATAAAATACAGTTAGGATTACCTTCTTTTTTCATATTGGAACTGTTTATGTTCTCTACAAACTCCAAGTGGTGAAAAAAAAATAGGATTGTCTAGAAGGTAAGAATGGATTTTATTTAAAATCAGGTACCTGGGAAATCAAATTTAAAATGTGACCTATTTAAATTACTCAGGGAAAAAAAAAAAAGAAAGAAACTAGTCAGGTCAGACAGTTCTCCACATTGTAAATGCAGCCTTCCTTCAATATGTTTGCTGCATGATCGCCGGGAGTGTGGTAAAAAATGCAAAACACTCCGATGTTCTCTGGAAAGTAGGGCACACGATGGCTTGCTGATGTCACATTAAAAAGCGGAAGGTAGGTTAAAGAGGAATGAAGCTCTCTAGTAATCCCTTTGCCATCAGGGCAACCAGTGCAAGTGCCAGATGAGCGCCCTCCAGTGGCTGCTGGGCTGACATGCAGGAAGAGCAGCTCCCTTTGGGGAACTGATTGATTGATCTCAAACAACTCAACCCAGAGTGTTTCAGCAGGTAAGGCTCAGCCTAGACCTCATCTGAGAGGCTGGATGTGAAGTGGCCACCTCATGTGTTAATGTAAGTCTTCTCACATTTTTAAATCTACATCATTTTTTTTAATGACAGGTTATAGGACAAACAATTCTGACTTCACATCCTGCCCAGAAACAATATGGAGAAGTGGAAAAAACAAGGGTTTGGATGCCAGAAAAGAACTGGGCACACAACCTAGCCCATCACTTACCAGCTGTGGGATTTGGGCAAGATTACTGTACTTCTCCAAGGCCCAATTTTCCCCTTTAGAAAAATGGCCTCTTGGAGTTGATGGGGGTATTAAGTGTGATCGTATGTTCAAGGGCTTACGATAGTGACTGACACCTGGTTTGCCGCTAACAGATGTTCTCTCATCAAATTTGAAACTGAATCACCAAACTGGCTTCAAAGGTTAATAAAATTCAAAATGTGGTTCTCACATGTGCAGGCACACACACCACCTCCACCACCACCACCACCACCACCACCACCACCACCACCACCACCACCGAGGGGGTATCGGATAATCCTAATGGAAGAAACTCATCTCTTTCTTCCCTTTCTTCCCCCAGTCTCCTCCGGCTGTGGGTGGGAGGTGGTTCTGGGTTCCTATGTGGAATGTTTTATGTCCCCCTCTCTCTCTCCTTTTCCTAAGGCTTACGGGAACAGAACATTGCACTTTCAAGCTTCCACTGAAAATTAATTAAAATGTTTGTACAAAGTGACTATTCCTGTTTTACTAAATCTAGTAAATGGAAGATCTAAAACTCCTGCAGAAGAAAAAGAAATTGCTGTTGCCGCTAACAACTGGCAAGTTAACAGGCTGATGACAAAAAAAAAAAAAAAAAAGACACAATTTAGATTCACCTAAATGGTACAAAGCTCATTTTAATGATCAAGCTAGAGCTTTCTTCCCCTTCCCCAAAGTTCTCTGTAAGGGATGAGATGAATTATCAGTGTTATTTACTTGGTGGGAAATAACAGGACAAACCACTTGTGTCTGCTGTTTTGGGTAAGATAAGCCCATCTACTTAGAGCTGGCAGTATAGAGAATACTTGAAGGAAAGGTAGAGGTGGTTGAAGAGGCTTCATCATACAGGCAGAGGGGGAAGTGCCTACATCTTGACATCATCTGTGGGCTGGGCTGGATGAGCAGAGGGAATTTTCAATAATGTATCGTTTAAAAATGCTTTGAAATCTGATTGAAAATCCCTTTGGAAAAGAGACTTGAGAACATTTGAACCGAGTACTCACGGTAAATTGTCAAAGTAGCACAAACAATGGGTTGCCTTACATCCCACTTAGCTAATAAATTTGAATGGATCACCTAAGACGCATGTGCTAGTAGCTGGGTTAGGTGGGAGGGAAAAATGATGGAGACATGAAGATGGCTTGATTCTCCTGAAGCAATGGAGGATGTAATATTTCGGTGATGGAGGCAATGCAAACACAGTTCAATGTCCTAACCAGAATGGGTGTCCCTTTGTGTTTCCAGACTATGGACTTAGCTTGGTGCTAAGCAAAACAAGGTTAGTAAAGGTGAGTTTCACTTCTTGCTAGGTCCCTGCAATTGGCAATCCATTTAGTAGACAACAAAATTTGACCTCTCCTGCTCACTGTACTCAAAAATAAATTCCATATACATTAAAGATCTAAACAGAAAAATAAAAACAACCTATAAAACTATTAGAAAAATAGTAAAGACTAATTTTATTTCCTTGGGAGGGCGATATGTAAGGAAGATATAGATTCTAGAAACCAAGAAGGAAAAGAAGAAAGATTAGATCTGATTATAAGAAATTTAGATCTTCTATATGACAAAGAACACTCTACACAAAATTAAGAGATGAACAACACTGGGAAGAAATATTTTTTAATACATTTTACAGAGTAAAGCTTGATATCTGAATACATAAAGAGTTCTTACTAATCCATAAAAAGAGACGAATGAAAACCCAGGCAGAGGACATATAAATATAAATATAGAAAGCCAATAGAAGTATGAAAAGACACTCAGTTTCATTAGGAATTAAATAAGTATAGGTAAAAATAATGAGAGAGAATCCTTGACTTATCAGATTGGAAAGAAAAAAAAAATCTAAAAAAAATAAGCCCAATGCTGCCATGGCTGAGGGGAAATGTGCTGTCAAACACAGGAGGTGGGGGCGTAATTTGTTACTGTCTAGATAGCCCCCTGGCTTGCTGTGCCCAACTGAGAAGCGTGTTGACCTCAGTACTCAGTTTCCCCTCCATATTCAATGGGCAGAGCAATAAAGGACTTCTTGGATGGGAGGAGTGAGGAAGTTAGAAAGCGGAACTGAGGAAAGACAATGAAAGAGTACAGAAACAAAGATCACCAGCCATTCTGATCACGATGGTCACCTCCAACCGGGACAGCTCTCTCTACCTTCCTGCCTAGAACGAACACTAGTTGGTCTCAGTGGGGGCAAATCCAGCAGGACCCCTGTGAAGAGATGAAATCCAAGGACACTTCTGACAGACAGGGTCAGAGTCTCCGGCTCAGAGGGCCAAAGTTCAGGCGCACCAACTTCCTTGGTCCCATGCTGTCACGCGGCACATTAATAAGCAAGAAAGTGATTCGGGGAAGAATTTCCAGAAGGACAAAAAACTCATCAGGTGTGTCAGATCTCTGACATTCAGGAGCCATGTGGGGAAAGAAGCACACGCTGACTTAAGCACGAAAGTATAGATGCTTTAATTAATCCGGGGTGAATTTAATTGCTTTAGTTAAGTGGAAATCGGGTTAAAAATGATGCAGAGCATGCTGGGGTGTGTTAAAAACATGACATATGAGTTGGATGAATCGATAAATTAAAAGTGCACAGATGTTTTAATTAAACCCAGGGAAGTTAACGAAGATCGCAAGAGACTTTTAAGCCTATGATTAATTCAATTCATTTAAAATACCTGTGGAGATATAGGGATGCCTCCATTTTGAGAGTTATACAAGTTCTCAATCGATAAGTGCTTAAGCTGTTTTTTTAAAAGTCTTTAAGTTTTGTGTGTGTGTGTGTGTGTGTGTGTGTGTGTGTGTGTGTGTGTGAGACTGAATGGCATTAATTACATAATGAATATTTAAATTCTTCAGAGTACCCAGTAAGCTGTTTTGCAGGTCAAGTCCAGACTGAAGTAGCTTTTTTTTTTTTTTTTTTTTTTGAGGGCAGTGTCACTGGCTCTCATATGTGGGACCTGAACCGGGGCCGCTGGCTTCCCAAGCCAGCGCTTAACCACCGCGCCCCTCGGCCGGCCATGAAGTAGCTTTTCATCCGTGCGATTCAAACACCGAGATGAGTTTGCAAATTATCAGCACCCCCAAGCATGGAAGCTTCCTGAAGACATGGAGGGTGTTTCCTCACGCCATCTGCCCAGTGGGGACACCAGTACCAGGCACAGCGTAGGCTTCTGAGGCAGACAGCCTGCATTTCGCTTCGTCTGGACCAGCCATGTGACTAAAGACACTATTTTCAGCCTTGATTTACCTTTCAAATGGATGAGAATCCTGGGGTCCCCACCCCACAGTGTGCCTATGAGGATGGGCAGAGACAAAGCCTGTACAATGCTATTCACAGTGCCTGGCACATAGTCAGAAATCAATAGACACGATTTTGTTATCACTGTGGTTATTAGGAGACAATTGTTCCAACACATCATGTTATAAAGAGGCAGGAGAGCATGCTTTTGGCGTCCCCATCCCAGCTGGCCTCCTCTCTAGAGACTGGTTTGTTTCCTAGTACAAAGGTTTTGCTAAAGCTCCCGACTCTGTGTGCATCACATCTACAGCATGTCCCCAAGGTGAGGCACCCTGCTTTCTAAAGCTGCTCTGCAACTTACCCAGTTGTTTAAATAGGCAAAAAAATAAACAACCAAAAAAAAAAACACCCCAGTTTCTATGCTCAGAAGCAACTTCACGTGGGGCAGGGCCACCTGATTGAAATCCTGTGCAGTGATTTGTTTGGTAATGAAGCAAGCATGAGAAATGTCTCAAGTGGCCAAGTTTTGGAGTTTGCCGGCCTGGACTCGCATGAGGGCAGCAGATAAAGGGCACTGCAACCTCCAGCCGGGGACACAGGTCTGCCCCCAGCCTGCTGGGCAAACAGGCAGGGGTGGGGAACCGAAGGTGCTCCCTGTGCCCTGTGGGTCGTCTCAGCAGAGCTCAAGGGCAATGTTACCGAGACTCAGACTTGAATGTGCACCCGAGTCCTGCGGGGATCCTGTCGGAGTGTGGATTCTGAGCCAGAAAGTCTGCCGTGGGGTCTGAGGGTTTGGATATTTAACAAACTCCCTGGGCCAAAGCGAGGACCCCAGACCTTCTGAATCAGAAACTCTGGGGGGAGCCCAGAAGGTTTGTGATTCTGATGGTATTGTTCTAAAGCCAGGACTGGGCATGCACCTTCACTTCTCTGAGCCTCAGTATCCTTAGCTGTGAAATGGGGATGATCACGTTGTATGCTGTGAAGATGAGATGTGACCATTCAGGGAAAGCTCTTTGCACAGTGCCTGGCTTCGTCTTCAGTATTCTTACACCATTTGATCCAGGATGACTCTGCCAAGTATATGCCGCTCAGTCACTTTCTGCAAAGCATGTACCATACGCACTTGCTTCACGCCCCTGGTCCTGGGCCCTTGCTGCCTAGGACTTCCTATATGTTTCCTCAGGTTAGGGATGGCTAGAAGGAAGGTGGGATTCAACCTCCAACTGATGGGAATGGCTCTGTGGGCAGCAGCCTCGACCCCTGGCCAGTCTGCATTAATGGGGATGGTGGGGGGAGCTGGGGTAGCAGAGGGAGAGAGGTGTGAAAGATGCAGGGGTGTGGAGGAACAATTAGGGTGCATCCATGTTTGTTCCAGGAAGCCCAGACGGCACTGAGCATCTTTCATTGAGAGGCGAGGCCAGCTGCTTAAAGGGGCAGCGGCTTCTGTACCAAGGAAGCTGAGTGGGTGGGAAGAACCCTGGGCATCAGGGAGGGGACCTGTCTGTCATTCCTTCCCTGAGTGCAGAGGGTTACTATGGGGAGTGACTTCTGGGGAGGCGGGAAAACAAGTTATGAGGCAGACTCAGCTGTCAGAGTCAGACAACTGAACTGTCTATGGGGGTTTTGACACTGCCCTCCATTCAGGGGTCTTCCTGCCAAGTCTCTCCAGTGTGCCCATTGGGGCCACAAGCTTCAGAGTCAGCCAGACATGACCTCAAAAATCTAGAGCTGCAATGTGACTTTGGGCAAGTAGCTTACTTTCTCTGAGTTTCTCTTTCTTCTGTAAAATAGTGATAATAACGAGATTTCAAATGCTTGTTGTGAAGATTAATGCTAGCTAATATTTATAGAGCACTTCATACATGCCAAGCACAGTTCTGCAAACTTCAAACATATTTGCTGTTTAGCCCTCACAGCAATGCCACAGGTAGATTGCTGTGGCCTCCAGTTCATGGATGAGGAAACCGAGGCTCAGACAGGTTAAGTGATTTTCTAAAATGGGTACAGTAAACTAGAGGAGCATGGACTCAATCTCTACAGCTTTCATTCTTTTATTTTTATTTTTATTTTTTAAAGATTTTATTGGGGAATTGGGGGAGGGGAACAGCATTGGAGAATCGGGGAAGGGGAACAGATAAGTTGCTGTCCTTTTGTTCTTTAGTCTAGTTGTGGAGGACATTGCTTCACTGGCCCATGTTGGTATCATCATTGTGCTCTTCTCAGGTTAGGCAGATAGGTTGCCGGCCTCTGGACGGCCGCTCACTGTGGCTGTTGGCAGCTCACACTAGCTGCCAGCCGCTCACGCTGGCTGCCGGCCACTCACTGTAGCCTATGGCAGCCCACTGCAGCAGGGGCTGCAGCTATGCCGTCCCGGGAACTCACAGCCCAGCTTCAGGTGGAGCTGTTGTTCACCATCTTAGCTGGAGGGCAGTGTCACTGTCCCTCATATGTGGTATCCGAACCGGGGCCGCTGGCATCCCAAGCCAGCTCTTAACCAATGCACCACTCTGCCAGCCCTACAGCTTTCATTCTTAATCACTCTGTTCTGAAACAACGCATGCAAAACTGCAGAATAAATGGTATTTCTTTTCTGTAAACTATTCCTTTTCTTCTTTTTTTTTTTTTCATCCTTCCTTTTTTTCCTCCTGCTCTCATTTCTTCTCTTCCTTCATTTAAATTTGTGCCTCGGAATTGACTGATGTATTACTGCATGACTAATCTAACAAATTAGAGCCTTGTTCTCCAGCGCTCACTTTGGTTCTCGCACATTTTTCTGGCTGTTTTCATCTGTCTAAGCCTCATCCCCTAAATTCAAGCCGTCATACATTTCGAGAGCACATACTATTTCCTGGGTACTAACGAGAGAGCTGGGAACAGAGGAAGCTAGAAGCTTGTGATCCATCAGGAGAATCTGATGTGACCGCCTAGCGAGAACATGGCACAGCATGAAAGAAGGACCACTGCCAAGATGTTGCCAAGCCCTGGGTGACCGCGGGCGTCCTATCTCATGGTGATTCATGGTGGTGACCTGTGAGCTTGGCCTTTGAGGATGAGCAGCTGTTTGATAGGAAAAGTTGGGGTTGACGAGAACGTTCCAGCCAAACAAACAGCTTGAGCAAAGAGGAGGAGGCAGAGCCATCATGCTTCTTGAGGGACACGTATGTGGAACCTATGGACATGGGCCTTAGTGAAAGATGATGGTGCAAGCGTAGCTCAGGTCAAGGGAGGCCTTGAACATCATTCTAAGAAATGTGCTCTTTATTCTCAGAATATGGCCTCTGATCACCCCCGAGAGGCTTATTAACAATCCCCATGCCTGAACCGCATGCCAGTCCTGTGGATACAGAATCAGCCAGCATGGGGGAGGGACCTGGGAACAGGCATGGATGACAATTTCTCCATAGAAATGTCTTTAAACCAAAGTTTGACCACCACTGTGGGAGGCAACTGGGAGCCGCTGAAGGTGTTTAAGGACAGTAGTGACATGCTCCTGAGAGCTCTGGGAGAATGCCGGAGGTCGGGGGTGGAAGTGCGGTCATGGAGAGGCTGTTGGCCAAGTGAACAGGATGGTGGCTGTGAAGATAGAGAGCAAAGATGGAGCAGAGCATGCTGGGATCCAGGAAACAGAAGTTGGCAGATGATGTCAAGAGGGAGGTGATGGAATGTATCTGGTGGCTGGGAGGGGAGTGGTTCAGGGTAGCAGGCTCTGACTTCAGACGGACCTTCTTTCAAATACTGACTGGCTCTGCCACTTTCTACCAAGTAAACCCCAGTTTCTGCTCCTGAAAAACTTTTCCTGGGCTCACACCGAATTCCTAATAGGCAACCACCACACAAACTGCCTGCAAAATACCTCTTCCACGGTAGCCCAATCTTACGGCTGGGCTAGTAGTGGGAGTGCTGGCCAGACTGCCTGGCTTGAATCCTAGCAATACCACTTCCTAGCAGAGTGATCTTGAACCAGTTACCTAACCTCTCTGGGCTTCATTTTCCTCATCTATAAAAGCGGATCATGGGCTGGCCGAGTGGCGCATTGGTTAAAAGCTGGTTTTGGGATGCCAGCGGCCCTGGTTCGGATCCCACATATGAGGGCCAGTGACACTGCCCTCTGCGGCTAGCAACAGTTCCACCTGGAGCTGGGCTGCGAGCCCCGGTGACGGTGTAGGCTGCAGCCCCTGCTGCAGTGGGCTGCCATAGGCTACAGTGAGTGGCTGGCAGCCAAGTGTGAGCTGCCAATAGCCGCGGTGAGCGACATCCAGAGGCCGGCAACCGATCTGCCTCATCTGGGAAGAGCGCAATGACGATACCAACATGGGCCAGTGAAGCAACGTCCTCCGCAACTAGACTGAAGAACAAAAAGGAGAACAACTTGTCTGTTCCCCTCCCCCAATTCCCCAATAAAACCTTTAAAAAAAAAGAAAGAGGATCATAATCATCAATAAAATGGGCTATTGATGATTAACTGAGGTCATTATGCAGTTGCTCAGTACAGTGCTTGGCCTGTATTAAGAGCTCCATACATGTCGGCTATGATGATAAGTATCATTTTACTCTAGTGTTGGAACCCCAAGAGGGACTGCAGAGTGGGCACATTTGCCAGTTAACAGGAGAAAAATGGCAAGACCCCATCCTCATTTTTCAAGGCTCCAGAGAAGCTGAGGAGGAGCTAAAACCAGTCCTTAGAGAGAGGACTTTATGGTCCCGTGGCTGTGGCATTTCTGGGCCTCCCTTGACAGCTGTTGAACAGCAGGAGTTGTCATTTCTAATAGCTATTAAATACACATTATTCAACATGTACGGCTCTGGTGTGTTAAGTTTCTGCTGCAGGTTGGGACCTCAAGCTCAGAACCAAATAAGCCATCTGAGGAGCCAGTGTCAAAACAGGATAATCAGAAAGAAACCTGGGTGTTTTTTTGTTTTTGAAATGCAAGGCTGTTTTACAAATAACCCAAGGAAGCACCGTAAATCAATGAGAGACTTTCAAATAAAAGTAAATAAAAGAAAAAGGAATCATAATTAAAAAGCATCTAGCCCACAACAAATAGCATTAAAGTAAAGTAATGAGAAAGTCATGCAAAAGGAATAGTAATAATCAGAAACTGTAGACTAAACAATAACATGAATAATAAGCACAATTACACTGGGCAGGAGAGGCACCTGATGGAAAATGATACAAATTACCAGGGAAGAAATGCCATTTTTTTCCTCCAGCTCTGAATCTGAACAGATTGCTTATTACACTGCACAATTAATGAAATTCTGTGCTGAAAGACACTATTCAGTGTCGTTCCTTCACGAGGCAGGGTTTTCTGCACATTATCTGATGCTCATTGGCTGTTTTCATAGATCCATACTTCCCTGCTTCATAAACTCCCTTATCCTCTCCTTTGTAATGTCTTCAGTATCCAGAGCCCATGTCACAGCACTGTGGACTCAGCTTACGTTTCCCATGTGCTTGCCCTGTGCGTCCATCAGGCCAGAAGCTCTCAGAAGGCTGGGCCACGGCACGCTTGCTCACCATTATAGACTTTTTTGGCACTTACTGTAATACCTAGTTCCTGGCAGGCACATATTAGGCATTTGATGGATGCAAAAATAAGTTGTCCCCTCAAATGACTTGGAACAATGGGTTAGAACCCTTATGCCTTCTTTCGGTGTGAGGGTCAGTTCCATTTGGACTTCTGGGGCCCTCAGGACCCCCATCTCGGTGGGGGTGGCAGAATGAAGGCTCTGCAAATGTATGCTGACCGATTCCTCCACTCATGGCAAGGATGCTTTTGGATGTCTGATGCAGGCTGGCAGGTTGATAAGAAGACAAGGAGCTGCCACCCACACTGCCCATCGGAGGGCATGGGAGGCACAGTGTGAGGTCAAGAGAGTAAGCCCCTCATCCCTGGCAGGAGTGCCTGAGTCTGCAGGCTGCCTATGGCAGAAACTGGCATCCTGGGCACAGCTGTCAGTGATGGAAGCAAGATGAATGTGAATTCGTGATGAGGGAGGACCTCAGGCTCAGCCCTCCTAAGGGCCTTTATCAAGAAAGAAGGGAAAATGATGGGGGGCGGGCCACCGCCAAGAGATGGCACGCACCATCCTGGGGAGCCAGAGACACAGGGCCAGCTGTCTCTCCTGTCTGCACTTGTGAGGACCATTACCTCACCCTGTCTGCTCCAGGTTGCTTCCTGCTAACACTCAGGAGCTTCTTGGGCTCAAAAGTTGTTTGTGAGTGGCAATTTGTTACAGCCCCTGACACACTGTGCAGGGCCAATGGGATAGAACCTCTCAGCATCTCTGCATTGTGTGTCAGGCGGCGGGGGGCGGTGGGCGGAGGCAGGAAGGTACACACACACACACACACACACACACACACACAAAGGTGCGCTCACACACACACACACAAAGGCGCGCTCACACACACACACAAAGGCGCGCTCACACACACACACAAAGGCACGCTCACACACACACACACACAAAAGCGCGCTCACACACACACATACAAAGGCGCGCTCACACACACACACACCCACACTCACACACACATTTAAATATTTTTGTTTTAATTAAAAATCAGAAGTGCACCTGTGACAACATTCACCTAGGAGGGCGTGGCATCTTGCTAAAAATGCATAATCTCAATCTAGTCACGAGAAACCATCCGATAAACCCACACTGAGGGACATGCTACAAAATCCCTGATGGTAGTCTTCAAAAAACGGTCAAGGTCACGGAAGACATGAGAGACAAGGAAAACACTGAAGGACCCTCACAGATTGGAGGGGACTAAGGAGGCATGACAACTCAGTACAGTGGGGGACCTGGGCCAGAGAAAAAGAGCACAGTTAGAAAAAAGCCTGTAAATTAGTCAACGGTATTGCATCGATGTTAATTTCCTGGTTTCCATAATTGAACTACGATAATTTAAAATGCTGACATTAGGGAAGCTGGGTGAACTCTGTATGGAAATTCTATGTACTATTTTTGCAATTTGTCTGCAAATCTAAAATGGTTTGTATATAAAAATAAGCTGTAACATTGGGACAATTGGTTAAAATAAGATTTACCTCACATTGTTGAGATGAGGACAAATAAGGGTATACATGAAGTACTCTGCACAATGCCTGGTATATATTTAGAACTTAATAACTATTAATTGTTACCTAAAAATTAATCTGAAGTAGAGGTTTAACATACGACAAGTAAGCCTGGCACTAATCAGTCGATTTACCCACTTGAAGCGGGTACAGTTAAATCTGGGTGCCCATTTTCACTGGGTTCTCACATTATCATACATGTGTAGTTAGCGAATTTGGTTGTTTACAAGAGTCAGTACTTAGGAGATGAGGAGTTCAAGGCGTGAGTCTCTCTAGGGCCCAGGCTGATTTCCATGAACTTAGGTCCACTCTGGGGATCCTTGATGGCAAATAAGGGTGTGAGAAGGTGACGTGCCTTGAACGCTCATCACAGTGAAAATATTACTCTCTTGATATGGTTAAAGATAGTGTTAACATTTCCCATTTATTGCAATTGATCCCAGTTTTCTCTCTTTTAATTTTCGATTTTGACACTGTTCCTTTTATGATACATTTATCTATGTAAATATGAGTTGACTTAAAGAAACCCATTATATAAATAATAATACCAATGGCCCAGGAATTTGGCCAGAATCAAAAAGGTGGTGCATGAAAGAGCATAGATTGGGAAAGAAGGGCTTAGAATAATGAGAAAGTTAGCGCTGTTAATGAAATGGCTTCAACTGTGCCCATCTCAAAAATTTGCAGGAAGAAATATCTTTAGGGCAGAGAGGTGGAAGATTACTCTTAACACTTGTGAGACAACTTTGCCAAAAATAAAGGGAGAAAGGAGGAGAAAGCCATTTGATTCCTTAAGCGCTTCAATTTTGTCAACCGTATGCATCAACAGCTAAATTAAAACATACAAGTTCAAAGGCCGATTTCAGGGATGGCTTCTGAATATGCAGCAGTAACTACTTTTAACAGCCACTCGATATTTGTTTCTCAAGGATCAATTATCTACCATGGCTGATGTACACTTGCAGTGTGCGTCCCGCCACGGTACAGGTGGCGAATGCAAAACACACCGAGAGTCCTTTTAAGCAGCTAAATGCACACCCCATTACAGATCCATAATGCAGAATGGACGCTCGTCTGCAAATGGATTTAGAGTGAAGGGTTCTTAAATGGCCGGGGTACTTAGGGCTGAAAGGCCAGTCACTGGAAGTGCCGCTAGAGCACACATAGTTTTTAGGATTAATAATACATTGATGTGTGTCAGTGTTAATATACATTTACAGCTCACAGCCTGTGCAGCTGACTGTCCAGCCCATTGGCAGCCACATATAAAAGGACTGTTCTGTCATTCCTCTCATCAATGCCTTTACGCCCAGGATAATTAGATTATGCAAGAAAAGCCATTCAAATGACACTGAGGTTTGCTTTCCTTCCAAGCCTGGGCTAGGGACGCACTCGGCATGGCGATGCAACCTGCCATCCACCTTCCTCTATCAGGGCCCCTCGGATGGAGCCTGGACCAAGTGCTCGCTTTCTACTTGGTGATGTGCCCCCTGCCATCGGGCAGAATGTGCTAAGGTGAAAAACAGCCATGAGAATCGTCTGGTGGCCTCTCAATCTCTTTCCTTTTTGTTTCTGACAAGTGTACCAAGTCTTTCACATTATTGTGTGACAGAAGATGTCTGCAGTGGTGGCATTTAGGAATTAGCCTTATGCACACGCGACCCAATTCAGAACTTCAAGCACAAAAGCATCCCATTCACATGTCAGTCAGCATTCAGAAGGATGGGAATAGCAAATCTCTGAAATATTGTGACTATATAAAATACGATTTTCCCAGCAATGCTGGTGAGTGTGGGGAAAAGGAGTGGCACCAGTTAGCACTACAGAGCAGCTGTATTAATAATTGCCTCTCTCTCAGAACCTCAAGGCCAGATGGTCTTTAAATGAAGAGCACATAAAAATAACAAAAAGACTATACACATGTATAAATAAATATAATATGATATGCGTAAATAAAAAATGGTAAAAATAAACCCTAGGAGGGCTCACAGCGTCTTCTGCTAAGGGCTTTGGGTATGTTATAATCACGCTCACAGCAAACTTAGAAAGGAATTTATATATATATATATATATATATATATATATATATATATATATAAATGAAACAGAGTAGACTAGAAAAGAAACATCGAGTAAAAATAAGTGTTGCTCTATGAAAGCTTTATGTCAATTTTATAGTTTTATCTATCCAGAATATACATGCATGTGTGTGTGCGTGTGCATACATGCACAATGTCTAAAAAGTGTGAGAAGCTCTGCTCTCCACTACACTTGCATTTGATTGTGCCACTTGAAGGTCATGCTCAAGGTCACCTGCAAGCTAGATATGTAGCCCTTAGATCCCCTGTTCTTGTAAGAGTCATTTTCTTTCTTATATTACCTTTCCCTCACAAATCCCAGGGCCCCGGTCATTCTGTGCAAAGCAGTGTAGATAAATTAATAACACAATTTAAAACCGATTCCACCAAGATAAATAGCACTTCCTAGATTAACAGCATAGCTGGCTAGAATGAATGAAATTTACTAACCCTGAGATGCTTAATCTTCCATTACATAGAAGTTAATGATTACAAGAAAGGAGTGATGGTAATTCACTTCTGCTTTTACAGGAAATCCAACTATTTCATTTTTAGCACATCTTTCTTCTCAGCACACCTTGGTGCCAAGGATAACTGTCCTGTTCCTATAGGTATATTGGCCAATTGTCATATATCAAAGCCTACTCTTTGCCAAAGGGTGAGACCTGCTAGGATGCATGGGCTTAAAAGATGGCCCAGTGGAATTTGTTGGGAGGCTCCCTGGGTGCCCCCTCTCGTATCCCTTCTGAGAAGCCTGTGTTCTGTTTTCCAACCACAGTGGGGGAGGAGTGGCAAATACCTTTAGCACAATCTGCTCCTAGGAACCCTGGGAAGCAGTGACACAGCCCGGACACACATTCGCCATTCCCGTGGCAGTTACGTGGACAGTCTTGCACTGAATCTGAAAAAAAAAAAGAGAAATTTACTACCTTGTCCTCGGCCTGCTGGTGGAGCACTTTAATCATCAGCCATCCACCATTTCTAATGACCTGTGGTAGTAATCTCAGGGGACCAGGAGGGAGGAGCATGAGTGAGTGATGTAAGAGAATAGGGAGTAGTGGGAAGTAGGGTAACTTGGACAATACGAAGAAACCACGGCTCTCCATCTGATTAATCCAGGCAGGAAGACAGGGCTAGTACTGCTGTAGCTTTTGTTTTAAAACCAAAACAACCAAAAAATGCTACTCATCTGGATTTAAACACTGAAATTTTTTCTAGGTTTCAATGTTGACAAGTTTTAAAGACTGTGAGCCCCCAAAATTATCATCTGGCCAATCCGAGATGGACTGTCACAGGGGGCAACAGCTTATAGACTCGGGTAGAGAGGATAGTTCTCCAAATGACAGACAGCGGTTGTTCCTATTCTCAGGTTTGTAGATTAAAAAAACACACAAAACTCCCCGCTCTAAGGAATTCTAATGAAAGAAAAATTCAATTATGTGACTGATCAATTTAGGTATGATTTGGGGGTTTATTAAATACTAGGTCTTGGGTTATACAAAAGTTCTTTTATGCTCAGCTTCCGTGGATCTTATTTTTCATGAGAATAAATTAGTTCACATTTGTTCTAACCTGCATGGCTATCTTATTTTATGACTTACTTTTCTATCTGTACTCCCAAGTCATGCCTTAACCTTCAAAAGGACAATTTTGGAACTTTTTTCATGTTGATTTTGGTCTGCATAGAAAGAGATATGCTCTTCTAAAATTATTAGCTATCCTCATTTTTGCCTTAAACTAAAACAAAGATATTTAGACTTTTAGGTTACAAATTACTAAATGATGAAATGAGAAACACAAGCCACTATGCCCAAAATGTGACATGACACAGCTCCTAGGGGGTTGGAGACATTGATTTCGTGATGTTGCACAAAAGACTCTAAAATCTAATTGTTTGTAATGGAGTCGCCTGAGAGTGGCAAAGGAGGTTTTCCCTTTAAACCAGATTTCCCATTTATTCTCTGTACTGAAAAACCAACCCATGTGGGTAGGGCTTCCTTTCCAGTGTTTTACTTCTCAGCCCTCTTCTTCCAGAACCAGGCTGTAGCTGATTCCTGGCACCCTGAGGAGAATTCAATGAGTGCATTTGCCTTTTCAAAATCAGGTAAAGGACTATAGACTCTACCAAGCCATTGTCTTACATGTCTAACAATGAACACTTCAGGATGAAAGCCATGCGGCTGGCTGTATAAAGGTGGGCTAAGAAGCATCCAAGTGCCTGCCAATTTTTTCCATCTACTCATCATTCATTCAAAAATCATTAGGTTGAATCATATGAAGTAGGTGCTTTTGTAGGTAAGAAGTCAGCAATTTCTCATGGTGTTGGGAGACAATTCTCCGCGGGTCTCTTGTGTTAAAGCAGAGGCGCCAACTGCATTAGTCCTGAACTACCTTTTTGAGGTTGTCCGTATAGAGAGCAGCCTTGGAAGACAGATATAGCGAGTGTCTCTGGAGCAACTGGCAGGTTTGAGTACTGTCCAGTATTACGAAGACAATGGCTTCCTCTGGGGTAAAGAACAGGCCGGCTGACCACCCATTTTAAGGGACGCAGGTAGAGTAAACTCAGGGTTCTGTCCTGTAACGCAGTGCAGTGCATGTGCAGGTATCACCGGGCCCTATGCGTGTTGCTCTGTGGGGCTGGGGGAACCGACACATATGCTGACACTCTGGATATGGCATTGCTCAGAGTAATAAAGTCCTTTGTCTCTGACCCAGGAGTCTCATGTCTTCTGATACTATCTATGAAGCTGTGTCAGGTGATGTGTTAGCTTACAATTAGGGTGAGATCTCTGACCTGTCACTGTATTTGATATATGGTTTACACTATTAACTGAGCACTATTATATGGAAGGTGCTGTAGAAGTCACTGGTGGGTACCGTGCAGAATAAGACAGTGTCTGCCCTCATAGAACTTTCATGGTCATAGAGAATATAGGCCAACAAAATCATCAAACAAATAAAATAAAAACTAGAATCAGTGCTTTGAACAGAATAAGATGCTGTGGTAGGGAGTCATAGGAGGAAGCTACTTAGAGAGTAGGTTGGGGAGGGCGTCTCTATTCTATGCAGATGGCATTTAGGAATGAGCTGTAACAGGCAAGTGAAGAGCTGGAGAAGAGTATTCCAGGCAGGAGGAATAGATGATGCAAAGGCCCTGGGGTGGAAAAAAGCAGAGCTGAATCCAATGTGGCTGGAGGGTAATGAATAAGGAAGAATGTGACCTAAGATGAGTTTGGAGGGATCCAGGCAGGAGGAGAGATCGCCCAGGGACGTGCAGGCTACATGGATGAGCTGGATTTTATTCTGGGACCAGTGGGAACAAATGGAAAGTTTTAAACACAGGAACGGCATTATTAAGCTTATATTTTAGGAAGTCAGTCCTACAGAGGAGACGGCAATTGCTTCTCACTGAGCATTTGGGTCTGGATATGGTTTGGTGGAAACTGACATCACTAGGCCCAAGCAAAAGGACTGAGATGTTTACACAAACTGCTTGCTAGGCTGGAAGGACTCTCTCACCCTTTAGCTGAGGTATTTATCCTTAAGTCTCAGTTTCGAAAACATTTAGTTCCTGGACATCTTCCTTCCTCAATTCCCCAGCATCTGGGTTTTGTACCCATCCTTTGTGTTCCCGTAATTCCTATAAATTGCCTTTTTATGTCTCTGTCTTCTCTCATCAAGCTGCATGAGGAAGAGACAAGATTGGAATTTGCCTCCCAGGTATTCTCCATGCTTGCTACACGGTAGGTCCTTGGTACGCAGCTGTAAAATGTGTGTGTGTGTGCATGTATGTCAGGGCTAGGACAATCCAAAATGAGCAGAAACTGTAATGAAGAATGTTTTCCTTTCCCATGGTCTTTCCCCAAGAGTATTTAAGTTCCGCAAGTTCTTCCATTTGAAGCATTTCTACAGTTTTTGAGGGAGAAAACAATCATGCAGAACTACCGAAATATAAAAGGATCCCACCCTTTAGTTTCCTTTTTCCAACACTCAACTAAATATCACTATTAAGATATTATCATCTTTCCTTTTTGTCAACGTGGTTTAAGCTTTCTTGAGGAAACCATGGCCGGTGAGGAGAATAAGCAGAACATGGGACTTTGGCACAGGCAGAGGCTAGACTCTGCCAAATCCACAGTGCATTTCAAGGGCACCACTCTGTTGTCCCCTGCGATAGAACTCCCCCCTGAAAGCAGGCTACTTCTCTCCACAACGCATCACAAGGCTTGCCTGAGTCAAAGGCATGTTAGTGTGATCGCAGATTGACACCCACCTAACATTTTCCTTCTGTTTCCCATCACAGGGACTTTTGGTGCTCCTGGCTGCTCTCGATGGAGGAAGTTCTCATAACAGAAATGTGTGGGGGAACCTCTGCACCGAATGAAACACTGTCCTTTCCCCTGCATTTTGGGCCAATCACTCTCATTGCTCTGTCAAGATGTCTGCCCAACTATTAGGCTGATTACCTTTGACTTTCTTTTTGAGCTACAGTCCAGATGAGAGAATTCCTCTGGGGAGAATTGCTATTCCCACCTCAGGCTGGCAGATGAGGGAGGGTAATGGCCTGGGGGGAGGGTACCTAACTCAATGTCTGGGTCGATATGGATCAAGGAGAGGGGTGCAGAAGCCATGATTAAACTTGCTGTGCGGTACATGTGCGTGTGTGTGTGTGTGTGTGTGTGTGTGTGTATTTATTTGGCTGGAATTCAAAGCAATCCAATGGTAAAGAGTCCTCACGCCACTATTTACTAGCTGTGCGCGACGTCGGGCGAGTTGTTTCACTTCTATCAGTCTTGGCTTCCTCAACTGGCTCCATGGGTTGACTGAGTTAATCCCCACAAAGGTCCTAATCCAGGGGCTGGCACATAGTCAATACTCTATAAATGTGCAGTTGTTTTGTTATTAGCCATTTCACTGAGTTCTCACAGACTCCAGCGAAGCCACATGTTGTGTGTGGTGTATGCTGCTGTGCATGGGTCAAGCCTTCTGAGTTCAAACACAAAGCAATAAAAAGGATATCATTTCTCATTATTTCTTAAGCTAAAGATTCTTTTTCTTATTTTTTTTTACCTCAGTGTCTCAAACTCGTTCTAAACGTGTGGCCAGTTTCTTCCTTTTGTGAGCTGTTTTTCATCCTTTTATATTCACCCTCCATTGGAACAAAACCTGATACTGGAAACCCTCCCTGACTGTGGGTGGTCCCTCCAGTGACTTTCATTATACCAAGTTTGTGACATTCGTTTAGATGAGGGGTTGGCCAACTTTTGCTGTCAAGGCACAGATAGCAAATATTGAGGCTCTGTAAGCCAAACTGTCTCTGTTGCAAATACTCGACTCTGTCATTTTAGCTGCCACAGACAACACGTAAACAGATGAACGTGGCTGTGCTCCAGTAAAACTTTATTTATAAAAACAGGCAGTGGGCCAGACTCCGCCCACGGGCGCTAGTGTGCCAACCCAAATGCTTCGGAGCATTTGGCTGCCCTGCCGGGGCCGATCCTTTCTTAGCAGGGGAATTACGGATGAATTTCAAGCCTATGGTCAACACCAAATCCTATCTGATTTTGGGCCATTCTGAAGTTGTGGCCACCGATAAAGGGCTGCCACTTGAATTTCAGATTGGTTTATATAGATCTTTCAAGAATCAGGGAACCCCTCAGAGAAATCCATGAGGCCAACAGAGCAGTTCTTTAAATGCAGTGAATAGAAAAACAGCTGTACAAGATGCAGTCCTAAACAAACCATTCAGTCACTACCAATTCCATTTCAGGTATGTGCCATTGATGACATCATATCATCTTCCCCTTCGGGGACTTGCTATCTTTCCACGAATGAAATTGAGGCTCAGGGAGGTAAGTGACTTTCCCAGGGACAATGTGGGAAAGACAGCCGGGGTTTAATCCTGGGTTCACCACGCCTGTCCTTGTGAAACCCCGTATCTGGGCTTCTCCAGTGAACTTGGATGCTGCTGCTGGGACAACATGCTGCTGCAGAAAGGCAATGGGCAAAGCCCAGGAGCCCATGCCATTGCCACCATGCCCACATCCTGGGACCCTGAGGGACTCAGTTTTCTGAACCTCAGTTTATTCCTCTGGAAAATGGGTCTACAATCTGCCCTGATTCAGAGTTCTACCCAGGACCAGTTATTATCATTAATAAGAGGATTAAAACCTAGTGACAAGATAATGTTAAAATATCTGTAGCTTATGTGCCTGTTAAAATTCTTAGGGTTTGCTTTAGAAAACTCCACACCATCTTTTCAAACTAATGACCCTTTTAGGGGTTTGCATACACATATATGCAAGTTTTGGATAAAATCTTAGTTTTTCCTTTGATTGCTAATAAGAAGCAGGGCTAAAACATGCAAAAAAGGACAAGTGCTCAATGAAAGCATTCTGAGATTTACCTACTTGGGAACAAGTTATGACTTTTTTTCTTAAATCTATATTTTTTTTTCCTGATTTATTGTTATGTTTTCTTTTTTTTAAAACTCTTTTTATTTTGAGCTTTTCTCAATTTTTAACAGAAATTCTGAGCTGATGTGAATGGTCGGTATTCATTGGCTGTACTACCTGTTTAGAGATTTATACACTTTATTTATTCCTCACCCTAGCCCCGTGAGGTGGGCACCAACTCTGCTTTACCACAAAGAAACGGAGGCTCCTAAAAGTCCAGTGATTTCCCTGCGTGGTGTGGCCAGGACTCGAGCCAGGTAGGGTGACCTGACTCTTCACCATAACCTTGGGACCCATGGTGGCTCTGTCATGATTTAAGCAACATTCATTTGTACTTTCGTCAGGGCTCGTTTTAGGTGGGTGATACTAGGAGTCCTAAATTAAGGATGTGCCTTCCACAGGGAAGCCCACAGCACTTCCATCTTTCTTTTGGTGACACATCACCCTGCAGGTCCTATACCTACCTAAGACAACGGTGCTGAAGGAGACCAGCTCTTTGTCCTTGCCATCATTGTAGAAGGCCAGGTGCCACAGGCCCACGTCCAGGTACTGCACGAACACGGCCTCGTTTTGAACCAAGGTCTGTATGCTTCGGCGTTCCCGGGGGGACTCAACCACACTCCACTTTTCCTTCCCGTCCAGGCGCTCCATGAAGTCATACTAGGAAAAGGAGAGAGACTGGCACATGTGAAACAGGGTACAGACCTGGTCCCAGGGCTCGCACCTTCCCCTTCCAGCCCCTTCGTTACCTGAGAAATATTTTCCAGTATATTTTACTAGGAGCTCATCCAGTAAAGCACGAATCACAAAAGTTGTAATAAGTCACCATTTATTACGCTTATAATTATTGCTAAGAGTTATATTACTAGAGACCACCATCTCTTTGCTGCAGCTCTGAAATCTAAACAGCTTTAAAACCCAAAGTTTTGATTTCTTTTTCACTGTCGTTGTCGCTTTCCTTCTCCAGCCCCACCCCCTTCACCATGTGTGCATGTGTGTGTGAGAGAGAGATGGGCTATTGTTCCAGTCCACTGGGTGTTACCTAACACAGATTAGATGCCACGGATAACTTGTCCGTAATTTCTAAAATTCTGAATTCCAAAGTGCTTCTGGCTCCCCAGGAGTTTTGGATAAGGAATTACGGACTTATGTTACCAGGTACCATTTATTGATCATTTATTAAGGGAAGGTGGTACAGCAGACTGGTTAAGACTGAGGGTTGTGTTGAAGGAAACCATCAACAAAATGAAAAGGTAACTTACTGAATGGGAGAAAATATTTGCAAATGATATATATGATAAGGGGATTAATACTCAAAATATATAAAGAACTCATACATCAAAAACAAAACATCAAAAACCAAAAGAATGCAATTAAAAAATGGGCAGAGGACCTGAATAGCCATTTCTCCAAAGAGGACACACAGATGGCCAACAGGTACATGAAAAGATGCTCAGCATCACTAATCATCAGGGAAATGCAAATCAAAAACCACAGTGAGATATCACCTCACACCTGTCAGAATGGCTATTATAAAAAAGGTAAATAACAAGTGTTGGTGAGGATGTGGAGAAAAGGGAACCCTAGTGCACTACTGGTGGGAACGTAAACTGGTGCAGCCACTATGGAAAACAATATAGAGGTTCCTCCAAAAATTAGAAATAGAGCTGCCATATGACCCAGAAATTCTACTTCTAGGTATTTATCTGTGAAAACAAAAACAATAATTTGAAAAGATATCACCCTATGTTCACTGCAGCATTATTTACAAAAGCCATGATATGGAAGCAACCCACGTGTCCATCAAGAGATGAATGGATAAAAAAAGATGTGGTACATACACACACGTGTGCGTATGTGTGTGTGTATGCATATATATATGTAATGGAATACTACTTAGCCATTAAAAAGAATGAAATCTTGCCATTTTTGGCAACGTGGATGAAATTAGAGAATATTATACTAAGTGACGTAAATCAGAAAGAGGAAGACAAACATGGTAGGATTTCACTTTATGTGGAATGTAAAAAATAAAAACAATCAAAACAAAACAAAAACAGACTAATAGCCATGGAGAACAAACTGATGATTCCCAGAGGGGAGCAGGGTGGGGGTATGGGTGAAAAAGGTGACGGGGATTAAGAAGTACAAAGTTCCAGTTATAAAATAAATTAGTCATGGGAATGTAATGTATAATATAGGGGATACTGTCAATAATATCGTAATACCTATGTACAATGACAGATGGTTACTAGATTTATTGTGGTGATCACTGCGTAAGGTGTCTAAACATCAAATTGGTATGTTATACACATAAAACTAATGCAATATTGTACATCAACTATAGTCTAATTAAAAAAATAAAATAAGGGCTGTGGAGCCAGACTGCCCAGGAGAGAATCTGCACTTAGTAGCTTCACCTGTCTGTGACTTAGTTCCCATCTGCAAAACCGTGAAAGTAATATTAATAGTACATATGTTATAGGACTGTGGTGAGAAATAAGATAATATTTCAAACAGTGTCTGACACAGAGTGAACACAAAATACATGTTAGCTATCACCATCAGCATCACCACTATCACCATCACCTCATTCAATTCTTGCATAACTCCTATAAGATAGGTACTATTTGTATCTTATTTTACAGACAGGAAAACTGAGGCTCAGAGAAGTCGTGTACAACTTGTTAAAAGTCAAGGAATCAACTTAGTGGCCAAGCAAAAATCTCGACCTCCATCTGTTCAGCCGCAATGTTCGTGCTCTCACAGTGCCTGGCCTCAGAAAAACTAGCAATTAAATATCAAAGTCTGTCTCAGTGGAAACCAGATTCAGAACCGGAGAGATGGAGTGCTCGGCCAGGGTTACCAGAATGGGGATGGGGAGGGCAAGTGTGACTCAACAGAGGCCTGTTTTAGGGGATGGTGAACTCTTGGGGTGGGCTAGTGGGAGCCACTGACGATCCTTGAGCAGTGATCGATGTGATAAAAGGAATGTTTTTAGCCATTCATCTGCAGGCAGGATGTAAGATGTTCTAGAGGGAACAATTAAAAGAAGCGCCGAATACCAACTAGGGAGCAACTGCAGAAACCCAAGTGTGACATGGGTCTTGATTAGGACTGTGAAAGGGAAGAGGGGACAACTCTGGAGGGACAAAAGGAAGAGAGGACTGCACTTGACCCTGGGCTGGAGAGAAGGGATGAAGGAAAAGGCAGAGAGGACACCCATGTTTCTTTCTTGTCAACAAGAAAATCGATAAGACCCAGGTAGCAATGGACTAATCATGTGAACTCTTTCAAAATCACTGCGACAGAAAAGTCATTTGCACTGTGACTTTCAGAGGACATTCAAAGTGCAGATCTTTGGCAGATAAAAACCACCAATGTGAGATTAAGCTCTGTCTCACCACTTCCCCTCTATGAAAAGGTTTTTTTTTTATATGTTACAGACATCAACTCTAACCCCTTTCATAAACTTCACAGGCTAAAACTCCGGGATCCTACTAACGTGACTTCCCCATCATCAGAATCGCCCCTTTTTCCCATGTGAAATGTGATGATTGAAAATAAAAGAGTCGATAATCTTAAGTACAAAGGCTTTGCCGTCAGACAAAACCTGGGTTTGAATTCTGACTCTGCCGTTTGCGATTGTTTGAAGTTGGGCAAATCTTTTACCCTCTTTCTTACCTGCTTGCTAGGGAATAATAACACCCACCTTTCTAAGATGTATAAGGGTGACATGAGATAATGCTTAGGGCAGTGCCTGGAAGATAATAACTATTTCATTAAGTACCTCGTGATTATGAGTCACTTACTCTCAAATCATAATAATTACAGAAGAGAAGCTCATGATTCTAGGTTTTACATCTGAAGGAGCTACAGAGAGTTGCTGTTAGGAAGTGGAATTTTCCCCATTTCTCAACAAATGAGTGTTTGTATTTAACTTCCTTCCACTCCATACCCCATTGGCCACAGCTGTCTTCATGGGACAAAATAAATGATTTGAAGTGACATGACAAACCGAGGCTGCTTTTGGAGACCTTTGTAACCAAAGCATTTGTTCCTTAGCAACCTCGTAAATATCCAACTACCAAGACCCATGTCTACAAATTGCTGTCAGCCAGAGAAATGAGCGTAACTTCCTTGGTGCCAAGGTGAGAAGAATATACTTCATTTGGGGTCCAGGATATCACCCCCATGAGGAAATGTTTGGGGAAGGTGATTATTTGTGTGGGGCCATTGCTCATTATTAATTCGGGCATCAGTCATCTCTTGCTGAACTGGCTGACCAGCCAAGGGGCACAGAAATGGCTTAGGGCCCATGGCAGTGCTTGTTGTCCAACTGATCAAATTACTCTGGGAAGAGGCATTTGTCAGAGGAGAGAGAGAAAGGACATCTATTTTGGCTGGCTCCTCAGAGCCCCTTCACAGAAGCATGGAGGGCAGTTTTCATTTAAGGAAGGATGTGTGAGCTAGGGGCTCTCAACTAGAGCCCTGGGACATGTGGCTGGCATATGATATGGTGTCTGATGTGTCTCCAACATGTATCCTTTTATTGTGCTTTGTGCTTCCCAAAGCACGTGTCACCCTCTAAAATAATATAAATTGTTTTTATGCCTATTGTTAGTCAACTCAGAAGACTGTCAACTTCAGGAGGGAGAGGATTTAGTCCACATGGCAGAGTGGGTAAGAGGGAGGATTTCGGAGTCGGCCGCCCGGGTGGAATCCTAGCTCTGCCACTCACTTGCGGTGACACTTGCACAAGCTATTTAAATTCTCTGTGCCTCAGTCTCCTTACCTTTAAAATGGGGATAATAACAGTGCCTGCATCAAAACACCACTGTGAGGATTAGATGAGTCCAATCATACAAAGGGCTTAGACTAGGCAATACCTTACATTTGGTAAGCGTGCCTTAGTTTCTCTCTCATGATTATAATTCACTGCTGTATCTAGGTCATCTCGAGCAGAGTCTGATCCACAAATATTTGTTAAATATCAAATGAAGAAAACACTGAATTTGTGAGTGAATCCCATGGAAAAGAAACTAAGTTGGAGTGTATTCAAGGTTCTGCCTCTAATAATACTCACTTGTCTTCTGGTTTGCTAATTTCTCATGTGCTTTCTTCACCAGGAGGGAGAGAGGTAAAGTTACAGTCCATGACCCTCGCTCATGCACCGTCCAACACAGTGAACATGCATATGATGGGACGTGTGGCCCAAGGGACTTGTGGATTCATATGTCATCAAGATGTGACAGTGGACTTGATAAGGCCCTTATGACTTTGCCCTCCATTCCTCAGGGCATGCTATACAGCGCATGCTTTCTTCCTTTGGACTTCCTTTGGTTTTTCCCTTGTCTTCCTTCCTTCCTCCTGTGATACTGTTCCTTAGTGACCCCTGTGGTAGACACTGCCGGTCACTGTCCATATCGGGCCTCGCTCCCACCCAGCCTCCCAGCTGCCAGGTGGGAGCATGTGACGGTGTTCCTGCCCATGGACGTACTCCACTTGCAGATGCTACCACGAAACGCCCTGTGCCTTCTCCTACGTGCTCTAGCCCCATTCCTGTCTGCTCCCGGGGGGCACCAGGGCTCTCTCAAAGCCCGGGATGTGGGAGCCACCAGACAGGAGTGGCCTGGACTCTAGAATGAGCACGCGGAGGAGAACCTGAGACTGTAACAGCAGCAAGCAACGGACACTTTAAATTAAGCCGCTCAACTGTTGAGGCTTTCTTGTTGCTGGAGTAGAACCATCAGATTCTTGACCTCGAGCTTCTGTTTCTTCCCAGTTCACTCCCCAAGACAGGAGTGAGTTCCAGAGTATCTTCCATTCCTTATGGAAATGGGCTGGCAGAAGAGCATCGCCCAGGAAGGAAAGGCAGCCTTTCGGTTGGTCAAGTTCCAGCCTATTGTGTGTAGTGTGTCTACCCCAGTTTCCCAGGAGCACCCTAGGTTCCAGCTCTTGTGCCTACTTTCGCTCTCAGAAGTACCTTCATTTGGAATATACATTCAACCATCTCATAGGTTAACACATACCGAGCGGCATCACGTAGCATCGTTCACAGCTGCTATAACTTGGAGAAGAGTTGGAGGCTAGGAACACAAGGAGGATCGCCCCAGCCAGGCACACAGACAGGCTCCCAGGGCAGGGGGAGGAGCTCAGGCAGAAGCCGTAGCTGGGTAGGGTTCCTAGACTGTGGCCTGGCTCGCTTGCTTGTCAGCTTGGCTGACACTAGAAGGAGGCCAGAGATTCTTTTTCACACTCCAGCACTAGGGATTGATAACTCAGGCTCAGCACCAGGGACATCTGTCTCCTCTGTTTCAGAACCCCATCATACTCAGTCCTGGATATGGGGGTGCTTGGGGGACCGTGCTGCACTTGGTTGGCTGAGAAGGTTGCTCCAGCGCACATTCTATGTAATAGATGAGCAGAAGCCCTGGGAGAAGATTAGGAGGCACGTGACAAAACCCCAGTGCGTGGGGGGGGGCTGCATACGTGTGCACGGGCTGGCTGCGGGAGGGTCTGTCTCAAGGAAGCCTGTCTCTCCTGTCTTGGCAGTAATGCCACCCAGAGGGTGACAGCGCAGTAACCCAACATAAACACCCCCTCCCTTCAAAGTGCTCTCTCTTTCCTTGGCCTTTGAAAAATAACCCATGGTGGCATGCCATGTGAGGGCTGTGCCTTTGAGTCATCAGTCATACCCCAAAGTGGCATGAAAATGCAACTTTTATGGGCGCTTGGGAAGCAAAGAAATAAACCACAGCAAATATTTGATCCAATTATAAATCTCCCCCACTTCTTGGCAGAGGCAGAGGAGGAATGGTAATTAAGATAACTTAGTGGGTTCCAGAGGAGCTGGAAGGGAGAGCAGGGAGGCTGGACCACTGAGCAGGGCCTGTCACCTTCCCAGAAGGGAAAGCATCCACAGGCAGGGAGCACGCAGGCCAGAGAAGCTCCTGGAAGCTACTCCGATCCACACCTGCCAAAGGGAGCAAGGTTAAAGGCAGACCCGTTGCCTTTCTGGAAGATGTTATTACTGGGTCTGGGAGCCTGGGAAAGGGTTGAAAATAACTTCACTGCTATTTGGAATATCTGCCAGTTGAGGGTCGATGTGGATGGCAAAAGCAATAAATGCTGACATTTCCCACAGACGTCTGATGTGGAGTCTACCTCAGGTAACAGGGCATGCTGTGCAGTTGATAGCATTGCAGGCAAATGGCCTGTGTGAGCGAGGGCTGCTTGAAGCCACATCACCACTGGGACCGGCGGTGCAGGTCACTAATGGGTGCCTGTGCATCTCTCTCCACCTCCAGCCAGGCCTGTGGCAAAGCGTCCACTTAGCTGATTCCTCATTAAAGCTCAGCACAATTTCTCTTCTCTCCTTCAAAGAGGCTGTGTTAAGAGAAGTGTGTTAGGAAGACGGTGGCAGCGCCATGCTCTCGAGGGGGCAGGCTGCCCTTCGTGTGGCCCCACCTGTCCTTTTCAGGCCTCCGTGCCCAGTTCTACCTACTATCCAAGTCACTTAACTAGATGATGATTGGCCCAGCTGCAGGCACTGCTGGGGCCACTCTCTGCCAGCTCTGAGGGCAAGCCCCTAAGATTCTGGACAGCAAACTGTAACAACTCATTGTGTCAGGCTCCACAGATAAGGCCCAAGCATGCCAAAGATAGAAAAGAATGAAACATAATTCCTTAAGGAGTGGGGGAGGAATACAGCAACACAGGTGGAATTCTCCATTCTTTCATCACATGCCCTCTTGCAGCAGTAAAAAAGTAATTATCAAAAATAAGAAGAATCTTTTTTTTTTTCTGGGCACTTGCCATGTGCCAGACATAATGGCAACTACTGACGTATGTCATCTCCCTTCCTCCTCCCAGAAACCCTATTCTTATCCTCATTTCTCAGGTGACAACAATGACTGTTAGAGACGTGACATACCCAGTGCCATTGACCATGGTGGATGGCCAAGTGAGGAACTGAGCTTGGATTTGCATGATCTTAAACACTGTGGGAGCTTGCCTCAAGTTTTCCAAGAAGCTGCCTGTAGCTGTCAGCTGGCCTGGTTTAAGTGTCCTCAGATGCCACTGAGCAGAGTTGGGTAAGAGGGCAGAGCTCAGCTGTGCTAGAGTCAGACTTGAGCAGAAGCAGTTTGGGTACCCAAAGACAGGGAAACATCCCATTAGAGTAGGTGAAAAGGATGCCAGGAAAAGTCTGGTAGGCTCTGCTGGGTGTTGGTTGCACTGGCCTATACGCTGCTTTGGCCAATCTCCAAACTCCTCCTCCTTGGAGTCCAGCCACACTACTCTGCCCTCTCTTCCTGGAAGATGTCAAGCTCACCCCAGCCTCAGGCCCTTTGCAAGAGCTGTTGCCTCTGTTGAGCCTGCTCTTCCTCCTGATCTTCTTACAGCTGCCAGCCTTTTGTCAATCCTGCCCTGCCTAAACCTCAGCCTAAGAAAGGACATCCCTGAGCACCCATCTAAAAGGCCTCTATCGGGCCGGCCGAGTGGCTCAGTTGGTTAAGAGCTCACTCAAGAGTGTGAGCTGAGCTCTGAGCAACAGCAGTTTGATGCCAGCTCGAGCTGAGCTGCCGCTGAGCTGCCAACAGGTGGCAGGATGGCTCAGCTAAAAACAAACACACAGACAAAAGGCCTCTATCACTTCTCCTTTTTCTGCCTTCAGCAAAAAAGCATCACTCTTTGAAAAAAAACCAATATTTATCTACTAAATTATAGTCCATCTCTCTCCTCTTGGATACAAGCTTCTTAAGAGTGGGGCACTTGTCTGTTTTACTCAACCCAGTATCCCCATTGCCTAGAAGAGGGTGCTCAGTCAAGATCTTGATTGAATGAACACAGAGGGGTTTAGGGTGAATTAACTACTAGGGGAACATACATTTTTCAGGAAATTTTAGTAAATGCTGCCGTTTTTCTGTATTTTTATTGGCCAATTGTTCAGTTGATACTATGAGATAATATTTAATGAGGCCAGGGCACTGTTGAAATGATTCACATGTACTACCTTCTTGAGTGCTTATACTAGCTCTATTGAATAGGAATCACTGGCCCCACTTTGTACATGAGGAAACTGAGGCACAAAGAGGTAATATAACTTGCTCAAGATCCTTTAAGTGGTATCGCTGGGATTCAACCCCAATAAACCAGCTTCAGAGAACACCCCCTGAGGTCCCTGCATTACAGGCTACTCAAAGCGCTGAACAAACAGGCGGCCGGCCAGTGGGAAGGGTTGGCCAGCCTTGCCCATGTGGGCGGAGAGCTGGGTCACTTCCTCTTGTCCCTGGAAGGAGAAAGTATTCCAGGGTCAGGGGGGTCCTTGATGACACAACAGGGCTCCTGAATTAGCCTGCAGATGTTGTCGCAGGGGAAGTAGGACTGCAAATAAAATCACACTTGGGATAAACAGCTTCATTTGATTTTTTTGGATCCCACTTCTTGGGCCTGGAATATTTCTTTCCTGTTGTGAGGCTGGGGCAGTTAAGACAAAGGCTGGGTTACCACATGTAATGAGATGTGGCAATTTGACTAATCTTACTGGGGAAAAACAGCCCTTTGACAAACTGCTTCGAGTAGAAAGGAAGAAACTGGGGTGCCAGTGGGACTTCCCTGGAAGAGAGAAAGGAAGAACACCTTTTTGTTGCTGGAAACAGGAGGGAGCCAGGGAAAGGGGTGGGGTGGGGGAGGGCAGAGCACAAGCAAGATGGTGGGGAACACCCAGGCCCCTTTCTGGGACTCACTCCCCACACTACTAAAGCTAAGAAAAGAAAAAAAGAGAGAGAGAGACAGAAAACATAAAGGCAAATTGTGGAGATGCTTGACGTGACCAAATTTCTCATGGGAACCAGCAAAGAGAGAGTGCCATTCCTGATTGTCACAGGGCAGGAAAGCAACGGTTAAGGAGTAAGCCTCAGGGACGTGGAAACCAGGGCTGGACCCACAGCCACTTAGGCCGAGCTTGCAGCCCAGGGAGCCCCAGCTCACATCTGGTTTCGCCTGGAAGGCCTACCCGTCTCCACATGAGGTTCATGAGCAATACCTGCAGCACAGCTCGCCAGCCTGTGTCTTGCCCAGGACTGATGTGACAGGGCAACGAGTATAAAACCAATGGGTCATTCAACACATATTGAGCACCCACTGTGTGCCTGTCCCTGCTCTGGGCACTGGGGATACAGCAGTACATCAAAAGGACAAGGCTCCTGTTCTACAGGGGTTGACGTGACCACCCGGGAACAGAATGGCAGGGGACAATGAGGGCTGTGATTAAAACAGAAAGCAAACCCAAGGAAACCCCAAAGGCCACCAGCAGGTGAAAGCAGAAAGCAGAAAGCAGTGACAGTACATCCAGATGATTGGGAGCCTACTCAGTAATAAAAGGAACGAGCCACTGAGACACACGACCACATGGCTGAAGCCGGGTGACACTGCCGAGTGAAAAAGGCCAGACACAGACGAGCACAGGATTGCTTGTCCATAAAACTCCAGGGAGGACATAGCTCATCTCTAGTGGCCGAGGTCAGATTGGGGGTTGCCTGGGGCTGGGGTGAAGTTGGCCTGGGGCACAGCAGAGCTTTTGGGGGTGGCAGTGTTCTCGGTCATGACTAGTGATGGATACAGTTTTCAAATTTTAGGAATCAAAGCATACCCTTAAAATGTGTGCATTGGATGGTTTATACATCATATCGACAGTAAATTGATTTGAGACAAAGCAGGGTAAAGGGATAAAGTGTCAAGTCCCTTGTCAGGAAACGGCATTTGGGGAGGGGCCTGACAAAAGTAAGCCACGTGACAATCTGGGGAAGGAACAGTCTGGAAAGGGGGAATAGCCAGTGCAGAAACTCAGAGACAGAATAAGCTTGGCATGACTGGGGGAGTGCAAGTGGACCAGTGTGGTGCAGTCGAGGGAGTAAGGAAGAGATTGCTGGTGAGCCACCCTGCACAGGGGACCAGCAGACCATGGTAACTGATGCCAGATGTTTACTGAGCACCTACTATGGAGAAGCACGGCTGAGAGCACTGCAGAAGCAGCAGAGAACCCAGAAGTCTGTGCCCCATGAAGCTGACCTTCCTGAAGAATTTCCAGTGTTCCTTTAACGTGACGGGAGACCAGTGGAGGGTTTGCAGAGGATGAGTGCTCTGATGAACCAGGAGATCAGAGCCTTTCTTTTGCAGTGAAGAGAGCTGCTCGCCTGGTGTGTTCTCTGTGCCTGGCTCCTATGACGGCCCTCTGGGCTTGGCAGTAGCTTTGGTGGTTTGCTGGTTGAAGATAAACAGGGTATAGAGTCTGCCAAGTGTCCTGCCTCCTGTATAAGAAGGCTAAAATTGTGGTTTTCAGGTTTCAAAGGAGTATGTTTTGGGGGTCTGTGGTATGGGAGGGTGGTGGTGTAGGGGGAATGAAAAAGGAATAGAAAAGGATAAATGATCAGACCTAAAGGATCAGTGAGCGCCGTCAGTACTACGAGGGTGAACACCCCAGCACCTCTCCTCAGAGCCATCCAGAGCGGATGCCCAAGAGAAACCGTAATGAATGTTAAGTAACGAGGCCAGGCCAGGGCCGGGCAGGGACGATGCATTCCCTGGTAGGTAGCCCGACCAGGGAATTCCGGGAGTGGCCTCAATGCCAGTGACCAGTAGCCAAATAAGGCTCTGCCTTGCCCACTGCTGCAGTCCCTTTACACACACAGTAGGTGCTCAATAAACGTTGGCAGAGTCCAACATATTGGCGGAATCCTTTGGCAGAACAGTGTATCTACCTGAAGACAGAGGCTCCTTGGTGAGAATGTTAATCCTCTCACAACATTTTTGAGGTCTGGGAGAAGCAGTTGAAAACCCTAAGTCCTGATCTCCAAATTTTGAAACTTTCCATCAAACCACATATTTCCAGTTACAAGGGTAACGCATAGCTTTGTGGCGTTTGGTCACTTTCCCCTTTTATTTAGCATGTGTCGCTGGCTGGGGCTGTTTACACAGCTGTAAATCTGCACCAACTCAACACAGGGTCACAGCCACTAAAACTCCAGGTGTGGGGGGCCTCCTTGGTCACGCCTGGCCTTGTAAGAGCCAGCTCTGAATGGGAAAGCTGTGTCCGCGTTGACCAGTGATGGCTGAAGAAAAGCACAATTTCTAAAAAGAGGATAATCGTTATGTGAAGCTTCGATGTAGCCCACATAACAAGGGATCTTTGCTGCCCTCTCCTTGGAAAGATCTTTCCTTCTTGCTCCCTTCTCTTTTATCTGCCTAACTCACTTTCCGAAAGTCAGCTCGGGTACCTTCTCCCTCAGGAAGCTAAAATTCCACACGGGTTAGATTTGGTGGCCTGCTTTTATGCTCTTAAATCTCCTGTACCACAGTCTTTAGGAATGGTAATAGTTAACATTTGATGAGTTTACTACGCAAGGGACAGAACAGTCTCCGTAAATGATACATGGAATCGGCTCCAAGAAACATACAATAGGATAGAGCAGGCAGGATGTGTGCATCCACCCTTCTCCCAGCCCACAGAGAGCTGTGTTTGGGCTGGACACGGCTGGACACACTGTGCATTGTGCCCCAGGAGGGGTACCCCAATCCCCTGCACCCTCGCATATTTATAAAAGGATTGAGAGGCGACAGGAACCACTTGAGTGAGCTGGCAGCCCCTGATCTTTCCAATCTGGATTAAAGTCTTCAGGAGGGCCAGCTAAAACTCAGCCTGCCTATCAGTACTAGTTTCAGCCAGATGCGTTGCGGTTCTCCCTGTAGAGACCACGGGTTGCTAGGTTACCTGCGAGTGAGCTGTAAGGGCTGTGGACCAGCCAGATTGATTGACTGATCTCTATAGGGTGCTTTCTATTTGCTGGGCATTATCTCATTTATTCTCACAACAACCTGATGAACCACCGTCCTCATTTTACGGATGGCAGAGCTGAATCTAGAGAGACCCGTCCACAAACATTCCACTACAACGTGGAAGAGATAACATTCAAACTCAGACCAGGCTGATGCTACCATCGGTTCTTATCTTCCTCCCAGGACTAACTGCGTCTCACGGCCCAATGATGCTACTGCCATCACTGCTTAACTCATCAGGTCCCCATCTCCTTAAAGGCAGAGCCGATGCCTTTCTTCTCTGCATCCCCAGAAATTCAGTGAATATTTGTTGAGCGCACGAATGGACTGATTTTATATTTCCTCTTCCCACAAGGTCATGCCCTCATCATGCTGCCTTTTGATCCAGTCCAGGAGAAGGGTGGAAGGTATTGCTCTGAAGACCAAGTGAGTCACAGTGCAGGGGTCAAGTTCAATGAAACTGATGAATATCTCCGGGCTATTCCAAGATGCACAAAAGCTCTATCATGAAGCCCAAAGAATGGTAGTTTTACCTCTTTGTGCCTTGGTGATGTGAATTTTTTACTTACTGCACATTCCCAACTAATTGTCTTTAGCCAATGGTTTATCAAAAAGGTCACTTTTGGCTCCTTGCCCTCCCAAGATCAATAGTTGGGTCTTGTTGTGGGTTGCTTGTGAAAATAAATCAAGCATATCACTAAGGAAAGGGAGCAAACTAGAGATGTGTCCAGTCACAAAATGACTTACCAAGAAAGATCCAGAGAGGGACAGATTATAGGCACTGGCTGGCATCTCTCAAAGCCCGGCCTGAACCTTTCACCAGAGAGCAAGCAGTGTGACTGTGGGCAAGTTACTTGAGCTCTCTGAGTCTCCATTCTCTTATCCCCATGCCAGGATAATAAAAGGACCCACCGCTGAGGATCACCATGAGTCGGGTCCAGCTTATGGTAAGCACTACATCACTGTCAGCTATTTTTAGGTTATTATTATTGCTATAGAAGCTTGACACATTGCAAATCTTTTGAGCGAGCAATTCCACTCTTAAGAATTAATCATTAGGAAATTATTCAAACCAATATGAACGTATACCTGCAAGAAGGTTTACTATAGAATGATTACTATGTTGCAAAAGGGAGGACTGGTTTAAAAAAACAAAACAAAACAAAACTTTAATCTATGCACTGGACGTCTGAGGCATTTTAAATGAGTTCATGGAAGAATATTCAGATTTACAAAGATGTTCCTTACCTATCATTAAGCAAAGAATCAGGGTAAAAAGGTATGCATGGGGGCCGGCTGAGTGGCGTAGTGGTGGGGAGCTGGCTGGGGATGCTGGCGGCCCCGGTTCGGGTCCCGCATGTGAGGGCCAGTGACACTGCCCTCAAAAAAAAAAAAAAGTATGCATGGGATGGTCCCATATTTGTAAAAATGGTTATAATATGTGAACAGAGAACTGGAAATACACTAAAAAAAGTTCATGTTTTCTATTTTTCCTTTCATATCATATATTGCTTTTATAATGAGGAAAACACAAATAAAAGTTACCTTTAAAAAAAACAACAATTGAACTTTTTTGTTTTGTTTGTTTGGGGGCTTGCATTATGGGTGCTTTGAAAGACATAATAATAATAATAGCTTATATCATTTCTACTGCCAGCACAGATTGAAGTGCTTTATAAAGATCATCTCGGTTACATCTCAAAACAATGCTATAAGGGTGTAATATTATCTCCATTTTACAGATGAGGTAACTGTAGCACAGAGAGGCTGAGTGACTTGCCCAAGGTCACACAGCTTGGAAGTACTGGAGGTTGAAATTCAAAGCCAGACAGTCTGGACAGGGCCACACTCTTATGCCCATTCTACAGAATGTTTACTTATACTTTACTTCTATCTGTGTATTTACATATTTTAAAATTTATATTAAATGCCCACACTGACTTGATGTATACAATAGGACCTAGTTATCCGAGGATATTTGGAATTCATAAAAGGCCACTGAAGATGAATGTCCTTAACAAATAGAAAAACAAAAATGACCTAGTCAGACTTGATCTTAAAAAATGAAACTCTAATTGTGAAAAATTATTATTACTATTTTTTATCTGATATTTAGGAAATGCAGGTTACATCTGCCACTACGCTCTAATGGTTAGAACGAACACTGAGTTTTCATACCGACACAAAAGCATGACACCACACGTTTCATTGTCTCTCAGCTGCATTGATTGCAAAACACATCCTGTTTCCAGAGGTGTCAGGAGACGAGCATGATATGCATCTTGGAATCGATGAAACACTCGAGAACAATACAGCGTCACTTTAGTTTGACTGGTGTAACACAATCAAAAGGGACATGTCTGTCAACATATTGGCTGTCTTTGTCAAACTTTCCAGGACTTCTCTTTACATTATCATCGTCCTCCCTGAAGTGCCTCGTGTCACCTTTCGTACTTTTCTCTGCTGTAGTATTTCATGGCGCGGACTCAGCCAGACCTGCATTTGCCAGGGTTTCCCGGGGCCCTTGGAAGTAGACCTCCAGCTCCACTGCCACTGACCTAACGGGATTCCTGTTTGGGGCATGAGCAGTCATTTACTAGTCAAGGATTGTGTGTCCATTGTACTACAGGAAGCTCCTGGAAATGACCGCCTACAGAGAGGAGGCAAAGGAGGTGTCTGACTGGTAGGCCCAGTACCTACCAGTTTTGTGACCCTCAACTCTGTCTCAGTTCTTTCATGCATAAAAGGGGGCACTCTTAGTACCTACCCCCTAGGGTTGCTGTGAGGATAAAATAATTTGTGTGAAATAGCTCTTGGCACCTTGTAGGTTTGGGGTGCAGCTTCTCTACGTGTGTATTTAAGGTAAGGAATGTGAGTAGATGTTAGGTAGTTTAAGTGATCCAATCTCGAAACAATTACAGTAATACCTTGGTTTGTGAGCATAGTTCATTCCAGAAACAAACCTACTCATATTGCAAGACATTGCTCGTTTACCAAGTTAAAATGTGTTAGAGATGTTTGCTCGTCTTGCGGAACACTCGCAAACCATGTTACTCGCAATCCAAGGTTTTACTGTATTTCCTATCCTTCTCTTCCAGGCTTGTGGATCAATTGAAGAGTAGCTAGAGCTGGTAAACAAATAAATAAATAAATAAATAAATAAATAAATAAATAAATAAATATGAAAGAAAACACTGTTGCTGTTTGCAACTCCTTGCATATATTCATTGTGATTTTTCACAAAACTGTGCAAACAAGACAAAGTACATACATGAAATGAATAGAAAGATCAGTCATCTATAGCCTCTCAAACCTTGTTTTACTCAAAACAGGCTCAAGCTTGTCACAGAGTCACTTTTCTGAAAGAGGGAGATGACTAAAAAGAAGAAAAGTACAAAGAATATGGTAACGAATACCCATATTTCAACCATTCAGATGAACAAATGTTAACATTTTGTCCCATTTACTTCCAGCCTGTGTGTGTGTGTGTGTGCGCACGCAAGCCTTGGAAATGGGAAGGGAGCTTGCCTTCCCTTTAATGTTTGATTATGGATAAAAACAGGTACTTTTTAAACCTAATTCTCAGTCCTGTTCTCCTTACCTATTCCTAGAGGTGACCAGTCTCATGAGTTTCATGTCTCTCTCTTCATATATAATATATATACGCACACATATTTAACATACATATGCAGAGATGAACATTATAAAAATAAATATGGATTTGAATTATAAACTATATTTATGTTAATAAAACTGTCCCTTTTCTCCATTTTTTGCATGGGGTTCTACATAAGATTTCCCTTGAAGAGACAAGGTCCTTGCCCAGTAAATTTACATACTGTTGAATTACAGCACCTCTGAGACTCTCAGTCTAAATTGTGCCCGCACTCCTTATTCCTGCTTTTTCAGTTTCTGTGTTTCTCCCCAAGTTCCGCTTACTCAAGCATTACCCTTCTTGCCAAACATTCACCGGTCCTCCATGCACCCCATCAAGGCCGGTTCTCTTGTAAAACTCAAGCGTCCCCTGAGGTTTCTCTTTAGCTCTGCTTGGTGGCTGCCCAGGAGGCTACCCATCGATTTAAGTGGCAGCTTCGGTTCCTGTGAGGATGTCACCAGATAATCATAAGGGGTCTCCCAAAAAAGGCCTTTCCAAAAGCACTTTTAGTCCAATACAGAAGAAACCAAGGTTCTCTTGCTTTCACAAAATTGTCTCCATACCCCAAACACTTTTGGAAAGACAGGGTCTGAAAACCATGCCTGTAAAAATATGCCTCCCTTTAAAGTGAAATTAAATCGCTGTGTGATGTGTTCTGCAAGCTGATAGTCAAAGCCTGGTATTCCCTCCACATCAAGCTCACTGAACATAGCTCCACAGAAGGGGTGAGGTCCGGGGGGAGATTGTCTGACTGGTGGAGGGGCACTGGGAGGGTATAGAGATGGCGACAGAATCAAGGTGCTCAGAGTATTCGGGAGCCCCAGTGTCCCCGGGACCCAGTTAGTGCCACCTCTAATTGAAACGATGTGCAGTTTACTTTCTTGGACAAGATAGATGGGGCCAAGGAAAAGGAAAGTTCATTTTAAAATAAGGCCTTGAACTGGAAAGGGATACATGAAGCTGGCAAAAGCTAACGCCACTCATCACCATCTATAAATTTGCTTTTAAAAAGGGTCATTTGGGGGAATTCTGCTGATGAAGACCAACAGGAACGTTTGCTCTGCTCAGTTTACCTTTGTCCACACATACCTGATCTGCCATATTTGCATTTATTTCGGACGATGGTGGGGCACTTGGTGGTCTCTTAGATCATTCCTTTCTCTTGTATAATATGTGGAGAGGTTTGCTTCCCACCCCACAGACACATCTATGAGTGCACACATCCGTGGGTTAAGGCACTCGGTGTTCACAGCGTCTGCTTCTATCTGAGTGCCATTCAATCCTAGCACCTCCCTCTAATCAACCCCCTGGCGCCCTTAGCCTGCCCTGTGCTCTCAGTTGCCTCTGGAAGTCACTGGGCTCTTGGCGCCATCAGCCTGAGTGATGAAATAGGCATTTTTAATATTTGCTAAACAGGGCTGTGGAGAAGGTGACGTCTCGGCAGGGCTCCCAAGCGGCAAAGGCATCTTGTTGTCTCCGGTTAATCATGTACCTAATTTGCCGATTATTGACTTGTTCTCGCAGAAGATCTCACTTGGCTTGACATAGCAGCAGCAGTCAGTGATGAACTGTCAAACAAACTTGCTCACTGCCTTAACCACCCAAGAGCCTGCCTTGCAGCAACAGCCTCTAAGGTTTCCTTTGACGCCCAGCACGTAGCCAGGTCAGCTTATTATTCCTTTGTTAAAGGCTGATCAGCTCCTGCTCTAGCGCTGGGGTTGAGTGAGTCTGACACTGTTTGCAGGCTTTCAAAAATTTGGCAAGATGCACTAGACTTTCTTACACACACCATCCCCATAAGAATTCAGGTTGGTGGGTTATGAGTGGCTTGACGCACCTCTTTTTTTTTTTTTTTGTCTAGGTTTTAAAAAATGCAATGCACAATATCAAATTGCTGCATTTAAAAGACAATACGATATTTGCCTTTCAAATGGACAAAACTTACACAGTGATAATACTCAGTTTATGCAATGGTTCGAGTAAACAAAATGGGCAATTACATACTGCCGCTGGTGGAAACTTTCAGAAGGACAATTTGGCAATTCGTACAACATCCTGAAGGGTTCCTTTTGGGAAAAGAATTAAGGGTGTGCTCAAAGACGAGCCATGAGGACAGGTGTCCTGCATTTTGCTGTAAGTCATAAGGGCTTTTCATTGCTGGACCCGGTGCCTCTCATCTCCATGACCTCATACTATTGTACTACCTGTCCCGCTGAAGTCAGGATATGACTCGCTTTGGTCCAGATGAGAACAGCTTAAGTGATACGTGTCACTTACAAATGGAATCCTTAGGGCTCTGTGCACATAATTCACCACCTTCTCCTTCCTTTGCTACTGGGAAGAGTCATGTTCCTGGTAGGGAGGTTCCACATGTCTGTGTCCTTGAATGAGGCTGACATTTAGCAAAGCCCAATGTCGCCGAAAATGAACATGAAGTAGGGTTTCTCAACCTCAGCACTTCCGACATTTAGGGTAGGGTCAGTCCTTGTTGTGGGGTCTGTCCCGTGCGTGTTTAACAGCATCCCCAGTCTCTACCCACTAGCTACCAGTAGCAGCCTCTTCCTAGAGTGACAGCTACACGTATTCCCAGACGTTGCTAAATGTCTCCAGGGTGGGGCAAAATTGCCCCTGGTGGAGAACTGCTGATATAGAATAGACAAGAAATAGCTTCTGTTGTTCTAAGCTACTCAAAGGGCGGTTTTTTTGTTTTTTGGTTTCCTACAACTAATATGTTTTATTATATCAAAAATACTATGTAAACATTTAGCAACAGGGGACTGCTTTCAAATTATGGCTGGTTTTACTTTATTCCTGCTGTTTATCTGTGTTTAAAATTTTTGTCTTTAATGAAAACAGTTTGTTCTTTAAGAAGAAGAAGCAGCTAGAAAATTAATTTTATTTTAAAAAGTGTATTTACATAATTGCCTAATTCTATACAGTATTTGCTAGGGCCATGCAGAATTTCTTTCTTTTCTTTTTCTTTCTTTTTTTTTTTTTTTTTAGATTATTATTTTAATTAAAGCTTATTGGTGTGACAATTCTTAATACAGTGAAATGCTTGCATATGATATCTTTATACTGTGCTTTCATTTGTAAAATGTTTTCCCATCCTACCTTTGTTGCTGTTGTTGTATAATTATAACAACACTGTAAGGCAGGTAACATAGGTAGACAAGGAAACTGAGGCAAAGAGAGGTTACAGGACATGTCCAAGGTCACCTGGCTCATATGCAGCAGGGCCTCCATTCTAAGCTCTGCCTCTATTTCAGGACTTCCTCCCCTATGCCATGGTGCCTCTATCCCTGTTTTGAGCCACTTTCACAAAGTCACCTGGGACAGACTCTGATTCTTGGGAAATTTAAGCAGAATAAATTCTCTCTGTAGTTAATATCCCTGGACATGGATGCTAAACCTTGTAGGCTCTTGGTCAGAGCTTGATACTCAATAAAATGTAAGCATAGCCATTTCATGCAACACAACCAATAGAATTTCATATTCTTTCCCCTCCCCAGCTCTTTTTCTTTTTCACTTTCCAGCTCGAATGAGTCACCTTGGCTAGACTGCCAATCCCTATAGAACTTATATTTCTTGATAGGATATGCCGATAGATGAGAAATTCTATAATGAGTTAGTCACCTGTCCTCGCAAGAAGCTAAGCACTGTCTCCTCAAGGAAATGTAGCTCATCAAATGGACATGAATGCATGTAATGACAGCGAATGAATGTGAGAATGTGTAGGGAGTCGTTTTTTCCTTTCTCTCTTTTTCTAAGAAGCACCCCTATATTGTACCTGTCTTGTGCAATTCCAAGCATCTGTGCTGTGTCACTTACTTGACCCTCCAAAGCACACTAAACTCCCAAATTGGCAGCTGGACTGAAACCCTCAGTGCACATCAGCCCACTCCTATTCATTTCTCTTCCTGTGAAATATGGGACTGTCCCTGGAGTGGAGCTATTTTGAGAGGACGATCACTAGAACAATCACTGGCTTGGCAGGAGACGGACAGCGTATGGTGTAGCCACAAAAGAAGACAAGACATTGTCATGGAGGGTTTCAGTCTTGAGTGTCAGAACAGCATGGAAACTGGGTAGAGTGTTCCTGCCTGCTGTCCACTATCATGCAGGTACAGAGACATACCTAGTTGACTTGGCAAGATCACTGGCTTTTCCATGATAGCAGTTACTCAGAGCATGCAAGAAAAGGGGGATAATGGTTCTTTGAAACATTGATGGGGGAGGAAGCGTTTTTAACCAGCAAAGCTCCTTGCATCTGACTGGCTGAGGGGAAAGTTATGCTCAGCTATACCCAGAGGCCTGTTCACACTTAACTCCAATAACACCAAAATGCAGGTTTCACCATTGCAAACCCTTAGTTATGCTACAATAGAATCAGTGGAGCATGAAGGTCAAGGAGGCAGCCTCACAATTTGCATAACCTCCCAGGGCAGCACCACGCTGCCTGGCCAGAAGTTACAGAAATGTCTCAGGGAGTCCTCTCAGCTGAGTCTCTCTTTCTCTCGATGAGAAACTCTTTGAAGAGCAGATGTGTCTTTTGCATCAGGAGTTCTGCTTGGTCAGGGCTATGTTAACGCTTCTCTGGTTAATCAGTGCCTAGACCAATAAATATTTTTCTGGATGGATGGATGGAGGTCGTATTGATTACCACTTTCCATATCAGCCCCTATAGCATGGCTGTGTATGGTAATAAAAATCTCCACAGCCCTCCCTCTCCAAAAAGAAATTGTCTTTTTAAGTCCTTTATATTAATCATTTCAGGCTGTGAAGAAGGGATTGCAAATAAGTTTCATCTTCAGAGCCAACGCTGATCAATCGATCGTGGCTGCCTTGAGGGTTCTGTTGGATGTATCTGTGCACTGTGCTCAGGGAGGAAAAAGTGTGGCCATCGATTAGCAATGTCTGCCATGAGCTAAAGACAAAGAAATGGTGGCCTCCTTGCTTTATATGTGCCAATGTGTTTGAAGCTTTAAATTTTTCCAATTGAATTTTCTAGATAAATACCTTTCCAACACATTTTGAAGTCAGCTTTGACTGGGTATAATGTGCAGTGAAGGATATTTTCGCTCTACTGGAGTATTTTCTTAACATACTTCTTTATGTACTTGCTGGATTTGAAAGCAAACAAGGTGGGAAAGCCCTACTTGGGTTTCCTCAGGATATCCAATACTTACTGGAAAAGAAAACCAAGCTGGTAGGGTGTTAATTTATCCCAGTAGTGTGTATAATAAAATCTCTACCAGGACAAATTAAAAGAGGGATGAGAAGAAAAACAATGAAATCCATAATGTAATCGAATCTCTTTCCTCCCAACACTGGGAATAACCTCATGGTCACATGTTAAAGACTCCCCAAGGAACTCAGGGCAGGAAAGTTGGAGAGAAACTGCTGCTGACTTTCGTTTAATGCTACATCACTCTTTTCATATATAGAGGGATGTCTCACTGGATATGTGATATTTTAACAACTTAATCTAATAACCAGAACACCTGAACAGAAAGTACTCAAGGATTCACCTCCAGGCCTAGCAAAGCTGACTTCATCAAGTAGGGACGTTACCTTTTGTTTTGAGATACAATTCATATCACATAAATTGCACCATTTTACAATTCAGTAGTTTTTAGCATACTCGCCCTGTTGTGCAATCAGCTATCTAATTTCAGAATATTTCCATCACCTCAAGAAAGAAACCCTATACCTCCTAGCAGTCCCAATTCCCCCTCCTCCCCCCACCCCCACCACCCCCCGGCAATCACCAATCTTTCTGTCTCTATAAATTTGCCTCGTCTGAACCATATAAATGGAATCACATAATATGTGGTCTTGTGTATCTGGCTTCTTTCACTTGGCATAATACTTCCAAGAGTCATCCACATTGTAGCCTGTAATAACACTTCATTACTTTTTATGTTTGAACAATATTTCATTGTGTGGACATACTGCAGTTTGTCATCAGTTGATGGACATTTGGGTTGTTTACACTTTGTGGCTATTATGGGTAATGCTGCTATAACATCTGTGTGTATATTTTTATGGGAAATAATCTTTTCAGTTCTCTGTGGGTGTATGACTAGAAGTTGAATTGCTGGGTCATATGATAAGTCTATGTTTAACTTTTTGAATAACTGTCCAATTCTTTTCTACAGCGGCTACACCATTTTACATTCTCACCATCCACGTATCAATTTACTAGGGTACCGACGTTCCAACTTCTCCACATCCCTGCCAACACTTGTTATTGTCCTTGAATTATAGACGTCCTAGTTTGTGCAAAGTGGTATAGTTTTAAACTCATGGTGACATCAAGCATGGTCATACCTGGGCATGAGATGGTGGCAGTCCCCTTCTTATGTAAACACCAAAGAGAGCATCCTTGCCTAGGGAGATGTTGAACTTTAAGAACTGGGGCTGGCTGATGTGAATCTGTGATCTCCAAAACACGCCTGGTGGGACTTCCTGGGTCACGCGCCGACCCACTTCTGCTTCTCCACTGTCGATGCTGCTGTTTTTCAATGACCAGGGCACTGGAAGACAGGAATTGGTAGGAAGTCAGTGACACCTGTATACATCAGTTGGCTCTACATTTCTGTTTAATTATATGCCAGGATTTAAAAAAAAAAAAGGATTAAACTCATGGCAAGTTTCTCTTTAAGCCACAGCTTAAAAACATTTAGGTATTAAATAACAAAGCTATAAACTCATACTTCTAGGACTGCTCTTTACTGATCAAATATGATAAGAGCTGGCATCTGCTAAGTACACGTAAATCTTTCAGCAGCCCCAAATGTGACTCTAAGATGTGAAAAGGATCAGCAGGGAAAGGGAGGGGAGTGATATTAATTTGGCACCATGTTTAATTCTTGCAGCCTTTAATTATGCTTCCTAGCCACAAATGAATCCAATATATTCTGACATTTTCATAAATTAAAAAAGAAAAGAAAAAACAACAGTAAACAAAAATCAGCCCAAAGTAAATAAAATGAGTCAATAGAAAACGGGGCTTGACCTCAGGCTAACCTTGTATTGGGAGTAACGCCTTCCTTGAGCAAGAAGGAGTCTAAGAGCCAATCAGAAACCACGCCTCTCTCACAGTGACAATGAAACACCCTGGTAAATGATTTGAAATCGCTTATGGCAAACGTCTGTTGCCCACACTCAGCGTCCTTCAGAACTTTAATAATAGGAGTTCCAGAAATACCTATTTTGAAAGTTTTTTTTTTTAAAGCTGAGCCCTCCTGCCACCTGTTGGCAGCTCAGCAGCAGCTCAGCTCAGGCTGGGCATCGAATTGCTGTTGCTCAGAGCTCAGCTCGCACTCTTGAGGGAGCTCTTAACCAACTGAGCTATTGGGCTGGCCAGAAAGAAGATTTTAAATAACAATAAACCAAACAATGCCTCCTACATGTCCAAGGGTGACTTCTTTGTGAACACAGAATTAAGGAAAAGCTGGGAGTTACTGGTAGTGCCCGAAGAAAAGCAAGTTAACTGATCTCTCTCAGGGCCTCACTCTCCTCATCTGTAAAATGGGAATAAAGCCTAGGTAGACCCTAGTGTTATAAAGATCATTTATAATTCCTTCAAATGGATGCCTAACTTGAAAAAATAAAATAAAATCAATCCCCTATCTTCTCAAGAACTTTTAAATCAACTGGAACCCGATACAGAAAGAATTAAAGACACTTTTTGTTTCAAGGGTCTTTTCACTTTTCAGTTGAGCAATTTGATGACCTTGTGGATATGAAAACTTTGCCCGATAGGCAAAGGATGGGAAGCACACTCCCCTCTGATTCTGTAATGGATGGGCTCTTCTGAAAATATTTATCTATGTTTGGTGACTCCACCTTGCAGAAGGTTTGGAAGGTCAGGAGAGGTTATAAGATTGCTGAGTGAGGACTGGCATGAGAGGTTAGCGAAGCCGGCTGAGTTCAGAGACATGGCTTCGTTTCTATCTAGCCCCCGCACCAAGAAGAGACTCGTAAGTGACCTTGGCGCCACTTTTTCCATCTGTAAAATGAAGAGGTAACATTTTTGGATCTCTGAAGGTTTTCCATATCTAAGTAATAAAAGAAAACCATAGAGTGATTTGAGGGTCTGAACTTTTTTTTCTTCCCTCCTTTTTACTTTAACAAGAGTGATGATTCATTTGTATGTAGCTCAAAAGTAGACCAAATAAAAAGTCAACAGGGGCTTAAAATCAAGTAGGAACAAACACTGGTTTGGACCTTAAGAACACTGTCTTGACCTCTGGAATAATAAAACTGAGGAACGGGCTCCTGAGGGGAGTCTGGAAGCTTCCGTCACATAACCTCGTTAAGAAGAAAAGAAACAACTAGTAAGCTCTGAGTGATCCAGAGCTTCAGATGGGGACTAGATGGTTTTGTTCCTCTAACCTTTTTATGTTGGCTAAGGCAATTGAAATCCTGCCCTGCAAAGGGGAGGGATATTGCATAGTATGTAAGAGCAGAGACTCTGGGATGAAACTGCGTGGGTTCAAATCCCAGCTTTGATCCTTGCTAGGTATATCACTTTTCTGGGCCTCGGTTCCCTCATCTGTATAGTTGGGACACTATTATTACCATTCCATAGGTTTGTTATGAAGGTTTAATGAGTTAATCCATGCAAAGCTTTTGGAATAATTTTTGGCACAAAATAATACTAAATAAAAATGAGCTGCTATTATATTATTATTATTATTATTATTATTATTATTATTATTATCTATAAGGCTCTAAGCCTCAATTCAGTGTTGATTTTGGTGAATTAATGTCAAGTCGTGGAGGAAACACTTATTATCACAAGTTGATCAGAAGCTCTATTATAAACTGGAAATGAATTTGTACTTAAAAATGTTTTTTTGACAGACTCTCTCCTCCCCCCAAATTAAGGCCTTTTGGGGGAAGGGGTATAATTAAAAAGATGCAGTAAGGAAGTAGTAAAAAAGATCCCTGAGGAAAAAGAGTTTAGGGGCCTCTGACACTTACCAAAAGTAGCCCTAGCAGTCATACAGTGGCAATAAGTTAAAGAAATGCATTAAAAATAAAATAGAATTTAGAAGAAATGAGTCATCTTTAAACTTAATAAGATGGGCTTTCCTTCATGTCTGCTGGGCTTTCAGGGTTGCTGGGTTAATGACAGGATATGAAAAAGAAACAGGAAATCAGCATCCATGAGCCCGCTAATCTACTGTGGAAACCTAAATGGATTTTGATAATGTCAGGCCCAATGAGTGTGCGGGAGCTGGGCCAGGTGGCCAGCCTCTAGGCAGCGCCAGCCCTGGAGTTCAGGCAAGGAGCCACAGGGGGTTGGCCCTTAGAGGAGTGGGATCCCCCTTCTTTTACTAGACCCCAACTTCAGGCCACTGACTTCAGTAAATCAGCAGCTGCCACCAGTGAGCACAGGCTGCCATCTTGGTTGTCACACTGCCCCCTATGGTTCTGGATGCTCTCCTCCTTCACGTCCCATCCACTAAGGAGAGATGAAATACAGGCTTTGCAGCCAGACAGAATGGGGTTCGAATCCTGGCTCTGCACCTGGATGAAATACAGGCTTTGCAGCCAGACAGAACGGGGTTCGAATCCTGGCTCTGCACCTGGATGAAATACAGGCTTTGTAGCCAGACAGAACGGGGTTCGAATCCTGGCTCTGGTTCCTCCTTGCTGGGTGACCTCCAGCAATTTGCTTAACCTCTCTGTGCCTCCATTCTTTTTGTTTGTACGATGGGAAAGATAATAGTAGCTATCTCACAGGGTGGGAGTGACCAATGCATGTACACAAAAAAGGGCTTAGTGCAGTGCCTAGCACACAATAATAGTCAATGCCAGCTAGTTACACTGACTTAAATAAAAGAATGAAAAGCGATATGGGAAACCATCAGGCTTTCTTTTCAGAATAAAGGATTTTCTAAAAGAAAAGCATTGTGTGTATATGTGATATGTATGTGTATATATATATATATATATATATTTATATATGTATACATGTCTATCTGTCTATGTATGTATGTATACATGTCTGTCTAGCTTCTATCTATCTATCTATCTATCTATCTATCTATCTATCTATCTATCTATCTAATCTTCCAAGAGAGCAAGGAGAGCATAATTCTTCTGGAATAGACTTAACTATGGAACAAGCTTAAATTTGGGAATCAGCATCTGTTTCCATTATTGATTTTTGGTGGGGCCTTCTAGAAGCCAGTATGGTTACTTTATTGATCAGCTTATTTTACTGATAAACTTGCTTTATTGAATAACACTGAAAAGAAGGTCCAGACAGCTGCACTTTCACGCAGAAGCTCTCTTTTCCTTCACATCCTCACCCCTGCCCCACAGACTGGAAACACAGGTTCTTTCTCTGGGTTTCCCTAGCATTTAACTTTTACTCTCTAGCAGCACTTCTTGTTACGTACTGTAACTGGGCTTGCTGGTTTGATCAAGTCTCTTTTATTAGACACTGTGCTTCCAGAGGTCAGGCAGAGCTGCAAATGCATCTCTGGGTTCTCTGTGGTTTGAATTTGGCAACCCCTGGGTACTCTAGAAATGTTTGTTGAACTGAACCAAGTCTTTCACGCCCATCTGATGGGGTATTTCAGCACAACCCCTGTGACTACCAAGTGAAACGACAGCCTGAAGGAAGATTCACTTTGCAAAGTTGCATGTAGTCTGATTTTTTAAAAATAAAATTACCTTTTGAAAGCTCTATGGGGCTATATACTATTTAAAGGAAGTTCCTTATGGATCCTTCTGAAAAATTATGAGTAAGTTCTTCATTTTCCTTTTGTGTGAAATCCTATAAACAAATAAACCAGGGGAGGTGGAACATAGCAAAAAGGTTCTGAAATTAAGAACTGAAAGTCAAGACCCCTAATCTTGATGCTTAATGACCTTGAAAGTTTTGTGGAAGGAAGAGGGGTGTAAATGAGCTATTTGGTTGAACTTCCATCCTTGCCGCTAAGCAGCTGGCTATTAATAGTATAGGCAGGTCTAGCTTTCAAGGTCTCTGCATCCTTGTCTACATAGTAAAGAGTGGTTTGGACCCAAAGCTATCCTAAGTGGCTTTCTACTCTAGTCTACTGTGATCTACAGAGCAAACCATGTCATCTCTGGGTATACACTACAATGGATGTGTGTGTGTGTGTGTGTGTGTGTGTGTGTGTGTGTGTGTGTGGTCTTAGCAGGGAGAAAGGTGCCTACACTGAAACAAACAAACAAACAAACAAACAAACAAACAAACTCTATTCATTTAACATACGTTATTACTGTTAAAAGCCAGTGATTCCTTTCAAGCCAAATTCTCCAGATGTGCAACTGCTTATGCTTTTACAAAGAGGGGTTTTCACTTTTCATATATATGTACTTACTTTTATATATAAAATTTTCATTTTGAAATCATTTCATATTTATAGAGAAATTTTTAAAAAAGTGGTACGAAGAATTCCTGCATATCCTTCACCCAGATTCCATAAATGTTATATACATTTGCTCTATCATGTTCTCTCTCGTATATATGTATACATTTTTTCTGAAACATTGAGAATAAGTTACAGATAGGATGCTCCTTTACCTCTAAACACTTCTATGTGTTTTTTGTCTAAAAGCAAGGACATTCTTTTTTTCAGAACCAGCATATAGTTATCAAAACCAGAAAATTAACATTGATACAATGATATACCTATTTTACAGATCCTATTCAAATTTCCCAGTTGTTACACTAATATTCTTTATATCAGAAGAAAACAAGCCTTCTTCTATATATTTTTAAAGTCTTTAAAATGTGTGTATATAATTTCTATCATTTTAAAAACAGTAAAAATAAAAATAAAATGCTTTTTTGTAAATACAGCCTCAAAAGAGATGAAAAGAAAAGGTGAACTTTGTCAGTTGGTGCTGCCAGGGTGAGGAAGCCTCTCAGTGGCTCTGTCCCAGGAGGTCAAGTCCTGGGCTGGTGTCTAGGAGGGAAGGTTAAAGAGGGCAGCAGCAAAAGCCAGGCACCCATCTCACAAACTGACCTGAACCGGGGCTCCCCTGAGCCATGCTAGCTGTTCGAGGACCACAAACATGGCTGGTCCCTAACATGCTGCCACTGAGAGCCACGGAGCCAGGAAATAAGGTACCGGAGGTTTCTGTCTTTACCTTCAGGGCGGTGATCTGCATACTGAGAAGTTCAGAGACCTCAGAGGACAAGGTCACACAGCCTTGCTGGTCATCCTTGGATTTGAATCCCAGCTCTGACAACTACCAGCTATGTGCCTTTGGGCAAATCACTCCCCCTCTCTGAGTTGGTCTACTTGTCGGTATAATGGGGTACCTTCTGAGGACTCACCAGGGGAACATATGTAGTACCTGACTGCAAACACTTCTACAGCTTTCCAGTTTGTTGCTGTGCTACCTAAAAACAGCTATAATTATCCCGGATCTGGAGGATAAATTTGTGATGGTCTAATTTAAAATACGGGCTGCCTAGGGTAGGCACAATTCACTACAGAGAGTCAAGGGGTGGCATGGGCTTCAGGAAACAGGCTGTCATTTATCCAGAGTAGCTAAAATCATCAGTATACAGTGGGTGGTCTACACGTCTGCAGACAGGGAGGGTCCTATCACATGAATTAAGGTGTGATGACCAGAGGAAACAGTCACAAGTTCATTCACTCCAAGCTGCAGGTGTTGACGTGTACGTAAGCTGCTTCTCAGGTAGTAACCTCCGTACAGTCTGTGTTAGTGAAAAACAGCCTGATTTTACGTATTTAGCAATGATTCATGAAAGCAATGTTGGGTGGGTCATTCATTCATTCAGACTTTCATACAAGTATTTATTGAGCATCTACTAAAGTGCTAGGTAATGTTTGGTCAATATCGAGGGTTGGGGTACATATCATAATGCCATCATCCCTCATCTAGGCAGCTGCAGCCCAGGGTCCCATGGACTCCATTTGGGCTTGAATTAGCAGATCAGGAGAAGAAGTAAGCAGCCAATCTGTGAAAGTCTGGCCACCATCCTTGGGTTCCAGGCAATGACCAAGTAGGGTGTCCTGGCAAGGAGGACTGAGTCCAGCCCACATCGCCCAGAGCTGTGGCTTCCATGTCAAATGTTTCTTTCTATTCACAAGCTCAGAGTGAAAGGGGGGGTGGGGGGTGGGGAGTGATGATCATTTTGCCCCAAGAAGCAGATGCTTAAGACATGATGGTTCTGGCTGGGTCAACTTCAGCTTAAAGATGTGATTTCTGGGATTTGAGCGGCAACACTCTAATGATCAATTTCGCACGACAGCCCACCTCTATAGCTCCACGGCAGATTGCTCATGTAAACGTGAAGCTATTGCCTACTTCAGAAACATGTACCTAACATTCCAACCAGTTAAATAAGACCGATGTTGAGCAAATCGACAGCCTTCCGTAGCCACATTAGGAGCTAATCATTTCAGAAAACGTTGCCATAATTCATTTATGGAAACAGCGAGACTATTCCCCAAACAAGTGATAAAGGGAATGGACTCAGAGTCATACCAGGGAAATGAAGCCTCATATTAATACTTCCTAAACTTAACTGAACTCCAGAGGCACCTTGGCATAAATCTGCCTTGCAGATTCTTCTGCCTCACATATTTTTATCTATTGCAAATAAAGTTGAATTCAGAATATTGCTTCAGTCATTACACATCGTTTCCATTTATTTGGGAATCAGGACAACCATCTGAGGGTTCTGTTTAACCAAGAGACAGATGAAAAGATTCTCTTAAGGACCCTAGATTCACTGCCTTGGATGAGAGCTCTCTGAGTCATCACAGCCCATCAGCCCTCGTCCTGCTGTTGGCTGGCTGTTTTTCAGAAATAAATTTCTAGCCCGAGCGTCATGAGTCCTGTGATCACATTCATGACGTCACACAGCAATAATGATTTTATAAAAGTCAGTAGCCTTTGCATCTTTTGAAACCTCAGTTTGTCGCCTTAGATAAAACCGGGCAACTTTTTGTCACTGTACTTCTGACTGTCCTGGTGGATTTGTTACTGCATTAATTTGTAGTTCGGTTTATTAGTATGATAGCAGCTAAAACTTATGGAGGGGTTACTATTTGCCATGTAATCTCCCAAGGACTTCTCCCATTTTTCAGATGAGAGGACACGGAGGTGAAGTGACTTGCTTAAGGTCACACAGCTCTTAAGCGGTAGAGCTGGGACTGAAAGAAAGCCATGCTTGACCAACACCGAAACGCATGACTCCCACCTCTATGCTGACTGCATTCCCAATCCTGGGCTAAGTGAAAGAGCTACAAAAAGGTGTGTATTCATGTAGATTGCGGAGACCCATCTCTGGGTATGCAAAGCAACTCTGGAAGAGAAGACTGCCAAGGTGAGCAAGATCTGATGCAGGGGAAACGGAAGCTGGATCTCACTAATACCAATGTCAAGCCATGATGGCGCTGTGTACCTGGAAACTATGCAACCTAGAATGGCTGTGGGTGACCCTCAGAAGCTAAAATCCACCAATGAGATGCACTGAAGGGGAACCGCTTTGCAGCCATGGTAGAAAAACATGGCCTCCAAAATGAGGGTAGGCGTGGTGTCACTATATAGACTACTGGTGCATTTGCCAGTAGTCATGCAACGCTGTAATGGTTAGCTCAAACAATGACTCCGTGCCCTTCTGGGAACTCCATCGACTTTGAAAAAAGCCTCAGGTAGGGAAGGGATCATTTTAGAACCCTGGGCTGTGTTCACTGAGACAAGAGCCAGAGGGAGAATTAGCAACCTCCCTACTAATCTGGCTCCTGGCACCATGCATTAAGCCAACTCATAAAAATCATTATGAAGTTTTTGCTGAAAGGGCAAGTGTAGAAAAACATGTTTCTAAACAGAATAACAGTCTTTGCCATTTTTTTCCAACTTGCATGCCATCTGGTTATTCTGAATTTTTTTTTTTTTTTCCTTTTCAAATGGTAGGAAAGAAATGTGCTCTAGGCACAAATAAATGTTTACAGCTGAGTTATAAACCGAGAATGGTGGGGCTTAAAGCAGGTTGGCAGTGATGGAGCTGTGGCTTCAGTGAGGCAAACAGCGCTTGCGAGGACGGGACAGCTTTTCACACGTTGGCCCTTTTGAATGGGAAGTCCTGCCTTCCACTGACCTCATCAAGCAAATGTGTGGGAAGAAATCTTCATTTGGTTCTATTCTAATTCTTAGGTTAAAATAAGAAAAAGATGAAGCAGCATGGGTATCTATCCTGACATCCTGAAGGCAGCCTCTGCCTTTAGAAAACACAGTCCCTGCTAAGAAGCGACAGCCCCCAGAGGCTTGTTCAATGCACTAGCTGAAAGATATCTTGATGATGTCTGTGATGACTAATATTCATGTGGCTCTTATTAAGGCCTGACACCACACACCGTGCTTTATAAGAGTTGTCTCCTTTATGTTAGATAGCACGTTTATGAGGAGGGGTCCATTTTACAGATGAAGAATCAGAGGCTAAGAGAACACAGGCCCTGCCTAAGCTCAGGCAGCTGTGAAGTGATAGAGCTGGTGTTTGTATCTGGCTGGACCAACTCCAGGGTCCTATATTATGGAGGACCTGTCAATGCCGAGTTACCAAGAGTGGATCATACCCAACTCTTGGTCAAGAAGACACATGGGTCTACTGGGAGTAGACCCCTTCTCTCCAGACCCTTACAATGTCTGTAGTTACAGGGAAGACCACAGAAAGTAGGAATGGGTCTGTGAATGATATACTCTTAGATCTGTCAGTAACCTTTTCCCATCAAGGGCCAGGTAGTAAGTATTATAGGCTCTGTGAGCTATCTGGTCTCCGTTGCAACCTGTCAACTGCACTGCTATGATGCAAAAGCAGCCCTAGACAATGAGTGAGCATGGCTGTGCTCCAATAAAACTTTATTTGCAAAAACAGGCAGTGGGCCAGGTTTGGTCCAGGAGATGTCATTTGCTGACCCTGATACAAAGGACACCTTGAATTTACAATGAGTGATAGGTTTTGAGAATGATCCCTGAAATGCTACTTGGGAGCTTATTCTTTCTTAAGCTCAGGGAACAAATTGGCTCCACACCATGTGCCCTTTGAAGCTCTCGTACACTTTGCCTCTGGGCCTCGCCAATCACACTGGATTCCCTTATGTTATCTGACCAGGTCAGAACAGTGTATTGAATCTTTGTTCTCCAGGCTTATCTAATCCCAGATCTATAGAAAAAGTGCTCTGTGTGTTTGTAATGAAGATGTATGAGTTCATTCCTTTTAACACAGAAATACATGTGAGATGGTGAGTGATTCTGGCAGTCGGTGGGCTCCCTTTACTTGATGTGAAACCCAACGACCAACCACATTAAGGTTTAATTGAAAGAGAGAACGGAGGAAAATAAACCATGAACCAAACAAATGGAAAAGGGAACATGAAAGCCAAAGAACACACTCTCCTAACTAATTAATCAAGTGCTGCGTTCCCACTAACATATCAGAGTGTGTAGGCTGCCCTGTCTACTAGATGTCTTTCCAAATCTGAGAAATGTAAACACTCCTAAAGACCAGGTAATGAAATCTCTATCGATGGGCCATCTTAGATGGCACTCGCATGTCCGTGTTTTGCTTACATTTTAATTTGCTTCTGCTAGATACTTACCCCAGTAATTACTTAATAAGGTTAACCTCCCTGGCACTGTGTGGTGTATCTTGATTAAAACATGATGAGAGTGAAGCATTATCGTCTAGCACACAAAAAATAGAGGGGGTGTTATTTAATTAACTTATTGCCAATATTTCTTGATTGTCTCTTTGAAACCCTGGAAAAGTAGTCAATTGGAATTAATTCAGGTTATCTAAATGTATAGAACTGGGACGTGGACAAGGGGAGGTGGGTCCCGAGGTAAAGAAATTCAAACCTAAGGTCACTTTTTTGAGAAGAGTTAGCCCAGAGTGAGAAAACTAAAACTCGTCTAATTTTTCTTTTCTTTTTTTTTTTTTTTACAGCAAGTTAAAGAAGTGGCCTCTCTTTAGTCATCAGAAGTGGAATGTTACGGTGTGTTTTGAGTTTTCCTTCAACTTTAAGCAGTTTTAAATTCTCATCCTTCTTCATAAGAGTCCTATTGATAAAATTCATTGGACAACAATTTGGCAACCCTTTTGTCTGCCTCATAACTCACTTGGAAAATATCTGAACTGGTGATGTTATATGACTTACACAACATTTTCAGAAGTGGGTTACATCTGAGGGGGAAAATTCTGGCCTTTCCAAAGCCACCATGGAAAGTGTTTCTTCATTTGTTAGAGACACCATACTCTCAGTTAGGACTTGCTCTCTGTGGGGAGTCTTCTGCCTGTGCTGGTGTGGGGTGCTACAGTGGGGTGGGGGCTGAGGGGTCCAAAGGAAGTTTAATCGCAACGGGGAGGAGAGGCTGGCCTTTATGGATGGAAGTTAGGGCCTATCAGCAGTCACCCTTTGTGAAGGGCAATATGTCAAAATGGTTTGTGTGTAACTTCAGGATGCATGCACCCATAATTGACATCCAGGAGTAGAATGAAGGCAGAATATGCATATTCACTTTCAAAAGTGGATTCTGTGTTCTTCTCAAAGAACAGGGTGCTGACTTATAGAGTCAAGGACATTTATGGGTAAAATATAACTGAGACCCATCCTCTCAACCCCCCCGCCCCCCAAAAAAAAGCAGGGTTTCCCAAAGAACAGCCCTGTTGCCATTTTGGTCACGATAGTTTTTCACTGTAGCGCTGTCCTGTGTTTGTAGGATGTTTAACTGCATGTTTAACTGGATGTTGGATCCATTCGATGCTAGCTTCACCTACTCTAATTGTGACAGTCAAAAACATCTTTAGATGTTGCCAAATGACCCCCCGGTGGGCAAAAAAAAATGCCCCAGCTGAGAAACACTGTCATAAAGAAAACCAAAGCTGCAGATGGTGTCAGCGCTGGAAGTGAACAGATTAAACTCCGAGGCCAAAAAATCTGGCCTGGGGCTTTTGGGCCAGTTAAGGCAGAATATGGTCAGTTAAGATAAAACAGACTTTTTTCATTTTTAGGTGTAGTTTCAGTTACCTGATCATGGAAAGCACATAATTTCATCCTCAGCTAAAACTTTTTTATGCTTACTTAAAGGTAATTCAGTGTTAGGATTACGAAGATGAGTAGAGCAATTATCAATGACTAGATAAAAAGACAAAAAAAAGTCACAGTTGAAGCCTTACAGCTGCCCATGTGTGGAGTGGGGAAACCCTCCCCCCCAACCCCCCCCCCCCCCCCGCCGTTTGTGATTTCCGCCTTGAATTAAGCATAACTGGGCCACTGGCTGCTGCTGTCTTTTCATTGCCCCATGTCCCCACCTCCCCAAGGCTCTGCTTTCTCCCTTCCTTCTTAGCACCTTGTTATCACCTTTCTTTTTTTTCCCTGCGAGAATACAGATGATACCTGATGGTTTCAACTAACAGTTCTATTGTCCCCTTCTTGTTCCCCAGTTGTCAAAACTCCTGTGTATTCTCCCCCAAAGCTGAACTGCTCTGAGTCTGAATCTTCCTCTTTCTTGCTGTGTGGGGGTTCGGGGTGGGGGTGGGAGCTTCCTTCCCGGGAAGGTCTCGTCTCTCCTGGGGAGAGGCTTTCTGCTCGTGGCTGCTCTGGTCTTTCTCCATTAGGAAGGACTTGCTTCTGCTGCTGCTGCCACCGCCACTCCAGCTGCTGCTGCTGCTGCTGCCACCTCTGCCCAGGCTTTGGGATCCTTTCACGTAGCAGCAGCCCGTGCCAGTGGCTGCAGATAGCAGAGGTATGCACACTGCTGTGAGCAGGCACCACGCCAGTTCTGAGACACTTCAGCCAAACACAGCTAACAGGCAGGAACAGCAAACAACTTTGAAAGGGGGCACCTAGGAAAGGCAACCTTTTTTTTTTTTTTTTTAAATTCCCCTTTCTTTCCCTTTTTGCATACCTCCCAAGGTTTGGGATAGAAAACCTGAACCAGCTGGCCAGAGCTCTGAAATTCCCTGTGACCTCGAGAGGGCAAGCAGCAGCTGTAACCTCACCTTTGCCTCCAGATGGCATTGTTGCCACATCATCACTTCCTGGTAAGCCGGTCCTTATCCCATTGTTAAAGGTGTGTCCATCTGCCGGCTGGAGTTGCCAATTGAGTCCGAGCAGATGCATTGCTGCAGGAGAGACAAAGTAATGAAAATATGAATAGATAATTCAGCAATGCAAATGTCAAGGGGGAGGGCCAGGTGTCTCTTGCAAGCGACTGCCTTTTAAGGCAGCTGTAGTTCAAAGTGGTCGGCCCCAGGCTGCAGGGAAAAGCTAAATACAGAACGCAGGTAGATCTGGGTGGTTCTGTCTCCAGTCCTGCTGCTATTCACAGCCTCAGGGGGAGAGGAGCCCCTTGGTGGGCGGTGGTGCAGGGAGCAGAAATCATAGCCCAGACCTTCCAAATGGTGCCACCAAGGAGGCGGAAAGGGCCCTCTGGAGTGACTGTTCAGGGCAGGGCTCCATCACTTCCTGCTTCTCCCATGCCCTGGACGCAGCTGGTTGCTCTCAGACTGCTAGTGCAGGGCTACTGACAAGGATCGGTTCCCCCACACTACTCAAAATGTGAATCTGCTTCAAGACCAGGCCACCCAGCTAGGACCAGCCTGGGGTCCGACTCCCTGCCGGCAGCTTGCAAAGCCCACCCCCATCCTATTTCCAATTTTAAAAATACTCTTTCTTCCACCCCTCGTGGAAGCAGCTTTGGGAGTGGTGGTGGGATGGGGTCCTTTCCTGAAAACATCACAGTGCCGGCTCGCTCTCCCCCCACCCCCACCCCCCGCCCGTTGTCATGGTGCAGAATGAGCCAGCTCTGGGAGCCGCCTTCTCTGCTCAAGACACAAGCTCGTCCATCATCAGCACGTCTCTTGCTTTACTCCCGCATGCACCTCAAACCTCCCACCACAAACTCCCCCTGGTCTTCCCTGTCCCTCTGTCAGTCCCACCTCCCCACTTCCTAATTACTTTAACAAACTCCATATCCCCATGTCTCTGATGCTTGTTTCTTGGTGAATTGTTGGACTCCCGTGCAGTCAAAGGCAAACCCCAAACAGCCTGCATTCTTTCCAAGCCCCCCTCTCTAAGACATGCTTCATTTGCAAATAAATAAGGAGTTAATCTCCCTGCAAGTTTTCCGTCCAACAATAACGACTGTCTGGCATTTCCACCGGACACAAACATGGCTGACGCTGTTGCCATGTTTCCCATGCTTTTGTGAAGAGAAAGGGCTGTTGACAGGCAAAGGCTCCGAGTCAGATGTGGGGATGGGAGAAACAATTAACCACAGGGGACACAATTAACAATGCTTTGGACATTGTTCACACGGCAATTAATGCTGCATGCCCACCACCACCTAAAGTCAGGCTGCTTTCTGTGAAGTTTCAAAACCTAACCTCCAACAATACGGCTCAGACTGATGATGGCTGCCGATGAAGGTGGCGAGGTACCCCTGTGCGTATGTCTGCTTTTTTGTTTTGTTTTGTTTACACACCTCTCCAGCTCAGGACCACATGTTGTTTCTATGCATTCTTCTGAAGTGCAAGGCCCATTGTTGCAACTCTTTGGGATGATAAATCCTAATAAGAACATGTGACATTTACTGTACACTTTCCATCAAGGTAACACCTAATTTTCCCCTGCAGTTTATCTGTTATATGTAGGTCACTTACTTGAAGAGACCAGATTCTCCTGCCTCAAATAATGACATATTTTCACTGTACAGAGGTCAGAAAATGAGAACTAATCGTGGTTGTTTCAAGATAACGATAGCTTCTGATTTGTAATTACAAGGTGAAGGGAGCCAAGGAATTAGCTATTTTAAAATGATTTTTTTAAAAAATGTTACTATTAGGTTATCAGGGCTTGCCTCGAGCCAGTTTGTTGCCGCGGTGGCTGTGTGGTTTTTTTTGAAAGGGAGGGGTCTCTCTGTGTTTGGAGACAAACATGGACAGGCACTGCAGGTGTAGCTGGGGCCCAGGCCTCACAAAGCTTTGCTTTTTCACGTCTATAAAAGGGAGTGTGTGGGGGGGTCCATCAGGCCAGGATGACAACCTCCACCCCAATGCCCCATCAATATGAAAACTCTGGTCAAAATGGCTCCCCCTTAGAGCACTCAGTCTTGTCATCCCACGCAGAACACACTGCAGCCATCAGCTCTGGGAGCCCAGGATGCAAACAATAAACACCCTAATGTTACTGCACATAGCAGGGCATTCATGAAACTGCGTTCCCTCTGTTTTCAAAAATGCCTTCCCCCTAACCCCCCTTTTTGTTTTGGATTCCAAAGCATCTGTTTATTTTTTTAAAAAAAAAGTATTTTGAAAACAAGAAAATTACAGATGGGGTGAGAAGGGTTAGGTTGAGTGTATGCAAGTAACTTCTCAGGTAACTCCCAGAAGTGAAAAGAAAAATAAGAAAGTGAGATGAAGATGGGGAAAGGGGAAAAGCCAAATCTACCAAGCACGAGCTCTCTCCTCACAGCCGAAGCAGAGCCACGACCACGAAACTCAAGTTTGGGCATATTTCCTGTTGTGGAACTGAATGCTAAGTAAATAAGTGAGAACTCTATCAGGAGTATTACCATCTTCTCTTGTTTTTTTTGGGAGAGGGGAATTTGAAATAGGCTTTTGTTTGCACTTTTTTTTTCTTCTTGATCAGTTACTCTTTCTCTCTTTCTTGAGTAAGGAAATGAGAAAATCTTTCTGACCTCTGGGGATGGACTAACGTGTCCTTAGGAGAAAGACCCAGGGGAACTGTGAAGTAAGTGAGTTTCCTGACTAATGAGAACTCTGTTTCTTATTCTGCTCCTGATTTGCTCTACGGCTGGGGAGGACAAGGCAGTCAGTCAGTCCGTCTCCCCCTTTCACTTTAGTGAAGATTTCCCTTTACAGGTAGAATAATGGTGCCTCCAGAAGATCCAGCAGAGCACCTTGAATATCGAAGGCACTCCCTAAACGTTTATTAGCATAGGTACGACACACAGAGGAAGGCTGAGGGATTGGATTGTAGGGCGTTATATTCTTATCAATAAAAAATACACAATACAGAGGCGTAAAGGAGGAAATGAAACAGTGCTGGCAGCCAGACAGACAGGTCTGTAAAGAGAAGGTATTTCCATCACGAGTACATCGATATCTACTGCCAGTCCTTGAACTGCTTCTGTGCCCAGCACTGTGGGAGACTGTCTGCACACGTTATCTGAATCGGGGTTCATGGCCTACATACCCTGGGAGGGTTTGGGGATCCGAGGAGGAACACGTAGGATGTGGCTGGCTGCTTCATATTTCATAGTGATCTGCTTACAAATTCTGGTTTGCAATAGGATATCAGCAAACCTGGTCTCTTTCTTGCAATGCACGATAATCTCATTGTGGTTGAAGGGTGACCATTTTCTATATTCAGCATCCCTTCTGGAAGGGGGTTATATGTTCTCATCTCGTCGGATTCAGGTGTGGCCATATGGTCTAGTAGCACACACTTTGCCCATCTTTTGTCCTCTGCCACATGGTCAGCCTGGGTCTTGAGTGAAGATAAGATGGCTCAGAGCCATGGCTGACCGGTGACAGGATACAGAATGAGTGAAGAAATAAAGTGTTACTGTTGAAAGCCACTGAGAGCTTGGGGCTCTTGGTTACAGCAGCATGCCGGAGACAATCTGGACTCCTGCATTCACTCACAAGGAAAGTGAGAAACTCCAAGTTTATACACCACGTCTTGGTGTATTCCTTGAAGGTATTTATTTATAGGATGAGGGTCTTGCCCAAAACCCAGCCAGGAAAAGTTAGCTCACATTCTGAGCCCCTACATTTGGTTTTATGAACAACAACTAAAAGTAGTTCTTTAAACATTATGCCATGGGGGTGACTGGTTAGCTCAATTGGTTAGAGCATGGTGCTGATAACACCAAGGTTGCTGGTTCAGTATCCACTGTGAGCTGTGTCCTCCCTAAAAGAGTCAACTATGCCATTGTAGCATGAGAACAATGTGTAACCAATGTCCGTGGCTGTTCCCCAATAAAATTTAAAAACAAAACCTAAAACCCTTATGCCATAATACGTGCAGTTGTAGTCCACTCTCAGATTCAGATTTAGAAAGCTGAGAAGCTTCAGAGTAGCAGACTTATTGCCTCTTTATCTGGAGATCTTTGGTAAACACTGGACTCGTCATCTCACATCAGCTGGATACAGCAGTGGTCCCCTCTCCCACTCCCCACAGATGCTCCAGCAGCTCATCCCAAAAGGTCTTGTTCAGGTCATCTGAGGATCAGAAGTGAAATGAGTTTGGGAGGCTCTCTCCCTAATGTTATTCACCCCTGCTGGCGGCCAAAATGCACAATTTATCATGATGTGACAGGCTTTGCTCCAGAGGGACCCTCGGACGGAACAATGGGGCTCCACGGGTCAGCAAGGATGGAACAGGGAAAGGCTCCAAGTGAAAGCTTGCGTAATCCAGGTGGCAGCTGGGAAATCAGCCACCAAAAACACAGTAGGCAGCCAAACTCTGCAAGTTTCCCTCTGGCTAAACGGGGAAAAAAACTTTCATCGAGGGCTGAAAGGGAACCCAGGCAGGATGGACAGACCACACACAGGCCCCGGAATTCGCCAGGAATACGAAACAGCCCTACCTGGCGTTAGGGTGTTATTTTGTTATTGAAGTTGCCTGTGTTTGTGCCAGATGGGCTCTAAAAGACATACTCACAGGGAACCCAAGCAACAGGAAGGGAGTAGGGTTGGCTGCAGGTAACAGAAGTCTCTAGCAACCACAAGGTGGGAGATGGCAGGCCTTGAGAAGTGGCATCTTGGAACAGGGGTTGTGTGAAATAGTAATTAGGGTACGTGTGGGCCTTGCTGGGTGCCATTTAGCACCTTCCATGTTCATTGGCTGGCAGAGGATCAACCTGACAAGAGAGTCAGTCAATATGTCAGCAGAGCTTCCCAGAGAGCTGCTCAGCCCTTGCTTATCCAAGAGGGACAACATGGAGGCCGCGGAGGCCCTGTGTTTGCTGAGCGGGCCCCCAGGAGCAGGGGGTATCTTTAAAGATCAGGCTTGTCGATACATCCCCTGAGGAAGAGATTGGGTTTCCCTTTGAAAATGGAAGGCTTCAGGCAAGCAGAGCTGAGGGAGTGGGTGGAGGGAGCCATGCCTGCTGGGTCTAGTGGCTCCATGGGGTTAGGCTCACAAGGGCCTTAGAGATGACGGGAAAGCTCCTTCAAAGACCAGGTAGGATGCTGGGAAGGGTCAGGGCTGGGTCCCTCTGCTCCCACATCAGCCAATTTAGTCAACAATGCCAGGGCTCCCTGGGGAAATGTAGCCCATTCCAAAAGTGTCACTGCAGAGAGAAGAGAACCACAGTGGGATAATCAGGGCTCCAATACACAAACGTTAACCCTCAATGTGCACAGGCCATCTGCAAAGGCACTTTTGCAAGCAGTAGTGAAGATTAACACATGCAAATGAGCCTACTCAATGATGATGGGGACAATTAACATTTATTTTGGCACTGTGCCAGGTATTGGGCTAATTACGGTAATTGTATCATTTATTTGTTTTCTATCATTCAGCAGATGTTTACTGAGCACCTACTGTGTGCTAGATATGTCCTAGGCACCCAGAGTAATGCTGTTAACAAAACAACTTCCTTGCTCTCATGGAACTTACATTCTAGTGGGAGACAGAGAAACTAAACACGTAAGTGAAAAGCAGAGTAAAGGGTCTGTGATAGGTAACATCTGAACCAAGACCTAAAGGAAGTGAGAAAGCAATTCTCACTTACCATCTGGTGAAGGACATTCTAGATTGGAGTGGAGTTAGTGGAAAAGAGAGTCAAGGTGATGGGGAGGGTGGGGTGGTGTGGAGTGGGTGACCTTGGAGGAGCTTTGCCTTCTACTGGAGGGAGACAGGATGACCCTGGAGAATTCTAAAGAGGATGAAAGCTCATTTATTTCTATTCCCACCCAGTGAGGTGGTAATATGATCTACATCTTCTAGAGAAGGGAATGGAGGCTCAGGGAGGTTAAGTGACTTGCCCAAGGTCACACAGCCAGGAAATGGGAAAGGTGGGGTTTTGGCACATGTAACTGCAGAATCCAAGATGCCAGCCACAGGCTCTCCTGTAGTGACTCCCTCTGAGTCCTCATGGGAGGCCACCAGGCCCTCTGAGTCCTTCAAGTGAACCACTAGGGAGCAGCACTGACCAGCACAGGTGGGCTATGGAATCACCTGCTATGTATTGTCAAGCCTCACTTAGGAACGGACACTTGGCAAGCCATCAATAGTCTTCTATAAATACGTCCTGGTCAGTGACCTGTTTGCTGTTTAATGGAAAGGAATCATCATTGTCAATAGAAAATAAGTCTGATTGGCAACTTCAACCTACAGACAGGCTGACGAACAATCAGTATGTTTGGTGACTTTTTCCTTGGTCATCGTGCGTATCACCCCTTAGGGGATTCAGTAGGGCACAGTGCTGCTTCCCAAAGAGGAGGAAGTGGCATCTGTTTTAGGGAGGCTCCCTGGGCCCAAATGACCTTCTGCTCCAAAGAAGAGACGTGAACAAAACCATTGAGGGATAACATTCTCGGAAATGCTTTACATCTTAAAGGAGTGTAACATTTTTAAATCTTAAAGGAGTTTGAAAAAAATCCCTTCCAAACTGCCTTGGTGAAGTGATTTCTCTTATTTCCCTCCCATTGCATTGTCATACATTAAATGGAATGAATTTTCAAAGCCCTGCAGGGAAGTTACACATACAAATCCCTTTACTAGTAATGGGATATATGCAGCCACTTCCCAGGAATGCTCTGAAAACTTACTTGCCTGCATCCAAATTCCAGCTTGCAGCTTCCACAATGGGTGCAAAGCTTATGGTGCAGGAATTGCACAGAAGAGAAAAGATGGGTCATAGATGTGATACTAGAATCCTGGTAGGACCACCGGAAATGAGAGAGGCCTCTGGGGAAACATACCTGCATTCACACCTCCACCTGCCCTCCCTTATCTTCCAGCCATGGTGCTATAATGGTCATCTGAGGGGATTTTTTTCTGTGTCACCCACATTCTAGTCCCTTGTAAAAGCAGGGGGACTTTCTGTCCCCTCCTGCCATGTCTGCCTGGGGAACAAGGTGACAGTGCATGAGGCAGTTCTGGGACCAGGGAGCAGTGTTCTCAAGACAAGAAGAATCCACATGGAGGGACCCGCACATTAATCTATTTTCATGACAGGCTCAGGATGGCACAGCGAGAGGGAAGTGGTACGAAATTAATCAATTCCTGTGTTTGGAGAAAAAAAACGGGGCTCCTTGCAGTTTCAGGATGCATGGAGCCCCAAGCTGGTGTCATCCCTACCCTTGTCGTCCCCCTTGCACCCGCTCCTGGGGTGGACGCACTGCAGGTGGCAACTGTTGACACTGTGGATGCGTAGTGTCTGGGGAGCTCAGGTGACCTCTAGCAAGGGCCCCTTGCTCTCAGCATCCCCAGGCAGATCAATACGCAAGACAGATACACGCTCACAAGCCCCTTTCCACTCCTCGTGTGGAGTCCCCTGGAACAGACCCTGGAGGACTGGCGATTCCCATCTGGCGTCCCACTGTCCACGGAGCCAGCTCATCCTCAGGCAGATAAACACACACCTGGAGCCACTGGCTACACATACCCCAAACTTCCCTGTTCCTGTCACTATTTTCCCCAGGAAAGAAATAAAAGTCTTTCTTTCTCCAAGAAAAGGACCCATGTGATCAAAATACCTTTAGAGAATGATAATATCGGTAGGCTTTATTCAGCAAATAAATCATGGTCTGGGATTTTAAGAGCTTTGGAGATAGCAAAGCCCATCCCCACAGTTCGCACACCTACACGCATCTTTCTCCAACCCCCTCCGAAGCTTGTCAGACAGTGTTGACCATCCAAGCGATATTTGTTTTTCTTTAAGAACAGCAACCAGAAGCCCTGTTAAAGAGGGGGCTGGTGCACGAACCCACCCACTACAAAGGAAAGGCGACACAGGCTGGATGTGGCAAGCGGCCCCTGGAATCCTAAGAAGCAGGCATTATACATGTTTTAGAGGATGAGATGTCATATCGATCGGTAGACGTGCGATATGTGCTGGAGCAAAAAGGGAGAACTCTCCCATGAAAAACAGTCTTCTCCCAGAGGGAGTGGTGAGGGGGCTCAGGGATGTGGCAGCTAGGGCCCTGGCCATGCTCTGTTCCTAGGGCACGTCTCTCCCCTTGGCTGCAGCACACAAGAGAAGGAGGTTCTAGACTCATTTCCCTTCTTGAGTCTCAGGCAACCCCCAAAGAACTGCTTCCAACAAGTCTGCTGATTGAACTCTGGAGCCCAGAGCCAGGCAGCCTGACACTTGCAGCAAAGCCAGGGGGCCTTCAGAATAGGGGAAAGGAGGAGCGAGCTCCCTAACCTGGATCCCTGAGATAGACAGGACCCATCCCCGCCTGCGTTCGAATCCCCACTACTACAACTCATCACAGTGACCCCTGTGCAAACTATCTTAGCTCTCTGAGTGTTACTTTCCTTAGCTAGAATAAAGTCTAACATTTTATAAAGTACTGACTCAGTGTCATGCACTGTGCTAAGCACTTTATAAGCATTAACCTTATTTACCCTTTACAATAAACCTAGAGGTAGGTATTATTGTTCTTCCCATTTTATAGATGACAAAATGGAGGCAAAAAGGTGACGGGAAATCTGCCCAAACTGACAGGGCTGGTAGGTGGGGCAGCTAATTATGGAACCAGCACAAACTCTCGGCAGCGTTTTCTTGCTCCGTAATGATATCTCTATGGGGAGAGGAGTGACCAAATTGACCTTATATGGTGTTGTCAGTATAAAGGAGACAGGGATCTGGGAGTATCGTAAGCTAGGAAGTGCTGAAAAAATGTCTACCACTTCTTGCTGGGTCTTGGGTCATTTTATCATTACAACAGTGGTGATTGTGGCTTTTACTGAGCCCTTAGTGTATGCCAGACACTGATTTTCTGAAGTGTGTGCATTATTTTCCCATTTTGCAGATGAAGAAATTGAGGCTCAGAGAGCTGAAGTAGCATGTAGCTGGTAAGTGGTAGAGGTAAGATCTGAACCTGAGCCATGTGACACCTAAAACCTGAGTACTGTACCATCCCAGCTCATAGCAGGACAACTGTCCACTCAACTCCAATACCCATGACAGCTGGAGATGTATTCTTCCCCCATTTGCCTGAACCCTCAATCAGAGAAACCCCTGTGGCTTCTTTTCCTGCATCACACCAGAATGACACAGTCAAGATGGGCTCAAATGTAATGTGGTCCAGACCTTTGCTGGACAGATGGTGACCTTGAGCTCTAGTGTGGTGCAATGACTTGCCCAAGGTCTTGACAACTGATCACAGGCTGAGCCAGGATTCAACCTTGGGCTTTTGGTTCTGTTTGGTGTTCCTTCTATTGCCCTCTTCCACCTCCTTAAAGAAAGACAGAGTTCTGAAGTCCATGTGCAATGCGATGCCTCATTAAAGAAAAAACAAGGGATGGCAGAGAATTTCTTCTCTCACCTGTTCAAGATGTTTGTTACTACGATTTACAAGGTAGGGCATGTGCAAAAATAACCTGTTAACAAATTAGTCAACAAAAGGAGCATTATGATCCTTCTTGATCCTCCATTCATGATATTGGGTTTCTATGACAAATTACTCTTATTACAGAAGTTCATTCACAACTAGAACCTAAAATCACCATTTTTCTATTTCTGCCTGAACCAAGGATGCCATCCGTGGTCGATAAAGACGTGTTCCCTCCTGCATGTGAATACGGTCATTTTTCAAGGGTGAGAAATGAGTTGAAGAAATAAAAATGTTGAGCAAATCCTGTATGTAATTCTCATTTCAATTTGGTCATTTGTTCAGCGAGGCCAAATTAGGCACATGGGGAGGCTGCCCGTGTTCTTTTAAATTTTTAATTTTTGACACGGTTCACTCAAGGATTTTTTTTTAACTCAGAAATAAAAAAATAAAAAAACCCCAAAAAAACCTTGTGTTAGCAAATTTGGCTTGATCTTTCTCTTAAATGGTTTTTAGTTAAGTGGATTTCACATGCCTAACCTGAAACACTTTACACTTGATTCTGATGGAAAGAAACCGTGTGTTAAAAGGAAAAAAAAGAAATTGCTTTTCTCTCTCAGGGCCTGATCATCTAGTGGGAAATGAAATTCCCAGAGATAAACCAGACCTTATCCTCTGATATGCTAATATCAACATGGTCAACTTTTTACTGGGAGAAAGTGAATCTGGAAATAAGAAAGGATACTTTCCTTTTGGAACACAAGCCACCTACACCCATTAAAAAAAGAACACCATTTTCATCTGCAATTAGATAAACGACACGATTGACTTATTTTGAGTTGATGACAATTTACTTACTAGAGCTAATTTCAGGGGTTTTATGTGACATCAAGTCCCACACATTTTTTTCCTGCTAAAGGTACACATTTCTCTCAACAGGTAGCAGCATGGTAATTGCTGTAGCATTTTGGCTTATACAGAACATTGCAATGACAGCAGAAAGACATAAGACATGGTTCATAATAAACCTCCCTCCTCCCTTCAGTTCATGCTGCCTCCCCCCCATAATTCTCTGGAAGATCCCAATCCAGCTGTACCCCAATTTATCCCCAGCTAGGGGTTGGCATCTCCTCTAATACCAGCCTGGGAGAGAGTGTCCCTGACGGGCGTGCTCAGGACTCAAGAAAGACGAACATGCTTGTAAAGTTCCCCAACTTTTCATTACTTAGCTCTTCTAGGCTTGAATTTCTCAATATGTCCCCTACTAGTCTGAACCGATTTCACTTAATCTTGCATTTCAGACACTCCTGAGGCAGGTCTTTCTTATCCCTATTTTACAAATGAAGAGAAGGAGGCTTATTGCAGTTAGGCAGCATGCCTAAGGTCAAGGATTGACAGATTTTTTTTTGTTTTTTAATTTAACTTGTTAAATCTGGCAACTCTGCTGAGTTCCCACAGTTAGGACTAAATCTCTGAGACACGTCTGTCCTTCTGCAGCCCCGGGAACAGCCATCTAAGGAAGCACTGCCCTCAGGTCTGTCAGAAAGAACTGCCCATAGTGACCAAGGCTTGGGTTTCGCCTCTGAACATCTGTACCTTTCAACTCAGACCTTTCAACTTGAATGTCATTTGCATTTGCTTCTAGTCCAACAGAAATATAACACGAGCCTCGTATATGATTCCACCGTGGAAAGTTCGCAAACTTAATTGACCTCATATGACTGAAAAGTTTTCTAGTAACCATATTAAAAAAGTAAAAATGAATTTAATTGTATGCTTTATAACCCAGAATATCCAATTTCTTATCAGTTCAACATGTAGTCAACATAAAAATCATTAATGAGGTGTTTCACATTTTTGGGTTTTTTTTTGCATTAAGTTTTCCCAGTCTGGTTTGTATCTGATGCTTAGAGCATATCTCAGTTCAGATGCTAAATTTTCAATGGTTCAAGTGAAATGTGGTCCTGTCAAAACAACAGAAGTGTACTACACAGGAAAAATATTTTATATTGCTTCAGTTTTTAAATTTAAATGAGTTACAATAAGGTAAAGCGGAAAATTCAGTTCTTTCATCGCACTAACCCCGTTTCATGAGCTTGGCGGCCACGCGTGGCTGTTGGATAGAGCAGTTCTAGACCATGATGATTAATGGGGCTCTCCTAGGCTTATTTCCTCTGTCATGTTCCCGGGGTACTTTGCACCCAAACCTCTTACAGCATTTACGGCTTCACATGATAATTATGTATTTATTGATTATCCTACCTCCCCCCTCCCCCAAACTTGGAGCCATGAGCACCTTGAGAGAGGACACTGAGTCTTTATTCCCCCTTTTTGAATTTGCCTCAGTCACCAGGATCAGGTTTCAAACACACTAGGTCCAAGAAATAGTTACTGAGTGAAAGCGTGGCTTGACAACTTGTGTTTAAAAAAATGCAATTAATTAAGGTCTTACAGTATACCAGACTAAAGATAATAATGGTAGGAGCAATAAATAATATCTATTGAATTCTGACTTTGTGCCAGGCTCTCAATTACTACCTAATTTTAAAGCATTTCTCATTTGAGCAACCTCCTCCCCGACCCTCCCAAAAAAAGTCACCTCTAAGGAAGGAGCTATTATTGCCATTTTACAGATGAGAAAACCGAGGCTTAGAGAGATGAAATAACTTGCCCATTCTGACACAGCTACCAGAGCCAGAGTCAGGGATATGCAGATATATCTCAACCCTCAGCCAGTGGTTCCCTAACCTCAGTCATCATTGACCGTATCCATGATCTTTATTCAATCTGACCTCTACTGGTGCTGTTGTTTCCTTAACATATTAAAATCAATCTCCTCTTTAAAACTCCAGTCCATTAGCCTCATCCCAAAATAATACCTGTGAAATGAAAAGCTTGATGTTATAAGGTTTTGTAACACAGTGAAATAAATGTATAACTAGTGAAATAAAGAAGTTTGCCCGCACACACCACACAAGGTCATGCAGGGTGTGTGGTACCAGTGGTATGCGTGTCACACTTGGGGGCACTCCCCGAGTAGGTCACATCTCACTGATAACATTTGTCTTTCTGTCCCCAAAGGACCACCACTCTTTCTGTGTCCTCCCTGCCCTCTGCCGTGGTCTGAAAAAACCCGCCAGCAGTAGAGGAATGGGTTGGGGGATGGCTCTGCGTGCCTGTCTCTTCTCATTATTTCTAGCTGTATAAAAGTGAAACACAAGCAAACCACAAGACCTAATCTCCCATGCCCTCCCCCCTGAGGGTTGCTTGTCACTTCTTCACGGCCAGAGAACAATGACTGCTTCAGAAAGGAGGCATCCATGGGTCAGTCCACCCTGCTGAGAGCTTGCCCACTTTATGCCAGGGTGATGCCGAGAGAGTCTGGACTCTGTTAGAATCCACGAGCTCGTATCCTCCATGCCTGCCTTCCGCCCGGCTCTGGTCGGGGGGCGGGGGAGGTGTCCGTAGCCTAGGCCACCACAAATGTGTCTCTGGGCATCCATTTCCTACTTAATTCCTAATTTCACCAGCGATCACGGAGCACCTACTATATATACCCAGACGCTGCAAACTCTCAGTGCAATTTCCAATAAGAACACTAGCCAACACGAGCATAAACACTATGTGCTAGACGCTGTTCTAAGAACTTTAAATATTTAGACAAAAAGTTGTCATTTTTTTGTAGATCAAATATGGTAGAATGTCAGTAACATTACATGGTTCAACTTAAATACATTAATCACTTAATACAGTAGCCCTAGAGACAGATACTTTTGTTATACTCACTTACAGCTAGAGAATCTATGGGAAAGAGGCAACAAGGACCTTGCCCAAGGTCATTCCATCAGTAGTGGTAGAGTTGGGTTTTGAATTTGGGGATTGTGGCTCAGACCTCTTCACTACAATGCTTTCTGCTTCTTACAGTAAAAGTGCCGGAAAAGAATGCTGTCTTCCCTCTAAGGGCTAGCGTCTACATTTCAGGTGCACTGTGGTTAAAATACACTTTTGTGGAACTAATAGAACATGGTGGTTAGAGGAACTTCAGAACTAGGCAGTCCTGGTCCTGGCCCTATAGCCCTGAATATCTGTGAGGTGCTGGGAAAGTTTTGCTTTTGTTTTTTTTGACCCCTTAGACCCTCAGTTTCCTCATCTGTAAAATGGGAGTGTTAAAACTCCCTGCCTTGCGGAGGCGGGGCGTTGATGGGGGGCGAGGGTTGTCACATTAAATGAAATAAAGTATGCAAAACACTTAGCTCAGCTTGACATGGGGCTAAGAGCTCAACACACAACAGTTATGACGTGGACTGATCAGGAATAATATTGTCTCTCTGGAGAAAAATCTCTTTGACTCCTAACAGCTAGGCTGCCAGCAGACAGTCCATTTCTAAATTGGAGACAGTCTGCCTTCTGAATTCAAACCACAGAGGCCTGTGTAGGAAAATACTTAGGGATCATCTCCTCCAGCCTCATTTGGCAGAAGAGGTTACCGAGCCCGACAAGGGCTGCACACCTTAGCAGAGGTCATGGCGTTGTTACTGAGAAGACCAGCTCTGCAGTCTCATTTGCTTTCACCTTAGTGCACTGACTCCTGAAGCTGTCCTTTTGGAGTGATGCTTTACAGAGGAGCCTCAGACCTGCTGACCCGATTCACACATCTCATGCTCCTGTGATAGCCGTGGCAACACGAAGCAGGGGTTGGGAGGTGAGGTTGGGATGGGAACAGACGGAGAATGAGAAGACTCTAAATGACTTCCACCAACCTTCTCCAAAGCTACCACAAATAAACAGTAAAAAGAGTGTGTTTCCTGTGCAAATGTAGCGTCAAGGCAAGCCCCCACCTCCACCTCCACCCTGTCCCTTTCCAACCAGACTGCCCCCTTAATTACCTCTTTATGTTAATATTCTGGAGATGCCATGGTGTAAAAACCATGTGGAATAGCAACATTTTCTGCTTTTAGCTGCTGTCTGCACATCCAGGGTGCTCACATGGTCAGCCTGGCCACTGCCACAGGGCAAGGCTTGGACAGGGTGGGAGAGCTCAGTGAACGTGCACTCCCTAGCCATCTACTCTGTGCCTGGTGCTGAGTGTGCTCTGGGTGCAAAGATGACTGAGACCCTGCTGCCCTCAAAATGCTCCCAGTCCAGGCCAGTGCTTTCAGGCTGTGGTTCCCAGACCAGCTGCATCTGCATCCCCTGAGAACTTGTGAGAAATGCAAATCACTGACCCTCATTCCAGGCCTACAAATGAGAAACTCAGGCAGGGGTGGGGCGCAGGGATCTGTGGGTTAACAAGCCCTCTGGGTGATGCTGATGAATGCTCAGGTTTGAGAGCTGCTGCATGGAATGAAGCAAGGCTGACAGCAATTAGGCAAAGAGCGCAGGAAGGGGAGGAACAAGGTGGAGACAGTGAGAGAACCCCAGCACCTCCCTCCAGGTGCAGCAGGTCTCTGCCCACAGGGGGCGAATGGCAGAGCAGCGGGGCTGATGTAACGTGGAAAAAAGATGTTTAAGCCAGGGTGGAAAGATGGAGAGGATGCCAGATGCAGACGTGGGCCAAAGTGGAGTGGTGAAGCCGATGGGGTCCCTTCCCAGGGTCTCTCCTTTCCTTCCAGGACCTGCCATGTCCAGTGGGCCCGCCCTGACGACTAGTTACTAGAGCGACCTACTGCCACCTCCTCACTTAGCAGTGCCACTTATAGGAATGCTTTCCCATCACACTGGAAGTTTCCTGGACTCCCATCCAACTCTCTTGGAACTGTGTTGTGAAGTGACTGTGTCAGCCACTTCAATAGAATTTAAAACAATCTGTTGGAACTTCATGCGTGAATTCATCCACAGCCCCTCCCACAATGAGTTCACATTTCCTACCATTAATGGATGCGCAGGTATAGAGGGGACTCATGATGTAAATCAAACACGAATTCTAAGGATGAACATTTTACGCATTGTGTCAGTTAGGGCAGGGAGAGGTTTTTAGAGAGAAGATATTTTAGACAGTGGCCCTGAGATGGCATGAAAGGAAGGCTCCTCCCCTCTGGGCAGCTATGGCCGGAGGCAGGCGGGGCTAGGGGGATACCTGCTCTGTTTGGCAGGATGGCTGCAACCCCTTCCCGGCTATCAGGCACAGAGCCCCTCAGAGCCAGATGACCCACTGGGGTAGTTGTAGCAGGAGCATCTGCCTGTAAGTACCTGTCTGTAAGCATTCCCAGGGCAAATTCCTTTTTTCTATACTCTGTGAGGCAGAATTCAGGAGTTTGAGCGGGGCCGCTATATATTAGCTTAGGACCATTATGACACAGCTCAACCCAGCTTAAGCAAAACAGGGAACTATTTGTTAGACTGTTAAGGTAGCTCATGGGGGCCAGCCGGGTGGCTCGGTTGGTTAAGAGTGTGAGCTCTGAGCAACAGGGTCGCTGGTTCGAATCCCACATGGGCCAATGAGCTGTGCCCAAGCTGAGCTGCCACTGAGCTGCCAACAGGCTGCTGGATGGTTTAGCTGGGGAGAGCACATGCTCCTAACAACAAGGTTGCCAGTTTGACTCCCGCATGGCTCCCGGTGGGCTGCATTCCCCATCCGGCAACTAAGATTGAACACAGCAACTAGACTTGGAGCTGAGCTGCACAACGAAGACTGAAAGACAACAACTTGACTTGGAGCTGATGTGTCCTAGAAAAACACAATGTTCCCTTCCCCAATTCCCCAACCACTGTTTCCTTCCCCAACTCCCCAATAAAATCTTTAGAAAAAAAAAAAAAGATAGCTCATGGAAGTGAAGGAGTGGCTGGCCCATCGGCACCACCTTTATTCTCTGTCAATGAGCTTTCTCCATGAGGAGGGGGGACCATGGCTACCGAGCACGCCAGGTTCATCTCCCCACCCCCTGGGCCACCATAGAAAAGAGTGTGTCGCTTCTCCAGCTTTGCCTTTAGTTGTTTTGTTTTGTTTTGTTTTGTTTTGTTTTTTGTTTTGTCTTGGTTTGGTTTTGTTTTTTAGCTGAGCCATCCTGCCACCTTTTGGCAGCTCAACGGCAACTCAGCTCAGGCTGGCATCGAACTGCCGTTGCTCAGAGCTCAGCTCACACTCTTGAGCGAGCTCTTAACCAACTGGGCCACTCGGCTGGCCCCAGCTTTGCCTTTAGACATCCTATGCAGGGACTTGGGTGTCTCAACTGGGCTCACTGGCCTTCCTTGGACTGACGATTGTAGCCAGGAATGTAGAACCCTACTGACACCTAGCCTGGGTTCAGAGTCTGGCCTGAAGACGACGCGAAAAGGGTATTGAGTATCAACCCAGCCACCAAGTAAGATTGCCAGATTAGCAAATAAAAACACAGGATACTAGTTAAATTTGAAAGTCCCATGCAATACCTGGGACATACTCATTCCATGATACTTAAAAGCATTATTTGGTGTTTATCTGAAACTCAAATTCAAGAGGGCACCCTACCATGGAACCTGGCAATGCTGTTACCAAGGGAACAGGTGGGAGGCAGTCAGGCTCCCTGGTTGTGTCCACCACCACAGGTTTGAAACCTTGGTGAGGTACAGAGGTCTCTGTGGAGGACAGTGCTGCCCAGGCCCAGCAGTGCCCGAGCCCCTTCTCCGTGTCACGCTGGGATGGCTGTCTGCCTGGATCAGAATTGTATCAGGCACCTCCACTTCCCACGAAGTGTCAAAACTGCCTGGCTGGCTGGTGTGTAAAGCATACGGGTGACGCTTTTTACCAACCACACTGAGTCCTGGGTGGGACCTAAGGAATTGATCAGAAAATTCGGCTGGGATGAAATTGTGCTTCGACTCTTGGCAAACTCCCTGACGACATCTGATTTTGAAAGAGTCAGCATGAGGCTTACCAGCTGGTCTCAGCCCATCTCTTAGCCTGGACGTCAACTTCCTCCTCCTGGAGGGCTCACTGCTCCTCATTTGTCAGGCCTGCTCCTGTCTAGTCTTGGCTGAAAGGCTGGAACCCTGGGCGCTCTGCAAGCTCCATTTGCGCCAACGGTGTTGATTCCTGTAAATATTGACTAAACTTGCTCTGCAGTCAAGGCACAGCCGTGTTTTTCTCTTCCTTCTGCAAGGAAGCTTATTACATAAAGTAATAGGTGGTGTCTTTTGACTACCACATAAATCTGCTATAGTACCTGGGTGCTGAACTTTTTAAGAGAGCAAGAACAAACAGTTGTTACAGAACCATTTCACAGAGAGGGAAACCATAAAACCAGAAATGAGAGCGAAACAACAAAACTTATGCAGAGATTTACTCTCTGTTAGAATATTTAACACAATATAGAGACGCCCAAAGCTGAAGCTCATAGTTCCTAAAATAGGAAAAGCAACGAGTTCAACTGTATTTTTCTTTAGACAGCACGTATTCTGCTCATGAGGAGTAACTTTTTCAGCAACCAGTATCTGAGACAGAACGCGGAGCTATGGGGTACAGTACCGAGCTCAGGTTTGGGGCACACAAAGCCAGTCCAGGGGCAAAGTCAGGCAGGGCTGGGCCAGATGTTGAGCCTAGAGACTTTTCCTTTGTGTTCTTCAATCTGGTAATAGAAACCACAGTGCCTGAAAAACTGGGTGAATTATCTGATAGTTTTAGTGAAACAAAAAGCCCGTCTAGGACCAGCCGGGCAGCATGTTTGGATTTAGCAGAGAGGCTGGATTTCTTTTTCTGGGAAAGCCCCACACACTTAGAACAGACTCCTTAATGATGTTTCAGTGATGTCAGAGGTGACCTTCAATGTCCTTTCCACACGGCCCTGTGCTTCGTTCCATGGTCAGGAACCAACTGTCTCTGAGGTGAGGGTGACTTGACGTGCTACAGTATTTCTGGAAAATGTGATTCAGGGTCATCTTGTGTGTGGGTATGTGTGTGTGGGTGTGCATGCATGCGTGCATGCCCCTGGCAGGTGCGCACGTGACCACTTTATCCATGGGAGGGATTATCATTCTAAAAAATGGCTTTAACTCATTAATTTATTTTTGCTGGGATGGTCCCCCTCCACACTCCTAATTCAACACCTTGATTTCATGTAGAAACTGGGAGGCCGACTGACCCCTGAACAGTTGCTGAGTGATCCGTTTGCGCTGGCTCTACCTGGGGGAGGCTGCTGTGTATTCCGGAAGGGCAACGACTAAGGATGTCTGGTTCACTACTGCACACCCAGAACCTGGCCATCAAAACAGTCTTTATCTACCTCCTTCCTTTGTCAAGTACTGTGCTAAGGGCTATTCAAAAGCATCACATTTATTCTCTCCTGAATTGCTATTAGACAGGTGCTATTACTGTGCCAATTTTACAGGGAGGAGACTGAGTCAAAGGGAGGTTAAGGATTTCATCGGAGGAGGAAAAGTGGGTTTGGACCCAGGACACTCTGAAGTTTGGAGCCTGTTCTCTTACTTTGTAGGAGAAAACGTTTGTTTTATAAATTAATCAGTACGTGGAAGACTCGTCACGTTCTTTGTTTCAAAACCATGGCTTCCAGACGTCATTCTCAGTGCAAGAATTCACATCCAGTCCTCTACAAGTACTGCCCATTGCAGCATTTCTCCCTCTGGCTCGTCTGTGACCTTCCACAGCTCTGCTGCTCACCTGACTTCACCCTCCAGGGCGGGTGCCACCCCCACGATTCTATTGTGCAGACTTCCTGTCATGGGATTGCTAATTGCTAATGCCCGTGTCAGTGGATGAACTGCTTAGGTGGACACCGCCCCTACCCGCTCTCTGCGTTTTGAGAGGGGTTCTCCCACCACTCAGAGACACTGTGGGTCAAGCCTCCTCACGGAGGGACATGCTTCCTGTGACTAGCTGCCATGCTGGAGACTCAGAAGAGGCCCACCTGAGACCGCATCTTGAGAGAAGCAGAGGAACCTAAAAGCTCCAAACTCAGGCCTTCCCAGACAACTGAGCAGACTGCTCTGCATTAGCAGTGGTGCTTTGCCTTAGCTCAGAAATCCACACCCCATCTCAGTGCGCCCCCATCCCAACCCTGGGGGAGGTGTACCACAGCCTCTGGGCTTAGATGGGAGCTGTCATGCAGGGGGAGATCAAATCCCAGCCTCAACCCTCACTGGGTAATTAAGCCTTCACTGCTGGTCAGCACTAGTCGTTATGGCAGCTATTTTCGGATAAACAACTTCTGGGTGGTTTCTGGATGCCTCCATCTTTTCACATAGGATTTATACAAACAAATCTCAAATGGTGGAATTTCTGCCAACCCACTGGATGTGTGCAGCTCTCATTGCATACCAACAAGGCAGGCTACCTGATGCACACATTGGTGACTGATCGTTGGGACCCAGGTCTCATCAGTGAACAAGAGAACACACAAAAGAATGCTACCCTTCTCCATGGTGCTACCCAATCACACCACAGAGACCCAACACCTGGGGCTTCTTTTTGCCACTTGAATTCCAATTTCCAATTCCTGTTAGAGATACCCAGTGTTCTCACTATCATGTCATCTGTTCATGTCCATTGTCAATTCCCCAACACTAAAACACATGGGTGGGTGGTGGTGGTGGTGGGGAAACAAAAGGATTCCACTCTCCAACCAAACCAATTTCAATTTCCAAGGATTGCTACTAAAGAGAAGTGTCAAACACTTTTCCACTTTAATCATTTTCAAAACTTTTAATGAATCTTCCCTTTTAAACAAATAATGCCATTAGCATGGATGGGATGCAAATGATATGCAGGCCCTGCATTTGTTTGGCTTTCTCGAAATTGTTTCAGAAACCTGATCACATCAAATATTTTTCAGTTTATGCAAAACAGAATCTCTCAATACATTTTTTTTTGAAGAGTATGGAGTTTTTCATTTGCATGTGAGTCCCAAGTGGCCCATTTACACTTTGACTGTAGGATTAACAAATTTCCATGTCTGTACTGCATTTTGGAACTTAATCATAAAGAAATTACTTTCATATGCAACGAGCCTTCAGCATCTGAAATCGAGTGACCTCACAGGTTCACTCTGATGCAGCAGTTTAGTACATGGAGGGTGCCAAGGAAACCCATACAAAATACCATGTTTGTAGTTAGCTATTTCATGCAGTTTTTTCCATGACCCATCTCGGGTCATGGTGGAGAATTTAGGGTCTAGAATACATGATCTGCAGCTAAGAAATCATGCAGGTCCTGGGAATCCACAAATCTGCATCTAAAACGCTTTTCCAGACTGTTCTTTCCCAGTTTGGGGAGCCAGCCTGGCAGAGTCACCATCTCCCTGTCAGTGAGCGGGGTATGGCTGGAGAGAGCCATGCATGATCACACTTACTGTAGCATCAACTATTTTTTTTTTCTTAATTGTCCTGAGATCCTAGAAAGGAAACAAGCGTCTGTGCTGACAGAGGAGCTCAGCGTGAACTCTCATTTTTCACATGGAGCTAATTAAAAACTGAAATTAGTTAAATATGGAAATGACACTTGCAAGCACTTTAGTAGAATTCTGGCAAAATCCCTCTGGAGTGCTGTGACATTACCTGCTGCTTCGAAACTCCCCAACTGAATTTCACAGTTAAAAGGCTGAGCAAAGGGAAAGTTATTATTGAGATTTCGGATTCAGAATGTGTCTGTAAGACTCCAAATTAAATTTCACGGCTGGCCCTTGAGTGGTTGGCGATATAGAACACAGGCCAATGGAGTGGGCCGCTAACAATGTCCCTGCAAGCAGACGCTCCAATTACCCCTCTTTGGGATATGCTGTGGGTGGCACAGGGGTGACAATCAGAAGGTTAACACATGTATTTCTCCAGGAATCTGACTCAAGGCGAGTCACACACACCAATTCCAAAAAAAGAGCCTAGACTCATGCATAGGGTACGATGGGGCCAACTATGAAAATTCAGCATGTTTCTTAGGGGTAATGAGACATACTTTCCACCTCTGGATTCTTTTATAGGTTGGTCAGTCTCTCTCTCTCTCTCTCAATAAATGTGTATGTGTGTGTGTGTGTGTGTGTGTGTGTGTGTGTGTGTATACAAGGGTGCCCACAAAATGTATACACATGACTTGTATTCATCTTTTGTTACCAGTATATATGGAGTATTACAATTCTAATATAGTTTTCTCCTTCCTTAAAATGTGTGTACATTTTTTGGGCACCCTCTGTATGTGTATCTCCTCCCATATGTGTATATGTCTTACAGGCAACTCACAGTTTTTATTCATCATTGTGATATCCCATCATGAAACAGGGAGATCAAACAGCTTGAGTCTTAGAGGGAAGTGAGAATAGCCTTCTCTTAAAACCCCGGGTAGAATAAATAGCCTTTCCAAATGGACAATGATGAAGAGGAAACTTCCAGCGGAGGTGGAAAGAGACCACCACCTAGGATGCCATGGGCCCCCTTAATAGGCAACAACAGTAGCATTTGCTCAAGGGCAAATTATGGTGTTTGTCTACATCTGCATACGATTTAATTAAACCTGTATGCGTCTGATGGCTGTGGAGCTGTGGCAGAGTATTTGGGAAGTCCAGACACTCTCCAAACAACTGGAGTGTTGGGATTTTTATTATTTTTTTCTGACACCCCATCCATTTGCCCTTGAGGCATTCCCTCCCCCTGGACGCTGGCCATGACTGAGGCAGGCTCTTCTGCCTCGCCTGGGCAGGCCAGCGCAAGGAGCCACCTCGTGCCAAAGTCGGCCTTGCTCTGTGAGTCGGCTGGCAGGAAGCCGTGGGCTGGCTAGGTTGCCAGAAAGCATTCTCTGGCAGCTCCAATGCTCGTCTCCCCATCACACTTGGGCTTTGCTAGTCCGGGGCCTGGAAACCATCATGGCTTACCCAGCTGGATGGGTGACATGCTGCAGCTGTACCATCAGGCTGGCTTATTTTTATTGAATTTTGAATATCCAATTTCAAAGCAATTCAAATGAATTTGCCCAAGGCCATGGATCAGTGTGGCTGCCGACACTCTCTGCAGTAGGGTTTCGAAGTTCATATTTCTAAACAAAGGCAAGATTACAAAAGCTTTCCTTGTCACGAACAGCACCTCTAAAGAACCCTCTCTACCAACTCGATTAGGTCACATGCCGACAGCAGTGAAAGCTGTTGGGCTAATTCACTAGCCCAACTGATTAAAGAAAGAAGAGTGAAGGGTGGTGGTGGTGGAGGGTGCGGGTGTTTAAGAGGATGTATGCAAAAGTATCCAGGCTATGGAGGTTGGCACATGTGATGTTGCTTACAGAGTGCAGGTTGGGCAGGCAAGATGCTCAAAAGTGCGACATTGAGTGGACAGAGTGGGCAGAGGTGACCCCAAGCAGCCAACCTCAGAGGGTGAAAACAATCATTCAGTAAATCAGAAACAATTCTAAACTCATTCTGCAGCAATTGTGTCCATGCCCCCACCAACCAAGACTGAACAAAAAGCTGAGAAATGCTATACATGCTTTGGAATGACAACTGATGATGGAGGCCTTTATCTCCTGGAATCGTCCTAACAACTCCAAAAGCCTGTCTTCCCTCACGGCCTCCCTCCATTTTATTCCAGCCCTACCCCATCCATGCCTGGAAGGCATTTATATCAAATGCACAAAGCAAAGCTTAACCCAGGTGATAGGAGGCTGAAGAATGGTGGAGAAAAGTGTGCCTCCTGAGAAAAAGCCCAGCACAGCTGCTCATGGCCAAGGGTAGCTGAGCGATCACAACAGGACATGCTCCGATTCCTTTCAACAGGACTCAGGATACGCTCAGGGCTTAGCACTCATGGAAAACTGTTTTCAAGAAACCTTGGGACAAAACCAATTCAGTAACTATTGATGTTCACAATCTGTCAACTCCTCCCCTCAGGAACAAAACAAACAAACAAACAAACAAACAAATAAACAAACAAAACTCAGGGCAGAGAGCAAAGTGGGATGTGGAGCCTGTCAGAGTGACACCAGACAGTCAGCTTCAAAGGAGCTGGGCTCTGTCTGCTCTTTCTTATCACTGTGCCCCCAGCACAGGTGCTTAATGCATATCTGTGGAATAAGTGAACAAAAAGGTTGTCTTCATGGCACCCGAGGTGCAATATGGCTTTTAGAGTCAGAAGGAGCCTAATAGGACCAAACAACTGCTACATAGCACTGGGTAGATAATCTCTAGGCTTCAGTGTTCCCATCAATGTATGTTGTAATGGTACCCATTCTATAGGATTGTTTTGAAGACTGGATGAGAAGATGATCAGAATGAGCCTGTTACAGGTTAAAAGGGGTAGATCTCAACTCTGTCTCTTCCATTTATCCATTGGATAAGTTACCTCTCTTTTTACCTGCTCATTTATGGTCCCTGTATATCATTCTAGGGAGTCTGCCTTTAAAAAATATACACATATCAGTTGGTTAAGAGCTCCCTTAAGAGTGCGAGCTCTGAGCAACAGGGTCACTGGTTCGATTCCTGGGCCGAGCTGAGCTGCCATTGAGTTGCCAACAGGTGGCAGGATGGCTCAGCTAAAAAAATTAAAAATAAATAAATAAAATTTAAAACAGTGTGTGTGTGTGTGTGTGTGTGTGTGTAATTTCAAATATGTAGGAGAGCCTTTGTGTTTTGAAAAATTTATAATTCTTCAAAAGTGATTGTTCTGCCTGCTCAGTGCAGGCAGTGTTGGAGTGTGTCTTGTGAACCTCAAATGTGTACCATAAATGAGGGAGCCACAATTTCCTTTTAAGGACTGGTTCTATAGATTCAGATACAGTGTAAAGACACAGAAATCAAAACATTAAATATAAATATATCTATGTCTATCTATATCTATATATATATCTCACCAGGATAAAGCAAAAATCCCAAAGACAGAAGTAAAGGAAGGCTGCAGATATCAAGAACCCAAAGGCTGGAGGAATCGGAGCTGGGTAGAAGATTCTAGAAACCAGAGGTAAGAGCAGCTATCCTTTAGTGTGCAACCCAGGCAGTTTGAAACCATTTGCTCCTCTGAGCAAACAGTGCCGCTGGTCAGTTACCTAGTAGATGTTTTTAATTACAAGCTGAAAAAGTCATTCTGTAGCCCTGAAACCAGTGCCCTCATGCCTAAGAAGTGCTTTTTAATATTTATACATCTAAAGAGGGTTTGCCCTTCCAGACACAGAAAATCATTAGGCAGCCTTTCTCAGGAGGATATAACTTTGGTCAAGGTCATACACAAATCTAAACTTCAGATTTCCGCCCAGGCTTACCAGTAGGTGCCACTTTTGTGCCACAAACCATCCCTAGCCCTCTCGACTTTATTTCTAGGTTATCAATTTTTAAACAGAGAAAAGGAACAAAAATATGCTTGTGAGACAATTCTGAGCATATGAAAGTTGAAGAAACTTTTCATTTTCCTTCGTTACTTGGCACATCTATTTAATAGAGTTTTTTTGATTTTCCTTTTTCTCTTCCAGCACAGCAGATGAATGGGCAAACCACGGAAACTGCACTCAAAGAAATGTCTTGTAACAGTTCTAACTTTGGTTTGGCATGTCACCTATCTAACGATATCAGGGAGAGGAAATATTCCGTCAAAGCTGTGAGCGTGGAAGGAACAGCCTGGACGGTATCCAAAGACACAGTATCTTAGCAACTGGTGAAGTTCAGAAAAGCCAGCTTTTCAGTTTGGGAAGCCCGCTGGTGGAAGTCCCATCCTCCCCAACCACGGATCACTAGAAGTCACACCCCAAGGTAGAGATGGAAATTGTTTTCAGGATCTGCTACCCATGCTGCCGAAATTCAAGTGGCCCCCAGAGGACAGGTAACAACACGCTTCTCAAGAAAATGAAACAAATGCCGGAGAAATGGAGAAACCCCAAAATATGAAACAGTGATAACCAGGTAGGGTCAAACATATCATGATTGAAGAATACCTTGTAGGAGCACATTGGCCTCCCCATGCCCCCATAAGAAACAAAATTAACCTCCATAGGAAGAAGAGGAAAGCAGGAATCAGGCACCATCTGTTCCAAGTCCTTCTCCCTAACAGTCAGGGTTTGTACCCCTGCCTTGTGAAGACAGGGCTTTTCGAGAATTTTTTCTCACCTCTCGGGGGAGTGGGAGACTCCAAGCACATATTAAAGATGTCTTGGGGATCATCTTACAGCCCCTAGCCCTGTCTTTTGTAGCTCAGCGGTGTGTATTTGGGCGGGGTGAGGTCTAAATAAACTTGACTGGTAAGCCTGCCTGTATCTTCAATATTATCCCCAAGTCCAATGCTGATTGTGGATCCTGACACTCTAACCCCTGACCTCCCGAAACCCAGCCCTAAAGTCCAGTATGGATCCTAACCCTCAGAGAATCCAGTACATCATTGTCGCATGAGCAGAAATCCATGTCCCCCTCTAAAGCCTCGCTCAGGTTATCTGTACCTTGACTGTGCCTTACTCTTAGGCACTTAAATCACCAGGTAGGTAAAAAATGTCATTTCAAGTGAAGTGAAAAAGTGGGTGCTTTCTAAGCTTTTTGTTTCCTCTAACACCTATTGTCCTTAAAATGTCATTCAGTGACAAAATCGGAGTCAATTAAATCCCGTTCTACCATCTTCTAACTTTTTCATTACATGTGTGAAAATAATTTAGAGAGTACATTCTTTGTCCCAGAACCTCCCCCATCACCCAGCCTGGCTGACATGCACTGACTTAACAGATGTACCTGAATTAGGGAACAGGAAAATTGATCTTAGCTCCCCCATTTCCAGAGGCCAGCCCCAGCTCTCTCCGTCCAGAATAGGGCAACAGTTTATCACTTTGGTGGAGACTGCCTGATGCCCCCCTTCATCCCACCAGGTTTAGTCAATGAGCAGACCTGGATGTTCAACCCCCAGAAAGTCTCTCTCCTACCTGCTCTCCCCTTGGTCTGCCCTACTTGTGCTTTTGTCTTTGTTCTGTTCACATTCTCTGCCTCCTGGGCTTTGAAACAGCCTCCTCAGCTTCTATTACCTCTAGTCTTGACCCACTCACTTCATTTTGTGCAGGGCTGTTAGACTGTTCCATGCCCTCCTCTATTCAGAATTCTCAGCAAGTTTCACATCACTTAAGAATCAAATCCCAACATCCATTTGTATGGCATGAAAGGCTCTTGGTTGTCAGGCCCTTCTCTACAGGACCATCTCCATTCATACGTCAGCAGCCTATATATGTTTCGCTTCAGTGTTAACAATATGTGGTTCCCTACAACACCATGCTTTCCCAGGCTATAATCGCTGTACTTAGTGTTCTTTACTCTTGAAATGTACTTCTCCTACCTTATCCTTCTGCCAAACTCCTATGTGCCCTTCTAGCTAGAAGTCAAATGTCACCTCCTCCCTGAAGCACTCCCTGATACCTTCAGATAAAGCATGTCTTTTCCTCTCCCCACTCTCTTCCTATGAAGCAGTTATGGCCTCCTTTGTCTTGTGTTAGAAGTGATTGTTTGCACGTCTGCCTTCCCTCTGTGTGTGACAGAAGAACTGTTGGAGGGCAGGGACCTTGGTCACCCATCTCTATATTGCCAAGGTCTCAGCACTCAGAGAGAAGGATTCAGTAAATGTTTGTTGCATGAATGAATCAAGGACAAAGTCAGTCCTCAGGAGACACCCTAGAATCAACTCAAACTTGAGAATAAGCCTAAAATTAAAATACCAATGTGTGGATTCTCTCAGCTGCCAGACTAGCTGTATTTTCAGAGCTCAGCTGCTTCTTCCGCTGTCTTTCCTCCTATCCGATTCCTTCTTGAGACTTCAGATATAAGGGCCTGAATAGAATTGCCCTCGTCCTGCCCCAGGGGGTTAGCAAGTCCATATCTGCAGCTACTTCAGCAAGCAGGGACCCAAACTGTCATCAATAAAAGAGACCCAAGGACAGAGAGCAATCTGATTCTTTTTTCTTCCAGGCTCTATTTCCCTGGAAACACTTACTTCCTTATTTGGGGCGGGGGGGAGGGAAGAGAGAGAGAAAAAGCTCACACAACCAAGTTAAAGCAAATACTTAGAAAATATTTTTGAAACATTTGGAAGTCATTTCTATTCACAAATTATCTTCATTCACAAAATGAAAAGGCAAATTATGTGAGCTGGATAAATTGAGAGAGAGAAGAAATTAGACTTAATGCTGTGAGCAGAAAAGGAATAGGGAGAAAGGAAAAAAAAAGAGAAAGACTAGTAATTCTTGCATTTCTCTAGTAAGTAGAATTTAAAAACATTGACCGTGTACTGCTCCTATGAATGCCACAGCCAGGGCCAGGCTGCTGGTGGACAGGTAATTTCTCCATATGGCAGAGAGAAGGTTTAAACTAAACAAAGGCACGTCTTCCAATAGCTGGGGCTCACAAATAAGAGGCATGGGGAAAGAGGGAGAGAGGACAGAGAACAAGATGGGGAGATGGAGAAGGTACAGAAGAAAGCTAACATGTCAAGAAGAAAGTGACAGCAGGGCCTGAAGATTCACCCAACACCAACACTGAATGGCAAAAAGGACACGAAGACCTTTGAAGCCATCCCTTGCTTTGTGCTCCTGACATAGGAAGCCCCGGTCTCAAATAGCCACAGCTGAATAAACCATCAGAATAATTATCCAGCCAGTGGAACGCCTTGATTCTTAGGAGGGTGAATCCATTGATGGCTCAGAGACTCCAGCTCTGGGCTGAATGCAAGGAAACAGGCTTCTCCACATCCTGATGGGGCACACTGCTTTCCTTGGGTTCATGTTTCTCTACTCAATAGAAATTAAATAGCCGCATATGTTATTCAAAAGTGATTTGCCAGTCACATGCTAAATGAGACCCACCAGCCACAGCTGGAGTAGAAAAAGCACAGAATACAAACAATGCCAATTAAACTGAGTGAAGAACATTTGTAGAACTCAGATCACTTCTCAATGACCCACCACAAACTGCCTGATGCAAATGGGTTGGCCAATCTAAAAATAAGTGCCATTTTCCTACTACATGCCAGGGCACTCCGTAACTATTCTCCTGCTTAGCCTTACTGATAATTCTGAAAGAATGGGCATTATTGTTCTCATTGTAGAACGATAATCTAAGCTCAGGGAGTTTATCCACATTTGAACCCAGGTCTGAGCAGATCTAAACCCACATTCTTTCCACCTCAGTCTCTTCCTTCTAAAACTGATGATGAATTGTTTCTACTTCCTTTTCCTTTACCTAAAGGACAAGAGGCTCCTCTAGTGGGGTCAGGACAAAGGAAGTGAAAAAATTCTGAGGGCAGAAGGAGAAGGTGCTAAATGCTCAACGCAGGTAGAATAGGCAGGGTGCCTGCTAGGAGAAGCCTCGCAAAAGTGGGTATCGCGCCCTGGGCGGGCTCAGCCTGGTGACACTCTGAGGTCTACTGCAGTTCTCCCCAACAATTATTGAGCACTTACAATGTATCAATCTATGCAAAAAACTGTGCATGGAACAGCTAATCTAATGTTTGCAGCAATTCTTGGAGGTGGGTGCATTTACTACAACCGTTTTATAGATGACAAAATCATCTCAAGGAGGTTAAATAACATGTACAATGTGACATGGCTGGTGAGTGGACAAGTGGGAATCTCGGCTCTGTTCTGTCTGATTCCTGAGGGTCTGCTGTTAGCCATCAAGAAAATTGCCTTCATCTTCCACTGAGAAGATGCTCAGGGATAGTGACCTCATTGCTTTCTGAGGTCAAGATCAAGAGGCAGTCAACATGGTTTCGTAGTGTCAGCTCCACAGATTCGTATGTTAACACGGGCATCAGAATTCAGCAGGCCCGACTTTGAAGACTCCTGCCCTACCCTAATTGTATTAATTTGAGCAAGTGATTTGATGAGCACCTCAGTTTCTGCATCTGTAAATTGGGAATAAAATGAAGATAATGTATGTTCCTTGAAATGTTGCAGGAACTCAGTACCGAGCTGCAATATTTAGGAAGAAAAATGTATACAAAGTTTAATTAATCAGATAAAATAATGGATGATAGAAAGTCAGAATTTAGAGGTCTCAGGGATCACTTCTGCGAGGCATGGAGCGTTATGGCTGAGTGCATGGATGCTTCGCTTAGGCAGCTCCTGGCTGTGTGGTCCTGGCAGGTTACTCACACCTGTTTCCTCATCTGTGAAATGGAGATCGAAACAGTACAACGCCATGGGGTTGTTGTGAGGTGAAAAGAGATGAGGCAGGCAAAGTTCAGTGATCTGCACAGAGTAGGTGCTTTATAAAGACTCTGATGGTTACGATGGGGAAACTGAGACCCTAGGAAGGTAAATGCTTGCCCCGCAAATTAACTGTAGGGAATGGGATATAGAATACAGGCCGCTTGATTTCCAGTTCACGCTGTTTTTCCTCACCTGTGCAGCCTTGGGCAAGGTACTTAAAATTCCTAAGATTTAGTTTCCCCATCCCTTCAATGGGAACAATTCTTCTTACCTCTACTAATAAGGATGTGGAGGGAATTTAAGGAGTGATTCAAGCCACACCCTCAATTGTTAGTGCTCACCAAACAGTTAGTTGCTATAATTGCTCCTTCTCTTCTGATTTGAAAGAGAATAGATTTTAGGAACAAGGGTGAGAAAAATGGGAGGGAACTTTACTTCACTGCTGTTTGCTGACTCAGAGAACAACCAGTGGGGGAACACTGAAGGCAGAAGAGAAGCAATTGTGAAGAGGACAAATCCCAAACTGAAGAAAGCCATCCAGGAAAAACACACGTGAAGGACTCTCATCTTCCAGACTAAACAGAATTCTCCTTGAGGCCCCACATCTAGAATAAGTGTCTTAGTCCTTTGTGTGGACTTCATTCCCTTTCTGATTCTAGAAGCTTCTGTCAGCTCAAATCAGAAGCACTTTATTATAGTTCTCTGGGGCAGTGCCAAATATCACTGTGAGAAGAGTGCAGTATTTGGAGCCTGGCTACTGGGGCACCAGCCCCAGACCTGCTATTTCCCAGCCTTGGGCAAAGTCTAGCCCTACCTGAGCCTGTCTCTGCCGTTGTAAAATATGGATAGCAGTGCCTGCTGTCTACCCCATGAGGTGCCCCACACACATAAAGCATTGCTTGCTTTCACTATCACTGCCTGCTCTGCCTGCCCCCCCCCCCATCAGGAGGAAACGAGAAACCTGCCAAATTTCCCTATCTTCAGCCCTTTATTGGAGAGGCAGCAGCCTTCTTTTCCATTTGTGGTCCTGTCGGGGGAGGAGGGTGATAGCAAAGCACAGGAAGCGGCTGCTAAGGCTGTTTTACGCCAGAGGGAGAGGGGTCCGTTACGGGGCCCGTGAGCTAAAGCCATGTGTGTAAAGCCGAGGAGGCTGCATCAGTCCACACAGATCAATGTCAGCCTCCCAATGGCTTATGAGGCCCAGAAGGTCAAGGTGGCGTGGACAGTGTGGCCATCAACAGCACCATTTTCACTTGCTCCCTGAGTCCCCCATTCCCCCTGGGGATTGCCAGAGCGGAACCAGAGTCCCTCATAAGACTGGGCGGAGGTGTTGGGCAGATCAGCAGCCCCCCCACCCCCGCTTCTGCCTGAGAGGTGGCATGTGTATGTTTCTGCACAAGTCATGCGCTTTAAGTTGGGGAATCCTTTCATTTCATCATTTCATTAAGGACAGTTTCATTTTTTTAAGCGAACTTCAATGACAGGACATACTCTGCCCAGATGGGTCTGCATTTGACTAAGAGAAAACCATCACGCCCAGGGCAGGGTGAAGTGTTTTATTTGTGTTTCTAAGGCAGCAAAGAAAGCTTCTGAGAGAAAAAAATATCATAAACTTTAAGGAAATCACGTTTCCTACCCTTCTTTGGCATTTATGAGCAGGAAATTTAGAAGCGCAGAGATGAAGGCCGCGGTGGTGAATGCAGTCTCGATGATAATCAAACGCAAGAACTCAGAGGTCAGACTTCTTGGAGTGGAGGCCTGGCTCCATTACTTACTAATTTTAATATTTGGGGAAAGTCATCTTATTAAAACTGTTATTCTAATTCTGGTGGTAAAGGAGGAAAAACAAAGACATGATTATCCATCAATTAGTGCAGGGTTTCTCAGCCTTGGTGCTTCTGACATTTTGGTTTGGAGCATTCTTTGTCGTGGGGGTTGTAGGATGTTTAGCAGCACCTCTGGCCTCTACTCACTAGATGCCAATAGCATCCCCCAGTCGTGACAACCAAAAATGTCTCCAGCCAAATGTTCCCGGGGTGGAATGGGGGTACTACACCGAGTCAGGGCAAAGGGAGTCCTGATGTCCAAGAGTCTCGCTGGGGCTGACTTGTAAGTGGTCCCCAACGTCCTCTAACCCAGCACAATGTGCAAAATAGCGAGACAGGGAAGGAAATAATTGTGTATGTCTTTGGACTCTGACCACCTCCTTTGTGAGCAGAGGTCGAGGTGACTGGGCTCCATCCAGACTACAGAATAAGAAATGATACTATTTGGATTATTTCATCAATCTGTGCCAAGGACTCTTCAAATCTAGTTGGCTTAATGGGTAACATAGTTGATATTCTGTAAAAAGACCCAGCGAGTTCCAATCCATCCTTTTCACACAAAGGACTTCCGCAGCCACAAGTATCACTGGAAGTGCAGTTATAAAAAGGAAGTGGAACCTGAGAAGAAGAAGGCTTATCTCTGTTTTCTGGTCACCCCCGTTCCCCCCCGCACACACACTTGAATACGGAAGGGCACTCCTGCCTGTGACACAGGCAGTGCTTGCCAAGCCCGGTTCTCACCACGCCTACGGAGGCCAGGGATCATCTGCTAATCTGTGGGTGTGGAACGGGGCCATGTACATTTTACTCTCATTCTCTGCTGCTCCCTATAATTTTTAAAGTGTTCTTCCCCCACCCCACATCCCTCCTTATCCTTCAGTATCATTTGCTCATAAAAATGCAGTCTTAGAGCTGCTACTTATTTATGCTTCTCTCGGGATCTTTCTGGGAGCCCTTGGTCTTGAGATTGTAAAACACTGTTCTAAAAGACTGCTGTATATACCATGAAGCCCTGAAGAGGGCAAAACTTGAGGAAAAGGCTTCTCTGCATGAAAATATTCACACACATTAATTCATTATACACTCGAGAAATGACAAGTTGGTTTGCAAGAATAGTGTAAGATGTTCTCGTACAATTTTACCCATGGTTAAGAGCCTGTTCACTCCATTCCAAGCCCCACTCTAAAATTCTCCTGGATGTCTCACAACTCTCATCCCATCTTTCAGTCCCAAGAGCAGATTTTTTTTTATATTTTAAAGAACCTTTGAGAGTGTCGTCAGCTACAAAAATGCTAGTAGACAATAACGCCATATTGTCCTGTGATTATTCTAACCTGGCTGAGAAGTTGACTAAATTGAAGTGCCATTCAAAAGAACTCTCTGCATCTATGACTGAGCTATAAGCTTGTTGAAAGTGCACACCACTGTTAATTGTCACACGAGATATGATATCCAACCCATGGAACGTCTCTCTCATGGCAGTTGGGGAGGCTGAGGGATTTGAGGCTTCAAGGGGCCAGGAGGGCACTTATCGTAGTTCACGGTATTGCCTGTCGCGTAGGGGGAAGGGGAGAAGGCAAGGGTCTGATCTTGTTCTTAAGCCAACTAAGCTTGGAAACGGTTACTGATTTAGGATTCCCTAAAGATCAACAGCATGGCATGGGGTCAAAAACTGGACAGAAATAGGATGTCTGGCTTCATGACCAAGCCTTCTCACCTTCTTCCCTCTAGTGGAAAACAGACTAGAAGTACTGGGAAGAAGGATAAAAGATAAAAAAGAGAGCACAGGGGCATAATTATCTACTAAATTTAGGATCATCCACACAGACAATCCATGTAATGCAAACTAAAGTGCCTTGGGGGCCTAAATTATCTTGGTTAGTTTGGAAGCTAATTCTAAAATTCCCCAGGTAAGCACGCTGTTTTATGCTTTACTTTGGGCACCTAGCATCTGAGAGGGTATTTCATGCACTTCAGTCAAATGTTAAAGCATAGAAAATAAATCGAGACTTCAGTGTGGTGCACAGAGAGGGCGTGGGGAGGAGGGCAAAGGCTCGGTCCCTGATGTCTGGCCCTCTCTGCCCGGATCCATAAACCCATAACCAACGTCATCCATCTCACCCTTCAGCCTGGGTACAGTGAGTCAGACTCATTTGCAGAGACACAGGCAGCTGCACTAGAGCTTCAACCTGCACATACAGTGAATATGTAGCAGATTTATCATAATTTCCAACCTGCCTGTAACCAGCTGATCAAAAGGCAAGCTTTCTTCTTTGAAGGTTTTCATTTGTAAGCTTCACTGCCCCAAATCTAAAAGGGCGATGGTCCCAGCTCCCAGGACCACATCTCGCATTTGCAAGGCAAGTGCCTTCCTGACCTGGAGTGTGTTCCTCTTATTTATAAATGGCTATGCGGAGTTTCATTGTATATCCTGATCCCTCTTTTTTGGTTCACAACATTTGCACTACATATCAGCACTATGGGACAGAGGAATTTTGTTAGCCTTGTAGAGTTAGTGTTAACCCAATTTCACTCTTCTTTTTCTCCACAGACTTTTATACAAAACCCAAAGTGAATGCCTCAGAAGGGGTATTGGTAGGTTTTATTGGATCAAAGGGCTGTCTCGTAATAAAGAAACCATACACAGAGATTTCCTGAGTGCATTTAAAAAAAAAAAAAAGGCTTCTCATCAGCTCAGGTAGAATGACACGCCAATAAAAATGTTTTGGCCAACCACGGTTTTAGAAAAGTGAGTGCTGATTTCAGAGGATGGGTTCATTTTCAATTTTTCAGTTTCCCCATTCTTGACAACATTCCTCTAGTGACCCAAGTTAGAAACCTGAAGGGCATATGAGATATTTCTGTCCTCTTCATCTCCACAGTCAACACAAGACAGATTCTGTCACAAATCTTGTCTTTTAATCTTGGGAAGAAATCACTCACAGATTTACCCTGTTTCTCTAATCTGGGCCCTCACCAACTCACACACCCACTGATTATTGCCTGAGCCTTTTGGAAAGTCTCCCCTAGTTCCTTTCCCCTTTACCAGTCTATATAGCATCCTCAATTAATTAGCAAATAAATATTTATAGAGCATCTACGAGGCAATTGACATATCATGTCATGATTTTGTCATATTACACTCCCATTTATGAACTTAAAGCACCTCCCTATTGCCAAATTAATCGAATTAAACCTCCTGCCAGATTACTAGGCCATCTATCATCTGCTCCTGCCTTCCCTCCCCCGCTGTTTTCCACCCTCTTCAGCAGGCATTCTTCTCCTGACCAGCTAAACTCAATTCCTCCTCGCCACAGCCTCTTAATTCAGCCTCCCCTCCCCTGCTGTGCGTCCCTCGGGCTGGAATGCCCATTCCTAGTTCAATTTCTTTCCATTCTCCCAGGACTGGGTCAGCCTGAAACTTCCTCCACCCAGTGCCCCTCAACTTGGGGGTTTCTACTTTCTCTGAATTTCAACAGCCCAACTCGTGTGTGGGTGGGAGCTCTTGAATGAATGCACAAAGAGTGACAATAATAAAAAATATCAATACCTTAAGTTTACATAGAAAGGCTATGAAAAGTTATCATCATCATCATCATCAACACTGCTATCAACTATTTCTTACAGTCGAGAAAAACGAGACCCAGGACACTGGTTCACCCTTCCCAAAAGCACTCAGTTAGCAAGGGTTGAGATCTGAACATAGCTTTCTAAACCAAAGCCAGGGTTTTCTACATTAAATGTCTTCGGTGCCCAGCCAACCCTTAAAATGAGAAGCTGTTAGGTTACGATAACAAATCAGGTTTCCTGATCCAGCTGAACAATCACCCTGAAAGCATCAAGTTTCAATGGGTCCTTGTTTGGGTCTACAAGAATGGAGGCATGAAATTCTGTGTTGACAATGCACGAAAAAGAAAACCTACCTCAAAATTGGTAATCAACTGTCCTCCTTGTGGGTGTCCCCGAACCTTTCTCAGATCCCGACTGAAACTCATCCTTAGAGACTCCACAGTCTCCTTGGCCGCAAAGAGGCTGTGTGGGTTCAAAGAGTCTCTACTACACGTCCCAGTCTTGAGAGGAAGGGAGGCCTGGACTGAATGTGTTGACTTTTGACTTCCTAGACTAGGAAAATCTCAAATGGAACGCTGAGTTTGCTTGAAATTAAAGAATAAAACTTTGTATGATGTTCAAAAGGAGATAGATGTGTTTGTTGGTGGGTATACCTGGGTAAAAAAACAAACAGCAACTGCCTGCCCAAACCATGCCCATTTCTCGATTCCTGGATTCCTCACAGGGTTTTCCAGGCACCCAGGTGGAACCCAACTCAAATTGCAGCTCATTAGCACAGATGAAGAGAAGTTTAAGGGAAAGTGTGAGGTAAACAACGATAATCCTGTTTTAAACAGCAGAAGCAGACCTTTCTGCCTTCCCTAAAACAAGCCGTCGTCTCAGCCTGCCCGGGCCCGTTTTACTATTACCCGTTAATATGACGGCAAGAGGAGATGCAGCTGTGGCCCTGGGGACGGGCTCCACAGTCAGGCTGAACATAATCCCTCACGTAATGAAAAACCTATTTCTATTTCTGAGGCCTCACTACTCTTCATACTGAAGAGCCTTGTGCCTGTCACACATTTATTGAAGCTTATTACTCATCTAGGCAGCGGGGCCCAGTTAGTATTTGGAATTACATTTTAAATCGCAATTTTTCTATTATTTATTTTAGGATTCCAAGGCTACGGTGAAAGCATGTCAGTGTTGCTCTTGATGCACTTTCAAAGGCATAAAAGCCCCAAATCAAAATTCTTTGCTACACAGAGAACCTGTATGCATATGTGGAAAATGGTCAGTCAAGACACCACGGTGACCCACGTGAGCTGGCACCCCCGGACTCCACCACAATTCTGGTTCGGGGTGGAGCAGTCTCCCCATGCAACGTCACAGTCATCTTCCTGGGCCACCGGCTTTACTCCCCCCTCTCACACCATGCCCTTTTCTTTGGCTTTCGAAGATAAATGGATAGTCTCCTTGGATGCCGGGAATGGAGCTGTGAACAGATGGGCTAAAACTGTAGCCTCATCATCCAGCGGAGAAAAAAGGACTAGCTTCATCTAAGTCAGAGGATTATCTGAACTGACCATGAAGCCTGAGCTTCCATTCACTCACTAGGCCAGTGGTGAGCAGGTGGTTCTTTCTTCTATAGAAGCCAATGGGAACTGTAATTCTCGTTAGCTATTCATCTGGCCTCCTTCTCCCTTTATAGTCCCAGAAAAAATATTTATACTGTATATGCTACAGTTACTCCAAAGAATGCCTTCCCATGGTTTTTCTCTTTTGGGCATGCTTGCTTTCTCTTGTGGTACTTAATTTTTTTTTCTTCCTCTACTCAAAAAACATTTTTTTTGCAATTAGGGTCTGCATGCCATTTGGCCTAGCCCATGAATGAACATCAGCTGAATTTGATAGCGTTCACACACTATAAGAATCCTGCTTTTCTGAAATTCACACCTAGTTGGTTTTCATGTTTGGAATCTCTCACTATATTTCCACCAAGAGGAAGTCCAGATCAGCCCTTCCAAGAAAACCCCAGATGTATATCCATCAGGCTAAGTGAGTTTTGAATGATATGACAACAGGTCAAGTGTCCACCCAGTCCACTCTGAGTATCTTCTCAATTAGCTGGGTTATTTTGTTTGTTTGTTTTATTTTGTTGTTTTGTGATACTGTGGGAGACACAGGCACAGTCAAATTTGGGGATAGGGGTAAGGCAGCAGTGGGGTGTGATGAAAAAAGAATTACAAAGGGCGTGGGCAAAATTAGCAAGGTTCTCAGACATGCAATTATGAGAAGAGTTCTGGCTTAGCTTTCGTATGATCTGTTTTTTTATTTTTCTTCTTTTTCGTCTTCATGTTTTGACAGCATTCTCCCTGGGTGCAGTACACAGCCTGGGTGCATACACAGCCTGTTTAATAAATCCCTTAGTCATACAAACATGACAGACAATTCTTTTTCTTCCTTCAGGATAAATTTAGTCATAGGTATTTCAGTTGGGTCCGCTCTCCAATTTGCCTCTGACATTAAAACAAGCCATCAGTATTTCACTACAATACGGATCGCACTGCTGGGTCAGCTGACCTTTCTAAAAGTCTTAATTCCTGTCAGTTTTTAAGAGAAGAACAAAATACCATGCAATCAGTGTCCAGTGTCCTTACAAAAGAAATAGAGATATTTCCCCCCAGACAGGGCCGAGAATATGAGTTCTTAGGCAGCACGTTCATCCCAACGACCTCCACCTACAGAGCTAAGGTGGAGGTGGGGAAAGAGGGGGAGTAGAGTTGGGGAAAAGATGAAGATGGGCAGACCATTAAAATTTTTAAAAGCCTGAAATTAAATTAACTGTAATGTATATATTTTCCATTTAAAAAATTAAACTCTATGGAGCAAGATACATCTGGACTCCCCCCTGCCCCCATACTTAAAGGTGAAATGTGTAGAGGAGGGGAAAAAAGTGGTGACATCTTTATCTGTGCAAATGCAAACAAACATTGTGAAAGACTGAAGTGGAAACAGGACCGAAGTTGATTTCCTTAAAGTCAGACCAAATTTATCTGTCAAAACATTTCATTAAAATGTGCACATATTAAAAAATTGTTCCTCACCAGAACATTTGGGACAGAGTCTATGGCAGTAGTGGTGTGTGGGGGCACCGTTTACACACGTGCCAAATAGGGGGCTGACCTCCCTCCCCTCCTCTTCACTGCCCCACTCCCCTACCCCACCGCCACTATCGCCACCAGGGCTTGCGTAAGAAGAGTGTCTATCAGTCTGGGCATGTCTGTGTTCCATCCTAGACCAAGACTTGCCCAATTAGGAATTAGGAAACTTTCCTAAATGCTAGAAGTCCATAAATACACTGAATTCGATTGGGAGCTAAAATTGTAGGGTAATCTCAAATATCACCACTAGATCTTCCTTTATGCCACAGAGATAGGCAAAAGAAGGCAGAGAAGGGATCTGGTATAAAATAATTCTCCTCCCTCATGTTGATTTTTGATCAAGATTGAAAAAAAAAAAGACTTTAGAGAATGTCTTTGCTTGATTCAAAAGCAAATACCCTGGCTCCCTGGCATCAAGAGTCATTCCAAAAACAACACCTCTGAAGATAAAACGTGATTTCTAACCCCCAGCTTTCAATGCTCTCCTAGGAACCAGCACAGACATTCATCCTTTCCATTTCTTTCATCATTTTCAGTAGCGAATATCGCAGTGGAACTTCCGGGACATCAATTAGACACACAGAAGATAAACCAACCTTAGTGAGAAATAATTTTATAGGAGGAGGTAGCGTTAGAGCCCCCCCACCCACACTTACACACTTTATTTGAAATATAGATTGATATTCAACATTAGACACATTACTCTCATCTATTAGGCAAGAGCCTGCCATGTCTATAAATTCAATTTCCTTTATCATGGTAGCTTTCTGGTTTATTTGGATAAATGTTGAGCTGTCCACTGTTATTTATGTACGCAGCTCATGAGGAAACCAACAGTTTAATGATGTAGGATGAGGTGGTGAAACAGCACCTCCAAGCAATTCTCAAGTATTGTTTTACATCTCGTTACCTTGGCTGGACTTACGGGTTTGGGAAATTGTGCAGAAGATTACATGTACTTTGGTAAGCTGGGGGTCATTTTTTTCACCATCCTTGTGTCTAATTAGTCCATGTTTTATCCTGCTTGATATATGGCATTTCATAGTTTGTGTGGCTAGCTAATATTTCTAATTATTCTATTTACAGCTTCTTATGCCTTTTTCTTATTTCTTGTCTTAATTTATTCTTAGTATTTCTTCTACTTTCTTTGGTCTTCTTTGGCTCTTCACTCTTCATTGCTGTGATCACAAGAAGTAGAAGCAGTCCAGTTCTTGGTTTAGAAACTTCACAGTGTTTCAAGTACAGTCAGGAGGAGATGATGCCTTTCATTTGACAAAAACAGATTGGACAAAAATAGGCACAAATCTCCTTCAATTTCTTATTGTGTCATGGTTAGAACACTCCACATTTCTAAGGGCAAAAAATTGATGGCTGACCATTGATTCATACCAACGAGTTAATAAAAAGCTCTTAAATATCAAAGGTTCTGTTCCCTGATGGATCTGGGAAAAATGAAACCCAGATGCCTTCTATCACTGTTGTGGGAGCCCGATTAACATCATGGCACGGGTTGTTTGTTGCAAACATAACTTACTCAGGCGCTCTGTGCTTTCCTATTAACTATACTGTTTTATGGGGTTGCTTACTAGACTCTAGATCTAGGAAAAGATTTCAGGTAGAAATGTCCTAGATTCTGAGACTGGTCAGCAGATTCTAGCATAAAATGTGACTGGCCAATCATGCCCCTAAATACAATTTCTTGCCCATTGGAAAAACCTAAAATTAATATAATAAATGTAATACATTTTACATTAATATGTAAAATTAATATACAAAGTTACATGATTTTTTTTTTAATGGAGAAAAGAGTCTTTCAACCACAATTCTCTGAAGATTCAGGAAGTCTACAAATCTTATTAAAAGAAAGTTTAAACACATGTACTTGAACTTAGCTAATGCCCAGAAGTCTATGTTTGTCAAATTTGGGGCACGAAGTCACTTTAAAACCAGTTTTGAAAAATGCATCTAATTCAAAGGCATACTGAGCCTCCTTGGAAGATGTCATCTTGTTTATGATGGCCTGAAGAAGAGAATGCGTTTGACATACTGCAACTTACCTTTCCCTGTGGACCATAAGCAAGTCTAATGTAAACTTCATTAACGTGTCTCTAAAATGTTCACAGTGTAATATAAGTAAGGAAACTGATAGAATTGCATCATGACCGCGAAGGCAAAAGCCAGGTTACATGCCTTTCTTTTCTAAAGATTGGGGTCCCTAGAGGCATACCTAACATGTTTGCACAAATCTCCTCACAAATGACGGAACTCCACTGAAAACCCATCCCCAGGGAAGGGCCTTCTCTAACTGCTGTGTGAAGAAAGTCATGATGAAAGAAATGCAAAGGCTGGAGGCAAAGCTGATCCTCCCTTCTCATCCCCAGCTTTAGTTTTTAGGCAATAAAAGCCTTTTCAAAGATGATACATATTATATATCTTATCAATTTCTTCCTCTTTCTAAGAACAAAGGACAATATTTTCTTTGGCGCAGTTCTTTTCTTATCAACACATAGCTTAGTATTGTTATAGTTTCTGAAACAGTCTAATATTTACATATTTAAGGCTAGAAGTTGATAATATTAAAAATGAAATTAGTGGAACATGCAATGCATTATCTTCTTTTATACGGTAATATTAAATATGTTAATACAGTTGATGGACCATTTGCTCTCCTAATGCAGAGGATTTTATTATGAGGCATCAATTTAATAAATGATTGATTTGATGAGAAAAGGGCTCAGGCAAAATTTCTGGTATCTATTCTTAATACCCCAAATATGAATTTTCTATAAAGGAATTTTCAATGAAGGACACGATAAGTCTGTTTTAAGGTGACCTTAAGAGAAATAACGAATGTTTCAAAAGTTCGTTTTTGGGTCAAGTTTCTGTTGTACGAGGCTGCAAAGCTAAGCAGTGCACAGCAGAGCACAAAAGATTGTGTATGGCTTGTGTACACAGACCTAATTCACCATATAATAGTTCCTTTCTCTACTTGGTGCCTTGTAGCAATTGCTTTCATTTCTTAGCACATCCTCATTTACAGAGAAACAGCCAACAGACTTTCAGATTTATGCCATTATTTGCTTCTTCGCCTTGAACTTCAACTAAATCCTGCTACACTTTTGTAATGTGAGTGCGAAATGGTGGCCGTGTGCCAGACGCAAACACTTCCCAGTTTCACTCAGCTAGCTCTCTCGATTTCAGGGAATCACAGATTCCTGCTAGAGGGCTTAAAAGTGGTGCTTACACAGTCCCCCTAACTGTTCCTTTGCCTAAATGCTTTCTAATTTGGAAATGCAATTTGGCAACAGAGGCAATTGCCACCTCAGGGAACCAGAAATGTCCCTTTACATGGGGAGAGCAAGTGAAACTAGGGGTCAGGGATTCTGGGTACTTAATAATGCCATCCACACATGGCCCACCTCAGCCCTAACTCGAATCAGCATTCATTAGTTCAACAAGTATTTATTGATTGCTTACAAAGTGGTAGGCACTGTTCTGGGGGATACAATGACCCAAGAACCTGGATTGTGCTTCTCACTGAACCTGGCCTAGGAGTGTGGTAGTGAATACTATAATCACAGTAACTCCATTTAGTTGAGCTTCTATCGTGTGTGAAAAATCATATAAACAGAGCCACTTTAAAATCGAGCTGGAGGGCCGGCCGAGTGGCGCATTGGTTAACCGCTGGTTTTGGGATGCCAGCGGCCCCAGTTCGGATCCCACATGAGGGCCAGTGACACTGCCCTCTACAGCTAACAACAGCTCCACCTGGAGCTGGGCTGTGCGAGACCCGGTGATGGTGTGGGCTGCAGCCCCTGCTGCAGTGGGCTGCCATAGGCTACAGTGAGTGGCCCGCGCAGCCAGCGTGAGCGGCTGGCAGCCAAGCGTGAGCTGCCAATAGCCTCGGTGAGTGACATCCAGAGGCCAGCGACCGATCTGCCTCATCCGGGAAGAGCGCAAAGATGATACCAACAGTGAAGCAACATCCTCCGCAACTAAACTGAAGAACAAAAAGACAGCAACTTGTCTGTTCCCCTTTCCCGATTCCCCAACGCTGTTCCCCTCCGCCAATTCCCCAATAAAATCTTAAAAAAAAAAAAAAAAAAAAAAAATCGAGCTGGAGTTGCCATCCCAGGAACTGCCTTGTATGTCTTACGCTTCAAACCTCTGGAATGTTAAAACACGGCAGCATAACCTTTGGACTGGGCCTAAAGCAACATGGTGCCCCCAAAAACTGTTTGCAAGGATAACAAAAAAGCAGATGTTAGGACTACTGGACTGACAACTACTGGACTGAAAAATTAAAAATTAAAAATTAAAAACATTCTTTCGAATTAGTGTCACTGTGTTAGCTTATCTACTCCATTAGAAATGTCTTCCTTCTCATAACTATCACTGCCTTTGTCTCCTAATCGGAACACTGTTTGGTTTCTGCCTGAATCAGTGCTTCCCGAATAGCTATTCTTTTTTCTTTTTCTTGGATCTCAAATAAATGCTTGCTGCCTCTCACTTTGGCCTTTTATTTTTTAGGTTATAGTGTGCTACACACCACTGTATCTTACTGATTTAAAGACGTGGATTTTTTCACATTTTCACATCTCTGATATCAGAATGCATCTCTTATTTGGTATTTTATTGCACTCGAGGTGAGCCAGGTATGCCAGTGTGACTGTGGAGCCATCTAGTCACACGGCTGTGCATCAATCCAGGTGGTCTGTGTCCACCTCTTCCCCAAAAGACAAAATAAAAATTGTAAATACGAAGAAATCATGCCATATTTTAATGGGTAACCTCTTCTCCTCTTGGGGATGCATACAATAATGACATTCCCCATATATGATGACATATTGGATATGAAGAAAAGTTGTATCCAGGTAGCATCTCAATGACTCCTTGAACCATCTTTACAAGGCAGGAATTATTCCCGTTTTTATGGATGAGAAAGCTTAGGTGCAGGGAGATTAAACAGCGAGCCCATAGTCATATGGCTTTTAAATATACATATCAGAATTTGAACCCAGGTCTCTCTGATGCCAAAGCCCATGTATGTGCTTCCCTTTCTATCAAGCTGCTTTTCTCATCACCACAGCAAGGCAAGCACTCTGCAGTTTTGTTGGAGCTAAAGCACAGAACCAAACACTTATTTACAGTCCAGTCAAAGTTGTATCCCAAATCGTCATTCATGAAACCAAGTACAAATAAATGAATGCATGAAAGACTAAGGAAGCAGGGATCTGTGGCCTGGGTGACCACCCTAAGTGATCCAGTTAATAAACAGAGTGTGTGGAGAGGAAGATAATAATGTCATAGCATCCCATTCCTGTTTCTAGACTGATGACTGCTAGAGAGATAACTGGTACAGAGAAAGCCCAGGGTAGAGGCCTGACTGCTCATTCAAGGGGTAGACAGGTGGTGAACACGTCCCACTCATTGACCAGGCACAGTCCTGGGCTGGCAGACGATGCCAGGACCCCGTTTCCTTACTGTGGTCCTTGACAGACTTGGGGTTGTAGCCACTCCACTCACTCCTGCCTGTGTTTTGAATTGAGATGCTCTACAAAGACAGGACCAAATGCTGCTTCCTCATTCCCACCCACTGAGTTTGCAGGGTGGGGTGGGGGGAAGGTAGGAAAGCCCTGTTATTGGCCGACTCCCTTGCTATCTGACAGGCGTCTTACAGGGAAAAGCACAGACACCTCAGCTCAGGAGAGGAACTCATCTTTCCTGAATGTCAAACGGGAGATACAAAGGTTGCCACATGGCCGCTAGGTGATAGAGACCTACCTAATGACTTAATTTACTTTCGGTAAATTGACAGACCCTTTGAAATCAGGGATACAATTATGAAATGGCAGCCCCACTGCCAAAGACTCAGCAGCGTGTAAGCACTGACAGGACTTTATTATCTGGTTAAGAGCACATTAGCATGTCTATTAGCTAAAAAGTCTGCCACTAGCATCCTAACAGGTAACATGACTGGCCCACTGACCTACTCGTGGGCGGTTCTCTTTTTTTGTGTGTGGCTAACTACAGGTTTCAACCATTCAGGGCCAGGGAGTTGGGTGGAAATGTTACTTGCCAGACTGTTCAAAGGTAATCATCAGAATTTTGCCCTTTAGCGAACGGCAGGTAAATATATGATTTGGGATTCATATGGGAGGGAGAGGGTTAGCATCTCTCTGAATATTCAAAGAGCAGTGGCTTTGAGAGAGGACCAATATTTATCCGAGGATGAGTCCTCACAAAAAGCACCAGGTAAATGCACTGTTCTCTGCATTTCCTGTCACTTTCTTTAGGTTTTCCCCAAACCTGCTCTATTCAGTGAGATGGGAACACACAAAGTAGCAGCTGAGAACGCAGAATTCATCAGCATGAGTCTCAACATATCAATTTTCAAGTGTAGCAACTTTAAACACATTGTAGGCTTTTGGTTTCCATAGAAAATAATCTCTCATTGTTTTCAAAAGAAACTGAAAGCACCCCAAATTACCACACTTTTAACATCCTGACATGTTGATGGCCCGTGTTCTTCCCAGATCAAAGTGAGAGTGGCAGAAGGCAGAGAGCTGAGCAGCTTACTTTTAAAACATAGTATTTCATATTTGGCAGGAATTACTGTAGCTAAAAAAGACAAGGTGACTTTCTAATATATATATGCACTTTAGTTTGGCAGAGATCTGAAGAGCTAAAAGCTAACTTAGGATGACACAAATGCTCTTATCTTTCTCTCTGTCCCTACCCCCGTTCCCAACCATGCAAGACATTTTTGACAGACACTCAGTGTCCATTACATATGGTCTTTAACTTGGGGTGATAGGCTGAGCCCTGTGGACTCTCACCTTAGAAATTCTAGGATTATCTAGATTTAAAAAGCAAAGTTGTACCCAACAAGCATCTTTCCTCCTTGATGTGGGGTAGCTGTACAAAAACTGCTGCATTTTAAGGAAACTAGATCTACTCACCATTAACCTAGGCCGAGAAAGTGATGATGTCATTCAATGGCTCAGCACTATCACAACCTGCTGGGAACCCTCAGCAAAGAAGGCATCTGGCCCAAAGTAACTTTTAAAAACAGGCAATGCTTTTGCAGAGAAACCTGGAGTAACTGAAGATTGGGGACTAGTGAGCATGTGGCAAAACTGCCAGGCGATTCGACTCCATCCATGAGCCGCAGCACTGTTTAAGGCAGTCTGTTCAGATGGAAAGTTTTATCCTGTGGACGGTTTTTTTTTTTTTTTTTTTTTTTAAGATTTTATTGGGGAATCGGGGGGAGGGGAACAGACAAGTTGCTGTCCTTTTTTTTGTTCTTCAGTTTAGTTGCGGAGGACGTTGCTTCACTGACCCATGTTAGTATTGTCATTGCACTCGGTCGCTGGCCTCTGGATGGTCGCTCACTGTGGCTATTGGCAGCTCATGCTGGCTGCCGGCCACTCACTGAAGCCTATGGCAGCCCACTGCAGCAAGGGCTGCAGCTACACCATTGCTGGGACTTGCGTAGCCCAGCTCCAGGTGGAGCTGTTGTTCACCATCTTAGCTGTAGAGGGCAGTGTCACTGGCCCTCGTATGTGGGATCCAAACCAGGGCTGCTGGCATCCCAACCCAGCTCTTAACCAATGTGCCACTTGGCCAGCCCTCCTGTAGACTATTTTTAACTAAAGGGAAAAGTGGCTTGCTTTTTCTAGTTTGGAGTTTGTGTCAGAAAGTCAGATGTAATTACTCACTATGAAATGGGATTCCAATGTCAGGAAAACGTCCATCACTGCTCTGTTTACAATGGACATGTGGTCGGACTCTTAGCAGTTTGAAAATAACATACATATTTTTTTTATAAAGGTGGAAACACTCTGAGAAGGTAATTTTAGGAAAAGACCAGTACTATAATCAGACAAGGTTTGGCAAACTGTGGCCTAGAGACCAAATCTAGTCTGTCACCTGTTTTTGTTTTTTTTTTTTAGTTTTTTGTTTGTTTGTTTGTTTTTGTGTGTGCGTGCGTGTGTGTGTATGTGTAACAACAGCACATGACCTAAGGATAACCATTACATTTTAAATGGTTAAAAAAAAAAAACCCAAAACAAAACCGAAAAGGATAATATTGAATGACACATGAAAAGTACATAGAATTCATATTTCAGTGTCCATAATTAAAACCTCCGGGAACACAGTGATGTTCATTTATTTACAAAGCTCTATGGCTGCTTTTGTGTTACAAGGATTGGTTGTGACAGAGACTCATGGCCTGCAAAACCGAAAACATTTACTATTTGGCTCTTTATAAAAAAGTATGCCAACCTCTGACACAGAAGGTATTTGGGAAAGCAGGTCAGGAGCTTGAGGAGGAGATGGGGTTCCTGTCCACTGTGCTAGAAGATGATTCAGAAAGGAGGGACGCCAATTACGCACCCTTACTAATGAGGACAAAATTAGAAAAGGCAAATAGATGCTGCAAAAAGGACCATTTGGGTTTTACGTGGTACTTGAAATCTATGACTAACTGTAATCTTTAGGGGAGAGTAGTCAAGAGAAAGATGCTAGACTAGAAATCAGAAGATAGAGGGCCTAGTGTACATCCTGCAACCAACTAGCCATATGACTTTAAGGTTCTCTGGGCCTCGGCATTGATTCTTGTCAAATGATTGTAATCTGCCAATTTTACTTTCTGCTACAGTGTATGTTGGGGGCTGGGGGTATGGCTCAAATTTAATAGTTATATAAACATGCTTTCAATGCAAAATTCTACAGTTCAAATAGAAGTTTCTGACCCGTGATTGTTACATACATGATGAGGATTAAAAACACAGTGTATCCGGCATGAAGCAGGTGAGAAACTCTACGTCAGTGGCATGATTCAGAACCTTAGGGATCTAGAGGGATGTCTGATGTTATAGGCAATGAAAGTCCTTGAGCTGCCCGAGGATGTAAGGCAACTTCTTAAGAGGGAAGCTCTCCTGCCTTTGTTTCACAGCCAAATTCTCCTAAACCAGTTTTCCCGAGGAACCATTAAGGCCAGGGGCTGAGTGATGCCCACGATGGTCCCCTAATGGTTCCTGCAGCTTCTCAAGAGCCATTTCTCGCAGGATGCTTTGTACATGGGGAGAACCTAGTATTGGAAGATTCGGAGGGAAGGTATATCATAAGACTGCTGACCCCGGCTGTGCGAGCAGGACCTGGGGGATCTTCTTTGAGTTGGCAAATGCCTACTTCTCCCAATTTGCAAGAGGGATGGCATTATTCCGCTTTGACACCGACCCACATGCTGGATCTATGGAAGAGCTTGACACGAGGCTGAATGGTTCCCGATTACTCATTTGTGGAAAGTGTCCTCTCAATGGGTTTGAACATGAAAGGAAGACAATTTGATCTATTTGTCACTGTGCCTGGCAGGCCTGGACCCAGTGCCTGTCCATAAACATCCTAGGGTTGATGTTTCAGACCTGTCATGTGTAAATCAGAGTGGGCTCAGGTCTCAAACCCTCCCGGCTCCTGAAGAGGAGGGCTTCAGTTTGTTTGTTGCCCTTCTGTTCTTCCTCGATGCCTTGTTTCTACATAGGCACAACCACTCGCCTCTCCCCAGAGCACTTTTCTCTGTGTTTGCAATGCACTGTTGATGCCCCTGCAGCTTTGTAATTAATAATATACTGCTTTTCATCTTCAAAGTGATTTATATGCATTAATTAATCCTCACCATACTTTGGTGTTTCTGCACATAAATAACCATCACGCTCCTATGTTTTTTTCTTAGGAAACTGAGACTCAGAAGGAACGCAACTTTGTGAAGGCTGCCGGGAAAGGGATCACTGGGGTCAAGGTCAGCGCTCAAGGTCTTGACCCATCACCATCTTGCAACCTGTCATCACCTTTGGAGAGTAGCCAAGAGTAGCCCCATAGCCCCACACTCACCACCATCACCGCCGGGTAAATTGGCTTGTTATATCACGCATTTTTGAGTCATGAACTATTCTCCAGGGTCAAAGCATAATCTTACCTAAAGCATACATAATAGGAAATGATGGATTATAATCTAATAAACCATCCTAAGATGCTCAGGTCCAGCTTCCAGTGACCTCCAGACTGAGGATAAAGATGTTTCCTAATCCATCATTTACAAAGTTACACACCTGATTAAAACGTTAAACTCTCACTATACAGTTTCCCATTTATATGACTGCTCTAAAGAAAGCTATTATATTTTAACTATCAAGCTTGATAAATCAGGCAGTAGCCATCTATCTCTCTGCTGCAAGTGGAAGAGGAGGTACTCTGGGGACGGTATTGGAAGAGGCCGGCAGTACCTCAGTTTCTATATCTGGCTCCCCATGATGCCCACTGGATTAGCAGAACATTAAGCCTGAGAAGTCAGTTCATGGACCCTTTCTGAACTAACACAAAGCCAACTCATGCAAAGACCCCCGAAGGCAACCGAAGGCAATTCAATTGGCTGCCATGGTGCCCCCCTGAACAACCATCGGGGGAAGCCCACAAAACTACATTTAATGACACAAAAAATTCTACTAAACTGATTGAGGGTGCAACAGACACCCCTCTCCCTCTCTCAAGTCAACCTATTACTCCATCCTTCAAGAGGTAAGTGAGAAGCAGACCCGACTTTCAATCAGGGGTGCAGGGGTGTCAGATCTAAGTCCCCATGTAGAGCTGGGGTTTAGAGCACAAAAGTTTTTGCAAAGCCCCAGATAAACATGGTGCCTTTCCCTGGAGTGTCAATTTGCTCACTTTTGGAGAGCATTCTTATGAGATACAACTGGTAACAGATGTAAAACTTATTTTTTCATATTAAGATGAGCACAGCACTATCATGGGGGGTGAAAAGGTCCCATCAGCTTTTGGATAGTCATGGTCTGCCTTGGGCAGGGCCCCAGATCTGTGGGGACACATGGTCACCCTCCGTTGCCATCAGGCCAGCTTGGGTAGAATGGTCTGGGAACTCCGGGACCAGTCCTTCTCTGGCAAGCACCATGTTGGCTACCTGAGGATGAAGGAAGTGTGCGAGCCCCACTCCTGGGGAGAAGGGAGGTCTTATGTTAGGAGGAGGGGCAAAGCCAGAATAATCAGGGTTGTCTTTTTTTTTTCTTCCTTATATGGGAGGGGTTTCAGCATCAGTATTGAGAACTGTTTTGGAGTTGGCCTCTTTTGCCGGCGTTTTATAGGTTTGCTTTGCAACATGGCACAGACAAACTAGGGAAGCCTATCATAGCTGCCCTGAAACCAAGCCAGAGACATCAAGTGTTTCAAATAAACTTTAACAAATGTCACTGAGGCCTCTGTCTGGGCCAGGAGATCTGCCATTGGCAAGCTCAGCTGACAAAGCAGCAGCCCTGGGGCTCTTGGCTGGGGCCAAGAGCTGAGAGCAGGTTTCATGTCCAGCCCAGGATGCTCATCTGCATGTGGCACCCTGCCCCTAAGTTCTGGGAATTTGCTGCTTTCCATAGTTGGGCTGCACCCCAAGGATGCAAACCAACATCCTTGGCCTCGGAAGGACGATACCCCAGCAACGTCACCAGTCTGCTACCCTAAGTCATCCCCTGAGTTCCCAGAGGCACACCTGGCCGGGAAGGTGAACCTGACTCAGACTTAGTAGTAACAGGTGGTGAGATTTGAGTGAAGGCTGAAGGGGCAGAGGTGAAGGAGGGGGTGTGGGCAAGCTCCACCATGTCTGGGGGACTTGTCTGGGCGCTCAAGATTCGCAATCCTGGTTCTGTTCCTCAGCTCGAAAAATAAGCTATAACAACTTTGCTTTCCTTCAAATCAAGGTGTCTCCAGGTATGCTGATCACCACTCTTCTGCTCTGTTTTTGGCGGAAGTTCACCAATGCACATGAATTTCAGAGCACACACCTGGGTGAAATTTCAGTGATACAGCAGACAAAAGGCTACTTTGGGGCAGCCAGTTAGCTCAATTGGTTGGAGTACAGTGCTCATAACACCAAGGTTGCCAGTTCGATCCCCACATGGGCCACTGAGTTGCACCCTCCACAAGTAGCTTGAAACAACTACTTGACTTGGAGCTGATGGGTTAGGTCCCAGAAAGAGACACTGTTCCCCAATTAAAAAATTAAAAAAAAAAAAAAAGAAGGCTACTTTGGGAGTGAGGGATGGTTTTGTGGGAATGACAACTTTCAGCTTATCTCCAAGAAAGACTATTGTAAGGATGCTTAATTTCACATCTGACAAACGTCATTTAGAATCATGAAGAGGAAACTCACCAGATCGAAATGGTTTCCAGGAGGGACAAATCACTCCCATCTGTCACTGATTTCATCTCTCAAGATCCAACAAGCCAATTGTCCAGGCAACAGAGGGCCTCTCCCCCCACCTTCTCCCAGCCAGGGGCGGCAAGCGGGCTGCCCTGACTTACCTATGAAATACGCCAACAGGATGGCCAGGAGCAGGGCCGCGGCGATGGCGGACAGGGCGGCACATTTCCAGCTGCAGTATTTGGAGGGCTTCTTCAGCTTGAAGGCCTTCCTGGAGAAGGTATTCCGGGGCAGCAGGCGGGGTGGTGGTGTGTAAACGGTTCCTGAGGTCAAAGGGTATCCTGGAGAAGAGCTGCTAAACAGGGGCGTGCTTCCAGAAGAGGTCTTAAAGAGAAAGTGCCTGCCAGGAGAAGGGAAAGGGTCAGATCGACCTGGGGGGCCCACGAGGAACACCCAGCTGCCTTTTCTTTCACTCTGCCTTATATCTTCCAGGGTGGTCCTAGCTCACCACCCTCCCCTGCCCATCATGGACAAAGGGGTGAACACTACGTGTGATGGTGACACAAATGAATTCCACAAACTCGTATCGCTATAAGCTTTCATGTGTACATCACAATTTTGTCTTCCACAGGAATCCTGCAAAGTGTTCAAAGCAAATGTGAAGACTGAGTAACTGTTCATTACTCGGAGATGACTGAGAGGATGCATTAGAACTTACTATGCAAAGGCACTTGAAAGATAGTGTCACGACTACTTACAAACTAAACATTATAATATCGCCATTTAAGATGTGAGAAATCAGGCTTGGTTAAGTCAAGTAACTGTCCAAGGATTTAAACCCTGAGCTCTGTCTTATGCTCAAGTCTGTGCTCTTAAGTGTCACCCTACCCTTTCACTCTTGAGCCTCCTTCCTGGTCTGTTTCCTGCTTCCATCCTACTTCTGGTTCTGAGACCACCTCTCTAGGTCATGGGATCCTGGTTCCTTCTTTGCGAACATCTGTGCCCTTGGTCACTAGGGCTATGGTGTGACAACGGGGTCAGGGGGTCTACTGTTTACCCCTCATATAACCCTTCCCAGGAGACTTTCTTCAAGGACACTTCAAGGATCATTGATACTCTGACAGTAGGTTTTCTCTCTTATGTGTGCCATTCATAAGACTTCAAATGTGACCTGCCACACCTTGTTTAAAATGATGAATTGTTTTCCAGGAAATATACACTAGTGGACTTTAAAGTATGCGTTAAGTAGAGTCTAGAGTCTAAACAGCTGGGGACTATGTCTTATTCTGTAACCTGTTCATCTTTATGTGCCTAGTACCCAATTCAACACTTAGCATGCAGGGGAGACTTGAGTGAATAAGTGAGTGAGTGGATGAATGAATGAAGCTCCCTCATTGTTCTGTGATGTATACTCAGCTTCAGTTCTAAGAATCCAAAATGTCATATAGGTATTTCCTTTCTCTTGCAGTCTTCAGTAGGTGCAACCATATTATGGATCACACACTATGTGTCACTACAATGCTAAATGTTTTCCTTGCAACTAAACCTCACATCAACCCTGTGAGGTGGGTACCATTATTACCACAGGTTTACAGACAAGCACATTGAAGTTCAGAGTCAGCAAGCCGGGTCACTAAGGCTCACACTCCAATCTGCCGGACTCTAAAAGCCCTCATTGGACCTACTACACTACACTGCCCCTGCATATTGGGGTTAGCAGGCTTTTTCCCAACAGGATTCCCAGGCAAGAGCGCTGTCATTACAAATATTTATATCTTGCCTGCTTCCAGACAAAAACCTTGAAAGTATTTTAATCCCTGACAAAGATCAAATGAGCCTGATATGACTAACAAGCATGTCAGAAAATGAGTATCTGATTAGTGAATTATTGAACATGGTTAACATTAAAATAAACAACTGGTGTTTAAACTTTATTTGTACTGTTAAGTGTGTTCAGTGACCCTGAATAAAACCAAGAGGTTTGATTCCATAAATAAAAAGAGGTTTGTATTCCTTGTCTAATAGCTCTCTTGGAACGCTGCAGGTTAAAAGTGTCTTTTGGAAGAAGCAGCAGTAAGCGTGGTGTTTAAAGGCAGGGTTTTGGAGCAAGATACACGGGGGTTGGAGTCCTGGCAGTGCCAATCCTGGGCAAATAAGCCCATGGAAATTTCCTAACAATGCTCTGGAGAGCCTGTCTCCTCACCTGTAAAATGCAGGTAAGAACAGCAAGCGTCCCTCATACACTAGCATAAGTCACCGTGAGGATGACATAGGATCATGCAGGAAAAACACTTAACCAAGGGCGTGTCTCAGAATAAGTGCTCCATGTATCATGAGTAACATTTATTATTAACTCTTCAGAGCAACAGAAGGAGCCTGAACCATGAGTTTTAATTTAAAGCTTGACAAATGTCAAACACCTGAAGAATTCTCCAGATCACTGAATAATAGTTCGCCACCTTATAATTAAGCTAGAACATATGCGCACCAGAAAGCCAGGGTGGGTGATGGGCAAACTCTGGGACTTGATTTAAAACGACTTCAAATTTATTTCTTGGACAACTCTCCAAGAGCGAATAGTGAAAATAGCAACACGAATGGAAGCAAAGGAATATAAAGACAATGTAAGTCATCATTAATGAGGATTTAACAATACGTGGGCAGTAGCTCTCACTCCCACAGGGATCTTGTCCATTCCCATGGTTTCAGCTGTCACCAATAGGACTAAAATCTGCAGATCTCCATTTCTATGGAGCCCACCTTCTTCCCTGAGGTCCAGGCCACATTCCCAGTCATGTACCGGGCATCTGTGATGACACTCCACAGCTGTGGTGAATCGTGTGGCATACAGACATTCCACAGCTGGCTGGAACAAGTTACCACCAAACACAGACACTTTTCCTTCCCCTTCTGAAACACCCCCCCACCCCCAACCCATTATTCCCAGCTGCCTAATAAACTACAGTCACTTTCACATCCTCTCTCCCCTCTCCTTCTCCCATACAATGGGCTAAAGAATTCCATCAATTTTATTTCTGAAAACCTTTTCTGCCAAACTTGCCATTCGGCCCTCCTGCCACTTTTCTTTCCAAAACATAAATGCCATCGTGCCCTGGCTGAGAAATCCCTGCTGATCCTCCAATGCCTAAAAAAGAAAACCCAAATCTCAATACGGGACCAGACTTTTTACAACCACTACTCAATTTTTTTTTATCTTCATCTCTAACCCTGTGCTCCCAGCTCCCAGGGACTCTACACTTCAGCCACAACAAAAGACACATCTTTCCTTAACCAGCCTGTTCATGCTGCCATGCCTTTGTGAGTAATGTGCAATGCTCTTTGGAATGGCTTTTTCCTATGCTTCCGCACCTATCCCCACCCCCACACTGGCCAAATCCTGTTCACCTTCCACCTGGGAAACCTATTCCAACATCCTCCTCCACCCCCATCACTTTGTGTACTCAAGAATCTATTCATACACTTGGTGTAATATATATATTAATATAGTAATAATCTTCATATTAATAATTAATGTATATTCCCCAAATCAAATTGTGAAATCCTGGACACTTGATACTGGTAGATATTACTCTTATTATCTCTAGAGCCTAAGCATCAGTGCCTGAACATCAGTTATATTTGTGGACAGAATTAGTAAATTAGAAACAGAAATGGTGTAGCAACACAAAAGAAATCACAAGATGAAGATTAACAAGTTTAAATTTGCTCTAATGTTATTTTTAATGCACTCATTTATAAGAGTATAAGAAATGGTTATTATTTCTTATGGATGGGATTGCTTCATGAGATCCTAAAAGTGAGGGAAGGAGGGAGGGAGAGGGAGAGGGAGAAGGAGAGGGGGAAGGGGAGGGGGAAGGGGAGGGGGAAGAGAGGGGGAGGGAGAGAGGGAGGGAGAGAGAAAGAAAGAAAGAAAGAAAGAAAGGAAGGAAGGAAGGAAGAAAGAAAGAAAGAAAGAAAGAAAGAAAGAAAGAAAGAAAGAAAGAAAGAAAGAAAGAAAGAAAGAAAGAAAGAAAGAGAAAGAGGAATAAATTCAGGCCCTCCCAGCGCCCACAATGCCTTGCATGGTCTGCCCTCTGGCCACCTCTCCAGCTGCATCTTGTACCACGTTATCCCCTCATCATACATTGTCTTTTCGCTCTTCCTCCTCATATTACACCCAACACATTCCTGCCTCAAAGCCTTTGCACCTGCTGTCCCCTCTGCCTGGAAACATCTGCATAGCTTGTTTCTTGGCGTCATTTCACCACTCCGCGTCTGTGTCACTTTTTCAGAGATCTTCTCTGGCCCCCTCACTTTTTTCCGTGTCGTTTTTCATCTCGTTATAACTGCTTCATTTTTCTTCATTACATATGTATGTGTGTATTATTTATTGTCCATCTCCATCATTAGAACTGAATTTTTATGAAGTTTAAAATAATCAGGTGTTTTGTCTGACTTGTTCAACGCTCTATCCTAACATCTGGGATCAAGAAATCCTCATTAAATGAATGACTACAACCTTTCCAAGGCCAAAATAATGAATACTAAATGGCAGTACTGTAAACATTTTTGTTTTCTATTTTAAAAGTAGGATGGCTTCTGTCATGTGGACTCTTGTTTTCCAAACGGATTTCCAAGTTTGTGTATGGAAAGCGTCTATATTTATACACAAGCCCAGATCTCTCCATAAGAAAAACAACCCATATACTTTCCATCGCTGCATTAACTGTGGCAGGATTCATCTCTCAGGCTGCTCATTGGAATCACAGCGCCTGTGAGGATCATAGCTAAATGAAACTCATTTAGTCATCATATCTCTTCTTTCTAATCTCTGGTGCTTAAAACTATTAAACCAAAGTGACAAATATATGTAGACTCCTGTTTCTCCCACAACACAGTTACATGCTGGTATTACAAATTTTCAGAAGATTAAATTGAGCAAACACAATAAGAAAGATTCTAAAGAAACGATCCTCAGATTGTCCCATAAATACCTGCGTTAGGATTTCTTGAGTGCTCCGTTAGAAAAGTACAAATTCCTGTCTCCAGCCAGACCCAGACTTGTGGTCTGGGGGTGTATCCATTAAGCACCCCAGGTGGTTCAAATGTTCGTTCAAGCTTAAGAAACTCTGTTTTTGCATCTTTCAAATGTGTCTGACTTAGAGAGAACACAAGCTGGTGGTGTATATATTTTTTGAAATGCAAGTTTTGAATGCTGATGTCTTTAGAGGTGAAGTGTCATGGAGTCTACAACTTACTTTCAAATGATTCAGCAAAAAGATCTTTATCTAACTCTCTCTACAGATAGATAAGGCAAATGAGGCAAATGATAGCAATTGTTGAAACTGGGTGGCTATTCTTACGTTGTACCATTCTCCCAACTTTTCTGTATGTGGGAAAATTTTTATTATCACAAGTTGAAAGAAAATGCAAGCTCTGATTCACCCAAGGATTGTTTTTACATACTGCAGGAAACAATGATAAATAAAATGAAGCAAGATCCACAGGTAACAGCCTGGCCAGATGGTCACTGGGAGGAGCACGGAGGCTTAGGGGACTTGATTTTTCCCTGAACTGGTTATTAAGACAGCTCTCCCCCTTGGGGGCACGCTCAGTATGCTCTGATGAATCATTTGTGATGCCCCAACTGAACTTCTGCCCAGCGGTCGGTCATGGAAGTATCAGCTTAGGACTCCAGGCATCAGCAAAAATGTGTAGTTTCCAAATGCACTTGACATTTTTCAAGCACAACTCAATTGCTCTCAGAATTGGCCACTTGTGTATCAGAAAGGAAAGGCAAACGAGGAGTCCAAAGAGCTGTCCTTGGAGCTTGCTATCACTCAAAGGGATAGAGGAAACCAGTCCTTGGTGGCTTACAAAAAATAAAAGAAGAGCTCACACACTTCTTTCCTAGCCATGTGGGTTACTGGGCTCCCCTCCTAGTATGCAGCGTTCTTCTTGGCACAGGGTAGGGGCTCAGAATGGCCATCAAGCTGAGTAGCCAGACTAAGGAAGGACGGTCCTGCTATGTACTCAGCTCTATAACCTAGGTCCCAGTGAGTTCTTAAGAGTACAGCGATCACCACTTCACCCTGAAATATCAATATTTTTGGTAAATGTCACCACTTTCCTCATGCGAGAACAAAACCATTTAATAAAAACCAAGAGAGAGCATATCTAGCAGCCATTTTCCCGGGCATTTTGCAAGACAGCAGAAACATGCATTTGAGGCAGAGTCCTGGCAACCCAGGCCTTTGCTTCAAATTAGTTTAGAAAAGTAAGGGAACACATGTTCTCTGATTAGAGAAACATGGAAGATTCTGGAAAGAAGTCTAACAAACAAGAAACTCATGCACAGCAATCCATATAAGAAGAACCCAACAATTCAAAACGCTGTGAATTTTTATTTTATTCTTATGATACAGAGGAGTGTGACTAGTTGGGAGTGGGTGCTTTGAGAAGTGGAGGTTGGTTTAACCACTTGAGGCCCCAACAAAAGATTTCTCTTCCTTTGTTTTTTTCTTTTTTCCTTTTAGTCAATCACAAGTAAACTCACTCATGAACCTGAAAACCTACCAAAGAAAGAAATGAATACATCCAATCCCTTAACCCTAAGAACCAGTTTTTCAGCTCGCAGCCCATGGGATCCTAAGGGGCCATCTCCCTACGTTCTCAAGCTTTGGCTTCATGCCCAGGGGGAAATCCTAGCAAGCATTTGGAACAGAAATGTACTACACAAATAATTGTAGCTCCAAAGGTCAAGTTTGTTTTTTGTTTTGTTTTTTTCCGCCCTCTCTCTTCCTCTCTGTCTCACTCTGTACCCCCTATCTCATCACAGGTCACCATTCAGCTAACCAGGACCAGTCATAGCTAACAGCGCAGACGAGTTCCCTTTTGCTCATGAAGTCAGCTGCAGGAAACGTTTTCCTTGAAACCAAGCGCGGGTCTTGAACAAATGATCTCAACGCAGCGCCATGTGCAAAAAGCTGCTTTGGTTATCAGGGAGACCAGGTGTCGACTGTTGTTCTACCGAGGAAATTGACCTCCCTCCCCAGTAAATAAACTCACAGGTATTCAGAGTAGCAGATGAAAATATTGATACACAGCCCATTAATCCCTAAAAGATGTTTAATAGCATGACACTGTGGCTGAAATGTAATCAAAAGCCCGAGAAAGGACAGAGGCAGAAAGACACCAGGAGTGGGGGGGCATGGTGATCAGCGAGGGAGATCAGGTGTGCACTAGAAAACGCGAGATTTCATCACATTTCCTGTACCAGCCGTGCCCTTTGAAGCATCAGGTTTATTGTCTCTAGAGGAGTATGTTTAATATAGAGGCAGCCTATAAAGGGTACTGTGGCATGTAAAGTTACTGTAATTAGGTTTTCAGGAGTTATAATAAAACATTTAGCTGGAGAGAGGTTAAATAACCTCCACAGTTTCTGGCACTGCTATTATACTCTCCACTACAAGAAACGGTGGTAGAAGAGGGGAAATGTGATGGGTGGGTTCTGAGAGATACAGGAGATGAGGTGAGAGGGAGGGAAGGAGAGAGAGAGAGAGAGAGAGAGAGAGAGAGAGAGAGAGAGAGAGAGAGAGAGAGAGAGAGAGAGAGAGAGAGAGAGAGAGAGACAGGATGAGATGGGAAAAGCATGTGAGATAATGAGAAAGATGACCTTGGATATTGTGCTGCTCAGCCACTTCTTGAATAGCAACACCAAGTAATCTTTGAAGTGTTCTGCCTTTATTTTCCTGATTGAAAATGTAAATGTACACATTAAAAAATATCAAGTCCATAAATTAAAAAAAAAATAGAAAGCAAAAGTCTCCTATACTCTTGAGAGATAGGCTGGTAAACACTTGATATTTAGAGTCAGGCTTTTTCCCTACATATAAACATTCCTTTATTATTCTTATTCTTATTAATTTAATTATGTTTGAAACCAGCAGGATCCTATCAAGGAGGCAATATTAAGCCTACAGATTCAGGACTTGGGCAACCAGGGTTTGGTTCCTGGTTCCTATCCTTATCACTGTGTGACAATGGGCAGGTTACTTGACCTCTCTAGGTCCTGGGGCCTCACCTGCAAAGTGAGAGAATGCTAGTATTTACTTCACAGGCTTGTTAGGGAGATGGGTGAGTTTATTAACAGAAATGCCTTGTACTGCGCCTGACGTCCAGTGAATGGCCAATAAATGTAGCCATTAATCACTTGAAGGCAGGAATTATGCACATCTTGTTCTTTGGTGGATCTCCTTGACCCAGCACAGCTCATGGAAACCGACTTGTTGAATGAATGAGTTGTTCTAATTAGCACAGTGATAAGAGCATCGCAGGCACCCCCGCCCCTCCAAAATAATTTTATTAGGAAGGGAAGGGGTGATGCATATTACTAATGTGCTTGTGCTTTTCTTCCCGCTGAGGATGTATGTCTGGATTGAGAAGTGAACTGTTGCTTTTAATATAAAACTTTAAAAATGTTTTTTTTTAATTGCTGCTTCTCAAGTTTGAAAACGAAGCCAATAACCTAATTAGTATAATTAAAAGCCCATTTCAGATCATGATTCCCTAAGCTTAGACTCAAACCAATTTTGATTCAGCGAAAAATAGGCTTTCAAGGTTTCTGATCCCTGAACCTTTCAGATCAGAGGGGACCATCACTACATTTGCATATGCCATGAACAACAGGAAAATCCTCTATTTTGCCCTATTCAAAATTTGCCATCATACCAAAAATACTCACAGCTGGAATAATTAGCGACTCAATTTATTGCCTTCCGCTTTGCTAAATAGAAGCTCCTACTCTTGATATTTAAATAGTGTCACACTGTGATATAACATAGCATTTTTCATGGTAAAACTTCCATGTGTTTTTTTTCCCCCAAGAAATGATATACTGCTCAGTGTGACAGCCAAGGTCTGGGGAGGTCACTCAAGAAACCTGCTGTTTCTGAGCAAATCCATTTCAGAATCTTTGGGATGAGATGAGGAGTCTTTTTTTTTTTTTTTTTTTTTTTTTAACCCTGGAGTTGTTAACTTATCGACTTTTTTCAACTTAATTGGTAAGAGTCTCGATATAGGAGAGGAAAAAAAAAAACACCCGAAGATTCTGACTTGGACTTCAAACTTGACCCTGACTCTTACCAGTCACTACAATATGGGAGTGCAGAGACAGTCATCTCAAACAGACTTGCATTCCTGTTCATGGGCAGCCAGAGACAGATGAAGAAGGAATGCAACCATCAGACACAATCAGTAGGAGGGAGGGTTTCTCCCGTCGCGTTTACTGCCTGTAGCATTCACCCAGTCGAAGGACTTTTGAGCTGGAAGGGACCTGAGCAGAGGCCCCTTTATCCTCCTCTGCTCCAGGCCGTTCCATTTGCTCTGTGTGTTTGCTTTTTCTCTCCAGTCAAATGACGAGCTTCTCCTAGGCAGGCCTGAGATATTTTGCTTCACAGTATTTTTCCCCATTCTTAGTCCGTGCTCACAGAGGTCTGCGGAAGGAACACCCACATTACGGGATAGTGGGAAATAGACAGGCTTTGGAGCGGGGCACTTCTGGTTTCAAATCTCAGCTCTACCGGGAATCGTGTGATGTTGAGAAAGCCAATTCATCTCCCTGAGCCTCAGATGCCTCCTCCAAAAAAATGGGTGAATAACAGTATCTATATTACAGGCCTGCTGGAAGAGCTGAACAAGATAATGAATGCAACTTGTGAGCACGAAAGCAGGCCCACAGGAGGTGTTTCATACCTGTCTGTGTAGGATTTCCCCCATGTCCATGGAAAGGATACAATATCTAAAATAGGAAGCCATGAGTCAACCGATATTTACTGAGCACATAGATACAGTGGTGAATAAATCCTTGTCCTCATGTGGAATTTCTAATTGGAGGGACAGAGCAGATAAACAAAACTCAAGTCCAGGTAAAGCATCAAATCCATGACATAATGATAAATGGTGAGAAGTGCCATGAAGGAAACAGTGGACTAAGAGAAAATTCGGGATTACCTGAGTGTGGCCACTCCTCTCTGAGGAGATGATCAAAAAAGGGGAGGTCTGAGGATGAGAAGCAGCTACTCATGGGAGGAATCATGAACAGAGCATCCCAGGCCCCGAGGACGGAAAGGTCTAATTTTTGACGATGGGAAAGAACAGTGTGGCTGGACCACAGTGGTAGGTGGGGTGAATGGCAGGCAGAGATAGGCGTGATGGGAGAACACACTATGCATGCATTTGAGGGCATAGAATCTGGATTTTAGTTCAAGTACAAGGGTTTTAAATGGTGTCTTCTCTTTAAACAAAGGAAGCTAATTTAGGAGTATTCGATCTCAAAAATCACTACAGTCCCCAGGGTAATTCACTCTAGTCCTCTGTGATGAAAAGGCTTGGCTATCTTTTCTGCCCTCTGCCTTGTGGGTTTTGGGTTTTGTCCTGAATAGCCTAGCCACCCCTCAATACTGCACCTATTGCTCTATCTACATTTGGAGGTAGTTAGACATAACAAGTTTAACACGACCAAAACACAACTCTTGATTTTCACTCCAAGGATGCTTTTCCTTTGGGCTTCCCCCATCTTGGTTAAAGAATCATTGCCTATTGATTGTGCAGGTGCCATCCCCAGGAAGCAGACTCTGAGGAAGAGAAGTCAGCCTTCAGGAGGTTTCTTAGAAATGCTCTTGGGAACACCACTTGTAAAGGCATGGAGGACGCAGGCTGTGCAGAGTGCCTTTGGTCCCTCTCCTGGGGGGCTCTGGAGCTAGGAAAGCTCGGCAGACTTGCTGCAATTTGGGCTGAGAAGGCTGGACCTTCAGAACGTCATCTGGACCAGTCCCTGGATGTGGGCTGTCCCCAGGTGTGTAACCTTGGGAGAGGTGGCCCTCTTCAGCTGAAGTTCAGTCCCAGACAAAGAGCTGGCTGAGATCTGTTGGCTGCCAACACTCCTAGAAACTGGGGCAAAATGTGTGCTCCAGGCCTGGAGGGTGGCATCTGCGTGGGTGCCATGCTACCGACCTCACTAAGCTTCACTATCCTTCCTGTTCTTTCCTCAGACCCCACCCATCATCAGATGATTTCCCCTCTGCCTCTAACACATACCCATCTTCTTCTACATCACCTTATGCCTGCCCTACTGCATACAGCTACCTCCAAATAGGTCTCCCTGTTTCCACCTTGGCCCTGTACATCCATTCTCTACAAAAGAGCCAGTCATTGTCTAGAAACACAAATCAAATCGTGTTCCTCCCCTGCTTAAAATCTTCCAATTCCTTTATACTTGGAAGCAATCCTGCTCCCTATCAGGGCCCCCAAAGCAACTCATGGTCTGTCTCCTCTCTCCCCAGTCTCCATTCGCTCTGCTCCTGGGGCTTCCACCATACTTTCTGCTGTCCATCAAAGAGGTCAAGTTTCTCCCCAAGTCTGAAATTTCTTAACTCAGATCTCTGCATGGCTCCTTCTCAGGTCTTTCCAGTTTCCCCTCAAAGCTCACTTTCTCAGGAATGCTTCCTTGATCAGTCCTTCCTATCCCATCATGTTATCGCCCTAACTTGCCTGAGGTTGCAGCCTGGGAAACCACCCACCTCCAATGACTGGCTGTTGGGGGAAGTAGTTGGTGGTATAAAGGCCCTGCCTTCTCATTCGACCAACATTAATCCCTTTGAGTAGCTGTCTCATTCTTTCCCTTGCTTATTGTCTGTTTGGCCCAATGGCCTGTACTTTCCTCAAGGGTCTTCCTCACCGCTCTATCCCCAGCCCCTGAAAGAGTACACATTTGGTGCTCCATCAATTTTTAGTACATGAATAAAACATGAATCAATCTAGATCTAGAATAGTTTATTTTCTATTGCCTGTAGGAAGTGATGAATTTTAAGTTTTCTGTCTGCTTTGAGATGCAACACTTCTATTTATTTATCCTATATGTCCTCTTCAAGGGACGTCCTGTCACTAGATTTTCAAGATTTTGGTAAACAAAAACCATGTTCTCATTATGCTTACACATGGTTATTTTAAATCCTTTGAGAAACCTTTATCTTTCTATTCTGAGGCTGTTAGCATGTTTCCAGAGAGCCTTCCCATTTTCTTGGTCATTTAAGTTGGAATTCTCAACTTTCCAGTTATTCTTGAGGTATGTTAGCCATAACCACATTGATTATATCCACTCAGAACACACATGACTTTGGAAAATAGTGGGATAATGCAATTTTGATCAATTTCTAAGATGCTACTTAGTGATACTGCACATTTTGCAGCCCTCTCTCCCCTTCTTTCCACAGCAACCCAATGGCTGTATAACTTCACGCGTCAATTTACACTCATCTCAGGGCTGGTTCCTGGTTTGTAACCAGGAGCTCAGAGATAATCTTCCCGTAAGTCTGGAAGAATTTTGGGTAAATGCACTTGCTCCTTATCTGTCACTTCTCTGCCCACCTACAGAGCAGTTTATCTTCATGGGTTTGGTATCTCTGCAAACATGAAGATTTCATGGTGCATTTCCTTTTCCAAATCACTTTAAAAAGAAAATGATGAGAATGGTTTTCATCTCTGAAAAACCCTATGTTTACCCTCCTCCACCCAGGGAAGAATCCCTTTATCTCTCCCTGCCTCCCCCACCCCTGTAACAAAGGAGTTCTGCCCCATACACCTTTCTTCATTTCCTTATCTTTTGTGCTTCAGAGACTCCAGGAAAAGTCTGAAGAGTTGCATTTACCAGGATGTAGAACGGGGGCCATGGTGACAGTTTCCCAGATGTTAACATATTGCACACTTGGATCCATTCACCAGTATTAATCAAGTCACACATACTGGTAATTTTTGTAGCGCTTTCCAAGTTAACCATTTCAAAGCATGTTTTAGGGACATTTTTTTTTTTCCCTAGCATCTTTTCACCAGCCTGCCTTGCCTTTCCCTTGAAGAGACGTTTCATACTGAGAGGGCCACACTGATCCTCTAGCTGTTTTCTTATAATTAATTAATCAAAATTTTCTTATTGGGGTGAGATTCACATAACCTAAAATTAACTATTTGAAAGTGTGCAATTCAGTGGCACTTAGTGCATTCATGAAGTTTTACAAGTCCCACTTCTCTTTTGTGCCCCCAAATTTTCATCATCCCAAGAAAGTTCTATGACCACAAAGCAGTAACCCCCATCCTCCTCTTACCAGCAGCTCCTGGTAACCACGAATCAGATTTCTGTCTCTGATTTCCTTCTTCTGAGTATTTCATATATATGGAATCACTTCATATTTGATCTTTTGTGCTTGTCTTCTTTCACTTGTTTTCAAGTTCACCTCTGTTTTAGCATTCATCAGCACTTCATTCCTTTTTAAGGCTACGTGTTTATCTACTCATCCACTGATGGATATTTGGGCTGTATGCACCCTATGGCTACTGTGCATTGTGCTGCTCTGGACATTTGTGTACAAGTACAAACACCTGGTTTTATTCTTTTGGGGAGATATACTAAGGAGAGGAATTATTGGGTCATATGGTAAGCCTACGGTAAAACTTTTAGAGGAAGCATTAGCTGTTTTCTACAGGAAGGAAATGATTGACCCTGAACACCTCAGCAAGGTCAAACTCTGTTTGGCCCTAAACATTATGTTAGTCTCCTTGCATGCTACCCATGTCATGAGCTTATTTGTAAAAACTGTTAATGAATTGCAAGAACAAGAACGATCACCAAGGAGCCAGGTAGCAGAAGTCACAGAAAGAGTAACGTCGTTCCATATCTTATAAACTGTTTTTAACATGCCTAAGTCAACAGTCTCACATTTCCTGGGAAGAGGCTTTGGCAAGAGGCTACTAGGGTTTCTATTCTAGGAAAGCTATCAATCATGACATTTTTAAAAAAAAGGGTTTATTGTTAATGCATATTCTGAGCACTGACTCGGCAGGCCCAAATACTGCAGAACCTGATAAGTAAGGCTGGGTGTGACGAATTCCAACAGTTTAGGCCAAGGGAGAAATTATGTTTTATTTTAGAAAGCAAAATCACAAAATCCTTCTAGAAAGCGTTTGAAGAAATTCTGGGCTTCCTATTTCTGTCATGACATCAGAGAGGGTCTGAAATATAAGCTCTCAAAGCATGTTCTTTGGGTCACCAAGTATATTTGCATATTACTAGCTTTCAGTAAAGAAAGTGGCCCATAATAGCAGGGAAATGCTGGGGTGAACAAAATTAAGGAGATTGCTACAGAGCTTCACAAGCCTTTAATATTTTAAATATCCTATATATCACGGTACTCTATATAATATTTATTATTCTCTTATCTGACCACATGTATTTTATTTATTTATGTATTTATTTATTTTTAGTTAGCTTCAGGTGTACAATACAGTACAATAGTTATACTTTTTACCACTCAAAGTGACAACCCCCTCCCCCAATTCGCCACCCCACTCCTCCCCCCCATATCATACATATCTATTATACTTCCTCTGACTCCCTTCCACAGTATAATCCACATCCCGTGGCTATCTATATATTCAATTACAGTTGGCATACAATATTATACAACCTCAGCTTCAGGTGTACAGTGCAGTGATCAAGCCTCTACTCCATCCATGAAATGATCTCCCTAACTGACCACATGTATTTTAACCCACCCACCATCCTAGTCTTAAAACTGGTGTTCAATGGCACACACCTTTGAGAAGTTCTAATTTAGTTCCCTCTATTTCTGACTGAGTACACTGAAGCCTGGAAAGAAAAGAACAAACCAAACAACCAACAAAACCCAATAGTGATCAGATTTTTGAATAGTGCCTAGAGTTTGGAAGGTTTTCAAGGCCTACACACTGACTGGGTGGAGGAAGGAAGGAGAGAAAGACGAGAAGAAGGAAAGCATAAATCTCTGCTATAAAAATTAAAAAGGACAGATTATATATTTTATGGGATTTCTTTAAGACCTAGCAAGGAAAACAAAACTGATTTATCTGAATTGTTGCATAGCTAACAATTCTTCAGTCTTCAAAGCAATCCTGGATGTAGAACTGGCAGAGGAGAAGGGAAAAAAAAAAAAAAGAAAAAGTAAAAAAAACTGCTATTCTTTTTTGTATATTAGATTTGCTTCTTCCACATCAATAATGTGTAGAGATTTGTAGCATTTAAGTCTGGGGCTCTGTTCTTTTTCTTTAACCCTCAAATAAATGGTGGTTATTTTTAATATACTTTATTTTCTCATTTGAGTTTACATCAGGCCCTCAGAGGCATAAGCACACATAAGAAGACCTATCCAGGTATTTACCCACATTTCTTTATATGTGTAATATCCATAGGTCCAATATTTTCTTCTTACTTAGCACTCTTCATGAAATGATACAAGAGCTCTTCAGGGATATTAATTAAGCTTTATAGCAACCCCGGTGATGTGTCTGCCTGCCTACATATGTGTTAGAAATGAATGCTTTGCTGATGTGTTCCAGTTCAGTGTGTTTGCAGGCCAGCAACATACCCACTGATGATGCACAGAATAGATCCACACATTTCAGTCATCCAAAAATGCCATTCAAAAAGGCAACCGTCATTTAGCATCACCACGTGAATACTGCCATGGCACTTCACGTACTCTGAGCAGATCCCGCGGCAGCATCCCTGTCACAAAACAAGTCCCAGAGAAGCAGGCTCGGAAAGCCTGGCTTCCTTGAAAGGCTCCTGGTTTCTTAAATGCTGGGTTTCCTAGGGCCCCAGGCAAGGCTTTTTAAACATTCAAGTCTCAAGGAAAACTGTCATGCACGTTGGCCTTAAGTACCCAAACAGCATGTCACTGCCATCTTGGAAGCCTTGACGAAGATGCAGTTGGACACGTATGAGGCACAGTGAAGTGAAAGCTCCCTGACAGGGAGGTGGCATGTTAGACTAAAAGGCAGGTGTCCACCTTCAGGCAGTTTTCTTTGCAAGTGGCAGAATTAAGCAAAACCGAAAGGGGAGTGTGGTGGGAGGAGGCTCCCTCTGCAGACATCTCAGAGGCTTGGACTTGAACTGGGATCGCTTTCTGGCTCTCAAGTTTTGCTGGACAAGAAGCTTAGTATAATCAAGTATCAAAGCAAGGTCTGCATTTCTGTGCAGGCAGTGGGGAGGTGGGGCAGAGTAGTAGATGGAGAGGCCAGAGGCCAGGGAGGAGGAAGGTCAGCGTTAGGGTCGGGCTAGGACAGCACCTGCTTGTTTGAAGAGGCCGGACAGGGCAGTGGTTAATGGGTAAACTATCGGCAGGACTCATATTTGGGGTTTAGAGCCTGCTTGCCCTGCCTGTCACCTGTGAAGCCTGGGGCAAATGACTTGGTGTTGGTGAATCTGTTTCTCATATGGAAAGTGGTGAAAATGACTGAAAATATTTCATAGGGAGATTGTGTGGATTCAGTGAGAGATGAGAGACTCAGCACACTCTTGACATTGAGTAGGCCCTCAACAAATGTTGGTTTGTACTGTGATGAAGATAGCTATCAATGAATGCCGTAGGCTGCCTGCTTTAAGTATTGATCTCTTTCCTTTTACTTCCCCCCACTTCCTTTTTCTCTTTCCATCCTTCCTCTCTCTTTCCCTCCCTCCTTCTTTTCCTCAACATGGGATCCTTTGGTGCACTGCAGTGAACTTTTAGTTCTTGTCCATCGAGGTCTTTGCTCCTCCTCCCTGTAAATGTGACCGTAACACGCCTTTGCATAAATCCCTTCGCAGGCTCCCCACCCCACACAGGACAAGCCATAAGGTGCATGGCTGGGCCTAACCTGGGCCATGGGACCGCTCTAGCATTGGCTTCTGGTCCTGGCCCAGTTGATCCAGGATGCTTGTACATTATTGCATTTCTGGCCTTATTCTTTTGCCTCTGCCTGAAATGCCCTTTTGATGGGGTAACTCTAATTTTTCTCTCAAAATGGGACCCAGATACCATCCCTACCAGTCAGACTTCCCTGACCAAGTAGATGTGGGGGTCCCCCACCACCCTGTGTTCCCTGAGTTTACATTCATCTTACATTTTATATTTATACAAACCATCTGCTCAGCTGTCTTTCTCCCACTAGGCTGTAATTCCCAGAAGACAAGGGCCATATCTCTTTCATCCTTTACTCTCAGCCCCTAATAGGACCTCCATAAATACTGGCTGAATTACGCTAAATCCTAAGAACACAGCTGGTAATGGGATTACCAATGGGAGGTGGGAAATACAGAAATCCTTATTTAGCATAAAATCAGAGTTTCAGATAAAGAAACTCTATAAGTTTGGCCTGAGGGCCTCTTATTGACACAGCCCTCACGTACTTATTTCACAAAAGAGGCTGTCTTCCTCGCCAGGTTTTCCAGCCCTTGATCATGACGCTCTTCTCTACAACGATTCTGCTGTATCAGGCATTTCTCTTGGGGCTCAGAAACTTGACTAAGTCATCTTAGACATTCTCATAATATCCCCGTTAGGTAGATAATGGCAAGGTAGATGGAGAGGAGAGGCAAATTCAAACACTGTCAAATTATAAATGAGAAAACAGAAGACAGCAAAGTTTAGATGTTTTCAATCACGCAGGCCACACTGTGCATGGTTTGCGAATATAGAGAAAGGCCCCTGCAGCTGGCAGCAAGGGGGCTGAGTGAATCAGGTCTCCCCTGCAGCGATGCTGCCATCTCACTCTCCACCTGGCATGTAAGAAGGGGTGTTGAGTTTCTAGAGCTTTTGAGTATTATTTAGTACATTAATCCTTGAAAAAGAATATCCTTTCCATTCTGTGTTTAAAATCCAACACCATTAACTTCAGGGCTCTTATTTTAAACCCATAAAAGAAATTCAGGACATAAAAGAAGGAGGAATAAAGAGAGATTGTAACATTTCAATGGAGATGGACACACCGTGGCACAATCAATCAAAATTCAAAATGCACATTATATATATATATATATATATATATATATATATATATATATATATATATCCTTTGATCTAGCAATTCCACTTCCAGGAATGTAACTTTTAAATAAAATCATGTAAGTATGCAAGGAAAGATAAATACACAAGATGCTTCATTAGAGTTTTCTTTGTTACAGAGAAAACCTGAAAGCCATCTTAACGTCCATCAAGAAGAGATATAAATGACGGCATGATGCAGACTTTAAAAAAGAATGAGGTAGGCCTACATGAAATTACCTGAAATGATTTCCACAGTATCTGATAATATGAAAAAGGGAAGTGGCCAAATGTTATGTATAATACAATTGCAAGTATATTAAACTAAAAAAACAAAAATATGCTCAGACATGCATCATCATTTCTGGAAGCCTAAAATCAAGTAAGATTTCCCTGAAGATAGGAATGGAGGGGCAGGGAATATTATCTTTCTAATTGTTGAACATTTTTACCAAGAGAATGCAAACATTTATAGTAAAATAACTGGAAAGATCAAATATGTGTTCTAATTATTCATCTTAAATTCTTGATTATTTCTTCACAGAAGGAAATGGAGATAAAGATTCTGTGCTGGATAAATAGGCATCAAAATACCCCCTCCCTGCAGGAAATAGTGAGGAAAGCATAAGCCCGCGTTGCTGCCCCATTCTGACATTCAGAGCATGCCTGGGTGAGTCACATGGCCCTCACGCTCATGTGTAAAACAGACGTTGGGCCACACTAGGTGACTTAAACATGGATTCAAGTTTGAAAATTCTGCATCTGTGCTGCCCAATGCGTCTCTCTTCTCTTAAAAGATTGAGTCAACTTAAATCCTGTGGACTTTGATTCTCTCTCCTGTTCTGCCTCCTGATGCAGTGGTCAAGGACCAAGTTCCCAAAAGATAGTAGGAACTATTTCTGTATTCCTCGCCAGGAGACCTTCTCTCTCTCTTGCTCCCTCCCTCCCTCCCTTCCCCTTCTTCCCTCTTTCCCTGAAATAGCCCTTCAGCTGTAGCTCTGGAGAGAATTCTACATGTCTCCCATTTCCCCAAACTGAGTGGTACTGTGACTTTGAAGATGCACATAGTAGGCAGGACCTGAGGAGGTCCTCATCTTAACATTGCTTTCATAATTCCAGACAAGGCGGCGATGGGGACCGCTCAGGAAACACAGCATACACATGCTGAATATGCCCTGCCCACCTTGCTCTCACACCCATGCCAATGCCATCCACGCCATCAGACTGACATTTTAGGTGAGTTTAAATGCACGTGCGATTCCTTTTCCTCTTACTTTGCTGAGCCTTACTACTCCTAAAGATGAAACTAATTCACAGGAGTGTAAATAGTAATGGGCATAATTACTGACATTAGGACATGTTGCGTTTTAGGACAAAACATCCTGTCTAATTATATGTAGAACTCTTCTGATGGTACCTATAGAATGGTCCATTATGGAGGAGACTGGCCTCTGCTAAATGTCCCATCTGCGATTTTCACCACAAAGAGGATCAAATGCACTGCTGAGAACAGCAGCTTGGAGCATGGAGTTAAATGTGTCCCATTCATGGGTTCATTTTGAACAGCAAAAACAAAAATTCTCCCAAGTACTTCAGCTTCAGAAAGGTGAAACTGCTCCTCCAGCCGTTTGCAGGAGATGGGAAAGGCATCAAGTTTGCTGGGAGTTAACTTTCTCATCATGAGCCCTCGTAAAGAGCACTGGTTAGTAAGACAATAAATGAGCATGTTTTAATTAGAAAATGTGGAATCCAAGCACTTTTGCAGGAAGAAGACGGAGCTTAAAAGAGACATCAGGAGACTCATAAAAGTTAAAATGCATTAAGTGGCCACAGTGAACTACAAGGTAAAGTCGTGGGACGACTGAGAAGTGAACCAGAGAGGGTGATGAATCAGAAGGGGATGGGAAGGAGTTACTGGAAAGTATTCTTCCTGCTTTATAATGGCATCAGCTGCAAACCCCCTTCTGTGCCCAGGCAATGCCCTGAAATTCCTCCAGCCCTTTCCCCCAACCTGTGTGCCCAGAGGAGAAAATCGCCATGAAGAGGCAATAAGAGAAGGCTGGTAGGCTGGAGTAAAACTAGCATTGAACTTGACCTGTTTTGTTTTTTTTTTCCAAATGATTTCCTAATACTCTTGTGTTTGGTTATGGGATTAACACCCTTCTTCCCCTCCATCAGGATCTACGTGGGCACATGACCCAGGTCTGGCCAAGCAAAATGAGCTGCTCTGCAGGCCTCAGGGACTGTGTCCCTTGTGGGCTGGCAACTCTACTTGAGCGCAGTGAAACTCAATCAAAGGAGAGCTGTTGAAGGGTCAGGAAGAAGGAATCCTTTTCCAGTTGTTTCTAAGCTCTGAGGAAATGGCCTGTAATTCCCAGTGAGATCTCACATAAGGAGGCCTGCTTAAGAAGGATGATGAGAAAGAGAGAAAAGCAAGGCTGAAGGATCGACTCCTAATGCATGAGTTTAAGTCCTTGTACCTGGTTCTGCCAGAATCTTGAGTCTGTCCCTGACCCTTCGCCTTCCAATGTTTCACCTTCCTGACATGCCCAGAGGGGACAGTGGTGTCTATCCCACAAGGATAGACCAGATCAGAGAACACAAGGTCCTGGGCCTGATACAATACTTGGCACAAAGCCGGCACTGAGGAGCCGGTGAGGACTAAACACAGAACTTAAGTGTTCAGTTGTTTCCTGGAAGTAAAAAGATTTTCAATGTGGCCACAACTTCTCCTCACATGGGCTCTGAGATTTAGAAGGCTTCCGCACGTGGCTGCAGGATGCTAACACACAAAGGGAGCAGGCCGAGTCCATGACACTGACAAAACCGGGTGTATGCAGCACTGTCCCATCCCCAGAGGGCTTTTGAAAAATCTATTCTCTTATTTTATGGAATTGGCACGGGTGGGGTAGATTCCCCCCGAGTTCCAGCAAATGCTTAAATGGGCCTAATATCACTTTATGCCTCCTTATCCCATGTTCCCAAGTACAGTAAGAGGATCTGGTTGATAAAAGATTAAAAAGTCACGAAGATTAAACTTTCCATTTCAAATTCTCACCTAAGCACAACAATGCAAAAAGTGCAACATTTCTGAGCTTCTCTCAGTGCAAATAATTTTTAAAAAGTAAGCTTTTTATCATCACATGGTTGGAGTGCGATATCTTTACAGGCTAATTGTTGAGAAATGGACTTGTGGATGCTCATATCCAATTGAAACTTTAACAAATTGAAATACAATTTTAATGTAATCTAACATTAAAAAAAAAGTGTTACTCATTCTCTTTGGAAATATAAGGTGTGCACAGTTAAAACATTGATGACAGGAATTAGGGGCATTCCCTGATGTATCACACAGTTATTCTGAGCCAGACACGATTCTATAAGGGATTTAAAGACACACAATTTGGAGAGCTATGTTTTGTGGTTAGAGGTGTCATGACCTCTAAAGATGGATATTTGCAGATGAGACTCACAGAATAGACCAGATGGTTTGGTGGGTTGTGGAAGGAGAAAACCTATCTGAGACGAAGTTTCTGGAACATTCCCCCACCATCCAGAAGGTGCAGCCCCAGCTGAGAGAACTGGCTGAGTGCCCTGTGACGGATTGCAATTCTGGGGACACAAGGTCCCAACTCACAAAGGCAGGCGGAGGCTGAGACTAATAAATCAAAGGAAACTTCAGAGAAGTTGCAGGGCCTGCCTCCCCTGCCAGGGGAGAACCGGGCGGCCTTATCTGGCTTCTGTGAAAAGAAAAGGATCATTGGGGAGCCAGAATTAGAAAAAGCCCTGCGCTTCATCAAGTCTCTCCCTGTCTGAGCCAGATAAAATATCCTCTGGGAAGGCTTCAGGAAACGCCCCAAGGGAATGACAGTTGGTATTAGCTGAATGGGTGAAAGAACTCAGGCAGAGATGGAAATATTTGGCTTTTTTCAACGATGAATTTAACTCGAGTCTTCACATTTACAGACTGGGGCAGTCTTGCGCTTACAAGGCATGGCCACGAGATGGCCTCAATCCACATTTGGGTCCCCAAGGTCTAAGCTGCAGAGGGACAGCTTTTTTTTTTTTGGTAAGTTCTTTCTACTTAGAGGCTTAGCTGTGGTAACTTGCAAGTAAGAAGTTCTTGTCCCCAGAGCTTTAACAGACTTAACAGGGCTTTAATTTTACAGCAGGAGCCAAATTTAAAAACGGTAGCCTCTCCTTGGGTATCTCCACCTTCAAGAATGCTTCAAAGTTTGCAAACCACGCTGAGAGCAGGCTAGAGTGGTCTTAAATAAGATGCAATGCTTGTTTCTTTCTTAATGCACCTTGTAATTTGCACACGTGCCACAACGCTTTATTTATTTTCTTACTAATGGGGTTGAGTGTGTTTAACACCACAAGCCATAAATTGCAGTGCAGTGGGTTAGACTAGGTTCTCTTTATTTTCCTGCCAATTGTCAGAAGGTGATGTGGGGTATGGGCTGCCCCTCCCAACTGGCTTTTTCTCTACCACCCCACCCCTTGCCTCTATCCAACAACCAACCCCTTGTTTCCATCTGCCAAGTGGGGAAGAAAAAAGACACAGTCTGGTTTCTCATTGGAGAGCTTGCCTATTGAGCAGCTCAGTTATTGAGATTAATAAGCTGCCAGTTTCCAAGGAAGACTAAGAAAACTACAAAATTAAAGTGCATTGCAACGTGAAATGCTGCTGGTGGCCAGGCGGGATCATGGTGTCAAAAAGGCAAGGTAAAGCTATAAAATAAGGCTGAGCTTGAGAGGCTCACCTAAAGGTCTCATTAATTTCCATGTTGCCTCTGATGAGAATTTAGAGGGGGCATAATGTTTTGCAATATGGAGAAATCAAGCTGCCTATTGATTTGAAAAGTGCTTGAATGCATTTTGTTCATTCAGAATGAGCTCCAGTTTGAAACCTCACTTGAAAACATTAAAAAAAAAAAATGGTAAACAGATTACCTTGGTTTAATATTCTCAAGATCAAGCTTATCAGTGATTCTGTCAGGAAATTAATCCTTAGGTAGAAAAATCAATCTGAGAACAAGTTTAGAATAGTCTCCAAGTTCAGCATAGTGAGGATGTTTCAACAATCTTGTTTCTCCGTGAAAACCTTCTTTACTAAAGGGCCTGTGTCTCGGTCCCCAAATATGCATGACCTGTTCAAGTGTCCAGACGACCGTAACATTTCTTTCCCTTGAAGACACAAGGTGTGTTTTCTGAACTTCTGATACCACGTCAGGTTCCTTAGATGGCGTTCACCAAGCCCAGGGTGCCCAGTTCTTTGTCGGAGTGCTTGTCCCAACTTCCTTCTCCCAGGAGGACACTCCAAATATGACCAAAAGGTCCGCCACCAGTGGCAGTCACCTACCAGTCTGGCAAAGCCCCGTGTGGGATGATAAAAACTCTATAACTCATGGAGCTGAAAAGGTAGGAGTGCTTCTGGTTTCTGGACTGACAATTTGCTCTCCCGTTTTATAATAGGCGGAGAATTAAGCCTCTGTAAACCAGCTCACACGTATCCTGTGCTGCCACGGCCACGGAGCAGCAAGGACTCCGATGTCCCAGCCCGGGTTGCCACCAACCCCGCAGAGCTGCCAAAGAGAGTCCCTTCCAGCTTGCCTGGCTTATGATTTTGTTGGTGACTAAGTCTATAGCCAGGAACAGGCTGGCATTCATCCCACAAGTGATTTCTTGCCTTACGTCACTTAGAATGCATCAACTTCATCATTTCCATGGCCTGGGCAAATTAATTTGTTTGTCATCAGGATAAGCATAATTTTGTTTTTATTTTTGTTTTTTCTAGTTCCAAAGGCGCTGTCATGTTATAGTTAAGAACATGGCATCAGGTTTGGAGTCCGGGAGACCCAGGGTTAAGTCCCAGCTCTGCCACTTACTATTTGGAGACAGGTAGGTCACTTAACCTTCCCAAGCCTGTTTCTGTTTATTTAAAATAGAGATAGTGACCTATATCTAACAGAAGGGCTAGAAGAAGTAAATGGGATCATGTACATAAAAGTAAAACTAAGTGTCAAACAAAAGTATCTGATAAAGAAATGTTGCTATTTACAGACCTGTAGCATCATGTAGAATAACTGTTACACCGAACAAAATTTCTGGAGGTTGTTTTTTAAGAGAAAAATCAATTGCTGAGAGCTTCAGATGCAGTAAGTATGCTATTATTTGTCAATGCACGAATTTCTGCATTGCAACTATTCTTTTTGAATCAAAATAAACCTGGCCAATAACAGCTACACTTACTTCTCTGGTTGCATCATAGATCTAATATGTCTAAAATGGAACTTTTGTTTTCTAAATGACATCACTATGCATCCAGCCCTCTAAGTCAAAAAACTGTCGTTTGTACTCATACCGACCCAACCCACAGCTGTGCATTCTAGTCATCATTAATTCCTACTGATTTTACCTTCAAAATATACCTCCCATCTGTGAGTTCTCACCTTCTCGCCATAACTACTTGAATACTGTAGTTATGGGGTCCTAATGGAAGCCACACCCCCTTTTATCTTAAGCATCACAATAGTCTCAAACTGGACTTTTAGTCTTGCTACACCTTCCATTCTACTCCCCGTCTATTCACCACCTGGCAGCTACCATAATTAAAAACAAATTAACACTCTGCTATTATTTTATTCTCCTGGTTGAAATGCTTCAGTGGCTTTTCTCTGTTTTTGGAGGAGAGTCCAAAACCTTTAGCCCATTTCCAGCCTTGTTCCATCCTGCCCTTGCCTGCCCTTTTTAGTTTGCTTTCTCTTCCTGGCATCTTAGTGTTTCTTTCCCCAGCGGGTTTTTTTTTTTTTTTTTTTTTTTTTTTTTTTGCCACCTAGAACATACTTTAAGTCTAATTAACACCTACTCATCCTCAGGGCTCCGCTTAAACGCCAATTTCTCATGGGTCTGGTTTCTCTATGCCTCACATGGCTCTCGACTACATTTGTCACCATAGGGGCATGTGTCTAGTCATTTATTCAGGGTCTCTGTACATTCAGCCTGAAATTTCTGTACAGGCAAGGATTTTTGCTCTTCATTGTTAAATCTTTGGTGCCTGGCACGTGGTAGGTTCTCATAGATGTTTCTTGGATGAATAATAGATGACCGTTTTTAAAAGCAAGTTGCAAACTTGTTTGTAGCTTGAGGGTCTTGATGGTTAAAATTAGGGCTTCTGGTATTTCAGGGCAAAAGTAAACTCAGAGGGAAGTTTTGTCCCACTTAGGGATTCTCTTTATTGACCTGCTGCCGAAGTAGATTCAGAGAGAGAAGCTTGTTTCAGCAAAATGCATAAAGGAAGAAAAGGTAGGTTCTGTCACTGAGCTACTTTCTACTGTTTTAGACATGAGATGCTGACTTCAGAAACTCCCAAAGAAGCAACTGGCTCGGAAGATTCCTGACCTTGTCAGTCTCAGGAGAGGAAGGGAGAGATAGGAGATAGCAACCAAGCGTTACACAGGGACTTTGTTCTAAGACCTTCCATGAGTTGGCTGAGAGAAAGATGGCAGGCAGAGTGATGTTTTTTACACACTCTGTTACAAAAGACAGTGCAGACTTCTTTCAATTAGTTAATTTGCCCGATTTGTTTTTTTTTCTTGGATTATGCTATGGTTTATACATAAATTGAGAGCTTTTGGTAGTAGAAATGTATATGCATTATTTATAAGATTCACAGTGATACAGAATGTGTCCTTATATGCTTTGTCTTGTGTTAAATCCCTAATTTCTACAGTCCTATTTTTCTGGCTATGCCTCCTCCATCAGCACTGCTAATTCTACTTGTCACAGGAAAAACAAACAAACAAAAAGAAAACAGAAAAAAAACCACAGTTCGGAGAAGGTCTATCAGATGGGAACATCAAAAAGCAGGGCAAGGAGGCAAAGGCTTTTTCCTTGCTGGTCTAAAGAAGCAATGGACTTGGCTTAGAGTCTCTGGGGGTGGCAGAAATATCTGCTTCTTCTGTCCCCGAGCTAGGAAATCCTTCCATCACACCCACAAGTCTCTGGTAAGGAGAGTAGAAGTGGTGAAGCTATTTGTAAATTTCCATTTCATTTCTAGTATTGATGACTACATTCTAATCAGCCTCTAAAATGTCTGGCCTTCAGTGGTTCTCTCTCCTTGATATGGTTAATCAATCCTTATTTGACATAAGAAAATAGGAATGGGAATCCTAGTATGGCATCGTGTTCCTAAATAAGGAGGTCCTGTACCCACACTTTCTCTTGTGGTTAGAAAATGATATTGTTAAACTCACAATATTTCAGCATTTGAATGAAGAAATGTGTTCAGTTCTACAGTTTCCAAGACTATGTGAAAAAGTTATGGGGAATGGGAACAAATAATATGCTATAATCTTTGCCTTTTTTCTACTTATTAGGTGAACTCTTACTCAACCTTCAAACTGTGAAACGTTTCCTGACCATCCTGGGAGAGTTAACCACTTCTTCCACTGTACAATCATTGTAACTATAATTTTTATATTTCCATTATTGCATATACTGCACTATCCTTCTGTTTATGTACCTGTTTTCTCCCTTAGACTGTGTGAGCTTTACGGGCAGGATACATGTTTTAATCCTCATCTCCCCAGTACCCACATAGCCCTTGGTATACACAAAGGACTCAGTAAATATTTGCTAATAAGAGACTGAATGAATACTACTTAAAAAACAACCAGGAAGTTCAACAATTCTATTAATCACTGCTGAAGTTTTCATACATGAGACCAGTTGCCCATTCAAGTTATATGTGTTCAGCTCCATGAATGGAGTTTCAAATACCTGCTGAGTTCTGCACCCAGTGTTGGATTTCTGGTAACAGCCCCACCCCAAGGGCCTTGCATCTCTAACCAACACTTGGCCCATGCATGTACTGATCAAAGAACACCCACATGTTGTCCTCGCTTGTTTTTTCCTCCCAATAGGCTTTAAGATCTTGGCAATCCTATCTACTCCACAAGTTTTGTCTCTAACTTGTCTCCTCCAAAAGCATCATTGAGAAGCCCTCATCCTTGGAGAAATGCTAAATATTCAAACAATCTGCAGCAGAGCTCTATAGGTCAGATCACAAGTTCTAGGAGAGCTGACTTCAGGACAACAGGAAGGTGACATGCTTGGCTGTGCTGGTCCTCTCTACAAGATCCTTGCTTAGGGAACACTTTATTACAAGTGGTTCAAAATAAATCTGGAAAACCAAACTGATTACATCAAAAGCTGGGAGATGAGGGATACGCTTCTGTGTTATTCTCAAAAAGGGGAAAAATCTTTGTGAGGAGCAAACGCTCTGATGGATCTTTCCCTGGAAATGTAATAATCGGGGCAATAAATGTAGGTTTGTGATTAATCAACCATCCGACATCTCGTCACCTTATTTTGTGTGTAGGAACCACTAGAGTTCCATCTGAGGTCGCTCATAATTTACCATCGCCCTGAAGCCTTGGACTTCTTGCGAGTTATTTGGCCCCTGTGACATTTAAGTGTCACATCTTTAAAATGGTGATAATCATGGTTCCTCCCAACCTCAATGGACTGTTGTCAGGCTTGAAAGAGAAAATGCATGTGAAGCACTAATATCGGGCATATATAAAGTGCACAAAAAACCTGGTTGCTCCTGGTGATGGTGTTCTCTTCTTTCCTCCTCTGCCTTCTTTTTCTATAATAGCTACCGCATTTCTCCTTGCCTTTGTCCTCCTCCTCTTCCTTCTTCATCTAGTCCACTCTATGTAGACTTAATGTCCAGAAACTATTTTTCAAACAACAGTCTGTTGATGTAAAAATAGTTCACTAGTGCCCAACACGCTCTATGGCAGTTCATAAATATAAGGAGGAAAGACAGAAAGTCTTATCTAGCCTTGATGACTGCCATGAACCAAGTCAAGCCTGGTGGACCAGTCAGCTTTCAGCAAAGCTGTTTTTTAGTGGGTTACTATATCTGTGCGGATGTCTAAATATAACAATTATATATATTGTATATGTGTATAGACTCTATTGACTTTCCATATTTTAAAACTTAGTGATTAAGATTATAACCTATAATTGTCAGAAAATAAAATACATTAAAGCTTGGAGTGACTATGTGACAATGCGGTAATATCATATTAATGGTCATCTTATTAAAACAAAAAAAGTATTACAGATATGAAACAAAATGCTGTTTGGCCATAAATAAAGAACACAATCTTGCCATTTGTGACAACATGGATGGACGTGGAAGGTGTTAAGTGAAATGAGTCGACAGAGAAAGACAAATGCCATGTGACATCACTTACATGTGGAATCTACCACCACCACCAAGCCAAGCTCATAGACACAGGAACAGACTGGCTGTTGCCAGAGGTGGGACATAGAGAGTGGGAGAAATGGGTGGAGGGAGTTAAAGATACAAACTTCCGGTGATAAAACAATGAAGTCATGGGAATGTAACCTACAGCATGGTGACTATAATTACTAATACTGTATTGCATATGTGCAAGTCACTAAGAGAGTAGAACTTAAAAGTTCTCATCACAGCTAAGATTTTTTTTTGAAACCATGTGTGGCGACAGGTGTTAACTAGGCACATTGTGATCGTTTCACAGTATGTACGAGCATTAAATCATGTTGTACACCTGAAACTAATATAAGGTTACATGTGAATTATACCTCAATAAAAAAAAGGACGTTTCCTATTAAAGGTGACAACACTGACCTAAAAAACAGAAAACTACAAAGAATGAAATGCTATGGTTTGCAAAATTGTTTTCAGCTCTGTGCAGAAAATTTACTGGCCATTACCAAAAAGATTACGGATTAAGTCTGTCCTTCCCGAAACCTCAGTTATAAAAGTTGAAAAACTTTTGGTGTGAGAACTTCCTGAAAGGTCAATATGAATTAGTCCCTTTCTCGGTTAGTCCCTATAGTTCTTCCAGACAAGGAAACAATACCCATTGGGGCACACAAACCATGCAAGTATCTGGGAATGGAGCAGCAAGGCCGTTCCAATATCTGGCCAACCCACTCACAACCTTCCCTGTCAATTATATGTCAGCCTGCCGTGCTATAACTGATGCACCTGCTTTCAGATCATTAAGGTAGACATGGTTTCGGACTATCACAAATGAAGGTGAGAAAAGGACAGAAGCAAATGCGGAACAAAACAAGGCCGGTTGTGAAGATCACTTTGAAACTCTTCAATGCTTCCCTCCCCACGTAAGCGCTGCCCCCTTTTCTCTTGTTTGTTTTCATACATTACTGTTTGCCCCTCAGGCATCAAGCTGTTAGTGTGTACAGGAGGGATTAAAGTGAGACGGCATGTTGGGTGAAATATAAATTAAAATTATACTTCTGTCAGTCTGGAATCAGGGATTGTTTCTCAAGGTCTCCCCAAACACTTAATTTCAAATGAGTCTTCATTTATTACTTCAAGAAAGGCCAAATGCATAATTTATCAGCGGCTTTCAGTCAATATACCCTTATAAGCATGTTTCCCATGAGCCTCTGAGTAAAAATATGTTATGCTAATTCTATTAGTTGGGTATACAGGAGCTGTCTAAGAGAGTACATATGCATTAAAAGGAGACATATGTGAACACAGAAACAACTATCAACCTGCCATGCGGGGTCCAATTACCAAGGGACCCACGAGGAGGTGGCAAATTTGTCCCATTATTTATGCCAAGGTTTTCTACCACGTTGGAACTCTGAGCCACCCAGTGGCTCTGTGTGGGTGGCCCAGGGAGGGAGATGTGCAGAATCCGCGATGGGGACTTACCGAGTCTCCAGTGGCACGTTGCTATTTAGCACCCAGCTGTCCTGAAGCTGAACGGACTCCGGCGTGGTGGCCAGATCGTTGGGCGCGGGAGCAGGGGCGTGGATCTGACTCCTCCGATTGGTCAGCGAGTTCCTGTTGAGGGAGTTGGCAGAGGAGTGGTGATGGGACAGCGTGTGGTTATGAGGGGGCGGCAGAGGGGGCCGCAGAGTCGACTGGCTGTGGTGGTTCGGAGGACCTGAAGGAAGAGGAGGGAGAAATGGCCATCAGGGAGGGCATGTTACAGCTGCAGACACCGTGAATCTACGGAGGAGAGAAGCCAAGGCTCTACGTGGGCAATGGGTGCAAGTGTGCAAACCCAGAGGGACAGAGAAGACCACATACAGCCTCTCAGCGTTAGTGACTAATGCGTAATAGGCGCTCATTGGCCTTCATCCACAGGCAAATGGATAAAGAATGAGAAATGGTGAGCAAAAGCAGGCTGGTGAAGACTGACCAGTTGGGATGGCTGAAACGTATTCATACTGTGGGGCAAGTTCCATGACAGTCAAGGCTGAAACAAGTCCCTGGTCCATTTCGTGGTAAACCAGTACCCCACACACAGTCTTTAAAAAGCATTTCCTTTTTCTAAAGATGATAAGAGTATGGTGCCCTCTACGTCAGGAAGAAGCAAATGTAAGTCCCTGGAGGGGTCAGGCAGGAACGTGAAGGAAACGGGCCAGGTGTGGACTGAGGTGACCTCCAGAGGATGGGAGTAGCCCTCACACAGGCCCTCACGGGCATTAGGGCTCAAGGAGATCCATCAAGTTTTTCCAGGAAAGCTAAAAACCTCGACTTCTAGATAAAATATCCTGTTTTTTTTAAAAAAATGCTGACCATTAACTAAAAAATGTGTGTATGTATGTACACATAGGTATATATGTATAAAATTTTTTTAATGAGACTCAACAAACACACCTGTGAGCCCACTCAAATCATGGCCTGATAATGTCTCTCCACCAAGGAATGAAACCTGAGGACCCCATCTCTGGGGAAGGTCTGGGTTGATGTATTCAAACTGCTATCCCAACTCCTCATTGCATCCTGTTCTCTAATCTTGAAATCCTCTATCCTTGCAGGAAAAACGCATGAAGGAGAACTAGACCTCCGAATGTCATCCCTTGTAAATACAGCCACAGATGACAACTCCACACAGGGTTTTCCTGGCAACCCATTCTTTATCTACAAAATGAAACAGTCTAAGCATAATGAAAATGAAAGTAGTTTACTATGCCACGTAAGCCTATAATTTGGTTTTAATGGCTGCTGAAACATGACTTTTGATTCGTGTCCTTTGAGCGAGCTTATTTTTTGAAGCCTCCAGTCGGGGTTGGCAGCTCACCAGGTGACTGCCGAGCCTTGTCATTTTGGCCCCTGCCAACTTTTAAAATCCTCGGCCCCTGCTGTCTTGGCTTTAAGAAGTTGGTTCAAGTCATTTAAACAAGCAATTTGACACAAATTTCAACTACTTGTCTCCTTATGTGGCCAGGCTACATCTCCGAAAGGTGTAATCTACATTCCGTGGCTCTGTGACACCTGCAGGTACATTCTGAGGAAAAGACAACATGTCAAGAAGAGACGAGGTTTGGAGAGCGTCGTGACCAACGAATACAAAAAAAGAGAAAATGCGGAGGAAAGTGGTTCTTTGAAGTTTTCATCTCTGGGCTGAAATTACTCGAGATTCCCCCCCCCCCTCCCGGTGTTCAGAAAAAGACAACTAAAACTATAACCCAGTGGGAAATGCCACAGGAGAGTTGTGTAGATTTCCAATCGCGTCCTCCAAACGAGCCTGTAACTCATATTTTACACTGTATGCCACTGACATTTTAAATATATCTTTGAGGGAGTTTCATAGCCATAGCGGGCTATTATATTTTCTGGCATTTCTGTCTGTCTAGCAATGTATTATTATACAATTATTTAGCATTTGTCTGTCTCATATTAGTGGTGAGGTGAGAAAAGGGAGTGAAATTATGTAACAATGATCCTTCAGAGCCTCTGCCCAAGCCCCTCTCACATGGTTAATGAATTCCATGCCTTTCTTTCCTCCTCTCTCAGCTCCCATCCAAGTGGTGTCATTATTCTCCATTAGGTAGATAATTACGAGGCTTGCCTCGGGAAGACGAGATGAATCAGTGTACAAGTGAGAACCCACCCTCCCCGCCCCGAGCCCTAACTTTCCATCTCCTTGTGCCTCCGGCTCCCACTCGCCAGCTCTCCGGACCACACACTCTTCCAAAGTACAAAGAGGCTGTGTGAGGGATTTAATCCACTAAAAGAGATACCAGACCCCTCCTGCTTCCTGTCTATTCACCCTGAGCAAAGGGCTCTTTGCTTACCCCAGCTTGGGAGGCCTTTCTTTGTACACCTGTGTTCTGTGTGGGCAGAACCCCCGTGCTTGCCTTTCTGCTGACGATACATCTGCCGACTTAGGGGCTATGTTGTGTGTTCCAAATGAAATGGAGGGTGAGTTTTGCAGTTAACTGGAAGCGATGTCAAGCTCTCTTTCCATTTCTCCTGAAGGGCCTAGAGCTTCATGGGGGTGATGGAAAAAGAAGAGTAGGGGAAGATGAGGGAATATATATAATTCTCCACTCACCCTGCCCTCCTGTGAAGCGACGTGTTATTTCCCTGCAAATAAATCAAATTATTGATAGCAACAACAAAAATTATCCAGCATCTTCTGTATTGGAAGATGCTTTCCTCATTACTGCTGTTCATTTCCACTGTGGTATTGATTCTATTTGCTCATTTATCTATCTATCCAAAAGTCGTATTTTTCAATTACGTACAGGAAATAAGAGGAAAAGACAGTTATGATACAGTGTGCTAAATGCTACCACTGGGGTCCATGCAAAGTGATATGAGGGCATCTGGGAGGGGCATTCAGCCAGTGGCAGGGAGAGAAACATCTAAAGAACTGTGATGTAGGGGTGGGCCTCCCACGTTCAAGATGTGTGAGCCTGGGTCTGCGATCTCCATACACTCATCTGCCAAATGGTGGAAAGACCAGTAACAACCCGAAAGGTTGCTGCAAAAGTTAGAGGGGAAGGATGCACAGAAACTGTGAAACATGAGATCTGATGGTTGGCAAGCTCCCGAAAATCATGTACATGGAACACTGCTCGGTTGTTTCGGGAATTAAAGGAGGGGTAAGATGGAACTGCAGCTCCCAAGGAGCCCAGATGTGAGCAGGGAAAGGGGAAACTTCATTTCTCTATGGCAGCAGTCACAAATGGGCAGTCCCCAAGGTGAGTGTTACCAAAAGTTCGAAGCCATAATTTGGTATAGAGTATGCGGTTTTGGACTTCTCCTGAAAACAAAAACAAAACGAAAACACTGAGTCTGTATTTCCTCATGGCAACAATTGGGTAGAGTTGAATGCCATTGGGTGGCTTTTCTGATTCACCACCAACCTGAACAACCCCTGGTATCTTAACCTGGCCAGAGGCACACGTGGGTATTATCGGCTGGGAGGCATTTATGTTTCCGACAGCAGGTTTAACACCGGGGACCTTCGCATCCTGTCAGGGTCATGCATCTCTAATGTAACAGCGCTTTTGCTACAAAGCCCTGGTCTCAAACACTAGCTTGCGTTTTTCAGTTTTCATCACAGTCATCCAGTGCGCTTGCTGGATGGGATGGTTTTCCATCAGAAACACAAACAATGGCAGCAACATGCCTTACTGCTTTCCAAGAAGCCAAGTTACACGAAAAAGCCCTTCTCCGAGGCAACTGATGTTTTCAATCTATGGTGAAACAGAAATGAGTACCTCAGTTTGATGAGGGAACCTTCACGTCCACTCTGATTGTCACAAATATTTACTGGGTTTAATTAATGCACATATTATTTTTATTTATTTACTTATTTATTTATTTTTTTGAGGGCAGTGTCACTGGCCCTCATATGTGGGACCCGAACCGGGGCTGCTGGCATCCCAAAACCAGCGGTTAACCAATGCGCCACTCGGCCGGCCCAATGCACATATTATTAATGGCTCTTCTGTCACATAAATATGAAATCACATATTAATGCAATTGAGCCACGAATAACTTTGCAACAAATGCTTACACAGTATGAACCTAATAAGTATTCTTTCAGCAGGCAAAAGGCAACTGTCGTTCAAGTCACTGTGCTAAACCTGTTCTATTGCATCCAATGTACCTTGAGGTGAGAACTTGGAATTTATTTTTAGGTACTGTATGGCTTTTAATCCTAGGAAGAAAGAGCTGTATATTGGTTCTTTATTGAAAGCTGGGGTGGGACAGGTGAGATCTTAGCAAAGATAAGTGAATATATAGAGAGGGTGCTTCCTATGGATTTAAAAATTAAGGGCTTGAATGTGCACTTAATTTGTCCTGTTTGCTTATTTGGTCTTATTGGCTTGAATGGTCTCTGCTTCTGTGTTTTTCAGATTTCCTGTGGGACTGTTGCCAGAAAGTTTGATCTTGATAGCAATGCTTGTCCTTCCTAAATGGTAATTGGCTGACAGTGGAGTCTTAAGTAAGATAAAGCAGTGTTTTTTTGTTGGGTAACAATATCAACTGAAACCAAGTTCGATGTGGCGACCGTAAAATCTTGGAGTAGCAACTCTTGTGTTGACTAGACTAGCTGTGCTCAAGTAGCATGTAGAAACAACCAACACCCACACTATAAATGATATACAAAGACTTTTCTTTGGAGCTAAGGAAGTAAATTCTTAATAACTGGCTATTGTTTGTGTTCTCTTCCTAAATAAACCACTGAGGGAGGCATTTAGGTGGGGTCTACCCTTGCCAAGCAGAGCGGCGGTGTGTGGGGGGGTGTTGGTTTGGAAGGGAGTGGGAGGGCAGGAATAAACTAAGATAGCTTTGTTTTACTCTGCAGTCCACACCAATTTTTCCTGGTGATTAAAAATGATGATAAAAGATAAGAAATAAATAAAAGTAGAGGCCTGCCCAACTGCTAATAATTCACTCATTCTTGAAGATGGCTTGCCAACTGTGGGTCTTCAAAATTTTCAACCCCTCTGACCCTGAGATGATGAATTAACTGCGAACTCTCTGCCTTCTACCAAATCACGTCTACGGAGCAAGTTATATCTTGACAGCAATTTGAAGATGCTAGAACTGGGGATGGTGTTGGCAGAGATTGGATTCTCTGGCTGATGAAAACTGGCATCAGGATGCCCCATTCAAATTGGACCTTGAATGGGGGCCAAAGGAAATTGGAGGCAAGGATTTTCAAGAATAACAGACCCTGGTTAGAACTAAGGAGCATCTATTTCAGATAGCCAGGCTGGTGGTTTGGCTTTGAACCCCTGCTTGGCCACTTACGAGCTGTGTGACCCCTGGAAAGCTACACACAGTACTTTTTTTTTTCCGAGTCAGTTTCTTCATCTGTAAAATGGGTATAGTAATTTTACTTCTCTCTTATGGTAGTTAGACTCAAATGAGATGACCTTTAAGAAACCTGGCATAATTCTTGGCACTTAATAAGTTATTACTGTTATTATACATTATGTTATAATTAATCATACTAACAATTGTCATTACAGTAACAACAACTATGGCTTGGGCAAATGATGAGTACCTCTTGGGTTACTCATTTGTCTAGCATTTGAGTGACAGCTTTTGGAGAGAGATAGCAAATCAACATATAGAGGCAACATTGCCAGCCTCAGGTCCTGCCCCCACATTCACAGTGTCTGCAGAAAGGTAGTGACTAAGTGACATGTCACAGGCATTAATGCTGGCAGTCTCAAGAGCATGTAACAGCCTGCAGGAATGGAACTTGGGATCGAGAATTGTTTCATTCCCATAAACAAAATAATTGATGCTAATGACAACAAAACAATAACGCTGACAATAGCTGCTCTGAGTTAAGCTCTCCGTGTGTGTCTGGTCCTGTGCTAAGTGCCACTCACCATTTCAGCGTGTTCCCATGCATTCTTGTGGGGCAGGTTCTGTTGTCATCTCCACTTTACAGACAGCAGGTGGGGTTCGGAGGCGCCAAAGGTCACATAGCTTAGTAAGTGGCAGCTCTGCTATTGAATCCCCAGGGCCTCCTCCCTGCTCTGCGAAGGACCACGAGGCCCCAGAGTTCACTCACACAGGGAAGCAACAACGAGCCCTGCCTTGGCTCAGACACACACTGACACACAGAGGAAAACTGGTTGGTTCATTTCTTCGCGCATTTGCTTAAATGGCAGAACCAAATCTTGTCAGAAATTGGAGGGACTTGCCTACCTCCAAACCCCACACCTCACAATGCTGCTTGGATCAGGAGAAACAGTCCTGAACAACCCACACTGCAGTGCAGTCTCTTTTCTGTGCTTTCCCAAAAGGCCCTCCCCAGACTTGCTCCTCCGAGCTGCAGTCCTGGTTCCCAGCCCGTGGCGTGAGGGATGAGCAGCAAGTAGGTCTGTTGGGGGCAGAAACAGGGGTGCACTCAGTCCCAGCTCATCCTGCCTGCTTTGACTGGGGGTTCTTTGCTAAGATCCCGGGGTAGAGGATGGGGTTCAGACCCAGACCCCTCTTGCTTGTGAAGAGATGGAAGGAGATTCATTTCTTTGTTTCTAAGTGCTGGGCACTTTGGACATCCAGCTTGATTCCTCCTACCCTGTCTTAATCTCTACTCAATGCTTGCCCCCTAAGAAATGAACTTTTGTTTTTAATTACTGACCCATGTATGGTATAGCTGACCTTGCAGGGCAGTTGATGGGTCTGCAGTATTTTGGGGATTGGGCAGCTATTGCATTAAGCTGCAGCCTTTCTCCACATTTCAGAATGGAGGAGAAAAAGGAAGGAAGGATGAAGTAGGCTAAGTGATGTCCTCTTTCTCATCTCTCAGCGCATGGCTACAGCTCATGCCAGTGGCTCTCTGCCTAGCCTGCCCAGTTCCGGATCAGGGAGCTGTGCTTCACGGAAAGGCCCATTCAGCCTGAACAGAGCACCAGAGAAGGAAATGGCTGTGCTCACTCATAAGGAATGATTTGTAGTTCTCTTGCTTACACGAAATACATGACCTCAGAGGAAAGACATTCCAGGTGTATTCACAAGGACACACAGAGAGACATTGCAAGGTGGAAGCATGGGTTTGCAGTCATCAGGAGCAATCATTTGCAGGCTCCGAAACCAAAGTTTCGTCAGCTATACCTGCATTCATAAAAAACTAGGGTTTAGAGGGCCACCTCAGATCATAGAAGAAAACAGCTCCCACTTAATAAGCACAGCTATATTTCACCTTATTTAAAACTTATAATAACCTGCAAGGTAAATATTGTTCTCCATTTTAAAGATGAAGAAACTGAGGTGGAAGAAGGTTAAACGATATACGTTTTCCTCCTCAAATTTTATATTTAACTGGAATATATCTGTGCCCCTCTCCAGTGTATACTGGGTACATTTCTAGCAATGCAGCATACAGTTTTATATTATTTCTTGACTCTCCTGTTTTCCTTGCTACATTGTAAGCAGTGCAAGGAGTCAGTCTCTCTTGTTTCTATATTCCAGCACAAGGCTGCCATGCCCGGCACAGAACTGGTACTGAATGCATGCATGACTCAATGAATGAATGAATGAATGAATGAATGAATGAATGAATGAATAAATGAATGAGTGAATGACTCATGTTCCTGGATTATGTTTGGAGAGTCTCCATAGAGAAGGACCAGAGCAGATTTGTGCCTCTGTTCTCTGAGCATTCCAGTGGATTGCTGAAATCTGATGGGTCATCCCTTCAGTCCTCAAATTCTTATTGCCTTAAGAGGGCCCTTTAACAGGAAGACAGCTGGACACAGAGGGAAGGTGAATTTGATCCCCTCTGGTTTTATGTGTGTTGTTTCTTCCTGGTTCTGCCCGATCACTTATTCTTTTTCTTTTTCTAACAGCTTTATTGAGATGTAATATAATAAAACTCAGCTTTTTAAAGTATACATTTCCATGGTGGTTTTTGTTTAGAATATTCACCAAGATGTACAACCATCACCACTATCTAATTTTAGAACATGTCCTCATCCCTCAAAGAAGCCCCACCCATGAGCAGTCACTCTCCCGTGTCCCTCCCTCCCCATAGCACTTGACAAATGTGAATCTACGTTCTGTTTCCAAGAATTTGCCTATTCTGGGAAGTTCATACAAATGGTGATTCCCTCTGCGTTTTTATAACCAAAGTGTCTGTTGCAGAGCCATACTGGAACCAAAGCTAGATCTCAGATGGAACACACTTCATAACCACTTAAAAATATTTTTCCCTGGCAGCCTAAAGCTAGTCCTTCACAGGGGCTTCTGTCCGGAACCCCACTGCTGTTGATACTTTTCAGATGGAGATTGTTAGGTGATGGCCATTTGAGAGCCAATTGTACACTTGAGGGTCCGAGGAGGATCCTGGAATTTGTTCAAGTGCTTCAGGCACGGCTGTAATCACAGCAGACAGCTATTCCCACTCCACTGAAACCCAGCCCTACACAGAGAGGAGGGGGAACGAAGGAGGGAACTTGGAATTGGGTGCGAACCAGCAGTTGCCCTTGAATTACAAGCTTAATAGCGATTGAAGGTTTGGGACCCTCCTTCCCAAAGAGGGCAAGTTCTCACATATGATGGGTCGGAAAGAGGTTTTAATCATAGATACCACATCATGTTACCTCTATACTCAATTTTTGCTTTCTTAAATCATCAGGAAAGTATCACTTGAGATCAATGTCAACTCCATTTAGCTACTTTCCAAATGACAAAGACAAAAAAAAAAAAAAAAAGGACCACTTGAAATACTTGAGAGGAGCCCTTCTAAAGAGAAGATTTTATTGCAAAGTTACATCTGAGCGGTGCCTATCTGAGCATTTCAATAAACCTACATTACCCTAGGTATTTTGGCATCCTCTGGGAAAGGAAAGCCTATCAGTAGAAAGTAATGATTTTGGGTTTTTCAATTGCCCTAAGGATCTTGACAATGCTATTAAGACCCATGCTCTCCCTATCGAGAAGTTTAGGAGTGAAATTATTAATATGCCCAGACGTTATGTTGATTGTTACGCTGTAGCAGAAAATATGCTGTTATTTGAGCTGCATTATCACTTTCTCAAGCAGAGAACTGCATGAAAAATTTAAACTCCTCTCATTCCAGCTCATTGCATAGCTTTTCAAGGTCTTATTGTAAAATAGGCTGGGCAAAATTTGGATATTTCCCTACCCGTGAAAAATAATATGTTTTTCAAAGACCAGGCTACATTTCTTATTTTTGAAAAATAAAAATCAAAGAAGAATTTTCTTCCATCAAGATGTCATTCTTTGGCTCTCTAACTAGGTGTTCCTTGGGGTGTATTTCATTTTTTTCCCCCTTCTTTGAGATGGTCACAATGCTTTTTCCTGAACACAGAAAGAGGTTCAAAACCAAGATAAAATAGGATTTTGATTTCAGATCGAGCGTCTGATGAACAGAACAATGGGCACAAGCTCTGATGTACGCCATTCATTGATTTCAAGAATGACTGACGCACAACAGTTAAATGGCAAGGATGGGATAAAGGTTCCTGGCGCATTTTTACTTCAAAGCTCAGCAGAATTATTTACTATCTGGGTGAACTTTTCCCCAAATCTCTCATGGTACATGCTTTATAGTGCAAGGGAACAAAAATTTCTCCACACTACATGAACAGAAGTCAGCTGAATGTCAGACCTGAAACTACACCTGGTTTCATGTCAAGTGACAGCTGATGTAATGGGATGCATCTGGCATGTTGCTCGAGATATTTTCAGGATCCCCTTTCTGCTTCTACCACACACACATGCACACATGCACGCACACACGCACGCATGCCATCAGGCAATTACCCAAGAAAACATATATCTGAGAGCTTCCTGGAGAAGCATGTTCTGCCCAGGAATACAGGGTGTAGGTGCTGGCAGAGAGTGCCCTTTATTTAGTGGTTTCTTTCAAAGTTGCCTTAGAATTGCTTTGCATCTCCCAATTAGAGTCGATCAGACTGTGTGTGTGGCCCTTAGCAGGTAGCATGGGCAGTGAGCAGGAGTACCCAGTGCTGAGCAGGGAAAGATGAGAAAATGCACCCAGCCCCTATCCATAGGTGGTTAATTACCATTCTTACTTGGTAAAGAGAGTTAAATGAGATAGCAAATTTCAAGTGAAAGTGCTTAGAAAATGCATTACAAATAGGGAGTACTTAGTAAATGCCAGCATTTCTTATTGCCTAAATAAAGGAATAAAAAAAAAATCCTCTGGTCCAAAGATTACTAATATCATAATTTGGAAAACTTCTGGTTGCCAGGCATTTTAAAGGTAAAGAGCACCATTAAGAATGAGAGTTCCAGGGCAACCCAGTTGGGACCCCCTCTCGTTGTGAGAGCTGTTACTTTCTACTCTAATAAACTGTCCTCTGCTACAAACTTTAAAAAAAAAGAATAAGAGTTCCTTTTTCCTACTGAAAGATACAGGAACTCCAGGTCTCACAGAAAGCAAAATAATCCGTGCTCTTAATTGTCACCTTACGCAACTTAAATACACTGACATAAAACCATCTGATGGTGGGCAATTTGAAGGGATTTACCATAGCTTTTCTATCTTTTATACATTTTCTTATTGCCTATGGAAAATCGTAATGGAGGTCTGAGTTTTCTTGAATTGTGGTGTCCGTATTTAGCATCAGTCCCCATTTTGCATGAAAAGCCTTAGGTAAAATCAAGACTTTCCAGTTTCTTTTGCTCACACTCATTTGTGAGCCATGCAGGTTGCTCTATCGTTGCAATTCAACATTCAACAACTCACTGAAGTCCTGAGTTCTTCATCACATTTCGATGGTTTAAGTCATGAATTAGCAATTTGCTTCTCAGGGTGTCTTGGGTTACTGAAATTTTCTAGTATGTATCATCTCAAATGGAATCATTCTTAATCCCATAACAGAGAAAGTGAGTCATCCCTCTCGTGAAATAATCAGATTTGGTGAAGAAAATAATTTCTATCTCTAACACTGTTTATCTGACACTTTAATAGTATCGTCTGGGAAGGCTTCTCAATAAGATGATATTTGATCAGAGACCTGAAGGAAATAGGGAGGGAGCCATTCCAATGTCTGAGGGAACAAGGTTTCAGGCAGAGGGAAAGGAAAGAACAAAGACATTTTAAAGCTGGGATGTGTATAGGGATTGGCTAGAATATCAGCCTAGGTTTGTCTCTTTCATTCAGCTTCAAGCCTACTTGTCAAACAAAACATTGATATAAATAGGAAAGGCCCAGATCCTTACTTGTCTTTGCCTGATCTGGAACTGAGCCAGGCAGACTTCTGCCTCAGGCCCTTTGCACTTGTCACACCCTTAGCCTGGGGATACAGATAATCAAGTGGCTCACTCTTGCAACATATGCAAGTCTCAGCTCAAATGTCACCTTTTAAGACAACTCTTCCCAGACAACCTCCCCAGTCTCATGCTCCTTACTATGCTTTCTTTTTTCTAAAGCACACATCACCGCATTATCAAAAATTGTCTTTTTGCAATAGGAAGTAAGCACCATAAAGGTAAGTATGTTATTTCATCCTCTGTTCAATTCTTGGCTCCTGGAACACTTAAATAATACAACAAAGGGTTGCTGAATGAATGAATGAATGAATTACACATTGAGGTACATGTATGGCATGAAGAAAGCAGTTGAAAGAAGAGTCCAAATTCTAACAGAAATCAACATCTTTCCAAGGAGCTGTTGCATGGTATCATTTGAGACAAATCTCAAAAGCTTGAACTTGACCAGCATTCAAGAAAAAAAAAATTACCATGGTCTCCCTTGCCAAAACACAGCTCTATCTCATGCAAACTGTAGCAATTTTTTTCTCTTCCCGCAGCAACGGAAACATGACAACAAATGCTTTATAAGCAGAAATCCCCGCAGAACTAATGATGGCAGAGGCCTCTGACATAGCCCAAGTGGGAATAGACACATTTCACTTCCACACTCTGACTAACAGGATCTCTTGCGGCTCCGTGCCACCTGAATGTGTTTGCTTTCCACTGCGAATTGACTGTATTCAAGAATCTTCACTTCAGCTCCAGGTGTAATGTCTAAGTATTACATTGTTTTGTACACCTGAAACTAATAAACAAAATAAAAATGAAAAATAAAAACAGTAAAAATAAAAAAGGATCTTCACTGCAGGCCACAGAGTCACCTGAGCTGGGTGACTCTTGGTTCATCTATGCATATTTCGTGATGCAAAAAGCAAGGGAATGTGGCTAAGAAAAAGGATAGTTCTGTGGAGGGTTTGCAAAACAGAAATAAGATATATGGAAGTCCTCCTCCTCCAGGAAGCCTTTTTAGATTGGATCAGATGCAATTCAGTGGCTTCCTAACCCTGTGTTGACAAGTATAACGCATTCCATGGTTGCTCTGTTTTCGGACTATCATCAGAGCTAACACTGGTGTATTATATATTCAATAATGCCGTTTGGCCATATTTAGCCCATTCAAAGATAAACTTCTGCAACTTATATTCTACACGGCATACGATTGGAGAGAGTTTCTATTCTATGGGTTTCTTTTTGTACAGAGCCTAGCAACATCATATGCAAGTAGCCACTTGATGAACCTTTTTGCATTTTCTGAGAGAGACCCAAAGAGGGGACAGCTCTTCCCATGAGATCCTGTTTGCCTTCTCTCTAGCTAAATTCTTCACACAAGAATAGTGAGTGACACACAAGCTAAGTTGGCTTATGGCAACTCGTTTTCAATCATTTATTTGTTTGCCCATTCCTTATTTGTGTCTGCATCTGTTCGTGTTCTCATTCACTCAACAATTAATTATTGAGTGTCTAGCCTAGGTCTCATGGACTTTGGAGGTTACTGGCCTCTAGGAAGATAAAGAGTCATCTCCTAGGCTGACCTTTTTGTTGAGTCACCAAGATTCCAGTATGCCTTTCGTTTTACTTGTGGTTGGTAAGTGTCAAAATGCTTCACTTTTCCATGTCTGTTTTCATTCATGTTTCAGCTCAAGTATAAAGATGTTGTAAAGGACAGTATGACATATTGCTCTGAAAAGTTTTCATATATGCACATCATTAAGGTAAACGTGAATCTTTTCCTCCTCTCTCCACCCCAGTCTCATCTCTCAAGGCTAACTCTATTCTGTTGGGTCTACATCCACGCATGTCCCAATGCACACGGTTGTTGTTTTGTTTTGTTTTGTTTTCGTCCTAGCACACCATTTAAAGGGTGCTCCAGGGCGCACAGAAAAATTCACAAGAATGCCAATTATTACCTGTGGAGAGAAACTCTAACATTTTGGTTCATTGTGTTTTCAACTGAATGCGGTATTTATTAACTGTCTTTTATGTTTCCTTCTAGATAACAGAGCACGGTGAACTGGAGTCCTCAGTTATTCACACGGAATGCATGTGCTGTATCGTTCTCTGGGCAAGGTTCAGATGTGGGGTTCCTGCTCTGGGTTCTGAGTTACAGTGGGAGGACCCAACAGGGCCTTCCAGGTATGCTTTGGGCACACAAAGTGGAGTGACATATTAGATTCATGATGTGGAAATGGAAGTGGAAGATATGAAGAGCTTTCACCACTTGGGTTTACTCTGATTGTCCCGTCCCCACCTCTCTGTACATCTGCAAGTACTGCGAGCATCACTCACAGGGCCACGAACAGAAAGACCCATCACTTACGTTTTTCTAAGTAAAACACACGTCATCTGAACCAAAGAAGAAACCGTACGTAGAAGTGAGAAAAGCAAGCACACTTTATGTTTCTTTAAAAGAAAAAAAGAAAGAAAAGTTAACTGACAGAAAATTTAAGGGCTATCTCATTAGGGTACAAAAACAAACAAACAAACAAACAATGTATGAAATTAACTAGAAGCAGCACATGACAAACAGAGGGTATTATGCTAGAACATATGAGTACTTTGACAGACATGAACGGTCATCAGATGACCATGATAGGAATGCTCCTACATCGCAGGTGGGGAAGCAAAACGGCACAGCCACATTGGGAAACAGTGTGCCATGATGGTACACTTACTACATTCCCTAACTATCCCAACCGTAGGTATTCTCCTTAGATGAAACAAAAATTTACAGCAGCTCCATTCATAATTAGCAAAACCCAGAGACAACCGAGCCGTCCTACCACCAGCGGATGGGTGAACAAAGTGGGGCGCCTGCCCAATGGAATGCTACACAGCAGCGAAGAGATCCACTATTGCTGACATTTGCAACAAGTTGGCTAAGTCTCACAGGCAACAGGTTGAAAGAAACAGTTTCAGAAGGCAACATACTGTACGATTCCATTCAGATGACAGTCTCAAAAAGACCAAACTGCAGTGACTGAGAATGGATCAGCGACTGCCCAGGTTTGGGACTGGGAGAGCGTGTGACTGCAAGAGGAGAGCACGGGGGAGGTTTTGGAGGGAATAGAGCTGTCCTGTGTCACAACGATGGTGGTGGCTACCCTATTATTACATGTGTTAAGATTCATGGAACTGTACACAATAAAAGGAATGTTATTGTACGGTAATTAAAAATATATCATAAAACAAAAATCAAACACCTTGATGGATGCAAAGAACAGGACAGAATTATTTGGTGTGGATAGGGGATGGACTTGCAACCAAGGGGGAGCCGTGTCAGGTGGAGGAATGAGGCTGTTGTTTGAATAACAAGGGAGTAAACCAACCCCAAAACTTAAAAATCTGTTTTCAATATCCTTAGAAATGCTAATAACAATCACGTCCTTAAAAATGATAATAATAATAATATAAAAGCACGCAAAAGTGAGATCAACATCTGTATAAAAATCCTATCAGTACAGCGCTGAGAGTTTTGGTATTTGAATTTCTTTGCATCTGGTTCGCTAAAGCTCAAGCATCCGTTGCAAGCTGCTTAAGAAAGTCCACTGTGTGAAAAGGAGAAAGGAGCTCTGCTGCTTGACGCTGTTGGCTTCTCTACTGACACTCAGCGAAATCCATAACCTTGTAGAAACATTAACAGCACTGCATTATTCATCACAATGAGATTATTAGTTGATGGGAAACAAATTACAGAGCTTCCCGACCCGCAATACTTCCTGACTGCACACGAGGCAATTTTTCATGAATGGAAATCGCTACCCAGGAAGAGGGCTTCTGTGTGTCTTATGACATTTCCCAGAGTAGAAGGGGCCGATTCTGGGAGCGAACCGGTGCCGTTTAATAAAAGAAGGAACGGACCGTTTAAAAAAGGATTTAAAAAAGATCCGCTAAGGACGCTCACCGTTCAGCACCGTGTCAGGTGGAGCTACAGAACATGAGCTTGGGGAAATGCAGAAAACCTTCCTGCTTTGTTTACTGCGATGGCACAGCTCTGCGTGGTGCCATGGATTTATTGGAAAAACATTTTTAGGAACGGAGCGAGAGCCGGCAGTGCTGAGCACAGGCCTGGCAATTTATGGGGCCATCTAAAGTGACTTGGCTCATTCTGGTCCCTATGTCGTGAATGCCAGCAGCTAGCAAATGCCTTCTCATCTTTTACATCTCACATCCTTCTGAAATACTGGTCTGGCCACTCTCTTCCCCTGCAGGTGGCACTGACACTTCTCTCTTTCGCGACCTAGAGGTACTACAGACAGATGCTATTTTCCCACCCACGGCTCCTGAAGTCCTTATCCCCTTGCTTGAGGGACCAAGCCCTGGGTCCAGGGTCTGTTATCTGATGGCGTTGGGGAGCAGCCATAACTGCTAGTTGGTAGACGGCTGAATGAAAAGTGATACCAAGGTTTCCAGTAGCAACGGCTTAACCTGGGGTGACAGGTGGTGCAATTAGCATAGCTGTCTGAACTGCTCTGGCACCTGTGACCCACTCCAATCCTGTCCTTCAGAGCCCAGGAGGTTCCTAAATGATGGAGCTGGGAACCAGCAAAAAGGGGAGGGACGTACAGAAAAATGATACTGCCTGGGCTCACAACAGGGATTATGGCTTACAAGGACTTGTCCCAAGAAGAGGACAAGGGCAAAGTGTTAGAAGTGGGAACTCTAACAAGGGGACAGAGGCACTGACAAATAACCCCGGGATGCCCCATCGCACCAGCTGTTCTTCCTGTCTCCTCTGCTTCCCTCTTAGTCTACAGAGCAGTACCTATCTTATTTCTTTTTTCCTTCCTGGGTTCACTTTTTCCCTAGCTCTGTCCTTGTCCCTTAAGTGTTCTGACCTTTCCCATGATCACTCATGAGGACACAGCTAAAATGCCATCTATTATCTTGATATTTCCACCCCTCTGATATGCTTCCAGTCTCAGGGAAAGTCAACAGAAAACCATCACGCTGCCTACCTGGATGATTCAAGGCCAGTGCTACCTGTGCGACTGTCAGCTGAACACGTAGGAAGGTTCTCAGGTTCCTCTGTTGCAACAGCTGACCAGGAGCTGAGGACCCCAATACCGAGCCCTGGAATGCCTTCGTTGCAAGGAGCTGAGGTCCCCCCAACTTGTGGAGACTGTGCCCCGAAAGAGGAGAGCCTTGTGGGAAAGGGAGAAGGGTAGCGGTGTAGGCAAACCCTGAATCAGGAAGGCGGGAGCCATCTCTCTCCGCTCCGGGATCACACTGCTGGCCTGGTTAATACCCCAAGGTGCTCCACGTTTCTCTTTGCTCCAGCCCAATTCCCTCGTCCCGTGTGTCCCTCATAAGGAGGCCCTTTCTCTGCGTTACCTCAGTGGCTAGACTTGTCACCAGCCCTTGTTTTCCTGAAGGAAGCAGCCCATTTCAGGTCCTTGCTTTTAAAGGTCACAACCAATGTGCCACGTCTGCCACCCTCCCTCAGTTACTTTTTGGTAGTAAAATGAAGTGTGGTTTGAAGCTGAAGAGTTTGAAAGAAAATTTCAGGAGAGAAAATCTGAATCTTTCCCCTTCCTCGGCGGGTGGGGTAGGGATGGGTGGGTGGGTGGGGGGGCCTGGTTTTCTGAGTTAAGTAAACTGCAATTACTGTGCTCCATTCCCATGCTTCCTGTCTCCTACTGTTTAAGAATGAAACAATGTGATAGGGTGCTGGAAATTCAAAACATTTGGGAGTTTATAGTAAAATCTAATGTAATATTATGTGGGCAGATTTTACTATTTTAAAAAAACAGCTTTCCTCAACCTAAGCAAAGGGGTAATATGTGTCCTGAGGGGAGTGGTCCCAGTTTAGCTTGGCTTCAAGAACTGGCGTGATAATTCCAGATCAAGTAGCACCTTCTATAGGGTGCAATCTCAGACGTGTTCACCATATTTATATCTTTATGTCGTGTGCTTCAGCGCTTTGTGTGTGTCACATTCATTTTCATACATCATCATCCACAATCCTGATGATAATAATTATAATGCTGGTAGCTCACTAAGTTGAGCACTCACGTTGGTGAGTTAAGAACTCAGGTTCTGTGTTAAGAACTTTACTTACTCAACACAGAACAGTACATAATAATGAGATGTTTACTTACATAACACAGAATACTATGATTATCTAAGAAAGATAGCCTTACTTAGCTGTTCCAATGACCCTAGGAGAAGATGCCCATTATACGAATCAGGAGACTGAGGTTTACGGAGGCTCAGGTCGCATAGCCAGAAAGGGAGAACCAGCCCAGGCCATTAGAGGCCATAGCCCTTTCTCCTCATGCTGGGTGGGTCACAAACGTGTCTCCCATCTCACACTATTCATAAACGAGGAGGTCCAAATGTGTGAACGTTCCAGATAAGCAAAACTCCCTGTCTGCAAGTACTTGGATGTTTTAATTTGAACCATGATGTGTGGATATAATAATTTGAAATTGGAAGCTAAATTTGGCTGCATTTTTAAAGAGAGCATAATGAGCATAATTCAACATTTAATTGATGACTGAAAACCTATTAAGAGCAAACATAATTGTACTCTGCAGTCACATAGCTCTGGATCTCCTTCTCATTTATTCCGTCTCATTCCTTGAGGTCAGGCTGTCAGGTGTCAATCTTGGGGTGCTCCTGGGCCTACTGCTCTGCTCTGCATCATGACCCCCGCCCCCATTTTTGCTGTCTACCTCTTAGTTCTGATTTTTGAAAAGCTATGTTTATTAAAAGTTGCATGTTAAGGAAGAACAAACATGACCCCGGATGAAGGTCTGATGTAGCACAGAAGAAAATCTTCCTTAAAGCAATTTTGAGAACTTAAGAGGGCATTGTAAAACTTATTTCTCGACTTGGGGTTATATTCTAGAAGCCAGCCTTGCCAAGGGCCTGTCAAGAGCACTCGCTGTGCTCTGAATTGTTACTTAGCTGGTTTCTGTACCAGATCTTGTTTTCCCAGCTGGAATATAAAACCGGGAGGTGGAGATCACTGTATATTTGGAAAATGAGCACCTGCCAGCACTTAGGCCAGGCCTGCGATGATAGGAACCTCTACTCCAAGAATTTAGAGGGTAGCATGTCCCAGTACAATGTGGAGGCTGATATGGGTGATGAAGGAGGGGCCATGGGCCTTGGCCTTGGAGTTGGCAAACTATGGAATATAAACAATATTCAGCCCCTGAGCTAAGAATGTTTTATACATTTCTGAAGGGTCATTAAAGAACAAATGTGATAGAGAACATACGTGGCTTACAAAGGGAAGCCCGAAACCTTTACTATCTGGACCTCCACAGAACACTTTTGCTGACCTCTGGCCTAGTGGATGAGGGAGGGCTTCCTGGAGGGAGAGGTACAGGAACCGTCTGGTTTTGAATTCATCAGGGTCCACTTCTGTGTCACACGCACACAGGTGCATTTGTTTATTATATGTATATTGTGTTTGTGGGAATGAACGACCGATGAAGCCCACGGTCTAACTGGCAGGTCCGGTCAGATCACAGATTGTCTCTGGCTCCCTCCACTGGGCCGATCCCGGAGCAAACATGGACTCTCTCTCAATGAGATACCAGAACGTTAGCGCACTGGAGAAACAACTGAGAAAAAAAAATAACACATAAAGCAAAGAAACAATCGAATGTCCTTTCTCAGGTTCCACATTATATCCAATCAATCTGTACACAATTGAGACATTCAAATATGAAATTACAGCAAGGGATGCACTAACTGTCCCAGAAATCACAGCTCATGGAAATTCACACGCCCTCCTTCCCTTGCCTACCTACCATCAGCCTGCCGACTTATAGCTGTTCACCTGGGCAACTCAGTACGGACAACGGTATACTCAGCAAGCATTTTTCTTCTCTGGTGTTTGATATCTCGTCTACTACTTGGGCTTCACCGAAACAGAAATATCATATTGCTATCTTCAGAACCCTCATAGAGTGTGAACAACAACAAAAAACCCTATAGCTGATGCCCTAGACAAAAAGTGAGGTGATGCAGATCTCATCTTGAGAACAGCCGAAGTGGACGGAGTTTCAAAACAGCTTTTCACCTGTGATGGGGAAAAGGTGCAAGCTCTTTCTTCCAGCCACAATCAAAGCCAAAGTTAAATAATCCAGCTATTTCTGAAGCAATTAGTGGTATGTATGACTTCCCAACACTCACGAACAGAATCATTTTGAAAACCAGTGCTCTTGACACGTTTCACTATAAAATCAATTACTTTTAAAAGCAAGAAGCTCGTTCTCCTCCCTAGGAACATATGATCCACCACCTGCCTCTTCTAAGAGATGCTTTTTTTTTTTTTTAAGGAGTGTCAGGATTTATTTATTTATTTATTTACTTATTTATTTATTTATTTATTTTTGAGGGCAGTGTCACTGGCCCCCACATGTGGGACCCGAACCTGGGCCGCTGACTTCCCAAGCCAGCGCCCAACCACCGTGCCACTCCGCCGGCCCAAGAGATGCTTCATTTAAAAAAACACCTTTATTTTAATGGGCTTATGGGATTGGGGCACTCTCTCTTCTGGTATTGTCAGCACATTTCTGTAATAAGTAATCTCAAATTCATCCCTAAGCTGCAATGACCATGATGTGGCCCAATCCACACACATTCTGAGTCTACGGAATCAGGAAACTTTCATCTTCTGGTAGGAATTAAGCTTTCCAAACCTGATATGGTCTTCATTATCAGCAGTGAGTGCACTCTCACCCATGTGCAAGCCCTGACATCATAATAAAGTACAGTAGCTCCATGTCAGGTGAGGAGAAGCTGATTTGGGGAGATACTGTATATATCTGTCTGCATAGCAAGAAGCAGGCCTGACTTGATTTTCTTAGAGATGCCTCATGGATAACATGTTCATTTTCATCAAAGGCAAGCAATTTAAAAGTTTCTCTCACTATTGATGGTCTCACTAGCAGGGCACCTGGGCTGATTACAAATGGCAATGTTTTTCAAGGGCCAAAAGGTGCTATATTATTTCCAGAGCATATGGTGTAAGACACAGTCATAATGGTGCATATTACTTGGGGATCTTTTGCTTTTTGAAGAAATCAAAGGGGAAGAATGCCTTCTAGCTAAGGCTGGCATGAACCAAATTGTAAGCGTTACAGAACTATATGATATTATCCACGTATCTCTCAGTAAGTGCTTTCAACTGGGCATTTTCTACCAAAGCAAAAACAGCAAAGTTTTCTGGCTATCTTAATTGCCATTTAATGGATTTCTAGTTTCGTTCAATTAATGGCACCTTGAAAAATCATATTTTCTTTCCAATGCATTCTGCCTAGGAATGATCTACTCATTGTTAGAAACTGGCTAAGCATCTTTTTAAAAAAAAGAAAGCAAAAGATAACACCACAATGGCTATCATCAATAAATCAACCAAAAACAAGTGTTGGGGAGGGTGTGGAGAAAAGGGGATCTTTGTGCACTGTTGGTGGGAATGTAAACTGGTGCAGCCACTATGGAAAATAGTATAGAGGTTCCTCAAAATAACAAAAACAGAACTACCTTATGATCCAGCAATTCCACTTCTGGGTATTCATCCAAAGAAATCCAAAACGCTAATTCAAAAAAACATATGAGCTGCTATATTCATTACAGAATTATTTGCAGTAGCCAAAACATGGAAGCAACCTAAGTGTCCATTGATAGATGAATTTATAAAGAAGATTTGGTACATATATACAATGGAATATTACTCAGCCATAAAGAAGAATAAAATCTCGCTATTTGCAACAATGTGGATGGACTTAGAGGGTATTATGCTAAGTGAAATAAGTCAGACAGAGAAAGATAATACCATATGATCTCACTTATATGTGAAATTTAAAAAACAAAGTAAATGAACAAAGAAAACAGAAACAAATGAATAGACACAGAGAACATTTAAATAATTGCTAATCGGGAGGGAGGTTGAGGGGATGGGGGAAAAGGGAAGGAATTACCAATGGCCAGTTATAAAAACAGCCACAGTGATGTAAAGTACAGAGTAAAGAATATAGTCAATATAGTCAATCCTGTAATAACTATGTGTACTGTCAGATGGGTATTAGACTTATTGGGGTGATCACTTTGTAAGTTATATAAATGTTTAATTACTATGCTGTACCCCTGAAAGTAATGTAATGTTGAATGTCAACTGTAATTGAAAAATAAAAAAAATAAAAAGCTAAGTTAATTTAAAGTAAACTATAAGTCAACTGTAAACAAACATCAAAAATCAAAAATTTTTAAGCAAGCCTGAAAAAAAAAACTACGCGAAATTCCCTTTTTTGCCTCTTCATGAATTCTTCACAGTGTCATCAACTTATTTGTTCCTACAACAAACTGAGAATTCTGTATCTACACATACATCAGCCCCCGGATAAAAATTAATTGTTAAGAAACCTGCATTTGTGGGGCTGCATCTTGGGTCACGTCATGCCTGTCTCTTAAGTTAGATCTGCAAAAGCCTCCTCTGGCTGAGATAGGCCAAACCCAATTGATCTTTTTATGTCTCTGGTCTTCTGTGGAAGAAAAGTAAAAACTGCTATTTCCCCAGAGCACAGTAAAGAGATCTGAGCATGCCTCTTCTTTAAGCAATAACCATTAATATGGGTTCCGCTTGTACCAGACATCTGTAATGCTTTGGGCTGTATTTTCTGGCATGATAACAGTGTTGTCTTGAGAACTGGTGCATGAAGAGGACAGAAGGCAGACAGGCAGAGCTGCACTGCTCGCTTATGCTCCTATCTAAGGGACAAGGCTCTTATCTCACAGGAAAACACAGCCTTGAGCCACAGAGGGAAGTTCCATAAATCTTCTCCCCACCTATGCTGCCAATCTCTATCCCAGCTTGTGGCCCATGGCTGACCTTCATAAGGGCCCAGTCTCCCATGAAGGATTCAAAGGGATCTGAAATAAGACCCCTGAAGAACATCTCTTAGACTCCTTCAAGCCTAGATCTCAGCTTCTGTGACCACCCATTCTATGAGCAATCTTTCCTGAAAATGAACCAGAAATAATGCTTAAGAACTTCTGCAGGCATTTATGGAGCATTTATGTTCTACCTGAGCTGGATGCTAAGAACGCAGTGGTGTCTAAGATTTAGTCGCCATCCTTGAGGAGTCTGTAGTCCAGCAGGAGAAACAGACCATTTCAGCAGAACTTGAGAAGTGGTAAGAAAGGGAGCATGTGGGGTATTCTGAAAGTGTCTTTTTAGGATGACAACATGATGGAAACGCATAAGCTTTTGCATGGACTCAGAATTTTCTAGCGTAGAGCAATTTCATGGGCAATCGAGGCAGGTTCTACAATTCTCTGAGGCATTCCTCAAACACTCGTAGAAAAGTCTAGGAATTACCCTACTCTTCAACACACATTTGGTGTTTCTTATGTGCCCTGGGAAGACACAATCATATCGCCCCACCTTCAGTTATCACCGAATAATTAAATGTGTTGCTCTTTCTATTATCGAATTTTGTAAACCTCTAAAAATCTCTCTCCCCCAGCTCTACTATGCTGCTTAGGATTACATTAGGAATTTCCTTTATGGGCCTAGAGGAAATAAATGCTTTCATAACATGTTAAAGCTTCATGTTATCCGATTAATCTAATTATCACTCAGTGTCTCAGCAAGGCTCAGGGTCCTGAGGGACTGGGAAATAGAACTGGTAAGCTCTGATGCTGGAGTGAGAATGAGATGGCAACCACAGGCATTTTGGGGGGTTCTTAGAGAAGGTAAGGGAATGCTAACAGAACAAATGTGAAAAGACAAAGATAAATTTTTAACTTGTCTTAGATTCTTACTAAGGAGGAGGAAAAGGTTGTTTGGCTGTGATTAAATGACTTCCTTTTCTTCGAGACGGACTAAACCATATCAACCCACTTCCTGGACACTTTTGGGCATATCAGGACACTGGTGATCTTACCCCCCCAAAAAGCAGTTCGGCCCCCTAAAGTACACCTTGATCATCACTGGTGTTTGTAATCAAGAGCATCTGGTCTTTCTGTGGTAGAGATTTGACTAAGGCAGGACCCACGAGGCTAGGTGTGTGTCTGAGTGATGTGGGCAGGCACCAGGAGACAGCGATGGAGGTGCTGGAAGGCATCTTGCCATCCCAGGCAAGCCAAGCCAGGCAGCACCAACCTCATTCTGGCTGATGAATCCCTTCATTCTCAGCCGTGTCCAAGCCAGAGCAGCCTTCTCAGAGGATTTAAATCAAGAAATAAAACACCTCAAAACTAGGTTCAGATACTGCACGCATCACTGGCTTTCCTCAAATGCAAACTATTTGCTCAAGGAGGCATGCTGCCCTCCCTCCTTCCCTCCCTATATGCAGCAACACGAGGAAGCCCTCTGTATGGATTGGGAGAAAATAAGGATTGATTTATGCACTTAAGGCCTCCCCAGGAGTGACATAAACCCAGTTGGTGTCCCTGCATCCAGGAGGCTACATTAGCACTACTGCCTTTCCTGGGAAATGTGCAGAATCACATGTGGCTGACACCTCCCCACCCAGCAGCATCGATGCCTCACAGGCACTACTGGCTCTGAAATGTCAGTGGAATCATGCAATGTTCAAGAAAGGGGTTCTTTGTATCACATGGCAACTTTGGAATTATAAGATATTGGGAAGAAGTCGGGGGTGACAGAGAGATTTTTGACCTTAGACTGATGAAGTCAGCCCCATTGAAGAAGTGGGTGTTTACTCATGAGCACACAAAAGAAAAGGAAAAAATCAAAACAGAAATGGAGAAATCAAAAGTCAAATTTAAAAATACTTAAAAACCCCTTTCCTCTTTCTCTTTCCCATAAAACGTGCACCCACACATAGACACACAAGAAGACAAAATTGAAACCCCAAGCTGTTAATACCAAATGTTTGTTGTTTTGTGTCGTTTTAATTAAAACAATAAAATTTAAGATAATTGCAGATTCACATGCAGTTCTAAGAATCATGCAGAGAGTTCCTGCGTATCCTTTATCCAGCTCTCTCCACTGTAACAGCATCTTGTAAAACAATAGCACAATATGACAACTAAGAGGTTGACGCTGACATGGTCATGATACAGGGTGTTCCCATCACCAAGAGGGCCCCTCCTATGCTCCCTTACAGCCACGCCCACTTCTCTTCCACCCTCCTTTTTAAAAATTGAGGTGAACTTCACACACATGAATCTTAAGCATACAATTTGAAAAGTCTCGATAAATATCTACACCCATTTAACTATCAGCTCTCCTAAGATATAGACAATTTCCATCACTCCAGAAAGTTCCTTCAGGCCCTTTTCCAGGCAATCCCCACCCCTCCAGCCATGCTCAGGATTCCTAGCACCATAAATTAGTGTTACCGGTTCTGAGCTTTATAAAAGGAATGATATAAGGATGAACTATTTTGTATCTGACTTCCTAACTCAGCCTAAGGTTTCTGAGACTCATCCATGTAGTTGCGCGTCTCAGTAGTTCGTCCTCTTCTGTCGCTGAATGATAGTCCATCATGTGATGCCACTGGATTTCGCTTATCCATTCACTTGTGAGTGGACATATGGTTTGTTTTCAGTTTGTAGTTATTAAGATCCAAAGCTGCTATCAACAAGCATGCACAAATCTACTTTTAGACATAGATTTTTATTTCTTCGGTTAATACTTAAGAATTGGGATTGCTGGGTATATGTTTAACTGCATAAGAAAATGCCAAACCATTTTCCAAACTGATTATATCAATTTTTACTCCCTCCCCTCACCCCCATTGTATATGAGGTACTCTATATCCAAGCCAGTTTGGTGGTGTGTCTTTAATTTTCACCATTCCGGTGGGTGTGAAATAATACCTCAGTGTTTTAGTTCTTTTCACTCAAAGACATGGCAGAAAGAGGGTCTGGATATACACTTCACAATCCAATGTGTGGGTTAGACTTCTCGTCAGATCTCAGTCAAGGCCCCTTTAGTATCTAGCTGGCAACATCAGACAAGACATTCCACCTCAAGTTGCTTCTAATGCAAGTGGTCCTCCAAGTTCACTCTGACAGACAGCCCTAGTGAGTAAGTGTCATGTGCTCCTGACGCATGCATTCAGTAGGGTCCCTTTTAGGTCTGATGAACACTTTATGTATGCTTTGCCACTCTGAGTTGGAAGAAGTGTTAACCTATGTCACAGACTAAATATTTCACCATTTTTACACTATTGCCAGGAGAGATAAAAATTGGCTGACAAGTCAGACCAGCCAGTTGGACATTCTCGGCTACTCTGTATGCTCCTGTCGAGAAAAGACAATGTTTGGCCCATCCTTGGGCATCCCATTGACTTGCCGGCATGGCTCCTGGCAAGCGCCCATGGACAGAAACGGATCAGGGCTGGTCCCCACGACACTGACATGGGAGTTGGCAAGAGCACCTCGCCTGTCATCTATGTTCAGCTAACTGGGCCCAAGAGCCAAGAACCGCACCTGAGTCTGCTCACCTGTGCATGGAAAGACAAATACGTGACTGAACTTTAGATGTGGAGAGATGCTATCATCAAATCCCCAAGCTCAAATGAAGCATCCTTTTCTCTATAGGGTGCATCTAGAAGATAAGGATACAGAGAGGAGACCCAGGACTTGGACTGTCTGTCAGCAGACTCAACTGGGCATGTGTGTAAACCCAGGGGTGTGTTGTCACACAATAGGTATGTTTTTCATGTGTTTTTTTCTGACATATTTCTGCTACATCATCATGTCTCATGTTTCCATATAGATACACTGTACACATCCTCAGAAACTCAGAGAGAAAGATCATGGCCAGTGAAGAGAGTTGTGGGTGAGCCAGCAAGGTCCAGTGGGAAGCACCTGGGCATTAACTCCCAACCTCCCCACTTACCAGTCATAGGTGGGAGCTGTGTGGGAACATATTTAACACATCCAGGGCCCTGATTTCCTCATCTGTAAAATGGAGGTTATACTATGAATCTCATATGGCTACTTGGAGAAATAAACAAGCTACTAGTACCTGAGGAAGTTATGTAATATGGAGCCTGAAACATTACTAGGACTCAAATGTGGACTTAATCTGACAACAGGCTCCATGGGGACATAATACTGGTTTAAATTCACCCAAGCTGCCTTTCTAGCTCACCAGCTGAGGTTCTGAGATTATGCAAGTAATTTAAATTATTTATGCATCAATTAATCCTACTTCTATTCAGATGCAAAGAAGGCTGTTGGAAAAAAGGTGGCTGGTAGACCAGGTGGCATCCTCACCTAAGGAACTGAAGCCTGAAAACATTCCACACCCTCTTCATATAGCTTTGGCTAGTGTATAAGAGACAGGCATTGGAGGGAATGCATCTAACATGTCTTAAACCCAACAATAAGTTTTACTGTTCAGTGTTTTTGAACTGTGAGTCTTTCTATTGTCTCTTCATCCTTTCTTTGTTCCAGGGACATGGTGGGAATACAAATCCTGATCTAGAAGGGGCAATAAACAAGCAAACAAAATGCTAGCTGATCTACAAGTGGTAGAAGTTGGGCCAGCCGAGTGGTGCGGTGGTTAAGAGCTGGCCTGGGAAGCCAGCGGACCCGGTTCAGTCCCACATATGAGGGCCAGTGACACTGCCCTCAAAAAAAATAATAAAATAAAATAAAAGTGGTAGAAGTGAAGGGAGCAAGTACTTCTGCTTGGGTAAGGTGAAGTGGAAGACGTCACAGCTGAACTGGCTACTGAAAGATGGGTTGAAGTTCACCAGATAGTTGAGAGGAAAGCAATGTCCTGGGTGGTAGAAATAGTGTGATTGATAAGAAGCTGAGGTGGTGGGGATGTTACGTGTAGGCATGGAGAGAGGGAAATGAGGCGAAACAGGAAGACCAGGTAGAGTGTGAAGGCTTTCCATGGACCTGTTACTCTCCTGAGGGTACAATATGTTTTGTTTGCCCTTGTGTTTCAGCATGTGGCATAGAGCCAGGCAGAGAGAGAATATGGTTGGATTGGGTTTTAGGAAAACAGTGGTGATTAGCAGCAGGCTGGTGGATGGACCGCAGAAGGGGAGGCCGGAGTCAGCAAGGCTCGTTTGGAGAGTGTTTTTCTAGACCCAGCTACAGACCATGAGGTCTGAACGAGTGGACTTCAAGAGACAGGTTAAAGTGGCAGAAATAGGACGTGAGCTAGATATGCGTCTTGAGGGAAAAGGAAGAATCAAGGATGGCTGCAGGTTTCTAGTTGGGACACTCAAAGGGGGACATATTTTAAGGGAACCAATGAGACTATTTGCTGGTCTGCCTTTTCTCCTCCCCTGTAGAGACAGCTCCCATTTCATCACTTATTTCCTTCTCAATATTCCTTCCTATCTCTCCATCCAACATGGCTGCTCCTGGTCACTAGCAATTTTGACGAGCGGGACTTGACTGAAGTGATTACGAAATTGGACAGGTATGTGTGTCCTTCCTGGCAGTGATACTCACAAGCATTGAGATCAGGGGAAAGTTATTTAATCCTCTCAGTCTTCATTTTCTTGTTTTGTAAAGTAGGGACACTACTATTCTTTTTCACAGGATTGTTTTCATAAAGATTAATTATAAGGGGTCAACTATAGTACAGTCTTTGCACAATGTGTTATTCATAATAAATGTTTGTTAATGTTAACCATTGTTTTTATTATTTTGCTATTTTTTGATTTATTATTATTAGTTTGTTTGTGTCTCATAGTTGTTAAGCACCCTTTCTGAGACACTTTAAGATCTTTTGTCCTTCTTTCAGGCTTCCTGTCAATGACAGCAAGATTTGACTCTAGATGTAATGCACATATGAATTACCAAAGGGTCTGGGCTAATTCAAGACACAGAGTCTAATTCAGGGAGTCTGGGGAGGAGCATGGGAGGCTGTATTTCTCATAAGCCCCGAGGGACTGCTGGTCCGTGTACCACACTTGAAGGAAAAAGAATCTAGCCTCTCTAGACAATTCTGGAGAGGGGAGCGGAATGCAGATTGTAACTAATTTCGATCTTCTAGTGCATATCATTTATGTTGATCAGGAAACACATCCTTTTAAGGCAAATACCTTTCTTGAAATTATACCCTTTATGTCCCCATCGAGGCATTTAACTCCTGTGAATAGGGCCAACTGAAGATCACCTATCTTCTGGGACCAAAATATTTGAAATGGTAGTGGGCATTAAAAAATAATTTCTTGGGTCGGCTGAGTGGCTCAGTTGATTAAGAGTTTGTTTAAGAGCACAATCTCTGAGGAACAGGATCCCTGGTTCGATTCCCGCATGGGCCAGTGAGCTTTGCCCGAGCTGCGCCCGAGCTGAGCTGCTGCTGGGTTGCCAACAGGTGGCAGGATGGCTCAACTGGAGAGAGCACATACTCCTAATGACAAGATTGCCTGTTCAATGGTGGGCTATGCCCACCCGGGCTGGGACTGAACTCAGCATCTTGAGCTGAGCTGTCGCCTGGATGGCTCAGTGGATAGAGCATGCGCTCTTAACAGCAAGGTTGCTGGTTCGACTCCAGCATAGGGGAAAAAAAAAATCTTTATTCTGTCCACAGAAAGTGAAATCTTTGCACATCCAAATGTAATAAACATATTTCTCAACGTCTGTTCCATAATTTATCACACAATTTCTCTCTCTGCTTACTGTGGCTTTTCATCAGGATAACACCAATCAGATAAGATGAAGATGCTGCCAGTAGCTTTTAATATTATGGTGAAATCATGTATTTTCCCTGGTCCTGGTCCATAAATCTATGGATGCTTGAGATTTGTAGTAATTTCACATTTAATCTATAGCCTATCAATACATCATCAGGACCTGAGAAATGATAAAGGAGGACTTGGAAGATAAACATGGGTGATAGTGGACAACAACCTAATTTCAAATACATTTAGAGGCAGAGAACCCTGGAATGGCCCACATAAGTCACGGGGGTGTTTTGCTTATATTGTTGTTGATTTTTATTTAACTCTTAATTTGCAAGCTGGGTTCCTTTGGGGTGTTCCTTAGGCATTATGGGTCCTGTCATATCAATAGCACTAAATGCAAAGAAAATTGTTCCTTATCCGGAAATTTTAATTACCTAAAGCCTTGTATCCAAGTTTCAAGATCTCCCTCAATCATTATCTCCTTAGTGTTTAGGATTTGCCAAGGGCTGGGTGTGAGACTACATGTGCCCTGAAGGCTGTGACTTTGCTTTAGTCACCACTGTCCATCCCCCCACCCCCCAAATCCACCGCAACTAGAATAATATTGACCCATAACAAATATTTTTTGAGTGACTGAAGTTTGTTGTTTAATCCTTATTCATTTATCAGAAGCTACCAACTGTGTCACTTCTATAACATAGCATTTTCCTTCTTGCTTAGTTGAGGTGTGACCTTGAATGGCTAGTATCTTCCTCCCAGCTCTTTTCCTGTCATAGGCACCCATCACAGAACAATCCTTGGACACTCTGAAATGCAGACACACTGACACTATTTATCCCTCTTATTCCACCATGATGCAAATGGAGAAGTGCTCCCACTTTTCTGATTCAACAGGAAGCTGAGATAAGTGTTCTCAAACAGCAGTTCTTCCTATCTGCCTCATCTCATCTGAAAAAGAGCACCTTGATTCATCCCATTTCAAGTTGCCACGATTGTAGGGAATACACTCGAAACAGAAAAGATGGTCCAACCAAAACCCTTGGTTGGACCTCCCGCCAATGCACTCCGATATGCACTCAAAATTTTCAGTTTACTTGCCATAAGTTCTTCACCACTTGCTATTCTCTATGCTTTCTGTGAGGGGATTTCAGAATGTCAGACAGAGAAGCACAGCTTCTTTCTAAGCAAAACTCAGCCCCCTAAGTTTCAGACCAAAGCTGTTCTCAGAAACCATTTTTCTCCCAGGCCAAAGAATCACCTCCTACCTCCCGCTTTGGGAATTCAAGGAAACCCAACCTCTTCTCCCTCACTTAGAATATAAGCCAAGGCATAATGTGTCCTTAAACTATAATTTGCTTGCATTCTGCGGCTTCTTATCCACCATCACAATAGTCTTCTATGTAAATCAGATTTATTTATTCATAGGCACTAGCATTCCATTACTTTCATCAAAACCAGTCAAGCTGCATTCAGCGGTCTCTGCATTCTTATAAACTAACTGGAAAAGCAATTAACATTCGCCAGCACTTCAGATACTGGGGAGAGGGTGAGGGACCCCAGCACACTCTTGATAACACAACCTCTGTAGGGGGATGGTGGTGCAAAATGACTGCTCCTCTGTGTCGGGGGAGATAAGAGAAGTGACACAGATTAAAACAAATTGTTGATCCATACCAGGGAGAAGCTAGGGAAACAATAGAAGTAAAAGCATAAATGTCAATTTGGGATGATAAAGGATACAATCTAAATGTAATATGAGAGGCCCCCAGACAAAAGCAAGAAATAGAGATTGCACATTAGTGAAGTATCAGAATACTGGAGCGTTGTAGCACGCACACGCACGGAGTCATATGCTCCCAGCATACAAAAATACAAGCAGCACACTGTTGATTGCTCAGCAAACCCAATTATGAATTAACCTGCTACTGCAGAAATTCTCCAAAATTATGCTCATTTCAAGCTGCTCAGAAGAACATTTTGTCCCCGTGGTAACTTTGCTTTCCATATTGGCTTCATTCTTCTGCTCCTTTTTCTTCTAAGTGTCTACAGGCTACACGCACGCAAAACAAAAACAAAAAACAAAAAAAAAACACAAACCCAAAAAACAAAAACAAAAAACAACAACAAAAACCCAAACAAAACAAAACCCCACAACAAACCAGCACTGTGTGCTGGTTGTCAGCCTAACAGCAGGTCCTGGCCAAATGCTCACTGGCCTCTTTGATAGAAAGAGTAAGAGCAAGGTCAGCCTTTAAGGTCACGGTCTCAGCTTCCCAAACTGCTCCCCTGCTCCCATCGCCCTCCCTGACAGCGAGTGTGCTGGATAAGTCAAGATCTGAAAATTCATTCCTCATTACTCTAGTGTCATTTTAAGTCTTGCCTTTATGGTGACAAAAATCAAACTGCAGGCTCAGATGTGGCTTCATCTCATCTAATCGCTGCAGCTTGCTAATGTGGCAGGCGGTGGGGGCGGGGGGGACGGTGGCGTGCAGGTGGCCCTGGCCCGCCCCCCACACCATCCTCCCAGACCAGGCCAACATCTCAATTCCTGATGGGCCTCCTATGTCTGGGTGGTTATTAATTACCAGGACAGTCAGCATGATGCAGTGGGGACCTGGGGACCAGGGGCTCAGCCACATCTCAGACATGTTCTGAGCTTGCTCAACACACATCTCAGCACTTCTTTTTAAGGACAAGTGGTAAATGTTTTTATTCCCTGAACATAAATAACTACTAGGCTTTAATAAACAAGAGAGAGATAAACAAACCCTTGTTTTCCACAGATGTAATGCGAAAAATGCATATGGAAACTGATAGTTTGAAAGGCAGGCTACGTGTTGTTTCACTATTAGTTTAACCTTCATTGTGTGCTATCTTTGTGCAAAGTACTCGTATACTCAATGCCATATCTCTATAAACGGCAATAGTTGTTATTGTCGTCTTCTATAGCCAAAAACAGTAATACCATTAATTATACTCATTATAATAGCATACTGTTGGGATGGCTCCAAAAAATTCTGCACTTTACAAAATAATTTGTCACAAGGTTCCCTTCTACAGAATGTCCTCAACATATTGAAAGTATTCATCTGTAAAGTCAACTCGATCTCATCAATATATATTGAGTCTCCATGAATAGCAAGGTCAAGGTGCTAGGCCCAGGGAGACAGACAAGAGTGAGATGCTTTGCAGGGAGGGTTTCTTTTGTTGCCTGTCACCCATCTGGGCTGGCTATGAACTTCATGGAGTGCAAACTGTGTCAGGCACTAGTCGAAGCGAGTCACATGGATTTTTATCATTCCTCCTCACTGTAAATTCCCCATTTTTATGGGTAAGGGAACTAAAATTCAGACAGGTAAGGTGAGTCCTTCACACAGGTGGCAGGGCTTTGCCTCCGCCCCCTGCCCGCCCCCACACTCACACACACAAGGAGCCCGTGATTACACATCCTTCTTCCTACTTCCTTATCTGAGGTAGAAATACAGTCCTTAAATATGGTAACTGGTGTGGAAAAACTCCCTGCCTGGAGACACCCTGACATGCCCAATTCACAAATGAAGATATCACTCTATCTACTGGGTTTACAGCATCCGATCCCCACACGCCCCAGAGACTCCAAAGCCTCATCCATGAAAGCAGTGTGTTCATCAAGCTGTCCCCTTCCCTTGGCTGGGCTTCTGAAGGGATGTTCTCTTGGGCTACAACTGGGGTGTGCCAGTCATCTTGGGCTTCAGAGGCGACTTGTCCAGCGAGCAAGTGTCTGACTCTTTCTCAGTTTCCACATTATAATTTGGGAGTGAGGACAGGGGAGGAGGGAGGAAAACAAAGCTCCTTTGAGAGAACTCTTCCTTTTTGCGAATTGCCAGGTGTGTGGGATGCCTGGCGGCCTGTAAGACGGGCCTTCCTGGGTTTGAAAGATGATGGCACAGTGTCTCCCCTTAGGAAATGCATTTCCTCCCTGCCCCCTCCTAACCCCTTCCCTACACACCTCCACACACACGGCCCTGCATGAGATGCCAACACAGCTCCTTAAGCAGCAACAACCAAAGGGGGGCCCACAACGCTGAGATCAGAGCCGCACTGCTGCTAGGCTGTGGACGGCAGTAGCAGAAGTGTGTGGCCGCTGGTTTTGCTCATCAGAGACGGAGCTGAGCTGCGAGTCAAGGGCAGTGGGCCACTGAGAATAAGTGAAGCCTCCCATGGATTTTTCTTTCCATTTGTGTGTGTGGATGTGTGTGTGTGTGTCCCAGGCCTCACTCCCTCCCTGTCAGGAAGCACTGGCGTCTCATCCTTTCAAGGTGGACCTGTACTCCTGGAGGTGTGCTTCCCGGCAGAGGCTGGAGGAGAAGGAAGGGAGGGGGTGCAGATCAAAGCTGGCTTTGAAGTGAGTATAATTTTTGGAATGTTGCTCAGAGTGTAACACACAGTTCAGCAGGAAATTGGCTCTGGAAGCTGCTTTGTAGTTGCTCCCCAGGACTGCCGATTTCCCTGACCTGGTGGCTGAGGTGCAGAGCCGCACGGCGGGGGGGATGAGGACTGCTGCCTCTCACCGATCCGATTTCCAGTTTTCACCAGGCGAGTCCTTTGGCTCTGACTCACTGAACAGACATGTAGTACAGCGAAGTCTGAAACAAGCCTCGAGAGGCACGGGGGCTCTTTCCATGGATTCTAAGCAGGTTCCAGGGCTGGACATGAAGAACAGGAAGGATATTTGGCTTCTTGTGGCAGATGGGAAAAAGCCAAGTAGGAACACACATCGTGACTTTATTATCTATCGGCGTATTAGGTGGCGTCGTGTGATAATCCATAAAAGGTGCTGAGCACAGGGCCTGGCACATAGAAAGCGTTCCATATACGTTATTAGCTCCCTTAATCATCATCACAAACCTATAAATTACGTGCCTTTACTCCTTGTTTTCCAGATAAGGAAGGAGGTGAAGTAACTTCCCCAAGGTTAATCAGATAAAATGACAGCACAGATAAACTCACATCTATCAAAACCTGAACCCACATTTCTTGTTCATATATACAGTGTGGCTTGTATCCAGGGCACGAATAGTTAACAGTAAAGTCCCTTTTGGAACAACTAATGCCCTCCAAATTAAGGCAACAACATCTTTTCATAAAATAACACCCTGAGTATGTTTTCCTTTGGAAAAGGAAATAGAGAACAGATAGCTTTTCTTGTTAGTGCCCTGGTGTTCTCTCTCAGGGGTGCCAGGAGGGCTGAAGGGGGTCTGTTCTTTTGGTTTATGCCTTTAATTTCTGTTGTTGTTGTAGGGGAGGGATTGGAGAATAGGGGTTAGATGGATAATTAATGAATCAATACAGGGCAACAAAAGATTTTGCTGGGAAAGTGTGACCTCGCCACATGCTTTGCATACCAGCAGAGTAACAGTGGCCAGTGCCAGCAGGACAGCGCTGGTGGGTAGCAGGGGTGGGGGGTGGGTGAAGAGGAGAAAAGGAATTCAACATGGAGCGAACTTCAGGGAACAAGATGGGAGAAGAGACTTCCAAGAACGGATCCAGACACCTTAAGAGAAAGCTCGGTTGGGATGAGATTTGACCATATGTTGTCAGGAATTTAATTTCTTGTTCTTTCTTCTGTCTTTCCAACTCCCTTTTCTACTGCTGGGGACTAAAATCTGTCTCAGCCACACTGTGTCTCGCTATCCTTCGTGTGTAATTTGGGGTCTGCCTCTTCGTGAATTCATGGACATTGAGAAATGAGTCCCTGGGGGCTGGGGGTAAATAGCAGCCTCTCCTTCCCTCTCACTCTGTGCTGTTATCTTCTCATCCCCATTAGAGTGACTTGAAGGGAGGAGCTGGTAGGTGAAATAATGACCTCCAAAGATGTCCATGTCCTCACCCCCAGAACCCGTGAATATGTTATGTGATGGGTTGAATTGTTCTGCCCTCAGAAACAGGTTGAACCCCTAACCCCCAATGCCTCAGATGTGACTTTATTTGATAATGGGTCATTGCAGATGTAACCAGTTAAGATGAGCTGATACTGGAGTAGGGTGGGCTCCCAATGCAATACGACTGGTGTTTTTATAAGAAAATAGCCAAGAGAAGACACACAGACACAAGGGGAGAATGCCACGTGACAATGAAGTCAGGGATTGAGTCACGCAGTTGCAAGCCAAGAAACAATAAAGATTGTGGGTGAACCATCAGAAACTAGGAAAAGACAAGGAAAGAACCCTGTGCAGGTTTCAGACACAGAGCATGGTCCTACCAACATCTTGATTTTGGACCTGGAGGCCCCAGAACTATGAGGCAACACCTTTGTGTTGTTTTAAGCCACTCAGTTTGTGGTACTTTGTTATGGTTGGTCAAGGAAACTATTACAGATGGCAAGGGGAAATGAAGGTTACAGGTGGAATTAAGGTGCCGATCAGGTGACTTTGAGATGGGGAGATTATCCTGGATTACCTGGTGGGTTCCATGTCATCATAAAGGTTTTGATAAGTAGGAAAGAGGAGCAGGAGAGGGAGAAACAAAGAGAGGGCAAACGAAAAAGACTGAGTCCAACAGGGCTGGTTTTGAAGATGGAGAAGCGGTTATGAGCCAAGGAGAATGGGCAGCCTCTAGAAACTGGAAAAGGCAAAGGAAAAGATTCCGCCCTAGAACCTCCAGGAGGAATGTGGCCTTGATGACACCTCAATTTCCACCTTAATCAATCTACTTGGGACTTCTGGCTTATAGAATTGTAAAATAATAATTTGCATTGTGTTGAGCACCTCAATTGTGGTCATTTATTCCAGCAGCCATAGAACACTAAATAATCCAGGGGGTTAACACTGAACCTGCACAAATAAAACTAGAGTGCCAGGCGTCCCCCAAGGCCAAGTACAACACAGGAGGAAATGGGTAAACACAATCTTGGTTGAGCCCCTGTCCTCTCCCCCACCCACCTTTCTGGTCCTTCCATCGAAGGCACACATGATTATCTCTTCTGTGACATCACAACGGGAGTAGCGATAGTAACAGCTTCTCACACTGGCTGATTGATCACCAGGTGCAGGCGGCTTCCTGGTACTTAACATACACGCCCTCTTTTAATTCCAGCAACAACCTTAGGTTGTACTCGTTTCTCCGTTTTACTGATGAGGAAACAGTCACTAGAGATGAATGAAGTTGACCTCAGTTACCAGCTGGCCAGTGGTGCAGCCTTCACTGCAGTGGTCAGAGGTGGCAGCTGGCAGGGAATCAGAAGCTCCTGGAGTGAATGGGCCTCACGCAGACGGGGTGCTCAGAGAGAGATGGAGAAGAAGATGGAACCCCTCTCTCCTTTCTGCCTGGAAACAAGTCTGGAGAGGATACACAAGGCGCCGTCTATCTCATTTTGAGACTTCTATTGTTTTAATCTCCCCACCACAAACAAGCAGTAGATCAATGCTAAAAATATTCAAAATCTTAAAGTCAGTCTTAATTCAAAGCTGGTGATAAGGGGACTGAGAAATGGGAACATGTTTCCGCCCCCCCCCCCATTTGAACGGTGGTGGTGCCAATATCCTGTTGAGAAAAGGATAAAAAGAGTATCTGCCTAAATAAATATGCTTCATAACAGCACTTAAACTTATTCTTCCAGCCTGATATGGAAATACAGTGGGTAATAGTATGTGAAACTCGCTGCTTCCACCACTTGATCAAAGTTTATTAAAGCCAGTGATCTTTGGAATGGAGCCCACACATGGGGAATCCCACCAAAGAGGGTGGGTCCTGCCATTAGAACACAGTCAAGGATCCAGGTTGTGCAAGGAAAAAACACAGGAGGAGGCAGAGTTGAAGTCCTCTGCCTGCCAGCCTGCCAATCAGCCAGCCAGCCAGCCAGGCAGCCAGCCAGGGAGCTCTGTGAGCACTCCCATGGTTCTCAGCATCATAGCCAGGCTGGCTACTCCATCTTACTGGGGTTGCTGCATAGCTTTTGCTGAAATGCACGTATGCTAAGGAATGGATGCCTCCAGACCTTCTAAAAGGTACCTCCTCATCCATCCCTTCATGCCTGCCTGAATATTCCTTGCCGCTTGGCCAGTCCTCTTCCACCTGGGAATGCCTTTCCTTTCACTGCCTTTGCCCAAGGTGTCCCAGCAGCTGGCACAGGAAGAATCATGAACAGAACATGTACATCTGGTAAATCACCTCCACTCCCCACTTGCTCTCAAGAGAAGGAAAAGGTACCTTGGACTTCTGTTTTCAAGATCACAGTGGCCTAAAATTACCTTATGCTCTAGTCCTTCCCTTTGCTTCAGATCTTAACACCTAACCTACTTCTAATTCTTTCCTCTGATACCTCTGCAATCCTTCTGCAACAGTCTTTGTGGGCCAGTGGGATGTCAAGACCTCAAAACACAGAGAGAGCACACTTGTACCCTGCCCTTGGAAGCTTACTGTCTGCAAAAGGAATATGCAGAATCCCACTCACTCACTCACTGCTGCTTCCCACTCCCTTGGCATAATTTATTCAGTCAACATGTGTTTTCTGAGTGCCCACTATGTGCCAGTGTTGTGCTAATTGCCAGGGATCCAACAATGAACTAGAGAGGCGTGGTCATTGCCCCCTATAAATGTCATCCAAGAAACACTTACAATGAATCATTCATGGGTTGTAAGCCACCGTTCCTGGCTGCACATATTTCAATAGTCTGATAGTGCCCCTGGAGGGTAAGGAAGCTGCCTGGCACAAAGAAAACATTCATCAATATTCAGTGCATGAGTGGCTGTGGGAGTCCCCTGTCCACTGCTCCCTGTACCCTGTCACACGTACTCCTGATACTGAGCCCAGGACTAGCCGTGGAGACCTCAGTTGCAGTTCTGATGCCTGACACAGAGTAGGTGCTCAACACCTATGTCGTGGTCTCATTAGGGTCCCTCACCTCCCTATCCACTCTATAGCACACTTTGCCATTTCTGTGAAACAAGTCCATCTTATAGTAACGATTAAAACCACAGGGAGTTATAATCTTCACAAGTAAAACATGATAGGACTGTCCCTTATCACAAAACGAAATAGAAAACCATTCTTAATTCTAGAGATTGTTGCAGTTGGAAAGAAAAAATTCACATCTTCTAATAAGTTTATATTTTGAGCTCTTAATAGTAGGTTTTTGATGCATAAACATGCTTTTTTTCCTGGGGGCTGTTTAACCAAAAAGATATGTATTCATAAATTGTAGAGTCCTCAATTTAGCAGAGATCCAAAGAGAATCTGAGAGTAATGATAGGTTCCTGCTCTTATGAATTTTACTGTGCTGCCGTGGTTTTACTTATTTTAATGTAACTTAGGATAAAATATTCCCCTATAAATATAACTCCTTCAAGATTCAGAATGTTTCAGTCTGTGGAAGGAGGCGATTTAGTATCAGTATTCAAGACAAAGGATGCTAAGGATTCAAGACTATCTGTCCATAGTAGAGTGATTTAAAACTAGTGAAATGGTACTGTACGGTCCCTCCCTCCCCTTTTTTTGGAGGAAATGAATATGAATGGAGCTATAAGTTAGAGAATGTCAATGAAGGCTCTTTTTGTGCAAGAACAGTTTGGATTTTGGAGCCACAAAGAAATGCAAAGATGTTAGAAGTTTTTCTCCCAAATAGAACCTACTCTGTATGCCTTTCTTCTTTTATTTGTAATGGAGAGGGGGAGGGGGGGACGGGGGGGGACCATTAAATACACCTTTTGAAGAGCTAATATCATAGGTTGTGGCATCCTGGCTACCCCAGGGGATCACATCTGTGAGATCACTATATTTGATGTGATTACTGCCCTGAATGGCAAGGGCATTTCGTGGTGCATACCAATCTGATTGATTAGTAGTGGCTGCTTAGAGGACTGTTGAGAAGTATTGGCAGGCTGCATCTGTTCCCAGCAGAAAAGAGGGCACTGATCGATTAGGGATGTCTGCCTTGGGTGCAAGAATGAGAAGTGATAGCATGTGTGTTTAGTATCTGCCCAAATGGAAATAATTCTAAAACCAGAAAAGGAAACTTCCATCGCATTGGTATTGCAGACAGATGAGTTAAGCTACACATTTAAATGGGCCAGGTTGTTATAGAACTCAAAATGGAGTCCTGTAACATTCCTAGATTATGTCAATGGTCAGTAATTATATTGGGTTGTCGGAAAAGTCATGATGCATTTTTGCAACAAAAAACATAGAAAAAAATACATCATGACTTTTTCAACATCCCAATATAATAATGAGCCCAATCTGGTCTTAAAAAAAAGTATACAGTATACATACACAAAGTCTTACTTTTTTTTTTTTTTTTTTTTTTTTTTTTAGCTGAGCCATCCTGCCACCTGTTGGCAGCTCAGTGTCAGCTCAGCTTGGGCTGGGAATAGAACCAGCAACCCTGTTGCTCAGAGCTCATACCCTTGAGTGAACTCTTAACCAACTGAGCAACTCAGCCAGCCCCCAAAGTCTTACATTTTGTACATATGTAGTTTATGCTAGAAAAAAGGCTTACAATGACAAAACCAGGTATTAACTCAGAAGGCTTAATTTTCCCTAACCACATAACTTCAATAGTCTATCTTTCATTCCACCCATGATGCAAGTATTATCCTAAATTTATTTATTTTTCTCTATAAAATAAAACTATTTGTTCAAAATTCTGTTTCTAATCTGCATGATAAAGTCTAGACATTTGGGTAACACAATGCATGAATCTTTGTGTTCAAATCCCAACTATTTATATTTTTTTACTGAAAAAGTAAAGTTCTAATTTTTGCAAATACATATTTGATGATTGTTAAATGAAGGCCAGTCCTTAAGTCTCTAAGAGAACTTTTATACTGAAGAGAACATGTAAGAATTAGTGACCACACAGCCATAAATGAAGGGAGATAGCTGAGTACTGACAAACTAGATCTGCTTAAGAGTAAGTTTTGTGACATTGCAATAATACTTTTGATAATCCTGCATTATATACAGAAGGGAGGTTAAATGCAAGAGATTATATTACACAGCAGGACAAAAGGTATGCAGTTAATATTTTGAAAGTAAGGCAATGATCAGACATTCCATCTATTAACCCTTTCAAAAGTCCAACTGTGAACTCTGACACAGAATAAAGTGAAAAGAAAATATATACATATCTTCTGTGTGGCATCCAAGATTTTAGAAATCATGATATGAGTTTCTAGTTGGCTTTCTCTTCTTTCTTTGGAAAAGGGAACTCTCTCCCTTGGAAGAGAGTAAAACTGGTTCAACTTTTGCTTTAAAAAAAGAGAAAAGAAAACGAATATATGAAACTCAGCAGAAACGCCACACTGAGGAATCATAATAAGCATTACACATTATTTAAGTCATGCAGAACCACTAAAATATATGACCCCTTTCCATAAATTGAAAGGCTCTGTATTCAGCAGATTATGGTCCTCAAATGCTGAACTAAGAAACTCCAAAGATGCCCAGGCCTTGTAGACCTAAAGATTAACTCAGATCCGTGGTAGCTTTCTCTCCAAGCAAGCAATACGCTCTGCCTGGAGACATGCCAAGATCTGTCTTTTCTCTTTTATCAGGGGTATTTGTTGAGAACCTATATTCTGAAGACTGTGTTGGGGAGAGAGGGGGAGAGGGAGGGGGAAAGAGAGACAGACAACTAGAGAGGGAGAGGGGGAGGGGAAGAGCAAAGAACAGAAGGCAGGAAAAGTGAACACAGACTTTCTCCTCTAAGCCTGCTGAGGTCCTGCCAATAGTCCTCAGACAACACTTCGAGGCTCATATGTTGTTAACAGAGTGTGTGGTTCTAATAACAGAAAGCCTAGAACAGAGTGATTCTGAGAACCAGGAATTGGCCACAGATATTAAACATGCGATGAGAGGAAATGCTCCAGTGAAGCACTAACTGTAACTTAAAGACAGAGAATTTCAGCTGTAGGAGGAACCCTGGAGGATCACTGAGTTGAACGTTTTCATTTTACAAATGAAGAAATTAAGGCATAGAGACACCTGACTGCTCCCTGTGGTTGTCTTTCTGTAGGACATGGTGTCTTCATGCAGCAGAAAACTTCATGTTTCCCCAAGAACTTCAATGTCATCAGTTGTATCGGTTCTATATAAGTTAAGGCAGCATTGTATTTAAAAGTTGGTCTTATGGATATTAATACAAAATTGCGGATGCTTTCTTCCCTGTGGTGAGGCTGCAAGGGAGAAGATGGAATAACACCTCTCCCTGAATTCTTAGTTCTATAAATATGCTACAATAATTTACAAAAGTATCTATTTCCATTTTCAGGGTGACTTAAACTAATGGCTGCCGGACCATCTTAACCAGAAATTTTTTTTTTTGCCTATTTTTATTTAAACCTCTTTTTATAACTGAGTGTCATTAGTGACAAGATCTAAAGTAACCATGTTCAGCTTTGGATGCAGTATTTTGCAAACTAGGGCCTGTGTGTTCTTAAAATGGCGATGTAAGGATATGGAGTATAATACTTCTGCTCTCTTAAGTTGATGAGCCTCCTTCGTTTTGGATTTTCATCCTACTTCACTGAATTCTGTGCCAACTCTCAAACATATCTTTTCCCAGTCTGTCTCCCTCCTTTCTCTAGCTTTCTGTTCTTTCTTAATCAAAGAAATGTCATGTAGCCAATCGGCAGAGAGCCTAAAAAGAGAAACAGCACCAGGGGGCACCATTCACATCGGACACCCCCTGAGGCACAGCGTTACAAAGAAAACACGTGAATGGCCCGCCTGGCACTTCCAGCCCCGCTGTGCTGAGCACACTCCTGGCTGAATCAGGGCATTTGCATGGAGTCAAGATCCTGCCTCTTAAAGCTCATTACAGCAGACTAAGGTCAGCATAGGCAGGAGGGCTTCAAAATGCTGACCTTGAGTGGTTTAGTCCATGAAGAGACAGAGGGGCATGATTGTGGCCAGCGGGTTCGGGGTTGGTGGGTCATGGCGCCTTTCTCAGAAAAACCGGGGGTTGCACTGGGGCAAACAGGTGCACAGCTCATTGCGGTCTCCCTGGGGAAGCGTGCATCACCGGGGAGGGGGCCTGCTGATTTGAAATGGTTGCTGATTTGATTGTTCAACGCCACCCACAAGAGGCTCTTAATTGCATTCCTGGAGCCCTGGCTTTCTCCTGAAATTACTTAAAACACAGCTTAAGTGTTAAATCTGAACTGTGTAATGTGCAATTGAGGGTTTTTGTTTTATTATTTTTTTTAAACCACCTCACTCCCGGCTGCCTCCTTGTAGGAAACACTGACAGGTTCGGTGGGCAATCTTGGGGCTGGCACACATTATAAGTTATCTCCTGCAGGGTTGGCAGGTGTGAGCTGTGTCAAATAAATTTATTACAGTCTGTGCTAATAATGAAAATTATGGAAAAGCTAGATGAAAGTGCTCTACAGCCAGCTAATTTGAAGCTACCTTACTAGACAATAACAAGCTCCTAACAGTTTTTCCTTTAAAACAAAACAAAACAAAAAAAAAAACACTAATTATGCTTAATGTTCCCTGTCGCATTAGCTTTCATGGTAATTATATTTCAAAACTTTTGCAATTAGGGTGCAGTTAATATTGTGGAATATTGCAATTATTTTTCATTGTGACACCTCTATTGAAAACTGGTGGCATAATGATCATATTGTTCAACTAAATCAGAACTGTAGAAATATGGCAAATGAACCAATTACACATTATTATTTCTAATTACAGATAATGTCATTTTCTCCACTTTTGTCCAAAAGAATTTCTCAAAACACAGGTATCCTGAATTCTCCTATTTGTAACGACTCCTTCGTGTTCTCATCTGCACGCGGGTATATTCTTATATTAGTACCTTGAATGCTCAATTTGGAAAGGTCTCATAGGGATTTCTTGAGTTTTCTTCCTCCACCCCCAGCCTCCTCCTGTGGCGTCTGAAGCCAGATGCTTGCTCTCATTGAAAAATCTCAGTCTTGGCCCAGCTACAGACAGCATGCCACCACGACAAGCTGGTGTGAATTTAGCTGCTCATAACCATCATTCATGATGGCTCATTTTCATTCATTCAACAGGTCTAACCTCTCATCCCAATGAAGATTCATTAGCTGGAACTTACTGTATCCCAAATACATGTTACTTATAAGTAGCATCTCTTCCCTCGATCTAACACACAACGATAAGAATTGAAAAGTTGAATTTTTTTACCTCTGTGTTTCTAACCACCTGAAAATTGAATAGAGACCCACAGAGGGTTTCTAGCAAACAGTTATGTTTGGATTTGGGGCATTTATTTTTTTTTCCTTTCCTCTCTAATATTCTTACAGATGGTCACCCTAATAATAATGATTATAACCAAGAGTATCATTTATGTTGATGCAATATCTCTGATTGTATGTGGCATGAAATGTGGTCCAATTTGCTCCTACAGCCATGTCCTAAGAACCACAGGCCAGGCATTACTATTGAGCTTTACAGGTACAGAAACTAAAGCTTGAAAATGTACTTAAGATCTTATGTCTGTGGCCATCCTACTCACCATCCCTGCAGCCAGGGTGACCAACTGCCTGGGGTTGCCCAGGACTGAGTGGTGTCTGGGATACCAGTGCTCATACCAGAACAGTCCCTGGCTAACTGGGATGGTTGTTCAGTCCACCTACAAATAAAATGAACTCGTCTGTGACCTGGGAAACACATAGGTAAGATGCTTTCCATATCAGGCTCTCTTGAAGTTCTGAGTTTCAGTAGGACACAACCATACAAGTAGGAAATGGGGAGAAAACAAATAAAAATGGCCACCAAACCTGGATGTAATCACCTTCTTGACCTATCTATTTTCCCAATTAGCTTGCCATCTCTGTGTGGGGAGGGCTGGCCTGTCCCCACTTAGGCTCCAGTGCCTCGCCCTGTATCCAGCCTGCGGTCGGTGCTCAATACATATTTCTGAAATACCATAATTAATATTAATAGCTCATATTGTAGAGCCCTTATTATATTACTTTGCTAAGTCACTAAGTCCATTTTCTCAGTTAATACACATACATACCAACGTACTAAGAAAAGTGTGTGCTACTTTTATTTCTTCTGCACCAGTGAGGAAACCAAGACACAGGGAATACAGGTAACATGGTCCTGGTAGGGTGTTGCCCAGGTAGGGGATGGGGAAGGCAGTTGAGGACCCAGGGTTGGCAATTCTAAAGCCCGTGCTCTTAACTACATGGTGACACTTCAGAAAGAAGGCCCACCGTGGCTTATCCAACCCTTTGGTGGCGTTGGCTCTCCAAGAGTCCTAAGACAAAGCACGTAATTTACAGGAAACAAAAATTCTATTTTCCTGCCTGGGGAACATACATGGACATATTTTTCCCTGCTTGCCCATACTGGACAGCAGAATAGCTTCCCAGGCTCACAGTGATGCATGGATTGCTCTGTAATCTTGTCTTGACTAAATTCACCTCTCAAATGAGCTACTATGACAGCCTCCTCATGAGTCCTCCTGCTTCCAGTCTTGCCACCCTCCAATCCGTCTCCACTCAGACACAGGGACCTTTAAAGATTTCCTTAGAGCGTGCCACACTCAGCTTAACATCTACCAATAACTTCTCACCACAGTTAAAACAAAACCTGAACCTCTCACTATTGTCTGGACTGGCACTTCTGAAAGTTTCATGAGCGTGTCCCTGACCCCCCTGATGATCCTCTTCTGGCTTAGAAGGTCTGAGGTGGGGCCTGGATTCTGTAGCTGTCAAAAGCTCCCGGAGGCTGCTGGGCTGATGGCCACCTACTTTTTCATCTCATCCCTCCTCTGGGCTGGTGATATTCTAGCCACACACATTTTATTCTAGTTCCCTTTGCCTGCAAAATGTTCTACTGCCCACCCCCCACTACCACCACCACTCAACCCTGATGACCTCAATTGTACTTTCCAGGTTTTGGCTACAGTCTAATTTGGCCTTCCCCATTCTAAGTAGATGTCAAAGTTTTTCTCTGGCTCAGCACCTGGTAGATATTTCTCATAGTACTCACACTGATAATCATTATATTTTTATTAATCCAAGAGTTAAATTCCCCTTAGAATAGAAGCTTCATGAAGCCAGGAGCCACACCTCTCTTGGGTACTATTAGACCTACGCTATTTAGAAAATCACTGGCTTGGGGTAGGTGTGCGGTGATTATTCGTGGCATGAGTGCATTATCCAGTCAAATCATGGGCTTGCTTCACATCAAAACCTTCCTGGGTATCACTACAATCTGAACTGCATTTCCCTCAGGCTGGCAGAGCTATTTTTCCCAGAAGGACAGAATCATATGTAAAAATGCCAGATTTGTTTTCCTGTTTGGAACAAATACAGCCAACCTTGGTGTCTCACTCCTTTCATATAAACTGGGGGAGTACAAAAGCGAACTGTCGCACGTGATCACTTTCCAGGCGGAGCTGAAGCATTGCAATGGGAAAGCAGGTTCCCTTTCAGAAGGTACAGAGAGCTCCAAAACATGTAAGTGACATCAGGTCTCATTCTCCATGAGTCGGCTGCCATAACACTTTATTTATACAACTCATTCTATTTCTCCAAGGAGTTTTACAGCCATCTTATCAGTTTTCCTCTTGAGGAAGTAACTCCATAGGAGGAATTAATCCTCTTTATGCTGGGGCAGCCCCAGGAAGTGAGTTATATGATCTGTGTCACAGAGGCAGAAGCAGGGGGGACCAGGAGGCTGGAATGGCTTTGAATTTGATGTCCTGAGAAGGGCAAGGTAATTAAAATGACAAGGCAACCAAGGGCACCAATGAGAGTCCTCCCCTCTGGCCATGAGAATGCCAGCCCTGGCCCACACCTTGAATACAGCACTTGGATTTCTTCAAGGCCACAGTCAGGTTCATCTCTGATATTTGACAGCTTCTTGGGACAGAAGGTCTACATCTATGCATCCCCACCCGACTCCCCACTACTCCCGAACACGCACCAATATCCAGAATCTAAAAATCTACTCCTCGTTGGCAGAGCAACTCCTTGGCCAAACTCAAGATGGCCTGAAGGAACGAAAGGGGGTTTGTTCTTCAAAAGGGACCTACAGAAAAGGGAACAGTCTCACTCATCCACTGTTGGTGGTTTCTATGCTGCTACGATGTGATATGGGCATTTAAAACTGTTTAAAATATTATATCAGGTTTTAAAAAAGATCCATTGCCCGTGATCTTATATTTATATTGCTACAATTTTATTCTAAGGAAATAATTGTAGATACTCAAAGTAATTTTTATATCATCCTCGTAAAAGGTGATCTTTGCAGTGATATTTTTAAACCAAAAATTGAAACAGTAAAAATGCTTGAAAAAAGGGAGTAGGTTTAAATAAATTGTGATACATCAGCATAACCAAAAAACGTTAATATGGTGCCCTGGGATAGTATCTAATAACATACAATAATATCAGTAACCAGTTAAGAGCAGATGTGAGCATGGCAGCCATGGTGGTAACGTGCATTATTTGAAGTACAAACGTATTTTCTCTCACAAGGATGCTATGAGATGGGTGCTATGATCGCTCCTCTTTACAGATGAAGAAACTGAGGCTGAGAGAGATCAAACAACTACCTAAGGTCACACTGTTAGTAAGTCCTGATGTGTAGATTCCAAATCAGGTAGTCGACTCCAGAGCCCAAACTCTGAACCACAGCGTTGCTGTGTGCTGGGTCAGAGGACTGCATGTTGTCAGTATGAAAGAGTACGTGTAGAGTAGTATGTCAGGTCGGTATTTAAAAATTGTATAGCTCTGTAATTACACATAACTATAAGATATCATGCAATTATATATAATAGATATAATGTATTTTTCTTTCCATCTTTATGTCAACAAATATTTACTGAGTATCTACTATGTGCTCAGGAAGAGTTCTAGGTGCTATCAAGTCAGTTGTAAACACTTAAGATAAAGTCCCTGCTGTCATGGGTCTTACATTTTAGTGTTTCTTATACATGGAGATGGAGAGAGAAAGAGAGAGAAAAACAGAGAAGAAAGCTATATATCAAAAGGTTAACACTAATTATCTCTGGTGTACAATTTAGAGTAGTTTTAACTGTCTTCTTAAATCCTGTCTATATATTCCAGCTGTTCTCCTATGTCCATAGAATACAGAAAAAAGAGAACATGTAATTCATGTCATTAAGAAAAAAAAAAATTCAAGGAATTAAAAGGCACCTACATTTCAAAACAGGCCATTTTTACCCTCCTGACCTCCTGGCGGTGCCCCGTGAGTATGTCCTGAATTGCCAAGCTCTCACAGAAAAGTCCCTTGGGATGTCACTGTGTCCTTCCCTCCCTGGCAGGCTGGTCACAGTGCTATCAGCTCCACCTCGACCTGCCCTTCCGAGCACGGCAGGCTCGGTGCTTTCTGAGTTCCATCAGGACAGGACATGCCAGGCTGACTGAGGTATGACCTATTTCAGCCAACCTCACTCGGCCACAGTCCTACCCAGGTAGTTATTAACCAAGCCCGTGATGAACAAGAAAATTAACAGTTTGAAAACAGGGCCAGTCCTCCAATCCTTTCACTTTAAAAACTAATCTGTGTCAGCCTCATCCATCTAGGCTCATCTGCAATTAATTCACACAGCCACATTTCACTCCCAAACAAGGGAAATGATTTTTAAAAGGCTTAGCGTTTATTCATCATTACCCCAATTTCCAAATTTTACTTGAGAGCATCCATCAGAGTGGCCCTAATTAGGAAACAAACACAAATACAGAGGTTCTCATGGCCCGGCTGGGAAAGTTTCTCCTTTCGCCTGCTGGGAATATCATTTAACCTCTCAGTACCACCATTTCCACCTTCATGATGCACAGAGGATAATTCCTTGCCTGCGTAAGTGTCGGTGGTTTCATGTATGTAAAGCGCTTTGATGATTTTGTAAAAACGGCAAGGGAAGTATCGACACTGTTTCAGAGCTCTGAGGCTCACGCACCAAAGGGAAGTGCTGGCGCCCGAGGGATGTTTCCAGAGGAAGATAGCATGCCTTCTCTCCCTCACCTTCCTTTTTGAGTGGTTTGAGGGCATGGACGGAAAGATACTGTCAGACACGGTATGAGGTCCAACCATTTCAGGTGTGAAATGAACTTTCCTTGGCACCAACCCCAATGTGCCCTGAGCTGCAGTGCAAACTCGCTCAGGTTGGTGAGCCCAGGGTGGCTGTACAAGCCTTAATTGCGAATGCCTTAGCGTGGGTGGATTTAAACAAGACCTTTCCAGTTACGTGCACATACTCCCTTTTATTTAACTCCCTTTGTTCAAATGTCAACTGTTTGTTAGAATCGAGCTCAGGGCTTTCCCTCCATCCTGACAGGCGCTTGTACCTCTGCCCAGTGACATCCTCTCAGTAAAGAGAATCCACTTTCTGTGCAGAGCCCTGTCTGGGGCAACCCGCACAGAGACTTCCGGCCCCTGCTGGGTAACCCCCGCCCCCCACGTGGGGCGGGCCTCTAAGTGGGTTATGCTGGGTATGTCTGCAGCTGGACTGCCTTGAACTCTCATCCAGGCTCCTCCACTTCTACTCTGTGCCATCTTTGCAAGGTACTTAACATCTCCGGGCCTCAGTTTCTTCATCTGCACAACAGGGATACCTAATACTTCCAGGATGGGTCCTGAGCTAACCTCCAGTACTTGGCCAAGAGCCTGGCTCAAGATAAATGACTCTGAAAGGCTAGGTTTTGCTGTCATCATTACCTTTATGACTGCATGCTTTCTTCTTACCTGAAATACCTCACACTCCTTGCCTGTCTTTTTATCATTTGATACTATTGGCAGTAGGTTTCTTGCACCCATCCCCAAACCCAGTCTTCCTTTAGCTTTGATGATGCCCCATTAAGGTGACTTTTCCCCTAATGTCATCCCTTTTGTTCTCTCTCTCTCTCTCTCTCTCTCTCTCTCTCTCTCTCTCTCTCTCTCTCTCTCCCCCCGCCCCCAAATGCAAGCAATGTTGCAGGCTCTGCCCTCAGATCTCTTTCTTCCTATCAGCATACCCTCTCTCTCATCAATGATATTCTCTCCTGGGGTTCAAACACCACCTCTGTGCAGAGACTGCAAAATCCCTTTCTTAGTTTCACAGGGTCTGTTTTTCATCATCTCTTCTTCTCTTCATTCTCTTCTTTTCTCTTCTATTCTTCCCTCCCTCCTCTCTCTCTTCCCTGAACTCCAGAACTAAACTTTCAGCTGTCTGCTGGGCATCACCATTTGGCCAACCAACAACTTATTAAATGCACTTTCCACCTCCCAACAAAGACCTCCTTCCCTCCCAAACCTCAGTCTTTTTTTTCCCCCTAAGGAGGGCCTCACGATTTTCCTAGCCATGCTCAGAAACTCAGAGCTACCTACCTGTTACTCCTTTATTCCTCCACATTCATCCAATATGGAGGTTCCATAGCTTACTTCCTGACAAAACCTGTGTCATCTCCCACTCCCCAGTGACACAGCCGAAGGTAAGGTTCCTCTTACTTATGAGAACCTGGTCTATGTCTTACAAAACTGAGCTCTTTGCACATCTCCTGTTTCTCCCCCAGCTTGTCTTACACCTGCTTCCATGGGAACCCATCCTGCGAGCTTTCAAATAACCAGGGCCCAGGCTACTCCCTGGTCCCATTATATCAGAATCTCTGGTTTGGCACCTAGGTGTCCACATGGTTTCAAACTCCTGAGGCGATTCCAGTACAGGACACAGGCTGCCAACTTCAGTCTAAAGAGATAGCTAAGCAAGGCCAAGCTCCTAGCCCAGGGGTTCTCACACATTACCACGTGTCAGGATCACTAAATCACAGGATGCTGGGCTGCACCCTGAGAGTTTCCGACTCTGTGGGTCTGGGGGAGGCTAGGGGCGGGGTAGGCAGGGGTGCTGAGGATTTGCATTTTTAGCAAGTTCCCAGGAGCTGCCGATGTTGCTGGTTTGGGGGCCACACTTTGAGAACCACAGTGCTAAATAATCCTCTTTATTGGAGGCTTTTCTGAAGGTGAGTCCATTGAGAGGAAAGCCACACTTCATTACGTCTGGGTAGGCTAAGGCGTCCAAAGCAGTACTCCAGCAAAGGGCTCTGGGAAGATAACTCAAGCTACCAGATGGGCAGGAAGCCATGCCTCCTGGTCACAGTCTCCTGTGTCTCTAATCACCGTGCCCACTGTGAAAGGGCCCAAGTCAATTCCCACTTCCATGTCTGGGGTGGGGTCAGGTGCCCAGCAGATGCAAAAAAAAAAGGACTATGGGTTGCTCCCCTGTGCTTTCCTAATTCAGATTCCTAAGGAATCTCCCAGGCTCATGAATTTACTTTTCTAACTGTTTCTTTCTTTTCTTATCATCTTACCATATCTATCCATGTGCCTACCTATCAGTATGTATGTATGTATGTGTCTGTCTATCTATCTATCTATCTATCTATCTATCTATCTATCATCTATCTATCTATCTATCTAACTATCTATCACCTTTCTATCTATCCATCTATCTATCTATCTACCTACCTATCTATCTTGCTCTAAAATAAGGACCAGTGGACTAGCCCTAGGCAACGCTCACAAACGCAATGAAGAATGTGGATGTCAACAAGCCTATCCTGAAGTATCTCATTATTGGAAAGAATGCGGATTCTCCTTTCTCATTTCATTTAGGTTTTAAAGATAATTCTGACCTGGCAGACATAAATTTGTATTCAATATCTCCTGACAGGGATCATTGTAAATAGCGTTCCTACCTGAATTCTTGAGACTCCATAGTAAGAAAGGAAGATGATGAACATAATCTGGAATGGGGTTTATAAATCTTTTTAAGACCTGATTTTTTCCCTACTTTTCTAAGCGTTTGTATTATAACCAGCGCTGTAGCTAATATTGTTTTCATGCTGAAAAGCAAAGTTTACCAGAGCTGTCTTGACTGTGAGCACTTTACAATTATGAGAAAAGGACAAGTCTCTGAATTCTGAGGAGAAAAAAAAAAGGTGCTACAAGCTGTACCACCAGTTCAGCTAATGGCACAAATGAGACTTAAGAGCCAAATGAAAGAGTAGAAATAGCGTGGGTCCTCATTGCTTGCTAAATTGGGGGAAAAATCCTACAAAGCTAAATGAAACCAGCTCATCAGTCAGTCCTTACTCATATTCTGAAAGTCTGGATTAATCAGCGAGCGAGGCAAGCATGGAGCAGGGCCTCTGCCTCCCATTCTTTGAAGCATGATAGAATGATGAGCCGAACATTATAAGCCTTTCTGCCATCGTAGACCAACCGAGTTAAGCTCATTTCGGGTGGTTATAAAGATCGCGCAGCAATTATTTAGAGGCCTGCACGCCCACCCTTTAATCAGACTGGGGAAACGCACACGCCAGCTATTTTCCGGATATTTAGCAAGGAGGAAAAAGCAGCCCTGATTCTAAAGGCAATTCCTCTCCAACAGCTTGGAGTTGATGCTTCTCTCCCTATGCTCTTTGAGGTGAATCAGACAGCCATCTACAAAAATATCTATAAAGGACTTGAGAGGTTGATAATGGGGACTCACTTTGCATCCCAGCTCTGACTCTCTTCCAAACATGATCCCCAGGGCAGCTTCTGCGATTCCCCCAGGGAGCAGCCTCTCTCCCTCCATGCTGTGCCAGGCTATGTCTCCATGCCTTTTCGTAAAGGCACATTTTCACCATAGCATGGGGTTTTAGATTGTGAATGTTTTCTTTCTCCTCCTAGAGGAGAGATTCAGAGTTTGAGTCTTTTTTGTGTTGCCCACATCATCTAGCACAGACTCAACAAAATTCACTGAATAAATGCACATCTGAACAAACAGCGCATGTCACGTATTTGGGTTAGGGGCTACATACTTCAACCATGAGCTCCTGTAATGCTCTGACTTCCCCTCATAATGCATGATATGCAGACAGGCCCTCATGCCCATCCCCTCTGCTTGCCTGGATCTGGACACATCTGCATGCCAGCCATTGCATCAACATTTCGAGCTTTCCCCAAATGCACCATGTTCTTTCATATCGCCATGCCTTTGCACTTGCTGTTGGCATCTCCTGAATCCCCACAAGCCCACCCCAGTTGACCACTAATCCTGATTGAGGCTGTCGGTCAAGCATCATCTCTGTAAGGAGACCTAGCCCATCCCAGCCCTGGCCCAGGTGGGAAGGGCTCGTGCCATTCTAGTGTGTCCCCATCGGTCAGAATGCTCAACCTGCTGGATCACAGCCACCTGCTTACTTTTGTTGTCCTTCCTTAATGCTTCCCCTCACTCGGTGCTGTCACTAACTACATCAGGGTCCCCCGAAGGCCATGTGCCTGGTCTGAGTCATCTCTGACTGTATCGTGTCAGTAGGTGCTCAGTAAATATTTGTGGGATTGAAAGGAAGTGGTAAGATCATTTGAAGGCAGCCAAAAAACTACCTGAAAGAGTTGTTGGATTCTCAAGGCTCTAATAACATAATTACAAAGAATATTGAACAGTGGTAGTCAGGCTTTAGGCCCCAGACCTGCAGTGTCTTCCCATCCCAGTCCTACTGAATCAAAAATTCGAATACAGGAGCCCCGACTCTGTATCTTACAAGCTCTCGAGGTGGTTCCAGTGCTTGCTGCTAAGAACCTCTGCTTTGAGTAATCAGAAGCCATATTTGGGGAAGTTGTACATATATGGCAGTGGGAGGACCAACGTCATTGGATTCGAGCAGCAATGGCTCAGATCCTACCTGCAATACCTGGATTGAAGGGTATGTGGATCGGGTCAAGTTGGCAAAATGCTGTGAAACTCACTTTCTTCATCAGTGTGCCAAATGAACATTCGACCCAAAAATATTCAGGAGAAAAAGAAGGAGAATGGGGAGGGACAATGCTGCCTGGATAGATAACTTTAAGAAATAAAGAAGCTTCTCTTGGAAGTTCTCCATTCACATAAGCATATTAAAGGTTCTGAGAATTCTTACTACTTTTTCTTTCCAAACTTTGTTTGCCCCAGTCTTTTCCAAGGTTTCCTTCCCTCCCTCCCTCTGTTTCCTTCCTTCCCTCCTTTCTTTTTTTTGGGGGGTGGTGGTAGACTGGGGAAGTGGTGAAGAGAAGGCCACTCCTTAGCTTCTTATTATTTAGGAGAAAAAGTAAAAGGAACATCTTTATGTTAGATTTGAGTTTTAGATTGTTTACTTTTTAATTGGAGTTTGGGAAGAAAATGACCATAAGAATTTTCTTATAGCAACATATTGAATATTTGGAAAATACAAATAATTATGTGGCAATCACACAACAGGTATTTATTGAACACATACTAAGCATCAAATGCTCTCTTGGGTGTTGAGGGTAGGGAAAGAGGAGACGAGAGCAAATTTGGATTGCTAAGACCTGTCTGAGGAAATGATATGTGAGCCAAGTGTGTGAATGGGTGAGTCATAGGGGGATATGGGGAAAGATATGGGCAGATGGGACAAGAAGAGGAGGGTCATCAAGGGAGAGGGCTTGGTGTTCTGAAGAATGCAGAATGTCCAGTGGTGCTACACAGTGAGGAGAAATGGGAATGGAGAGAGGTAGGGTTATGAGTGTTAGAATCTGGCCAAATCGCATCATGTTAGCTACAATGCATACTCTGGATTTTATCCTAACATACTGCTCCGGCCTGATTTTTTTAGGCAAGAGAATGTTTCCCTATATTCTTTATCTTCCTTGGTGAAACACAGAAATAGACCAAGAAAACCAAGTATTTTCCCTCCACCCACTCACCCACCCACCCATCCATCCTTCCCTCACACACCCACCCATTTATCCATCTATCCATCCATCCATCATCCATCCATGATCCATCTATCTATTCATTCAGTAGTCATCTCTGGCTTCTGAAATGCCAGGCACTGTGCTTAGTAGGTAGCAAAGATATAAAGATAAATAAGACAAAGCTTCCACTTTCAAGGCATTTATCATATAGTAAAGTACGTACAGTGTGGAACAGGCCTGGCAGAAACATAAATGATTATGTTTGTTTCATTGAGCTATCTTGCTATATTTCTCAGGGAGTCAATGTGCACTTTGGGACTAAATATTTGGATGAAAAGAAACACCTCAGAGCTCTGTCTTTCTTGTACTTACTACATCGTACTTACTACATACAATGCATTATTTTACCACATTCAAAAGCATGCCAAGCATAATTGTTTGGAACTTGAGCACAGAAACCAGGGTAATAAGAATTCATTGCTGAGACATTAAACTCAGTTCCTCTGTCACCCACAAGACCTAACGTTGCTTAGGTTTGACTCTGGGTTTGAATGATTGTCTTACTACTACTTTGAAAAGCCGTTGGAGATTACTTCCTTCTTTATTTCATTAACTAATACTCCCCCCCCCCTAACATTTCCTTGAAATGCCTCTTTAAAAAGCTTTTCCTGTTTCCTATGGCAAAGGAAAGGAAAAATACTAGCAACAAAGCTTATGCTAAGGTAATTGAAGAGTTGTGATAAGCCAAAAGGAAGAGATGAACAGCCCCCAGAAACCCACAAAGTTAAACAGGTTCTTTCTTTTTAAAGAAGTCTAATTAGACACAGCAGGGGTCTTGATCAGGGTGCCTTGGTGTTTTATGAGTAGAATTTTCTACTACGATGTAGGAAGTTAAAGTGTGTGCTCAACGTCTCTGAAATTGCTTTTCTCATGCCTATCATGCAGTGATAGACGTCCAATTTGGGGATGACCAATATTGGAGGGAGTCGGGCCATGGCAATATATGTACGAACTCCTGAACCCGAGTATGTGAACAGTTTTTATAGTCTGCCAACTCTCTGGCCCCTGTAGTTACTGAGACACCATCCTGTTTTGAATTTCTCTTGTGATTATCACGGTCAGTGAGTTCTGAGTAGCCAAACGTCAGTTGTTTATGGGAGGTGCTGATGAAGAGGAGGAAGCAGCCAGCATGAGAAGAAGCCCAGCAAAGAGGCAATGCTCAGAAGTGCCCTGAGCAAAATCACAGTTAATGTTCGGTTTAATGAAGGGATCTGGATGGAGGGTCTGAGTTCTATGGGGGAGACGGCTTGATTCCACGGTCCACGTGGTGTGTCATTACTATTAATACACAAATAATGATAACTTGCCTGCCTGTGTCTCCCTGTGCAAAGGAGAGGCATTCTCCCCCCACATATTATCTCCAAGTATAATTATCCCTGTGTTACAAATGGTGAAACTAACACATAGAGAAGTTAATTAAAGAACTTGCCCAAGGTAACAATAGTACAAATGGAAAAGGGAATAGGGCCGACTTTGAAGCTCTTAGGAGAGGGTTTCTCAGAACTGTGAGGGAGGCAAAAATAAGGGCTCGGGTTCCTTTTCTCCTGTTGAGGAAATATTTCTCAAACTCTTTTCCTAAGCTTGACCTTGGAATCCTAACAGGTTTTCAGAAAGGAAATACTCCCTCCTCCAAGTAGCTGCACAATGGAGTTTGGAGGGCTGATCCATGTAGGTGTTCTCCATGTGCTTTTCTGCCCCCTGACAGCAAGGCAGGCTTCACTCCTGGCTCTTCACCTCCGGAGGGGAAGGCACTCCAGGGCAAGGCCCCCTTGAAAGCTTGGTTGGGTTGCAACATGGGGATGTTTCTTAGGAGATAATCCTAATTGAATCCAGGTTATTTGAAACATGCAACTCTGGGCATGGATGTGAGCTGGGCATATGTCTTCCACACATTTATAAAGAAATGTATTCGGCTTATATGAAGGTATGTGCTATTTTTCCTCTATTCTGGGAAATTGCTTTTCAGATTTAATGTTCCCGACATTAGGACTTTACAATTAATGTGCGTGTTTAATATAGCACGCTTTTCCTTCCATGAAATGTTGTAATTAAGTCCACAGTGTGCTTACCATCAATGTCATCTTACAGTCAATATATCAAATTTATGTATTTCTACCCCAAGCCCCTTTCAGAGAAGGCTTGAGGCATGTTATGGCAAAACACAACGAAATATAAACAGAAATTTGTTCAGCATAGGAAGTTCCACTTCGTAAAAGTTTGAATCTTTTCCAAAGCAGGCTAGAGTGCAATCAAACCCTAGCAGCCTCTGGGTTATTTTGAAAGAGGCATCTCATACTGATCTTGTGCTGTTCTGAGGACATGGGCAAGTTAGGGCCAGCGGTCTCAGAGCTGCAGAGCTCATCAATGTCAGACGGAATGCCAGGAGGAAGCCAAGGGAGGTGATCTGGTATGAGGACGGGCCCTGCAAACCCAGGCAGTGCCTAGCCCCTGTGACATGGTGGGTGTACCGTGGGTGTTTAACCAGATTGTGCCGGCAGCACGTGGCCTCTGAGGCCTAATATGAACCCAGATGTGAGACGATCTTCCATGTTGTACACTCCCATATCAAAACAACAATAACATCAGCAAGATACTTGAGTTTGAACTCTTCTCCTTGTAGCTGCCTTAGCACTGACCTTAGCAACCATCATAAAACTCAGCTATGCCATAGGGATATTTGGTCCATGCTCTGTAAAATTCACCTAGCCTTTTCATGACCCATGGAGACTCTGCTTCCTCTTAACTGTATGTGCTTGTTGATAAGTTTGCCTAGGGAAGCATAGAAACCCAGAGGAACTGTGCAAAGGAACCAAAGAATTTGTGCCTTAGCAGTTATGTTACGTGGTAAAAAATAAATTAATTAATTGAACTCACAATCAAAAGTAGAGGATATATAATAGTTGCAATGCTGTTGAAAAAGCTCCTGGCAGCTTAGGGAAAACCAAGGGAAATCAGTTAAGAACGTAGAAGCATATTTTGAGGGTGGTGTAATATTTCTATTAATTTAGTGTGTTAAAACAAAGCAATAGTTTCAAAAACACATTTATGGGTTTTTATGTACCACAAAATGAAAAACAAAAAGCGTGACTTAATACATGTGAACTGGTAAACAAAGTCCTACGAAACACTGGGCACAAGGGAGAAAATAATAAAAGGAGACTTTGGTGGAAATTTTGAGACCATTAGACACTACATATTGCCCACTGATAAGTCACTTGAGTTCTCCAACCCTCAAATGTCTTAAGTGGAGATAATAATACTCTTTATAGCCTCCTCACCACATGGTAGTAATGTGGCTTTTAAATAAATAATGTACATGATAGTGTTTTCTAAAGGCCAAAACAGTGTTCCAACAGGGAGATTATTATTTATGACAATGGTGGTGGCCATCATCATCAATGATAACGATAAGTTAGATAACTGGAACTCCAAGTTCAATTTCCTGCAGGGTCCAGGAAAATCATAGACAGGAGGTAATGGAATGTGTCTGTCCCATCTAAAATGGGCAGCCTCTACTTGCCATGATGCAATAGAGGATGATGCTAGATTTGCTGTCATTTCAAGACAGACAGAGGAATGAATGTTGACAGAAAAATCTGAATCTTTAAAAATGTTGTTACCTAAACAAAAACATTGAAAAGATACCGGCAAGGACAAATCAAACAAGTGTGCAAGCTGATTTATCCAAGGGTCAGATTTTGCAACCTCAGAGCTTGTTCCTTGAAAGAGAAAATGTCATACAACATCAGTGATAATGATTATTATTTAATATCACCACCACCAGCAGCAGCACCATTGCCATCACCACCAGTCCAGGAACGAGCAACAGTATTCATTTCCTATCTTTGGGTGAGAAGAGTAGTTTCTATGCTTTTAAAGAAAGGTGACAGACTGGGCAACTCAAGACATCCTCCAAGTGGAGTAAATGTGTTGTGCTTAATTCTTACTCTTTTCCTAGAATTGTGACATTTGAAAGTTGGAAGAGAACTCTCAAAACACCTGGCCCCGATTCTCCCAACACTACAGAAGAAACAATGGGGGGGGGGTCCATGCGGAGAACTGACTGCCCAGGTCACGCAGGGAGTTCCTGGGGAATTACCACTCAGGTTCTGATTTTCCAGCCCCCACTGTCTCCAGGGCTCTTTCCTCCTTTCATAGATTCTTTTTATCTCATGAACCCTCTCAGCAATTTGACATCAATAAAGAGAGGCAGCAAAGGCCAGATCTGCCCAGTGTAATATGACTTTTTTCCCTTCCTGTGAATTATTTTCACAACCAGTCCTCCGTCTCTTATATGCTAACCAGTTTTCTGTCTTCAAGAAAAGGTGCACAGGTTAGCAAAAGAAATCATCAAACCAGCATCCTAACATTTAAATAGGTGGTGTCCCATCCAATCTGTTCCTATTTTTTTTTTTTTAAAAAAGCAAATTGCTTGACCTGAGGGGGAAAGATGTGAGAAGAACCCAGTAGCAATAGGGGTAGGGTCATAAGCTGGTAAAGATCACAGCTCCTTTATGGCAGCAACAAAACCACTGATAGAAATGTATCAAAGAGACCAGTTACTGCAGAGAGAGGAACATGTAAAGCATTATTATCTTAGGCAGTCAGAGTGAAACGGGGGGTGGGTAATGGTGAAGAGCCCCACCGCAATGGAAAAGGTCACTGAGATGAAAACAACCTTGGGAACTTGGAAAAAGAGGGCTCCATTACCACAGATGGGAAGGAAATACAGCATCCAATCAGATGGAACAGACTGAAATGTGATTCCAGTCAAGTGTGAATGCCACTGAATGTTCTGGAACTATTTGGGGAGCTGGCATCAAGGAATATGTGCCCCATCCCCACCCTTCAGTCCATGGTGAGACAGCAGGAAAAACCCAAAACAAGACTTACATAAATGCATCCCTGTACATCCTAAGTGGGGGGCGGGGTGGGAAAATGTGTTAAAGATAAATCAGGGGTCTTTCTGCACAGGGGCACTGACTGCACTGCTGAGGTGTTTAAAAGATGCAGCACCATCAGCTTCATTTTTTTTCTTGTTTTTATTTTTTTAGGCGAGGGGATGCAAAGTCTGCCTTTAGAGTGGAAGAAGGGGGGATAAAAAAGAACGATTGATCATTGCCTTTATTGTTAGCTTTCCATGGTTGAGTGTTCACTGATAGAATTGGTTCAACTCCAAGATGCTGTCTTAGAAACAATTATTGTTTTCCACTAAAATACAACTCTAGCAGAAAACATTAATTTAAGTGATAACTGCCTAACTGCTGCAGTATCAAGAATGTGTGTGTCCCCTCATCTTTGGATTTACAAACACCAGAAAGGAATGAGGATTAAAATAATAATAATAATAATAATAATAATAATAATAAAACAAAAAAATATGACAGAAAATGACAAAAGGCAGGGTTGGGATTGGCCCGAGGGGATCAGGGGAAAGGATGGTATAGTATTCCCCTTTTCTGCTTGGGGGATACTTTCTAAGACCCCCCCATTGGAGGTCTAAAACCGCAGATAATACCAAACCCTATATATGCTACATTTTTTGCCTATGCATACATACTTATGATAAAGTTTAATTTACACATTAGGCACAGTAAGAGATTGACAACAATAACTAATAATAAAATAGAACAATTACAACAATATATTGAAATGAAAGTTATGTGAATGTGGTCTCTCTCTCTCAAATATCTTGTATGTTCTTACTCTTCTTTTTGTGATGATGTGAGGTGATACAGTGCCTATGTGATGGGGTAGAGTGAGGTGAATGGCATAGGCATTGTGACGTAGTGTTAGGCTACTATATGGGTGACTGGAACACAAGCACTGAGATAATGGGACAGTCAATCTGAGAACAGAGAGGGCTGCTAAGTGACTAAGGGGCAAGGAGCTTATACAGTGTGGGTGGGATGGACAAACAGGTGCTTCACCTCCCGGGCAGGAAGACGCAAAATTTCATCATGCTACTCAGAACAGCATATAGTTGAAAACTTATGAAATGTTTATTTCTGGCATTTTCCATTTAATATTTTCAGACCACGGCTGACCATGGGAAATTGATACCATAAGTGAAATCTTGGATAAGGCGGGAATACGGTACTGGGATTTTGAAGCGCCACATGAAAGAGTTGTTCTATACTTTACGAGTTTATTTAGATTCTAGAGTTTAAATATTACCTGTATTAGATTTCTTTGCTGGTATCTGGCTTTGCTTGCCATCCACACTGTACTACTCCACCCGCCAAAAATGCTTTCGTAATTCCCTACACTTTCTACTGTAGACTGAGGGAAACAGCTCATGAGTCAGGGTCTGCCCTCGCTATGTTCTTGGACCGTCTGCACACCTTCCCTGACTCCTCTGGCTTCCTTCACTCTTTATCTGCTCATTGGCCTAGTATTTATTGAGCGTCTGCTCAGTGCCAGGCACCTTGCCTGCGAAATGCATAGAGTACAATGGAACACAGGGCGATAATGGCTCTTGTCTTCAATGAGTTTCAATCTAATTGAATGCAGTCAAATGGTGGACTAACAGAGGGGACATGGGAGTGAAAGAAGGAAGAATAATCCAGATTAGGGAGACTAAAAAGGCCTCCTGGAGAAAACAGTGCCGAGTGCAAAGACGCCAAGGCATGAACATAGCATATTCAGGAACTATGTATAAGAGTGGGGTGAATGATGAGAGGCGGAGGCAGAAAACAGCCTTTTGTGATATGCTGAAAGGCACAGCCTATAGCTAGAGAGCATGGGGGGGTCCACTGAAGAGTTTTAAGCAGCAGAGAGACTTGTTCAGATATGCATTTTACGGAAACGCTGCTAATTGAATTGTAAGAACAGATTAGATTAGAAGACAGAAAAACTAAAAGAAAAAAGAATCAATTAGAAGCAATTAGATCTCCAGGCCAAAGATGCTAGTAATTTGAACTAGGGTCATGGTAGCAGGGATATAAAACTATTTCAGAGTCAAATTTGATAGGGTTTGGCGATTTAGTCTAAGTAGAATGGAGGAATAGGAATGGTGGTTTCTAGGATTCTGGCCTGAGCAACTGACTGGATGATAGGGGTATGTGCTGAGATGAGGAAAACTAGGGAAGAAAGAAATGGAAAACTATGTTTCAGATTAAGTGTGTTGAGTTTCATTTCGGAACTGTTGCTTTTGAACTGTGTATTGGGCATCCTAGTTGAACTACCCAGGGACGTTTAGATATATTGGGTAAAATGGTGAACGGGATAACTGGACATCGGAGGCTTAAACCCATAGATAGTAATTTCATTTATGCATGTAGATGATTGCCCATGGAGAGTGCATGAACAGTAAAGAAAAGTGGTTTGGGTTTTAACTTTTAGGTACTCTGGCATTTAAGGGATAAATTAGAGGAGGCATTCACAGGAGGGCAGAAGTGGCCAGACACATAGGAGTGAATGATAAGAACGGGAACCCCCGTAGATGCCAGAGGAAAGGGCATTTCAAGGGGGAAGGAGCAGTGAGGGAAAGTGCGAGATGTGATGAGAAATGTTTACTAAATTCAGAAAATAGGAGGAGGCTATTTGTGAATGTAGTAAAAATGTAGTAAATGTAGTGAAAAAAAAAAGTTACCAAGTAAGTAAAAATAACAAGTTGCAGAGTGTGTGGGGAGTGAAAAAGTAGAGAGAGGGAGGGAAGGAAAACCCTTTCGAGAAATGGTTCTGTAAAGGAGAGGAATAATTCCTTTCATATTTAAATGCTGTTGGCAGAGTCTCCAGAGAAGAGATACTTAATACACGGAGAAGGTAGGACCAGATGGGATCAGGAACGTAACAGGGGGAGAAGGGGATGACGCTTTCCTCATTGTAACAGAAATGAGAAGGAGACCTTGAACTCTACCCCCACACTCAACATCTAGTCGCTCTGTCCCACTTCGTGTTCTGTTGGGTGCTGCTGGGGGTTGAACTGTGTCCCTCAAAAAGACATGTTGGGCCGGCCGAGTGGCGCGGTGGTTAAGCGCTGGCTTCGGAAGCCAGCGGCCCCGGGTTCAGGTCCCACATATGAGGGCCAGTGACACTGCCCTCAAAAAAAAGACATGTTGAAGTCCTAACCCCTGGTACCTGAGACGGTGACTTTATTTGGAATGGGGTCTTTGTATATATAATTAACATGAGGTTATACAGGATTAGGGTGAGCCCTACATCCAATGACTGGTGTCCTTATAAGGAGAGAGAGATGTGGAGACCCAGAGACAAACCCAGGGAGAAGATGGCCACATGGAGATGGACACAGAGATTGGAGACAGGCTGCTATAACCAAGGATTGCCGGCAGCCACCGGAAGTGAGGAGAGGTGAGGAAGGATTCTTCCATGGCGTCTTTGGAGGGAACATGAAACTGCCAAAACCTTAGTTTTGGACTTCTAACCTCGAAAACTATAAGAGAATACATTTTTATTGTTGTAAGCTGCCCAGTTTGGGATACACTGTAATGGTGGCCCAAGGAAACTCACACATATAGTAAGGCCATGCATCCCTTAAGCTAATTTCCTAAATTAATTTCCCTAAGCTAATTTCCTAAATTATGGCTGCACCACCCCAAACTTGTCATTAGAGGCAACTGGCTCAAAGGCATCATCGACTCAGGAAAGCACTTACTAAAAACAATGAAGCAAAACATAGTTCTTAAATCCAAGAGAGACGATAGATTAGACAAACATGCATCTCTTCTCATCATGCCCTGTGGTGCCTTTTCTGTTCTTTCTAACAGTGATCCAGCTCATATCTGTGATCACAGATGGTCTCAGGTCCGAACACATTATGAAGACCTACAGTCAACAGGCCCATGTTGGAACGCATCCACCTTTTTGTTGCCCCAGTCTACCACTGCTTTTTTAAAAGCTAGATCAATAAGGATGTCTCGAACACATCTCAACCTGCCCCAACTGCTAAATGATACAAAAAGACCAAAGAAATGACCCTGATCTTTAAGTGGTGACAATTTGATGTTGACACAAGTGACTTATATGCATGAACTACCAAGAGAATATTACAAATCAGAATGTAATGAGGTGCTAAATTGAATCAGGCAGAAGCTAAGACTGTGGCGCAATTCTGGCTCTGCCTCTGTTTGGGCAGAGTGGATTGGGAAAGCTTTGGGGAAAAGATGGGACCTGGGCTTAGATGGCTACTGGCTTAGTAGTGAGGCGGAACGGTAGTTACAGTATCTTTTCCATCTCATGCCATCTTAAGCCTGGGATTTTTCCGCAAGGCTGGGGGCTGGGTTGGGATAAAGAGCTAAAGCCCTAACAACTCCACAGGGCTCCCAAATCAACAGAATCAGATACAGACAAATCTACAGATTCAACGAAAATGCCCCAGTGCCTAACCACTCATAGCACCTGGTGTCATCTCAAACACATAGCCCCTAATCAATACGTACTTGCTGAATGAAATATGTCTGAGAATATTAAACAGCTACCATGTGGGGTTCTAACATTGTATGAAGTGTTCCACATACCCAATCTCTTATACTTTTTTTTCATCAAAAGAAAAAAAAATGCACATACTTTGAAGAATTAAATAGTAATACAACGTTTGGTTCAAAAATAGCAATCCTTTCCTATCACCACCAACTTCTTCCTTCACAGAGGCAATCACATTTACCTTTTTTTAGCTGACTATTTTGGTTTTTATCTCTAGGTCTATAAATAATATGCTTTGCTGCTATTTCTCGTATTTTCAATTTTAGGCATTATCTAGTCACTTCTGACTATAGAAGATGCAGATCTGGCACTTCCCTCGACCTGCTCAGTCCACATAGGTACCTTTTCTAGTTCCTTCTCCTCCTGATACAAGGCTTAGATTGTTACTCAGTGCTTAGACATCATATGGCCATGCAAATGCTACTCAGAGCTGAGCCATGTAAAACCTGATGACTAGTTTTCATTTCTTGAATATATACAGAGGGTGCCAAAAAATGTATACATTTTAAGAAAGGAAACCTGTATAAAAATATATACCAATAACAAAAGATGTACACAAGTCACGTTTGACTTCTGCAATTACAAAAGGTATTCAAAGTGGTTACCATCGGCCTTCACACACTTCTGATTATGGCGAACTACTGCTAGAGCAACGTTGACCAAAGTGTCCACTTGTGTACTGTTTTTTGGCACCCCTGGTGTGTGTGTGTGTGTGTGTGTGTGTGTGTGTGTGTGTGTGGTGTATTTTTTTTTTCTGGAATTGTCTTTTTAATTTCCCTTAAGTTTCTATATACTTATCACACAGGAGAATGATTTCTTTGGGCCAAGTTCCCATTGTACTATGTATCCTTGGGCAAGTTATTTAACCTCTGTGTGCCACAGTTTCCCCACCTGTAAAACAGGCATGCTAATAACCCCAACTACAGTGTAATGGTGTCAATGTCCCCTAGCCACAGCACCACCAGGAGCACACGGCGGTGAACCCACGTTGGGTTTATTAACGCATTGCGGAGGAGGAGAAGACACACAATGAAGAGCCACAGGTGCTTCCATGAAGGGTATTGAAAGGGCTGTGTTGGGAGGCCGGAGGGAGGGCTCGGGAAACAGGTTCACTCTGCATTCAGAGTGGAGATCATTCTAGGGTCTGGGATCAGCATATTTTATCTATAGGAAGGGCTAACTAGAAGAGACTAAAACTGTCATTGGTAAAGAAAGAACAGCTGCACATTTTAGTCTGCAGAGAGGGATCATGTGCATTTCTGTGCTTGGGACAGTAACCTTGTGTTTGTCCATGTTTTTGCCAGATTGTGAAGTGGTGATATTTTCATTTTATCTTACTTCATTCCAGTCACAGAGTGGCCTTGGTCAGTGTCTCTGTTCAAGGGGAGAACACCATGACAGGACTGAGAATGCCACACTAGCTCCTACCAGCACCTCTGCCTCGGTGTCAACATCAGGCCAGTTCCCAGAGTCAAGGGCTGCTTTGATCTTTCTCAGTGTTGAGGATTAAATGCATTGCCATGTGTGAAAACCATTAGGACAATGGCCACCTATGGCCACCATAGAATAAGCCCTTAAAATATTTGTTATGTGGCACTAGAAGCATAGCAAACAAAAATAAAGATTGGTAAGTTGGACAACATTAAAATGAAAGACTTTTGCACATCAAAGGACACTCAAGAGTCAAAAGACAACCATCAGTGTGGGTGAAAATATTTGAAATCCTATTTCTAATAAGTGACTAATAGTCAGTACATATAAAAAACTCCTACACTCAACAACAAACGGCGTGATTAAAAAGGTGGACAAAGGATCTGAACAGACAATTCTTCTCCAAAGAGGACATCCAAATGACCAATAAGCACATGAAAAGATGCTCAACATCACTAACCGTTAGGGAAATGCAAGTCAAAAACCACAATGAACTACCACTTCACATGCATCAGGATAGCTATTATAAAAACAAATAAACAAACAAAAAACAAGAAATAAGTGTTAGCATGAAAGTAGAGAAACTGGAATCCTTGTGCATCGCTGGTGAGAAGGTCAAAAGATGCAGCTGTTGTGGAGAACTCCAGCCCTCCAAAAATTAAGCATAGAATTGCTGTATGATCCAACGATTCCACTTTTGGGTATACACCCCAAAAGAAGTCAGAGCAGGCACTCAAACAGATATTTGTACAATGTTTACAGCAGCATTATTCATAATAGCCAAAAGCTGGGAACAACCCAAGTATCCATGATGGATGAAAAAACAGAAAAATGTGGTATATAGACACACAGAAATGTTATTCAGCCTTAAAAAGGAAGGACATTCTGACATATGCCATAACATGGATGGGTCTTGAAGACATTATACTAAGTGTAATAAGCCTGTCACAAAAGGACACATTTCCTATGATTCCACTTGTATGAAGTACCCAGAGTAGTCAAATTCATAGAGACAGAAAACAACGTGATGTTTGCCAGGGGCTGCGGAAAAGGGGCAGGTGTGATAGTGCTTAGTGGGGACAGAGTTTCTGTTGGAGAAGGTGAGAAAGTTCTGGAGACAGACAGTAGTAATGGTTGCACAACAGTGTGAATGTATTATACTTAGTGGCCCTGAACTGGACTCTTGAAACTGGTCAATTTCCTGTTAGCCATATTTTACCACATTAAATCTTTGTGAAAGAATAAATAATATCAAACCAGATCTCTGTGCCAGCTGTCTGGATCACCTTTGAAGTATTCCTAACAACTTGAGGAGTTGGAGACTTTCAGCCCTGTTTTACAGACTTAAAAACCGAGACATCAATTAAGGAAGTGGTTCAAGGTTACAGTGTCAGAAAGGGGCTGAGCTATGTTTTGAATTCAAGTAGTATGGAGTCTCACCTTTAAGAATATAGTTATTTTTAATTATTATTTTTGGGAGGCGTCTCAGTGGTATGCCACAGGCTGGGGCTATAAAGTCTGTTCAAACTGCCTGCTGGTAAAAGAAATCTATCTTTTCATTCAACAGAGGATCGAGACATGTCTAAAGCCGCATTTTAAAATGGCTGTTGAAGAGTATTCAGAAGCCAAGTAGATAGAATTAATTGTAGTCTTTAAAGGGATTTGGGGGAAGCTGAAGACCTGGGTAAAAATGGTCAGGGCAGGAAACGATTAAGATGCCACAGATAGCTCCCAGGACATCGCTGGGTATGTACCAGGCAGCCTGGCACAGAGATGGAGAGGTGGAATGTACACACTGCTTATCGACCCTGGGAATTTTGTCAATAGCAAGATTATTTGCTGAGTAGGAGCAGTTCTGTATCTCATGTCCCGTCTGTGCTGCACATCACCTAAGGAATTACCTGTCCGTCTTGCTTGTGTGCTCACGTGTACTGTGGTGCAGAAGTATGGTCCCAACTCAGCTGGCCTGGAAATTGCTGGACTGACAACCTAGCTGTGTGTTTGTGTGGGAGGGTGGGCAAGGAGGCACCAATGAAAAGAAGTAAAGGTCCAATCTCTGTTGGCAACAGGGCTAGGTCAGTTAGCAGTGTCCAGAGAGTCCTGAGAACGGTCACTTCCCAATTCTCAGATGGGGACCTTGTTTAGGGGGCTCTTCAGGAGCCTGGGCAGTGTTGGAGGGGTTTGTTCTGCCTCCTGCAGGGACTGTCTTCAACATTTTCAAGCAGACCATGCCTCTCAACTTTGGCACAGAAACTTCCAGGAACTGCTTTGTATGGCTGTGTAGTTGTCGACTTTGTCAATGGCCTAGAGGGTGGAGTGAAACCCACACTGCCCAGGAAGGGGAGGGCCTGGGAATCTCGGGACAGCCTGGTCCAGCTGGATGCCAGGAACTTACAAGCACAGAGTGTTGGAGCGGAAAGGGAAGCGCAGAGGCATTTTTGGCCAATGTTGAACCTTCACAAGTAGGGGAACTGAGCACACGATGTTTGAATGACTTGCCCAAGATCATGCTGTGAATCAGAGACCTAGGGTAGAAAACCCAAGTTCCCCTCTAGAGCTTTCCCATTACATCATGCTTCCCAAACTTATTGGTCTATGAGAATGATCTCAAGGGAGGAGTGAAAATACAATTCCTTAGCCCCTCCTGAATTTCCTCATATTTAACCAGAGATTTCAGGGGAAGAGTCTAGAGATCTGAGAGCTTTCCAAGCGGTGGAGGTGAAGAATATTTCGTGATGCTGTATTACTTTTTAATCAACCTTTAAAAAGTTGTAACCGGTGCCTCTTAACATAATGCTTTCGTTGTCTCCTGTATACCTCAATAAGCCTCACAAATATTTTAGAGGTCTACACTGAACAGAGAGGCAAGGAGAAAAGTCTCTGGAGACAGGAAGGTTGGGTTTGAAACCCAGGACCTTCATCTCCCAGCTTAGTGACTTTGAGCAAGTTACTTAACTTCTTCGTGCCATCGCTTCTCATCAATAAAATGGGCATAAAGGTAGTTCTTGCTGCACTGCAATGTGGTGGGGTTAAATAAAAATAAATGAAGTAAGGTGCATAGAGTGCTTAGCATAAGAGCTGGCATGGGGGAAGGGGCAGGGCCTTGGGCTGAGAGCCAAACCCCGAGTGGCCCTGCCTTTGGGGCAGAGTGGGGCTGTCTCCGTGCCCTCCACAGCCTACGGGCAGCTCCCTGAACTAGGCCTGCACTGCTGGTGGGCTGGGAACTGCTCTGGAGATGAGGCAGCCAGGTCTAAACCCTGACTGGACCCTGGGCCACTCGGCACCGCTGACCCAGACATCCAAACTGACTGGCAAGAACTGGGAACCAAGTGGCTCATGCACAAAACAAATCCTACTTGGGAAAGGGAATGTTGTTGGGCCTTGATTTGCTGAGCTCTGAATCAAGAGTGAGAATGAATTCTGTCTTGGACAGGTGCAGCCTACTTTAGCTGGGGTCCCACCCAGGGTTCTCTGCATTGGCCCTGCCACGACTTGTCATGATGGGTATCAACAGTGTTTGCAAAACCTTCTCGTTTACGGAGGAAGTACAAAGTTCTAACATATCTAAAAACAGACAAAACAAGTTAGGTATAACAATCAATATTGAACATGATTTTAAAAATAAGTATACTCCCCCAAGTTGGGACATGCTCTGCCCTCTTTCCCCATCATTATCCACTTTCCCATCATACATGATAAAAGCAGTAAATTAATAAAATGAAAGCAGTTAACCAAGATATTAGTTGATTCATTTATTTAGTAAATACTTATTGAGCACCAACTTTGGATCTGACACCAGGAACCCTGGCAGGGAGGTCTCTGCATGATGGAGTGAAGCTGAGAGGAGAAAGAAAAGCCTAGAAAGAATGGACTATGAAGTTAAAATGCAGTCATTTAGAAGAGGTGGGATAAGGAGCCTCACAACATAGAGTGACTTAAAAAAAATAAGTCTGTATTGTCAGCACAGCACAATCATCAATGTACAGAATAATTGCTATGTGCTATTTAGGACATCCTAAACTAAATTAAATTACAGAGGGAATAATCTGCTTAAGGAGGCAAGAAAACTGATCCACACTAGAGGAAAAAAACCTTCCCCTAACCTAAAATATAGAAGTAAAAAAAGTTTCATTACTTAAAAAAGAAAAATTCTATGGGCCCACTTCTTCCTCCTCCAAATCCAGCCCCATGGATGGTGGGAGGGGCCCAATGCGTGAGGCTGTCTGGGAACAGCGCTTTAGCTTTCATGAAAGGATATCAATTTTAACCTCTCTATGGTTGTCAAGATGCATTTGTAACGTAGAACATCTGCTTTTCAGGTTCTGGGTAGCGACGATAACCTCAAAGTTGGCTCAAAATTCCCATAAAAATTGAGTTGTGAGCGAAGCTATTTAAGGTCTATTGTCTATGGGACATGTATTTTTACGTAGTCCTTTATAGAATGAAGACTTATCTATGGATCAAGTTTTGTCCTGGGGCTGTGCAATTTTTGGATATTTGTAGAAATTTTTTTGAACTGCAAATGCTTTCTATGGTTTATGTGGAGGGAGGCTATAAGAAAATTGGACAGGAAATTCTTCACCTCATGTAGTTACCAGCATGTTATTGAGAATTCAGTCATCTGGAAAGCACATATTATCTCCTTTAAGAGGAATTTCTTTCTGGCCTCACTATGATGATTCACAGTGTTCCCCTAAAGCAGTTGATTTGTTTTTATCTCCTGGAGGTTGTGTATCTTGTTCTTTCTCTGTTTCCCTTTTTGCTTTGGTTTCTAGGAAGCTTAGAATCAAGTGTTCTGTTCATCTTAGATAATGAAACAGGGCTTTACATACATAGGGTGGCAACAAAATGTATACACATTTTGAAAAAGGAAAAAACTGTATTAAAATTGTAATACTCAGCATATGCTGATAACAAAAGGAAAATACCAGTCATGTGTATACATTTTTTGGCACCCCCGATATATGAGTCTATCTGTATGCTTCCCCTCTAGAGTTTTCCTTTACCCTTATTGTGCCATCTAATTATGGTTTTCTAGTTTATTTTTTTATTTTTATTTATTTATTTATTTATTTATTTATTTATTTATTTATTTGAGGGCAGTATCACTGGCCCTCATATGTGGGATCTGAACTGGGGCCGCTGGCGTTGCTGGCGTCACAAGCCAGCACTTAACCACTGCGCCACTCGGCCGGCCCATATTTTTTTTTTTAAATTTTCATACATTTTCACAAATTATGGGGGAGCTGTAAGAAAAGGAAGACATGAATAGATGGATGGCTGAATGAATGAATTTTGCTTTATGGTGCAGATAAATAAGACAATCATTAAATTAGCTAGGCAACTGAATTTTGAGACCACTCGAGGCATCCCACATCTTAATCGTTTTGATGTACTATTTTCATTAGAATTTACCGAGGCATTGGCTTTTGAAAAAGGGCCAGGGCACTTTTAATGTGACCTGTTACAAAATGAGGCTCTCCAGCGGGGACAGGTCTGTTGTGACATAGGACAGACTAAAATGTCCTGGCAGAGGTATCCTGGCTACATTTCTTCTGTAGAGTTTGATACTATAACACTAACGAATGTTCCAGCCCCCTTTATTCAGACTTTTAATAAAACTAAAGCTCAACTTTTTATGAGAGGGGAGGTGAGCCAATGCTTTTGATTGCAATGTCCTTGGCATATATTTTCTGCCTCGTGTGCTGAGAGCAAAGAGCACACCCTGTTCCGATTTGGAAGGTAGTCTTATCATTCTTACGTCTGCAAGAGCCTCCATTAGCTGTCACTCAGATCTAGATATATTTTTTTTCCCCCAGATGAGTTATTTCACAGGGTTTGAAATGGTGCTGCTGGACATAAAAGCCATCTCTGGAGTTAACCCAGGCTGGCTGAAGACAGAACCCAGGATGGAGCCACGTGCCGGAGCTTAGATATCTGGAAAAAAATGCTTAGGGGAATAGAAACGCCACTCTTCTGAGCATTTCACTAGCTGTACCTGGGTATCTGCTCGACTGGCAGTGATTGAAGGTTACGGCAATTTGGCTTCAAAGGTGCTAGGTTTTCATACCATCCACTAAAGAATGCACTACAGTCATAGAAAATAATGACTGTCAAGCCATAAAAGTAAAGTTTTGTTGTTGCTTCGAGGAGCATTTCATGTTGTCAAGAACGTTTTAGTTGTGTAGTTTATGTCTGGCTTGTGTCTGTAGAACAAAGGCTCTTTGGGCAGGAAATATGTGCGGTGACTCTCCTGATGACGGGTTCCACTAATATCAAGTCATAACAGCTACGCTAAGAGGACAGCAGGAAATAATTTTTCACTGTCATGTATGGGTTGAATATGTTGGAAGGACTTTTATTTCACCTAAGAAAGAGCTGAAGGCCAAACTGATACCGGGCCATCAGAACACAAGGTCATTGTCAAGAGACCCGCTTGAAAAACAAAAAATCCATGTAATTAACCAGCTAAACATACCACCACCAATCACGTGGTCACTTTGTTAGTGCTGCGGCACCCACTGAAAAATCCAGCCCCTTTCATCAAACTCAATTCAGAACACCCAGGCGCAGCCTTGCGCTTTGCATCTTCTGTGTCAAACTCTATTTTCAATCCTTTATGTCAAATTTAAATTCACGGCAACTGCATTCAGATCTTGATAGAATCCTCAATTTGCCCTGGACGCCAAATCTGTTCCACAAGACACACACACACACACACACACACACACACACACACACACGAGTGCATACATATTTGAGCTGGATCTTCACTCACTGTAGCTAAGTCAGAGTCTAGAATTTTGAATGGCTGCTTGCCTCTTGGCTGGAGCTTTAAGCTCTCAGATAAGTGTCCGCTGAAAACAAGGGTATCGTACAATTGGGTCTTCACCCCTTAGGTGAAGTAATCATAGCAGCACAGCTCTTGCTTGGGATGAAAATGGACCCACAAATTTTCTGTGGTATTTTCCCGTTCCTGAAACTTAAATCTCTATCAAGCTTAAGTGAGCTGAACAAATTGGTGTGAGTGATGAAAAATGGATCATTTTGCCTCTGAACACATAGATCTGTTCTGTCCAAAATGAGGTCTTGATTAGGCATAAAGCCAACAAAAAGGCCCTGTCAACGACTTACAATGTGATACAACATCCAAAAGAAAAGATATCACTCACAACATTACCACTAAGAAAACATTCCAGACAGCTCTGAGATGTGAGAGCTGACCTCGCTTATGGAAATTGTCTTTGCTTGGGGATCCATATATGCATCAAAGGATGTAGTTTTTAAAAGCTCACTTTCTTCTTAATAATTGTCTGTTTTTAAAAAGCTATCAGCAGGTGCACCTCATTTCAAAAGCTTCTCGTCCTTCATAATACAATATTCATCATGATTACATAGTATGAAATAAAAAGCAGCAAAACATAAGTGAGGATAGTTCAATTAAATGCAACATAATCTCTGCAGCAAACAACAACAACCAAAAATGGTTCTGTAACTAAAACAGGTTCTGACGAAAGAAAAAAGGGAATATATTTCCACGTATTTTTAATTACATAGAATTTCCTCAAACATGATTTTTCATAATATATTCCATTAAGCTAACATCATATTTGAAGAAAGAGCATTTTCCGATTTCATTTTAAGCCTGATTTTGAGCAATTACAGTGTCATTGTTCTGCGGTAGAAAGGTTGAATTCATTTACTGTGTGGTTATGCTAGTTATGATTGATGTCTCTTCTCCAAATGATAAACCAATCACCCCAATGATGTAATGTCATTTTAAGAGTGCCATAATCACATTTCTCTCAAACTAGAAGCTCTGATGAGTTCTAATAAAGATTTATGGTAGATTAAAGGCCTTCATAATATCAACAATGGATTGCTCATTTGATGAGAGATTTGATTAGGTAATTTTTTTTTGAAAAAGAATATGAGTTTACTAAATATATCAGGCCTGGCTTTGAAGAAGGGCATGGGCCATCACAAGTAGCAGTCCATCATTCCATCTCCAGAATGAATCATCTTAAATGCATTTAGGAGGTCCTCTCTAATTGTAGAGGTTGAGGCCAGTGGTGGCATACACTCCTGGATGGAGCCAAAACACAATCTCATCAGAGAACAGTCTTGGCATGGAAAGTACAGTCTCTGTACTACTTTTGATAGGATATGTTAATGAACACCTTGAGTGGCCAAGTCATAAGGTAACCCCAAAGCCTTTGAGTCAGGAGCAACTAATTTCTGCAAATGTCTCCCTTTGGGCCATGGGTACTTAACCTTGGATACTGCCCGCTCCTATGTTCATATGTGTTCTGAACATATCACCAACAGGAGAAATCAAAATGAGGCAATGATGGCTGGCCCTGGGGCAATGTGACCAGATTTAGAGGTTGGGAGCTGAGGTAGTAGTCGCGAAACTCACCAAAGGTGGGGCAGAATCCCAGGAACAGCCCCTTTGCTCTGGGAGTGTGAAAGCTACCATGAGGACTGGGGATTTGGAGGCCATGTTTATCATGGCACTCCGTGATCATCTTGCTAAATTCAAGTGAAGTGGTGTGAGTAGAAGGTTATAGGTCACCATCTGCAAACACTTCAGACTTGGAAAGACATTCAGTAGTCATGTCAAGGGAACACATTTTAACAGCAAAATCATCCAAACAAGCAAAGAAGAAAAGTCAGAAGCCAACCATCAGAAACAAGAGACGTAAGACGCACACAAAGTGGGCACACGAGGGTGTCCAGGACACTTGGCTATGACCGGAATAACAGTAATCCCACATGAAGCATTCCATTGTCCCTCTGCACTTTACCTTGGAGACCCATATGCTCTCGTGTGCAGCAGTGGGCGAATTCCTTCCGTCGAAGGAGGCCCCAACCCCGTTCAGATAAGCAAAACCTTATCTGAGACCTCCAGCAAATGCATCCTGGAGCTGCAATGCCACGAAATGACAAATGTATTTTGCCTTGATGCTTCCCACACCACCTTCTCCCCAACCCTCGTTTCAAAGCTGTCATTTGGCTGGAGACGCGATATTGTCAAGCACACAGCCCCGCGCATTTGACAGCACGGTTTTCCTTACCACCGCTGGAGGCTTGCTGGGGGCCTGGGCATGCTCTGAGCAGGTATGAATTGGGGGAGAATTCCTCGTCAGGGTTGGTGTCCATGATTTGATGGGAGGTAGTGCTGTCTAGCAATGGCATCTGGCAGCTAACTGGTGGAGGATTATGGGAGCTAGGCAGCTGAGCAGATGGGAGGAGGCTAGCCGAGGATGTAGGTGGAATGGGACGACCTGGGAAAGAGGACAGAGGGGTCAAAGGTCAGTAATGAGTGTTATGAGAGCATCCAGAGAAAGTTGCATTGAAACCACCTCACAATACAAATATCTTAAAATTAAAAAAAAGAAAAAAAATTAAAACAAAGAAAGAGAATGTTCCAGATGTATTTTCTGGAGTGGCTTGATGTTTCTCCAAATGTCTAAATTCTTACGACACACAGTTGCATGTTTGAGAAAGCCAGCATGAGCTGATATGGAATCAGTCTGGAAAACAAAAGCTTCTTTCTAGCTCTTCTGCTGCTGTCCTAACCTAAGTCCACATCATCTCTCACTGAACTGTTTCCTTGCTGGTCTCCCTGCTTCCATCCTTGCCACATAGCCGTCTACTCCCCATTGTCCCCATCCTTTCTCTGTAGCCAGAACATTTTAAAGATAAAAATCAGGGTATATCACTCGCTGGCCTGGCCTTTTCCAGTGGCTTGCCATTGCACGTGGAAAGAAATCAAACTCCTTATGACGCCCTCTGTGTCTTGCTTCCCCGGCACGAGGGGCCTCTCCTAAAGTCACCGCTGACAGTGGCCCTTACCACTCCCTGTTTAGCCCCTCATTGTCCAGCCAAAGGGCCCCACTTACTCCTGTGACTGGAACGTGCCCACCATTCCATCTTCACAGGCTTTCCGCTTCCTGCCCCCCCATCTGGAACATGCTGCCCCACTCATCACCTCACTGATTTCACAGTGCTGCTTCTTCTCGTCACTCAAGCCATTCCTGTTTGTCTTCTTGACAGTTGCTCACCTATCTTCTTTCCTACTAATTAGCCTGTTGAAACATTTTCAGAGCAATGATCACTACCTGAAGGTGGACCTTTACTTATTTCATTCACTCCCGCCCCTCCATGTCGTCCTAACGAATACCACGTCTTGAATGAATACATAAGGTGGGCTAACACCAAATTCATTAGTTTGGGTTCAAAGTGTGGGAGAGTTGGAAAGGGTGACACACTTGCATCCCTAAGGACTGGCCAGAGCCCCAGCTCTCACTGCCATGAGGTTCCTTTTTTGACACAATTGGGGAGTTCTTATAAAGAAAAGCAGCTACTCCAGGGCATGAGGAGGTCTGGCCAGCAGGGCAGGAGGCGAGCGGTGACTTGGAGCTGCCTTTGGGTCAAGGAGGCTGTGGCAACCTCTCTTACACAAGGTGGGGAACTCCTGGTCGCCACACTGCTGAGTGAGGATAATTGCCTTGTGTACCTTCACCTGAGTCATCCTTACATCCTGGGGTCCTTGCAAGTGCTTGCCTGCTGGTATGTTCATCTGGGAAGCTCAGAAAAAAGAGCCCAGAGTAGCAGCGTACAGGATATGCCCGCAAGCTGGGGGTGAGGAGGGAAGGGAAGGTGTGGAAAAAGCCAACGAAAAATTCAGGTTTGAGTTTCCACTAAGGGAACAAAGGCTTGAGTCGGAAGAAAAATGTTTTCCTGCCTTTAGATGTGCTATATATGTGGGGACATTTTCAGGCACCTCAAAGAGATGCCAATTTTTGTCATTGCTTATATAATTGCATTTCCCGACCTATTCCTCAGTGCATTAAATGATACCAAGAGATCAGTTTGGATCAATATTATGCATGAGTGCCTCTGATGTGCCCTCTGAGATACGGAGGATACAAAAGTAAGTGAGGCATCATCCCTGCCCTCAGAAAGCTCAGAGTATAGTCGGGGAGGCAGACAGGTAACTATGTCATTTCTGTAGATGACAAACAGCAGGATGGCCTGCAAGGACATGGTGCTGTGAGGGTTGAGAAAGGGACACGGTGCAGCCTGACCAGGTAGAGAGAGGTAGGGGTGGAGGCAAGGGGTGGAGGGGTGGGAAAGGTGATGCCTGAGCCTTTCAAAAGGAGAGGAAGGGGACTTCCGGTAAGAGGAAACCTGCTGAACAATATCAGAGAAGCCTCAAATCACTAGCCTAGGGCTCTTCTGAGGGTGGGAATGGAAGAAAAAAGACAGGAGACAGGATACTCCCCAAGTTTAAACGTTAGGGGCTCCTGCGCAGTACTCGACTGAAGAAGAGTCATCTCTGCAATAGATCAATGGATGAATGGAACCTGATTGGGAAAACTCCATTTGTTCATAGCTGCTTCGGAGCCATATCAGGTGTGACGTATTTGCCAAATAATCTGGAAAAGGTAGACTGAACACATCGGAGTTTCATCAGAATCAGGACCCACATTTAATCAGTACCTCCTCCCCTATGTCTCCCTCCAATAATAACAACAATCATCATTATTATTTTAACCGCTATTGTTTTGTGCAATGACTATCTGCCACTCACTGTTAGCCACTTTACAGATATTATCTATCTCATCTGATTCTCAAACCAATCCTACGAGATTAAAATTATTATAATCCCCATTGCAGAGATGAGGAAACTGAAGCACAGAGAGGTGAGAGGGCATAGCTAGTAAGTGACTGCGGTGAGCAGCCAAACCTGGGTTTGTGTATTCCCAAATCCACTCCCTAACCTCTCTGCCGAGTGTTTGCCCTAATAGCAAGGCGACAAAAGAGGAAAAAGGTGACATACAAAAAGGGAGGTGATGTATAGGAAGTCATGTCCCAGTTCCCCGTCTCCCAATCCCAAGACATGCTCAAGATTTCAAATAAGAAACATTTCTTTGGATAACCATTTAGAGCAGCTATCATTTTGCAGAGTGCAAAGCTCTCCTCGTAATTTTGTTATGAAGTTCAAAGTGGCTCCTTTATGGCCATGCTACCCTCCTCTTTCTTCAAGGCTCCTGAATGTGGAGGCGTCCCTACCAGGGCATTGCGAGGTCGGTGTTGATGTCCATGGAGCAGCAAGGCTCTGCGGGGAACAGATTTTAACTCCCAATCAATAGGCTTTAAAGTTTGTGTTGAGGCACATCTGAGACTGCATGTTGGAGAACAAGGATGGCTGGAAGCCAATTTTGAAATTCCTTTGAGTGACTGAGGTGGAACTGAAGTTCAAGTGCAATTTTCCAGAAGCCTTATATGATAGTTGCTGTGAAATCATTCTTTACAGGAACTTTTTGAAATTTTGTTCGGCATGAATTCATTTCCTATAGTACAGCCAGAACTGCTTTTTAATTTATACAAATACAGACAATGGAAGAGCAGCATAACACAATGAAAGCACTGGGGTTACTTAGGTGGACTGAAACACTCATCACAGAATTGTCTGATTCCAGTTACTTTAAATCTATGCTTTGGTAGTTCCTCCAAGCCTGCTTGCTGGTATCTCCCATTACTTGGGAAATTTCTCAGTCCCTAGATCCACCCCCAATCAAATTGATGCTGTTTTCTATTTGCTATGTTATTTGCTAATTTTGTTCACTTATGCTACGGGTTTTCCCCCCTGACTATTCCAACTGACAGAGACCATCTGTAAAGACACAAACAGGTTCCAAAGCACAGGGGAGAAAGCTGGAACATCAACAGGCTCAATTTAGAGACCACAGTTCCTTACTAAAATACCTAGTGTGGGACTGGCATGTAACCAAGAACTATGCACTTCCCTGGTTCCCACTTTATACCCCACAGGAGACCCCTGACTCCCAAACTAGTTATGAAGTTCCAGTTTGAATGGGAATAGAGCCCCTGGAAAATATATGGAACACCAAGTTTAACTGATCTATTAAAGAGCAAGATGAAACATGCAAAGGCAGCAATATGTCATCCATTAAACTCATATGGTCTTGTGTATGTGTGGGTGTGCATGTGTGTGTGTGTTTTCCAAGATCCCCATGTAAACCAAAGTCTAATGAGTCATCTGCATGATTGGATTCCCTGCGACCTTAAAAATGGGGATGAACTCAAATGTTTCTCATGTATCTGTTTTCAAATGAATAAGATTTTGTGATAGTTTCAATTCATGAAACTTTCCTGACTGAAACACCGATACCCAGACAAAGCAGGTCCATGCTGATGGATGGGTAGTGGCTGTTTGGAATGTTGTGTTGAGAAGGATTCTGAAGACGTCCCTAAGTTCAGTGGGACATGGCACCATCATCAATTAGAAAATCCACGGACCAGGAGTGGGTGAGAGGCAGCAGATGCACAGTGCCTATTTGTCAGCCATGCTCCAGGTCTTCATTCATCATCTGCCTCAGTCATACCTGAAAACTTTATCTGGCACCATCTGTGCTTGAAGTCACATCACTCTAACTCTCATTGTCTCTATTACAGCTTTATTTTTAGCCTTAAACTGATTCAGATCTTGATTTAGTTCTCCCACTCAAGACTAAAAGGCCCGAATCGTCTCTCCATCCCCAAAGCAGTAAATATTATCCACGCAATTGCTGCTCTGCCCAACTGTTGTTAATATAGCCCCTAATTTATGATCGAGGGCATGTTGCAAGTCAAGGCCCCAAATTCACTGAAAACAATTGGTTCCTTTCTCATTCAAAAGATTAATGGTGAGCAGATATTTAAAATGTTCTGTGTAGATGATGCATAATTGATCTGTGCAGTGACAGGGAGTGAGGATATTTGGTGGAGCAGGGAGACATGATCAAGAGGCAGTTTAAAAAACAAAAACAAAAAATACAAAGAAACAGTACCAGGAGTCATTATATCTAAAAGAATAAGTTTGATGACCTGGTTACCACTTATACATGTGTCATCTTGCTTTGTGCTAAGAACTGAGCTAAGATTTTACATTTATTTTTCTCTTTTAAAGTTTACAACTTGTCTGTGAACAACATATTAGTATCATCCCCATTTACTGGTGAAGGAATGGAGGCTTAGGTGGACTAATTTTCCCAGCACTGCATGGCTGGCAAGCAGCAGAAATGGCTGGGATTTCAATCCAGTCTGCCTGACTTCAAAACCCAAGTCTTGAATGGTTTATTCTACCATTTCTCGCATTAGACAAGAATGATTGCTAAACAATGAGTTATGAACCCCAGATTCATCGGTCCTCATCTGGGATGCAACACAGAGGTCATCCTGGGGGAGGTAATTGACCAGGGGCAGAAGCAAGGCCCCTCCAAGAAACAGCCACAGTGACCACTCCTGCAGAATAAATGACATGTAAAGAGAGAAAGCCATTTTTGAGTCACAAACTGGAAATCCTTTGAGGCTTCATAAGTTCAGGGACTTATGAAAATAGGACGTTTGAATTAAAGTTAGTATTGCAAAGCATGAACAAAGGCAACTCAGTTCATTACAGGATTTAAAGAATTTTCCTAATGACATATCCCAATGCTTGCTGTTTATTCAGATGTCTGATTATTCAGCCCCCTGTCCCCGCTGCTTGGGGTTGTGAAACCACTATTTTTGAAGGTGTTAAAAAGTGAGGTATATGAATATATGTGTAAATAGAAATAATTTTAAAACCTGAGACGGTGCCCTCCTCTTGTTTGTAATCAATGAATTTTTTAGGAATGTGGTCCCACTTGCTCTTGAGTTACAGGGGAACATTGTTAAGGCAACTGCATCCGACTTTTCAAGTTCTCCCTAGTGCTGCACACGGAGCTTGCAGAAGACGGCTGAGTGATGGGATGCTCTTCAGCAAGTTATGGTGGCTTCAGTGAGGCGCCGGGGCATGGCAGCCGGGGCCACCAGCACAAAAGGCAGGAGGCACCCTGACAATCACTCTAGCAGGACTTCCGGGCACCAGCTGAAGGGAACGTGGTCAAAGCCATGGCACATCTGCTGCCTATTTTACATGCTAAGAATCAGACTCAGGGGTTTTATTTATGCCCCTTCCGCCAGGATCCCAACAACCCTGTTTAGACACAGGGATGTTAAAAGCACACCCAAGGGACAGAGTGCCAATCTGAACTCAGGTTTGGGAACTGCTCAATCTCCAATGGGCTATTTCTAAACTTGGAGTTGCCTCCCACTCAAGTTCATCTACTCAGTGGCTTCACTGTCCAATCCATCCCATTCTCAATTTCTACTCTGCCCCAAAGGAAACTTGGGTCTCCAGGGGATGTGAACATCTGTCTTTTGCAAATGTTTATTTCTGCTTTCATGCCTGCAGAACTTCTCTGTCCCGTGCAGCCCATTCCCAACCTCTTGGCCTACCTGATCATATCTCCAAAGCCCCAGTGAGGAATGGAGTGGGCACCATCTTTGGAGCAAGGCTGACTGAGCTCTGCCACTTCCTGTGTGAGTTTGAGCAACTTACTTGCCCTCTCTGGTAACAACCCCGAATTCACATTCTGCTGTGATAATATACGGAAGATCCCTAGAACTATGTTTGACACATAGTAGGAATGAGGGACCAAGAGAGAGCTCATGAGCCTTGCAGCTTCCAGTTGATTTACAAGCACCTTCTTTTCAATATATGAACCAATGTAGTCACCACCCTACCCTCATTTTTTTTTTTCTGTTAAATCAGCTTGAGTCAGTTTTAGTCACTCATAACCAAAAGCATCCTGCCTAAAACTGGTCGACAAGCCCATGTGAGAAAATGACATGGACAGTGCCATACAGTAATGTGGAAGAACTGGAAATAGATTCCAGGTTTTCTGCCTCCAGAATGATGAAATTTTCATGTTCTGTAAGCTGATGCTCTCCATGTTCAATCATGAGAAACCAAACATGTGGGGTCCCAGAGAAACCATGTACGGTGGGAGATATCTCGTCTATTTATAAGAATACTGTGGGCATTAAGAGTGGGGGAGTGATGCAGGCAGATGGCTGTCTACTTGCTGCCAATCAGTCATGCACTAGAGCAGCGTTCTGTCCCCAGCACTGGAGCAAAACTCAGGTCACCTCCCAGCAGGAACTGGACCTTCCATGCACCCAATGATTGGAGAGGGTGAGAGGGACTCAATTTCTTACCTATGTCTTAAATTTCAAAAGGAGAACAGAGCCAGTAGTTTCAATTATACTTGTAGAATGCAAAATGACCTCCATGAATAGAGCATCCTAAAATTGTAGACATAGATTATACATATTTATGGTTTATATTGATACCATATCATATGCATGTTTTCATTCCCTGTAGCAGGCTGCTTATATTTAAAGCCGATGTTATGCTAGATCAGTCATTCTCAACGCAGGGGCAATTTTCCTCTTGAGGGGACATTTGGTTGTCACATTTGCTAAACATCCTACAATGCACAGAATAATTTCCCATAACAAAGACTTTCTGGCCCCAAATGTGAACAGTGCAGAGGTTGAGAAACCCTGGGTCAGCATGTGGGATGGCAATAGATTAGTACACTTTCTGTTACACGGTCAATTTTTAAGTAGCTCTTTTTTCCAACTGATAACAGTTGGGAAGATATTAGAAGTGATATATTTGAGTCAGTCATCTCTTTCCTCCCACTCAAGGAAACTTCAAGCAGATAAGCTTAAATTGCTATTAGGGTCCTTACGTTAGAGTTCAGGAAAAATCCTTGAAACCGAGTCTAAGTTGTCAATGATGGAAGTTATAGCATACCTTTCTCCACAGCTAGGAAAGACTTGTCAAGAGAGAGTTGGGTTGCCTTCATAGAGGCAAGAGATTCAGGGGAGAATGTTCCAACTTAGCTGTAAGTTACTGAGCCTCACCTGAGTACTTTTCATGATGGCCTCTCATGTCTTGTCAACGAGGCAATATCAGCCTAACTGGGTTTGCTCTATTCCATATCACTCCATTTAGAGTTTTTATTTTTACAGCAGAAGACCTGATTGCCCTCTTCACTCACACTTCATTGAACTCACTGAAGCCCAGTTAAGCATTTTCTTGAAAACAAATCGTTTTCTGATGGCCCTGGAAAAACTCTCCCAATTTCACACAAGCTATTATACATAATTTATTGGAAGAGCCGCAGGCTGTTTTACTTGCCCCAGTTAAAGGGCCTCTTTCAGGGGCTGAAGCATGAACTGTCTCCACAGGTTGGAGCTCTATGCATTTGGGTGTCCCTCCCAGATCTTACTGACAACTCACATGTTTATATATCACATCTTCCGGGCAGCACTGCGCTTTGGAAGGTGTCAAATACAGATGAGGCTATAGATGGAGTAGAGTCTACTTCTGAAATTATATGATTTCTATGATTGCCTAATACCAAACCTTTCATATTCAGAAGGTGAAATGCAGTGAGTCTTTGAAGCGTCCTCTTTAGAGGACACAAATCTACTTTACCTGCAGTGACACAACTGTTTACCTAAAGGTAATGGATCCTCCAATACTTTCTATATAGAAACCCCTGCTTGCTTGGCACACATACCTTAATTATATCTCCCAGCTCCTTTAAGATGAGCTGGCATTATTTTGGTGAAGTGGCTAGTACAACTGAGGCACTGAGGTCTTAACTAACCCTAAGTTTATATAGCTACATGGGGCTAGTGGCTATCATATTGGACAATGCAGTCTAGACAATGATCTAGCCTCCTAATTATTAGTATCACTCACTCCTGTGCTTCTCCCTGCCATACAAGAGCCAATATATCTATGAATGCACAGATGTGCTCATGTCACCCTTCTTCTTTCAACTCTCCCAAGATTCCCAACTCTCTACATAATGCAGGTGAAACTCTTGCATGGCAATTAGCATTTGCTAGACCGCCCCCCTTTCCTATGTGCTAAGCACATCGAAGTAACCGTACTATTATTGGACATCTCTCTTCCCCTCCTCACATCCCTCCTATACATGGAAAGCATTACTTTCTCATTGGTAGTCTCAACCTCCTCCTGAGAAACCTCCTGAAAGACTCAGCTCAAGCATCACCTGTCACCTTTATAAACCTTTCCTGATCACCAACCCAGCGGACCCAGGGCACACTTCTATTATTGGACTTGTAATGTATTAGCATATTTATTTGTCTAAATGTCTGGCTCATTCATGAGACTGTGAGTGACTGGATAGAGATTGTGGGTTATATACCTTTGTATCCTAGCACCCAGCTTAGAGCCTGTACACAATAAATAGCAGTATGATTGGTGGATTATCACAATTCATTCCATAAACATTTTTTAGCTGTATATAAAATACACATGGCATTTACTTCACTGCTGGGTGTCATGGCTCTTTGTCTTAGGTTTTAGGTGCCTTTTAGTGTATATGTATCTTGCTAAGAAGTGATTCTGATTTTTAATGTATGTGTTTTTTTTTTCTTTTTTTTAATCAAATGGCTAGAATATTTAAGTTACTACTTCATCTGGTGCTCAAATGAAGACATAGCAATGTGTGACAACCTTGAAGGAAAAACTGTTAAATTAAGAGACAATATGTCAGTCTCCAAGGTGGCATCTTTCTAAGGATTTTCCAGGGTGGTGGTGTTACCACATTTTTTTTTGCCTTAGCTGCTGACCTTATAACCTAACCCCTGTGTAAGACGTGATCCGCTCTACTTATGAAAGCCTTCAGTTGTAGGGCACTTCTTGGGAGATGTGATCTAACACATCCAGGAACACAAGATGAAAAGGCCCAACTGTTTGGGCAATTCAGTCCCTTACCGGGCTGCATCTCTGAGCCAAGTAACATGCAAAAGATTACTTGGGCTGCTTTCTTGTTCTCCTAGAACCTATATTACACTCCCAAAAGAACTTTTTTAGGGGTAAAACTGCTAGAGAAAGACATAAAGACATGCCAAGCCAGAACTTAATTTTCAGAGGACTTCCTTGGAAAACATCTTCCATGGCACATGGGGATCCATATTTCTTCTATGTTTACTTCTTTAGTTTATGACACATGGAAATAACAATATTGCCAATTGCTAAGATCTGTTGAGCTCTTATGATGTAATCAGACATTATTTCCAATCCCTTTATGTATATTAATATATTTAATCTTATAGCAATCCTTTGGGTTAGATAATATTATCCCCATTTCAAGGAAGGTTAAGACTGGCCTGAGATGGAATAGGTTGGTTGGCAGGAACAATTTGAGCCCAGACATTCTGGCTCTAGAGCTCAAAGCACACAGCTCAGGAAATGACAACAGAATTTAATTAACCTTTATAATGGAAAGAACCTATCACTGATGTGACAATATGACTGGTGTCGGAACCAGACCGAAGTTGGCTCTACCAATGATTTGCTGGGTGACTTTTGGCAAGTCACCTAACTGTTCTGTGCTTAGCTATTTGATAAACAAATATAAACATACTTCACAGATTATTATAAATATTCAATGAAGCATTTACATAAGTGTTCTGAAGTAAGTGGTAAGTATTATTATCAACCGTAAAAAGAGTATGAGATCCGTGTCGTAGTCCCCTTCCAAGATGTTTTGCGGAGTAAATATATGAAAGTACCTAGAAATTGATAAAGTGTTCCACACATAGTCATTGTTTTCATTCTCATTATTATTGGAAACTTTCATTTTCAAAGGCTTTGTCCGCAGACAGCCCACCTTTTTCAACTGTAGTCTGTGTTTTTCTGTGTGCTTTAGGGACAACAAAGATAAAACATGGGCTGTAGGCAGCAGATGCTTGAACTAGTTCATCTCTGCTGCCCACACTCACGGTACCCCACCCATTCCTCACTGAGTGGTCCTTGGTAGGGCACTAAAGATTAGATATCTTGGGAATCTAACCACCAATAATCAATAGAAAGCCTGAAAAGCTCCCCCTCAAAGATGTAGAAGGGTTTTGCTGAGATTACAATAGAAAATGTAAACTAGACTAGTACAAGGTCCAGCTTGTTAGAAAGCCATGGATGTCATTTGCATTTGTTCATTCCTTCCCTGAAGAATCATTTGAAAGTCGCCTTCTACCTAACAATTCCTGCTGGCAGTACAGTTAGAAAGAATATTGGAGTTAGACGACCAGGGTTCCTGATTGGGGCTGCCTAGATGCTAGCCAGACTTAGAGCTAACTGTTTACCCTCCCTCACCAGGCCTCAGTTAACACATGCAATGATATTGCACTATCACATACCAGCACCTAGTACTTTAGAGAAATGTGATGGTGTAGTCTTAGCCATAATGGAATCCATATTCCAGTGGAACAGACTAATAGTCACTAACATTTTTTGAGCATTCCCAATGTTCTAGGCAGTATGCTTAGCTCATTTTGTGGTTTATATGTAATTCTTCCAACAATACTCTCTGGTCTGTTATTATTCCCACTTTATAGATGATGAAACTGAGGTTTGTAGAAATCAATGGACCTGACAAAGGTCACACAGAAAGTAATAGGCAAACCCAAGATACTAATTCAGATCTCTGTGATTTAGGATTGTATGGTTACATAGAGTTATTGCAATGCTAGAGATGTAAAGAGAAGAGTAACTAATTCCACCTAGGTTAAGCCGGGAAGGTAGATTTGAAGGGGTCGCAGCATGAGAGTGATCAAAGAACCTCGGATCAAGATCACAGGTGAGGTTGTGTCCTAGCAGAAATTTACAGCCTGGCTTTGTTCCTGCCCCACCTGCTCTTTGGTTACTTTCTACATGAAGGACAGAATGAATCTTCCCATTTCTCTCCTTACACCCTGCAGAGGCTGGTGCTATAGGATACTGTTCTCTGAAGGCTCACTTAGAATTCCTGCAAGAAAAACTATGCATCAATGCAGATAGCTGGCGGCATTATAACACAATCTGAGAGCGGCAAGAGGAAGCATTACAGAAGAAGAAGAGGAGAAGGGTTAACTGCCCGGCTAGGAGAACGATAACCATGCTGACCATATACCGCAGCCACTGGGCTACTCACCCTCAGGACTGGGTGTGAGGCGACTGACCTGGGTCTGAAATAGCCTAGCGCTATGAGGAGGGAGAGATATTTGGAAGAGTTCCCATGATCCCCAGGCAGCCTGGTGGCCTACTGGATGAAGGCGGTCTTGGTTCAGTTCATGAGAAGTTGTTTTGCATGCACACATGCACGCACGCATTCTTAAACAAACTAGGGTCAGCAAAATCCATCCGCACCCCCAGGGTACCATTGGCCAAGTCTCTATTTTCATAAATAATGCCTTTCTAGCCTTTTACAAGCCTGTTTGAAGACCTGCAGTGCATCCTGGCGACAATTCAAAGGCTGTCTAATGAAAGCACCTCCACTGTCAGCAATGTTAATGTCACTTTAAAGAGTGTGAAATGTTGCTAAATGTGTCAGGAAACAATTAGATAACATAAGAGCCATGTTTGCTCAGTGCACAGAGAAATATATTATGCAGGCGGGAGATAAACGCAAAGTTTTCTGAGCTCCAGCATATTCAGCACTCTCCCCCTCTCTTTCTTTTTAATCCAACAGAGAAATTGTTTGGCAAGAGTAAGCCCTGTTTCAAATACTTGGAGAAGGGAGAAAAGCCTGCTTTGCCTCTGACTGCTTGAGCCCCGTGCTATCAGGCTCAGCGAGATACAAACAGTCTTCCACTCAAATTAAATGTGTGCCCTCATAATTAGCATTATAAATATAGGTTTCTCTGAGCCAGAGTTGATAAAATTACAGTGTTGAGCTGGAAAGGGATGGGCAGCCCTCCCGTGCCCGCACAATGGCTGCAGCATTTGCACGGTCAGAACACTGGCCCCAGGAGCCTGCTCCCATCTTCAGAGGTCAGCCTGGGAAGGAAGGTAAATGCCAGGCGGGCTGACATTAGGACGGCAGCCGGGCCCAGATGCAATCTGCTCTTTGTAAGTGATGGTGTCAGGTTTGGCTCCTAAGCTCTGGAGAGAACCGTTCTGACTGCAAAGCTTCTTTGTAGAATTTTGTCATCTCTACCACTGCTGGGGTTCCAAGTGGGGTCTCAAAATCACAGACTAGAGCTGAATAAAATGGATTTTCCCTGTCTCCACCTGGCATTGCTCTCCGTGGTTCTGAAACATCGCCATGCACTAGGAAACACTTCTTTCTTTCCCCTCCAACAGTAAGATGCATCTGTCCATCATCGGGGGGAATTCTGAATTAGGTGAAGGAATCGATGGAGGAGAGAGAGAAAGAAAGGAGACGGTGAATAAAAAGATACACGGGGACAGGCATAGCCGCTGAGTGATTGTCAGGGGGTAAAAAAGGAAATTATTTGCTTTGACATTATTTTCAAATGATCACAGTTGCCAAGAAAGAAACCACTGCTAACCAGAGCTGACATGCTGAAAGACTTAAGGCTGCGTGAGGAATCTGTGTGTCAGGTGATGCAGTGATGTGCAATTTTGGGGACAAGCTAACAGGTTTGTGTGGGCTATCGGCAAACCCCACTATAGTGGAAGTGATGTGACTGACCTCAACATCGGCAAAAATTCTCCGGCTTATTCTTTCCTTATGAAAACCCACCCCATTGTAGAGGTGAAGACCAAAGACAGCTGGGGGGAGTAGTTTCTGTTTCACAGTTTATGTAGTTCTGCCATGTTAGGTGAGGATTAGGAGCTGGGATGAGGGTTGACCTGCTGCTCATCTTCATTATTAGGTTTCTATTTAGACCAACTATCTAGCTACCTCTTGCTCTTTTTCTGAGATTAGTGAAATTCATGGAATTATCTGGATAAAGAAAGCTATGGCTAAAGACCCTCAAATGCCAGCTCCAGAAGGAATCTCTGATAGGACCTGGACCAACTATAGGACCTGGACCAACTATTTCACTTTACTGATGACAAAATTGTGGGAGAAGAAGGGAGGGAAGGAGAGAGGGAGAGAGGGAGGGAGGGAGGGAGGGAGGGAGGGAGGGAGGGAGGGAGAGAGAGAGAGAGAGAGAGAGAGAGAGAGAGAGAGAGAGAGAGAGAGAGAGAGAGAGAGGCTTTTCCCAGACCACACAGCGAATTAGTGACCTGAGCCCAGGGCTCTGTTCACTAAATTACACTACTCTTAATAATATTCAAGTTGAAGGACAAATACCAAGGTTCGAGTTTGGAGGAAGAAAATCTAGTTTCATAGCAAATCACATTAATGGGCTACAATTCTACAGTTCTAATGCAAAGTGTATAAAGGAGGTTTCCCCCACCACCCTCCACCACCAAAAAAGCCCAACATGTACATTACTCTCTTATTTCCCAAACTCTGATTTTTGGAATACTGGGTTTTCTCAGGATATAAACATGTGTTGCAGGAAAGAAGGGCACCACAACCAAATGGTTTGTGCAGTATTACACAGTGTGAGAAGCCCAGGAAAAAGAGTCCCACTGTCCTCTCTGCTGGTGTGATCACGTCTGGATTGATTGGGTCATTCCATTCTATGCTGACATCTTAAGACAGTACTTGAGAAACCAGATTTGCCCAGGGGAGGAAATTCAGACTCAGGTGTGCATTAGAAATCATCTCACAGGTTATAGGCCCTGCAACTTTTGAGCCTGGGAGGAGGTAAGAGAAGTTGTTGTGATCCCAAATCATTGAGCCATGGCCCAAGGAAGGAGAGATGGACTTTTATGCATTGGTTCAGTTCTAGGGACCATGAAAGTTAAAGGAGGCAGATCCAGCTCCATGCCTACTGCATTAATTTATGTCTTTCCTTTATGTAAATTCTACCTAGTATTATGGTTCCTTAGGCATGTGCTCTATCATTCTTCCTAGAGTGTTATCTACTTTTTCATTCCTTTAATACATATTTATTGAGTAACTCCTCCACTTCAGACCCTCTTCTAGGCGAGGGCTGCTCTAGGTGGTGGTTGACTCCACACTATGGGTGTTATTCCGTTTCATCTCTCCATCTCCCAAAGCACCTAATACAGCATTTGCTCATAGAAAGTGTTTAATAAATATGGATGAATGTGCAAAGAACTTTCCAGCAACACGTGCTGACTAACATCAGGATTGGCACACTTGTAAGTAATAAGCTCCCCATCACAGAGATGATTTAAGTATTCCTGAGCAGGCTTTGTCAGCAATGCCATAGAGACGGTGTTCGTATTCAGTGAGAAATAAAATTGCAGGTCCTGTAAATTCAGCTCCGGCTCTAAATCCCATAATTCTGTGAGCATTCTTGTCACTGTCCAATGGGGTAAAGGAGACAGAGAGAGGATCACTGAGATGTCACTAAAGTAAGCACTCTGTCCACAGAGTCTCCTTGTCACATCAGAAGTCAGACACATGTGAGTCTTTCTGTCTTCGGCATATCTGAACAAATTTAGTTCCCAGCTGGAAACTGAGACCCGTGTAGATTCATGCACCCTTAGAGGACCTAACTTTATTTAAAGGAAATATGTCACTGTGCCAAAGCTTCAGCTCAAACTAATTATAACAAGTATAATATTTGGCCAACCTTAGTCTCATGATTCAACATTCCTGCTTGATCAGTTTCCAGAGCTAAATGAGAGCCTATAACCATTCGCAATGTAATAACACTCTTTGCTTTTATGACTGCTTTCATCTGTGGATCTCAAAGCATGGTGCAAACAGTAATTACTGTTCACCTGGGAGGTAGGGATGCATCTCTTTGCTTATTTGGCAAAGGGGGTGTGGGAGGGGGTGACCCGTCAATGTCCAAGAACTGGAATGGTGGGCTCCCTCTTCCCACCTATTTTTTTTTTGTTTTTTTTGTTTTTAATGATCCCAGTAAACCTACACATTGTTTGTTTAAGCAAAGAGTTGGCATATGTGTACTTAAACTAAAATAGTTTCTATCCAATGTGAGAGAAGTTGAAATAAATGATTGCGTGGAGGATAAAAGGGCCACTAGGGGATTTCCACCAGAATTCCTAGAGTAGCCATCATAAAAAGGAATTATTGAACCCTTCTACATCTTTCCCTCTCTCTGCCTCCCTCTCTCCTCACCTTCCTACCATTTATTCAACACATGCTCTTTGAGTATCTAATCCATGTCAGGCACTGTTCTGTGGGCTGGGGCTATGAAGTGAAAAGCCAAAATCTTTGCCTTCTTGGAGTTTATAGTCTAGTGAGAAGAAAGAAAGCCCAACAGATAAAAAAAAAAACCCAACCAAAATGTATGTTTATAGGCACATATATAGAAATATATACATACATGTATGCATGTCTATATGGGCTATTGGGAAAGACCAACAAATGGAAATAGTGGCAGGGTGGGGTTCAAGAGGTGGGTGTTTCTTCATACAAGGTCATCAGGGAAGATAACACTAGAAGGAACCTGAAGGAGGTGAGATAGGGAGCTTTGCTGCTCTCTGGGGAGAAGTGCATTCCAGACACAGGAATTGCATGGGCACAGGCTCTGAGTTGGCTGCATGTTAGGCATGTTTCAGGATCAGCAAGCATGTTAGTGAGCCTGGCATGTAATGAGACATGGGGAAGCGGGAGACGTCCCAAGCTATGGAGAGGTCTTTGGCTTTCACTCTGAGTGAGATGGAAAGCTGCTAGATGAGGGAGGAGCGACAGGTCAGACGCACAGTTTAGCATGATCACTTTGGCTGCTTTGTTGGGAAGAGACCTAGGGAAAGCAAGGGCAGAAGCAGGGAGACCCATTAGAAGCTGGCTGCCATTATCCAGGTCATAGATTATTGGGGCTTAGACTGGAGTGGTATTGGTGGTGGTGATGACAAAAGTGACAAAAATCAGGACCTGGACACATTTTGAAGGCACTGCTAACATGTTTTGTTCATGAATTAATGTGGGTGTGAGAGAAAAAGGGGAGTCAATAATAATTCATGTTTCAGCCCAAATAAACATGGTTACAGAGGCATTTGTCCTGTCATATTTGCATATTCATGTTATGGGCTGGCTTTAGCACATAGCACAAGATAAAAGACAAAACTGAATGGAAAACCATTCTAAGTGTTTGAAAATGATGCTAACTGTTCTCTAGAAAACCCTTCTTAGACAGACAGATAAATCAATCATGATTTTATTCACAATTTTACCAAATACATATCTATCTATCTATCTATCTATCTTCCAGAGAGGAAGATATCCCAGAAAGGAAGAGGTACAAAAAAGGCTTTTAGAAGTACTGGAACAGAAGAGAACTGACAAGGCTGACACCCATCTTTCATCCATCTTAAGGAAATCTCATAAAACCTAAGCCAAGAGAGTTGAACTTTGATCCTTGTCTGGACCAGATGAGCTACACATGCCTCAGAGTTAAAATTTCTCAACAGAGACAGGGATAGGAATGGTCCAGAAAATAAGCCATTTTCCCCCTGCACATTCATATTCACATGTGGCACAGAGGAGTAAATTAATTTGGGTCCTGTTCTCTGATTTCTCCTTTAGCTTGACCTGATTTTCTTGCAAGCCTCAGGCACAGTTAATTTGTAGGGAGGGGTGTGTATATATATTAGAGAATATATATTTGGGCGTGCATGTGAGAGGATGGGGATGTTTGCTGAAATATTAATATAGTGGCTTTTCATTATTATTTATAGGAGCACTATAACCTCAGGGCTTTTAAAATAAAAAGAAATAGAAGATAGGTGATGTCAAATTATTTTTTAGTGTTCATACCCTTTGGTTGATACATAAATAATACAAATGAAATGGTAAACAGCATGAAGGGTACAGTTATTGAATATGGAGAAATGTAGACTCGAAGCAGTACTGAGTTCCCAGCTGCTATCATGATAGGGAAGTGGCTATTTAGGTAAAGTTCCATGAATTTCCTTTTCTTTTCTTTTTTTTTTTAAGTCTCATTTGAATTTTGCTGTAGTTGAGTTATTTTATCACAAAGCTGGAAGATGAATTTTTATCTAGAAAGCTGAAAATCTAAAGCTTGGCTAGGAATGGGCCACAAATATACAACTTAGGTCTGCATAAAGTAAGTGAAAAGCGAATTGTGAGTTTCCGGAATGAAACGGTGGCTTAACTAGTTCTGAGTGGCCTGCCATTCTAGACAGGCGTGCAGTATTAATGATGGAGAAACAGTTTGAGATTTTCCAGAAAACAATATGCCAAGTCCTGTAAAGAAAGGCAAACGTTTCCCTTAAATCAGCAACAAAGGAACCATGGCCCCCAAGTCACATTGGAACCATCAACTTAGAAATATGTTCAGAGTGAAATTCCTTCTTCTCAAACGGAGTCTCGATTAAAATGCATGTGTCACCCCTGTACTCTCCCATAGGAGGGTGGAACCTTATTTATTTAAATTGGTTGGTTGTCCCCTGAGAGTTCTACCAGTGGAGTGACGCAAAAACTCATTAGTGCCATTTTATTTTTAAATTCAACACAACAGCGTCAAACAGAGCATGATCACTCTCTTAAGTGCGCCTACCGTGGAGTATTGTTTGCAGCGGACGTGCACCAGTAAATCACAATGCCCGTCACTCAAACAGAGCTTTCCATCCATCATCTGACTTCCCTGCATCACTGTGGGTAATGAGTCCGGTTCGTAATGACACCTGCTTTCAAAATTTGACTGAGGGCAGGACACATGTTCTCCTTGAGGTCTAATTCTGCAACTTCGTCAATTCTATGAGGAGTACACAAAACCTGAAGTTTCATGCTAAGAAGAAATATGAAAGAGCCAATCAAGCCAACTGGCTTTCCCTACGACTCATAACTCAGCTTGCACAGCAGAGGCGTGAAAGCAAAAACCCACCAATTACCATTAAGCTCAGATCTAAAGAGATCAATGCATGGGCTAACAATTGGGTGCTGTCACTTGTGAAAACCACTAAATCCTCATCTTGTTAAATCATCTGATGGCCGTTTCTTCTTTCATTAAATAGGGATAAATAATAAAAAACAATTTACAGCGAAAAGATGCCAGCATTTTGCAGCTGCCGAATGTCTTTTGGGGAGATTAGATTCTATAATGAGGAGATATAACCATCATTTTATAAAAGCTGTTGCTGTCTTGGGGAAAACACCACTGAATATGATTAGAGGAAGCCTTTCCTTTACAAACCTATTACATTAATGTGCCGATTGCTTGGCATATGCTTAATGATAGCTCCATAGCTGAAAAACAATAATCTGCTACTGTAAATCTTGACATAACTTATTAAGGTCAACTGTGCTTTTGTTAGTTCTATCTTTGACTTCAGTGGTTTAAACTTGCAAGGCCCTACGAAAGTTGAACAGCAAATCAACTAGCTACAATTTTCACACAGATATATGTGCATGTTTCCCAATAGCTTGGTTAGAAGTTGTTCTCAAATATTTTAACTATCACTTCAAGCATAGCTGACTGCTGGGTCTCCACGAAGTGTGTCAACGATACAGTCATGGGATGAGAATTATAGAGTGGGGAAGATCCTGTGTGTAGTATACACAATTAGCATTAGGCAACACACAGCTAATATTACTATCCTTCTTATTTTTAATTATAGGGTCAATTAAGACAGTATCAGCTGATGTAACTCTAACAGAGATATTTAAAAAAGAGACAATTTCCTTGGTTTCTATTTCTTTCATGGGAGAAGCAAAGAGAGGAGGAAGGGAACAGGCACTGCTATTTCCTTTGCTTCCAGCTCAACTGCCTTCCAAACAAGTGTGCTGCTGGCCTCCAGCTGTCCTCAGCGGGAAGACCCACACACGTCCTGACCACGGGAATCCTTTCTGCTGCTGCTGCTTTGCACAAAGACAGAAATGTCGTCGATCAAAGTTTAAGCCCCAGAATTGTTTTGTTCTTTATAGTCAAAAGCCCACCCTCAAGTTGATTAAGAAGTACAAATTGTTAGTTATAAAAAGAGTCACAAGAATGTAAAGTACAGCATAGGGAATACAGTCAGTAATAGTGTAATCACTACGCATGGCGTCAGGTGGGCACTAGACTTATAGAGGTGATCACTTCATAAATGTTGTAATCACCATGTTGCATACCTGAAACTAATATAATATTGTGTGTCAAGTGTAATTGGAAAATAAATTTTAAAATAGTCTACCCTGAAGCTCTGGTATGTTATAGCCAAGGCCAAAACGGGAAGCCTTTTAGGGGGAACTTTATATACTCTTAAAACAAGAAGATGAATAACATCTATAAGGGAAGTAGAGAATGGGTTTTCTCAGCTTAGCAAATATTTCTGTAGTGTTTGGTACTATAAAAATCCCTGTATTAATTCCTTGGTGACTAGGATAAATCTGACTATCTATCTATCTATCTATCTATGCATATATACACACATACATATATGTATATGTACATGTACATACATATATGTATATATATATAAAATTTTTTATAATCTTTTAAAAAATCAGTAACTATACACACAAGTATTAAGCAAATATCTTCTCATCCAAGACAAAGAACCTCATACCAGGACTGAGGATCCCTGTGTCATAGGACAAAGATATTTAAAATTAGCTCTTTTTCAGGTGTGTCCTCGCCTCTCCACAACAGCTGACCAGGATCACACTGATCAACAACCCCCCAAGTTAAGCTTCCCCTTACTCCAATCCACATAATTCCCAAATTGGGAAATGGAAGTCTCCAGGAAGCCTGACACATTTCTACGTAAGTAGGTTTCAAGGCTTTGCTCTTTGCTGCTGGGTTCCATGGAGAAATGAAACCCCTGAGATTCGGGTAACAATTAGTGATTCATGCCCTCTCAGAGTGATGGTACTAGGTGAGAAAGATCGCACCTTCATGAATGAACGTGAGAAAATTCAGAGTTGTAATTATTTACCATCTTTAGTGCTAAGGCTCTTCTGTGTCACACAGCTCCCTGAGTCCAGCACTACAGAGCTACTATTCCCTACTCTGCAAACTAGCTGGGGTGGTGGCGGCCGCGCTGGTGGTGGTGGTGGTGGTTGTGCTGGTGGCAGTGATGGTGGTGATGGTGGTGATGATGGTGGTGGTTGTGCTGGTGGTGGTGATGGTGGTGGTGGTGGTGGTGATGGTGCTTGTGGGGGTGATGGTGATGGTGGTGATAGTGCTTTGGAGAGGAGTTTTTGGTAAAGCACCATAAGCTTTTTACCTTTGCAGCTCCTATCCTCTGGAGTAACACCCAAAGAATTATTTACTAGGCTTTTTTCCTGGATTGTATTTATGACTTTGCTTACTTTCAGAAGCTAAGCTATATCATCTCTGGGTTAAAGGTGGGAGGAGGGAAGAATTTTCTTGTTTTCAATTTGAGTCAGGAGAGAGGCTCCATCTTGTCTCTGCACCTTAGTTCTAGCACAGCATAGGGGACTGTCACCTAAGTCCTAGTGGAGTCCCCTCTTCAATGAACCCCTCTCCTCCTCCATAGCCTCACACAGCTGATTAGAATGAAGGTTACAGAGTGGAGTGCTTCCTCCCTCCAGCTGGCCTGGTGAGCACAACAATGGCCCCAAAGCCATCCATGTCCTAAGGCCTGGAACCTGTGACTATGTTACCTTGCTGGTAAAAGGAACTTTCCAGGTGTAATCAGGTCAAGGATCTTGCATTGGGGTCATAAGGGAGTGATAAGAGGAAGGTAGGAGGGTCAGGGTTCAAGGAGAAGATGTGACCACACGAGCAGAGGTTGGTTGCAGTGATGTGCAGAAGGGGCCATGAGCCAATGAATGCAGGTGACCTCCAGACCTAGAAAAGGCATGGGAACAAATTCTCCCCTGGAGCCGCCAGAAGAAATGCTGTCCTGCCAAGAGCTGGTTTTAGCCCGCTGAGACTGCTGTGGGCTTCTCGCCTCCAGAATTATATGATAATTCATCTATGTTGGTTTAAGCCACCAACTTTGTGCTATTTTGTTAAACTAATAACAGGAAACTAACACAATGTACAATGTGGCATTAAAGGTCGGCTCTAGTGGTCCTTCTTGTCCAATATCAGGACCATCCACAGCAGGGTGCTGGGAATGGGGAGAAAGTGGGAAAGACGCCTAGCCTGCTCCCAAATTCTTCAGTCAGGAAGCCAAACTCTAAGAGCAATCAAATCAACAATAAACAGAAATAACGGTGACACTGCAAGCTCTGGCAAAAAGTCACCAGTTAGCGAATCAACAAATATTGGGTTGTTGGGAAAGTCATGACGTATTTTTTTATGTTTTTCAATGCAAAAATGCATCATGACTTTCCCAACGACCCAATATCCTAACAACTATCCAAGGAGGAAAAGTGCTTAGAGCAGTAGCTGAGGAAATCTTAGAGCTAAGGACTGCCATCCGCAAGGGAAAAATACACAAGCCCATTCCTAGGTTCTGAGGCTGCTCTTAGAGCACAGTCTGCCCAGTGGCAGCCCGTGGGCCTCATTTGGCATACAGACATATTTTTTGACCAAAACAGTGTTTTGTTTTGTTGTTGTTGTTTTTTTAAATTGAATTTCAATGCCTTCCATTGAAATATGCATTCTCCACTTTCCCACACACCTCACCATTTTCTCTTACTTAGCCCTGGCTACCTCATCTATTTATATTGCCTAACTGGTCCTTATGGGCACTTGAGATTTCAATTGAAGGGTTAGCTCTATGGTGACTCTATTATTATTCATTTACCACTTAACACTTCGAAGCAGCTCTCATGCCCCATCCAGCACTCACACCCTAATCACCGGCTGCTGTGACCCATAAAAGTCTATTGATCTTCATGTTTCTGGACATGAGCACAGAGCTATTCTGTTGGGCATGCTCATTGTGTTCACTGAAAAACTGAAGAAGAACACAGATAGTGTGGCCTTATCATTTATAGAGAACATAGAATTAAAAGCTTTTATTGGAGAAGGGAATGAAGATCCAAAAATATCTGAATCACCCAACTGCAGTTCAGGAGGGTAAATATAAAGTTCTGCATTTAGGATAACAGAAGGAAGGAAAAAATAAAATAAAAGAAAATAAAAAAGAAAACTACACAAGTACTAGATGGGAAAATATGATTCAATAGACACAAGTAAAAAAGGCTTTGAAATTTTATAACAGGAGAAGCTCTGGAATGAGACACTGATTGATATGTTTGGCCCAAATAAACCATTAAATAGAACTCAAGGTTTTGATCAAGAAAAGCCATACTTCTTCCTAAGATAGTCAGAATACACTCAGAGATGCAGTAACATTTCAAGATGGACATCTGTAAACCGGAAGGGGTTCATAAGAAAATGGGCAGGATGGTGTTGGGGAGTAAATTAGATTTAGGTGAAACTCTGAGGACAGTGAGATACTCAGGACAATTGGCAAGCAGGGTCTGGTGTCACATGGCAGATTCAATCCAGTCCATACAGTCCAGTCCTGTAGAAGGAGGTTGGCATTAATTTTGCTTGTTTGCTGAGGGCCAAGAAATAGAGGCCATAAAGAGTCTGGCTAAATAGAAGGATGGGTTTTCTAATTATTTAACTGGTGTACGAATGGGATGGGCCTTCTTGTGTGGGAGTGAGTCACCCTGGGTGGAGGCATAGAAGCAAATGTTAGGTGGCCTTTGAGGGGATGCTAGAGAGGAAATCCATGTGTGGATAAAAATGGGATAAGATGACTTCTGTGGCCCAGTCCAAAAGCAAGATCTACTGGTACCACACCCTCACTGTCATCAAGATAATGCCCAATTTGGACTGTGATCCTGTGATAGCAGAAGAGGAGAAATCAGGTCTATTTATGTGGAGCAAAATATGCCACTTAGGGACCATCCAAGGAGGCTTTCGCTTCCAATAAATTGGTCCCTGGTGAAACTCAGTCTTGGGAATGTGGTTCATAAGCATGTCCCGGGCTATTAATTTGTTAATCAAAGGGAACCAAAATATCCTAGCATTTAACTTTGAATGTAATTTGTAGCATTTTTTCTCTGTGTCTTCATCTGTTGTCAACTTTTTAAAAGATTTTTGGCATCAAAAAAACAACACCTGAGCATTCTAAAAAAGACTGCCCAGCACTTCCAGGCTTCATGGCGGGGAACATTTTCTAGCAACCTAAGCACTGTTGGCAGAACTTTCCCTCTCTTCTCTGACTCAGGCTAATTTCTAAGTCAAGTGATTGGCCCGTCAGCACTGTGGGAACATGCAGACGGGGGAAAGAGTAGAGTGTGGGGATTCTGAATCCAACTTTTCCAGGTCACTCTGCTGCTGTGCGTGCATGTCAACGTCTCCCATTCTTTCTGCCAGTGCTCACTGAGGGCCAGCCACATGGCAGGGGCTGGGCTGTGTGAGGCGGGCGAGGCATAAGGTGGAACCGGCTTGTGCCCTTGAGGGAGTCACACAGACACAGAAATAGGTGGTCACTGCTGTTCAACAGGTTGCTTAAAGTGGTTTGGGAACCTTAAAGTGACATGGCAACCGAGAGCAGTTAACTCTTCCTGGGGAAGGAAGGGTTGATGACTACTGGGCAGAGAAGTCGGTTTTAGAATGAGATACTGCGAAGTGGAAGGCGATGAAAGAATGAGGTGGGAAGCAGGTCTTGTATGAAATCTCCTGGGTGGAAAGTAGCAAGTGGAAGGTGACAGGAGATCTAGCCAGGACGACTTCTGTCAGGGCCTGTCCTGGCCTCCAGCTAGCAACTTGAATTTGTGATGCCTCCACTTTCAGCATGAACTGGCAACAATGGCATCCTAAGCACCTATGTTCCAGGGCCATTTTGTAGACAAAAATGAGATCAGGGAAGAGTGTTTTGGAAAAGGTAAGTTTAGGTTGGAAATCTCTGCAGTCTTGCAGCCTACAGGATGCTATGTCTGCCTGTCGTTTGTAGGTATAACAACATGAATGCCTTCCGCAGGATGTATAGTATCCTCCAGTTCACACAGGGCTTACCTCTCCCTTATCTTATTCCATATACCAGGCTGTTTCAAACAGCGATGCGTCCTACCTAAAACAAGAATTACTATTAAAGGGGGCTGCACAAGTAATTTGGTAATTGTGTTTTTTTGAGTCTGGATCTTTTTCCTTAGTGGGAAAGTGATGCATTGTTCTGAGCTGTGACAATAATGAGGGTGTTTAAGAATAGGTTGTTGAAGTTAGATTTATTTTTCACAAAGACCTTTAAAATGAAAATAAATATCATTCCTGCCCAGTCAAGAATGAACTAATGGTCTGAAAAATTCAGAGAGAGAAAGGGGGAACAAGTGATGATGGGGAGGCTTTCTACTTGAAAACAATAAAAACAAAGAAACTTCTATACCAATGGTTCAAGTTAAATCATTAAAGTAAAAATTAATTTTTACCTAATTTGGAAAATATGAAAAACAAGGCTGAAACTTGACTTCTGGATGGCTCGCTTTAGCAGTCTGTCTACTACTTGGTACAAAATATAGCTCATTTTGCAGAAAGTATTATAAGGAGCTGGCTGAGAACTGACAAACATTCACTAACTCAGCCCGGTAGGAAGAGGAGAGAACGAGGACTAGGATGCTAGAGAAAGAAATAAAAGCAAAAGTTAGAAATAAAAAATGTCTGAATTTTTTGGCCACTCTCAGATGTCTACAATAAAATTTACATATTGGAAAACTGCAAACTCCAACCCGAGGTGAGATAAACCCCATTTGCTCCATTATGCCAGCAGAGAATCATGGGACATGGATGGAAGGAAAGCTTACGCACAGGAGTTTGTCTGAAACCTATTGTTAAGTGGAAAATGTCTGCCAAGTAATTTTCTCTATTTCAGTTGAAAATGCCAGCTTTGTTAAAGTAGGTGCACTGCTTCCCTTTTTCTCCCTCAATTTGAAAGCCATTTGCAAAGGCATCCTGGTGATTCGGACCAAAAAATTACCAAACCCAATAACAGAACGAGGCGGCGCAGGAATCTGAACTTTGTTTACACAATTAGGAGACACTCACGTGCACATGCCGTAAATGACAAGGTTCCCGCAGCAAATTAACAAGAACAATTTTCCCATCTCAGGAGCTGTCAAGATGGGCCCTGTTGGCCAATTTATCTTACTCTAGCACATCTCTGGTGCTTGTCAATCAATATGGGAAACATTTGGTGCTGACTGCCATTTTTCTCCCCACTTCCTTTTGCCTCTTATACCAGGCAATTTCCTGCAAGTCAATCAAGGTCAAAGCTGACCTTGTTTAAATAAAACACTGTTGAGCTCTTTTCACACCAACAATTTCAAAGACAGAATGAGCTGTATGCTTTACATTTACATTTATACTACCTCTATTTCCCCCCATCAGTTGTCCTAAAATGCCACCCTTGAGTTGTAAGACATAACGAAAGCCACCTAGAGACTGAAAAAGCTGAGAAAATGGTAAGGAAATGTATATTTCAGGTACATATCTTCACTATGAAAGATTCACTCAGCCAACAGAGATGTTTTCCAATCATCTGGCCTATCACTATTTAGCTCTAATTTGAGGCAGGGCCACGCAGCACCAACAACACCCCAATTCATGAGAATTTGATAACTCAAAGTAAGCAATTTAAGTGTTGGCCCTAGAGATCAGGTCCTGCAGTTGAGAGAGTTTTAGGACAGTTTGGTGTTGGTTCCCATTGTTATTGAGTCAACCATAAACCTATATTATTATTATTATTATTATTATTATTATTATTATTATTACCATTATCACCATAGAAAAAAGAAAGTGCAGGAGAAGAAGCATTTAAGCCTTTTGAAATCCTTGAAAACCATCCACTCACAGGCTTGTTTTCCAAACCGTCTTTTTCCTGCAAACCAACTATAATCTGTATTTTTCTGACTAAATCCGTTTCTGGTTGCTTAGTGAAATAGAACATTGCAGCCCCAACCCTGCAAATGTTAAGAATACATATGGAAATGCAGCTTGGCTAACTGTGACTCTCAGTGAAAGAAAGAAATACAGCTGGACAAATACAGAATTTCCGGAAAACAGTAACATACAACTTAACTGCTAACGCAGTACTATGCTCTCAAAATGATTAATACAGAATGATTAATAAGTGCCTGCTATGTATACATAAGGCGCAGTTTGGTGTTTCCAAAAGGGTGATTTTCCTCATTGAAACCTAATGCAAATGAACAGAACTCCCTCAAATTCTCACAGTGAGAAGGACCTCTAGCATCCTCTGCCAAACGGGCTTAAACATACCTCGGGGGAGCCCATGGTCTCATCCTGTGTCCTCATTGGTCAGAAGTCACTACTCTTCCATCTGACAGTTATTTATTGTCTATGATACACCAAGCCCCACGGAGGGCACAGTGAATGGTGGGCAAACCCTAAGGCGGCTCTGTGCTGTGGCGCCCAGGGCCAGATCAGGGCATCAGGCATTAATGAAGTTGCCTCAGAACTAAAGGTATGACTACAGCCTGAGACTGGTGCTGTGCAGGAGGCAGGTAATGGTGGCCGACGCCAGGCCGGGGGATTGAGGGTGCTCCACGACGATGTAAAGCAGCCGACTTCTGCCCTCGTCCAGGGCTGCTCAGAGTGTGGTCCATGAGTGTCATTCACTCAGGGCCCAGTGACAGAAATACAGAAGTTGAGAGCAAATGGGTGGGGCCTCGTAGAGCACTTGATATTGTTAGGACACGGAACACTCAAGCAGTAGGAACGAGTCTCACGAGTCACAGACCAGCCTGAGGCAGTGATGCACAGGAGGTGCAAAAGGCACATGGGGCCTGTGCACAAGTACCACGTGGAAGGTCCCTGAAAAGCTGGAAGAATTGGAGGGTGAAAGAGTCCTTCGTCCACAAACAGTTCTGATCTGAGGAAGTAAACAATACCTCCCCCTGTCTAAGGTTCATTAAGCCAAATGCTTGGCTTCATCTAGACCCCAGCAGACAGCAATGCCCTGCCTTTCTTGGTCTGAGATGTCCAGGCGGCCCTTAGAGCAGTACCACCTGCGGCCATACTCATGAGATAGTCTAGGATGAGAAGTTGGAGTTGGTGAAAATGAATTCACGTTTCTTTTGGCTACACAACATGTACAACAAAAGTTAACTGCTGAAGTGGGCTCCTCAGGTGCTGTGTTTATGTTCCATTTCTTGTTCTGGAGCTGGTACCATTTGTGGAAAATTCACTGGACTGTACACTTATGCTATGTTATATATAATATATATGCTATGTACACCTTTATATAATACACACACACACACACACACACACACACTTCGAGAAAAAGTTTAGAAAGTGTCATAATCAAAATGAGACAAAGGCAAAGGAACTGTTTCAGATTAAAGGAGGCTGGAAAGACATGAAAAGAAAATGTAATGTGTGACCCTGACATGAAAACTAGACTGGGAAAAAAGAGCTGTAAAGGGGCACTATTGGGGCAATTGATGATACCTGAAGATGGACAGTGAATTAGATAATATATCAGAGCTAAATTTGTTTGTTGGTATTTGTACCATGGTTATGTAAGAGAATGTTTTGGGTTTTTTTAGAAAATACACATGAAGTATTCAGTGGTGGGAAGGCTTGATGTGGGGTCATCTTACTCTTAGCTGGTTTAGAAAAAAAATAATGTGTGTTGTGTGTGTGTGTGTGTGTGTGTGTGTGTGTGTGTGAGAGAGAGAGAGAGAGAGAGAGAGAGAGAGAGAGAGAGAGAGAGAGAGGAGAAAGGGGGGGAAGCAAATGAGAAAAAACAGGGCAAATATACATAAATATACATAACCATTGAATCTGATAAAGAATGAAAGGTTCTTTTTTTCTACTATTTCTGTGATTTGGAAAGTAGACGAAAAATTAAACTTACTAAAACAAAGGCAAAAATCTAAAAATAACAGTTAACTGTTCTTTACATGAATGAGCAGCCTGACTAGGTGGCACATGGTTGCTCCAACAAATGGAGTGTTTTGTGCAAAGAAAAGTGATGTTGCAAGGTCTCTTTCAGCATTCGTCACTAGCACAATTACCCCTCAGATGGAGGCTAGGAAAGCTTGACAGTTCCCTAGGCAGACATGATTTTCATCCCCATCTGACACAGTGTGATGGACCAAACATTCTTTTTTTTTTTTTTTTTAACATTAATTCATTTGTGATCTTTACTGCGATGTTCAGTATCTTATCTCGAGGTGGTCCTTAATGGTGCATGGTATATTTTATCGATGTTTCTTTTATTCTGGTGTTTTTCTTCCTCGCGATTATATCCGTTGTTAACTCTGTCTCCTTCAAAATGCTATTCTCTTGTGAGACTAGGCACTGCTTGGAGGCTTAATGAGGCTTCTATATTGTTTTCTGATTTATCAGGTTCTCAGCTAACAAGAGGGTGAGGAGAGGAGGCGAGATAGAAGAGTTAAAGGGCCCCAGGATGAACTGAACAAACAGCTTTGTATCAAGTTCATATTTATGTGCAGAATTTGTCAAAGAGCAACAATCACTTCTGGCAGCACTGGTATGGGAGAAACGCACATGGCCTTGATTTCCTCCTGTCATTTCTCTCTCATCATTTTTTAAAAAGTGTCATTCTTAGATCCATACAGGACAACTCCAAAACTGTTTGTTTGCTTGGCATAAATGTCAGGGTCCAAATGCTGTATTTTTCCTCTCTGAACTCTCTGTGGAAGTTAAACTTTCTTTCTCTGCTATCGGGCTCTGAGATTCAAACATTTACCTATTGTTCCCTTTAACACCTCCTTTCGAGCAAGGCATTTCTTGGGCTTGCCTTAAATAGGATTATCTTGTGCATTAGGTAGATAATTCAATCTCTTTCCCAACCTTGAAAAATTCTCCCATCATTAAAAAAAAAAAAAAAGAAAGAAAAAAAATGTATTCTTTCGCTAAAAGAAACTACAAACCTTGCACGTGCTCATTGCTAATAAGGGGAGTATTTTCAATACCAAGGAGAATTAGGCCATCATAGCAAAGGACATTATAGTTACTTCCTATTTTGTTCTCGTTTTTTTAAACCCACGTGCTCTCATGCTCGCACTCACAGTCTTTTCATTTCTAAAATAAGTCGGCTAAAAATATCCATATCTCAGGTTCTGTGTAACCTCTTCATTTTTCTTTCCTAAAAGGATGCCTTTTAGGAAAAAGGTTTTCCATGCTAACAAACATTATATGACAGGTTCGCCGATTTACTGCTCTGTACCCTTTTTAATTATGGATGTCTGAAGGAAAATTTCACTGAGGAAACCAATAAATCACTAGTGAAATTATTTGTTAGTTGAATGAGCCGAATAAACAGTTGGCTTCGGGGCAAAGATTTGTCTGGCATCTTTTTAAATCATCCCATATTTTTCCTTTTTATTTCCACACAAAAAAGGCAGGACGGGGCCCGTGGGAATCAGCTGGGACTCGAGATGTGATTGAGAAGTGGAGGAAACAGATAAACACCTGACCCACAGATGTCCTGCGTGTCGAACACAATGATTTTATAAGATTCACGAATACCCGCTAAAATATTAATAGCACTGAATAAATATCATTATGTTCTAAATTATGACAATACTCAGAAACATGTATTGAGTGCGTGTCGTACACCCATGTCATTTCATTTGATTCTCACAACAACCCTAGTTCCTTTTACACCCACAAGAAGAAGAACAACCTCTTTAAGGTACAAAGTGGCAAACCCAGAATTCAAATCAGGTTCTGACTGCTGATCTTGAGCTCTCAGCCACCAAGTGTCTATAAACTTCCTCAAAGGAAACCACACCTCTTAAAGAAGTCCTCATGTGTTGCTTAAGGTTTGAAAGGAAAGAACCCAAGCTGGTGGTCGGAACCCTGGTTCCTAATGGTACCCCTAAACCTATGTGATGCTCGTTCTCTCCATCTAGGCAATCAAGAACGCAGATTTCCCAGGGTTCCCTCTGAGAAAATGGAGCTTGAAGCAAAGGATGCACAAAACAGGCAGAGATGGAAGCCACAGAAAAAAGTGCTATCGCTCGAGTTTCTCGGGGGAGATGAGAGAAACGAGAGCCACAAGATAGTCAGCTTCAACTTGAAAGCATGGAATGTGTCAGGAATGATAACTGCTGCTATATTGATAATAAATGTCACCCTCAAAGTCACAGCCACACACTGAGCCCTGGAAGCTTCCACGCAGGAATTAGTTTAGTGCCCTTCCTTGAGGGCCTTGTTGAACGTGTCCAAAAAGTCAGGAAGAAGCATGGCCTCTTGAAACACATTCATACAAATAGTACTGACAGTTTTCAAGCCAGGACAAATGTCTCTGCTTTCGGCTTCCTCCCACACCAGCAAATGGTCTGCCTATAGTGAATCCCATAAATATCTCAGCTGGAAACTTTGTTTAAGGGTACGTGAGGGACCCTGGAGCGCCCAGCTTCGGAAATAGATTTGAGCCCAGTAATTCGATATTCACACTGGGATTGCTGACCATTTCTGCGGTTCCTCTTGTAGCATTAAGCTTCAGATCCCTTGCCAATATTGATCAGACATTGCTTTATGTCAGACACGGCCAACTTGCACTCAAGAGAATTGCTTGTGATTTAGCATTTCAGATCGGTAGCTCCAGTCTATATGTCTTCTGGGCATTTATATTTACCTCAATACTAAATTAGGTGCTGATTCCCGAAGGGCTTTGCTGGGATTTTTCGAGAGGAACATAAGACGGGATCAAGGGTCCCTGGGAGGCAGAAGACAGCCACAGATGCCTGTGGGCCAGTTGCGCTTATGGTTTCATATGTTGCACTGAGAGATGAGTGAACCCATCCCACCAATTGCAAATGTGTAAGAGCAAGACGGTAGCAGAATAAAAAATACACCCTCCTTCAGGTAGTGCCAGAAGTAGCTGTGTGACACGTTGCATAGTCTGTTTTTTGCACCAATTGGCTGGTGGCTTTGCGGCAGAGTTATCGCCAGAGATTTAAAAAAGCATAAAGAATTTAAAATCTTGACTATGTCAATAAGAAAAATGGCCGGGGTGGGTGTGAACATGGAATTTACAGATACACACTGATGCACACATTAATTAGATGAAAAAAATGACAAAAGTACAACTTTGAAAATGAGGGGATGCTAGTTTTTGTTGAAGTTAGCAACTGAACCAATATTTTAATAAATGTTAGTATTTAATGCTGGGGCAAGTATCAGAAACTCAGCGCTCTCATATACTGATGAGAGAGTATATATTGAAATATAACTTTTTTTGGAGCGTGGTTCATACCCTTGAATCACTCAACTTCTAGGTAATTATCAGAAATATACATAAAATACACAAGGTAGCTCACTGTATCACAGTAAAAACTGAGAAACTAAATACCCAACAGGTATGGGATATTTAAATGACCAATGGTGAATCTATACTTCAAACCATATGTAATCTTTAGAAATATTTAGAAGAATATTAAATCATGTGAGACAATATATTGTGAAGACTATTATACATATACATGCCCTTGTGTAAAAATATACTATATGCTATTAGCAAGACTACAGTAATTTTCTTTGCATTTTTATACTTTGTACTTTTCTGAGTTTATTTAACTTAAAAATGAACATAAATATATATATATATATATATATATATATATATATTATGTAAAGATATATATGTATCTTTACTAGGAATCCTGCCACTTTCTAATGTCACTGAGCTAATTATACCACACATTTTATAGGAAATGGGCACAGTAGGACATGATTTTCCCCCTTTCCAAAATGTTCACATTTATCACACTGTGCTAGATAAGGCACTGTGATGAAAGTTCTGGTCAAAATTGTTAAGAAAGAGTGGTGTTCTTTTTTCTTTCTTCCTTTCTTCCTTTCTCCCTTCCTCCTATCCTCCTCTCCCTCCCTCCCGCCCTCCTTCCCTCCCTCCCTCCCTCCCTTCCTTCCCTCCTTTCTTCCGTGAGGTGGCTTCAAAATCAAGAGGGCAACTCAATGATGCAGAAATCTGAAAGTGTACCATCCTATAGCTGAGCGGGTCCTTAAAAAGATGTCATATCACATTTGTCACAGTGGCTGCCACCTGAATTTGACAATCCACTAAGTCTGAACAATGTCCTCAAGTGACCACTTGATGGTCTTAGAGGTTTAAAGTGTGAGTTTTCCAGGGGCAAGGCCTGGTCTTACCCTTTGGTGAATGGGACTGTTTGTTAACTCCAATAGACAATTACGAAGGGCAATTTAAAATTCAAATTATGTTAATAGGCTAGAGAAAAATGACTGTTTGCAGAAATCAGTGGCAATTACCAGACATAATGGTTCTCAATTAGGCTGGAGGGGATCTTCAGCCATTCATAATTCACTATCTTAAATGTATCATAAAAAAGTAATTGTCAGTTGTTAATAAAAGTTACTTAAAAACAATGTAACTATCTTGTGTAGAAAGTAACTAACTCCTCTCTCTCCCTCATTAGTTTTTTAAAAAGATATGTTCTCAATTTTAAAATGTAGTGCACACTGTTTCAAAATGAAATCAAATGCTGTGGATGTGCTTAAAATTTAAAAAAAAACAAAAAACAAAAAAAATCAACAACAAAGCCCTTTCTAGCCCTCCACTTTGCATGTCCCAGGAGGAACCATTGTTTTATCAATTCAGTGAGTCCGCCCAGCCACCTCCCTGCTCCCATTAAAAAGAGAGGAGACAGGTTGGGGAGAGTGTCCAAGGAATATGTTTTATTGATATTTTAAGTTAATTAAAGGTGAAATACACAGAAACATTACCTTGCTGCTTCTGTCATATTTATTTCTCTCCGAGGGTTCTTGATCTGTTCATTTTTGTATTCATATGCAGCTCCCCTCACCCTCAGGAATAGACAGCATCCGTGCATGTCGTTGCAATTCTATTCTCCAGCAATGTAGTTTGCTGTATAAATTGCACTGCACATGGGGATGTGATTCAAGGACTCTGGCCCATTGGCTCCAAGCTTTATTTCTGGTGCCTCAGGGAGAACCAAAAGACTAAACGAAGCAAGGGAAGAAGGGAATAGAGACAGGACAGAGGGTAACTCTTACTTAAAAGTAAAAGATAAAGGAATGAGCTTTCCTCTTGCTGAGTACGCAACCACTAATGCTGCTTTTGTCTCCTGTAACGGATTGTGCTAAAAGAATGACAGCTGTGTTCTCAATTTTCTTGTCCAATCAGAAAAAAACAAAACAAACAAAAAAACTTTGCTACAAATCCAAGCCCCAAACTGCAGCACCACATCAACAGAAAGACTGAGGCACACATGACCCCATGCAACCCTAGTCTCACTCTAGTGAGTTACATACAGTTCAGCAGTATTTCCAGAAGCTTCTCCAAAAGAAAGCTCTAGGCTACTCTGAGCTAGGCATTCTGTAGTCATTACCTTATTCAGTTTTCACCATCACCCTATGAAGTGGTCAGTTGAAAAAGCCCAGGTATTTTTTTGATCCAAAGTCTACTTACATTCCCCTCCCACACCCTGTCTCTTTGTTAAAATTGTACAGACACAACTATGAGATATAACAGTTTATGACATCGCAACGTATGACTGCCTTTTTTTTTTTCTTTCATGGAAATGAGGCTACCCACTACATTGACCAGTAAACAGTCTTAGGGAGATTTAAGAACATGAAGTCAGCTACACATACACAAATGACCCCAAGTTGTGGACACTTCTCAAAAGACCTTGGAGTAGGGAAGGCTGCTTGAGCTCGCTTAATATAGTTCCCAGTAAAGAAAGCATCTATAGCCTGTTCATCACTGGACTTGTGTCTGAAAAGTGAGTACAAGGGCCGGCTGAGTGGCACAGTGGTTAAGCGCTGGCTTAGAAAGCCAGTGGCCCCGGTTCGGGTCCCACATATGAGGGCCAGTGACACTGCCCTCAAAAAAAAAAAAAAAAGAATAAAATGAAAAGTGAGTACACCTTCACTGGGAGCAGAAAAATCTCAATTTAAAAAAGAGTAGCACATATACTTTGTAATAAGATCTATGCATGCCACTTCTTCCAGTTGTTCCCATGTCAGTTCAAAGTTTACCTTTTCAGAAATGTTTTCCCTTCCAGTCCTTCTAAAGGAGAGGATATAAACTACCTGTTACTCTCTACCATACTTCCCCCTACCTCCATTTCCAGTTTTTCAAAAGTTGCTCAGACTCTGGTATTTTGTTTATTGGTCTACCAATTTCTGTTTGTCTCTGCCTACCAGAATTGCAGCTCCATGAAAACAAGGTCCTTGTCTGACGTGTGTACCACCATATCCCCACACTTAACCCTGTGCCTGGCACGTGGAAATGTTTGTTGATGAATGAATACGTGTGTGTAAAGTCAAGTTTCTGCCTTCACCCACAGTCAGGCATGAACTAGGAATGGGGCTTTCATTTAGTAAGAGTCCTAGGAAATAAGAGCAATTAGGTCACAAGGAGGATATCTCTGGGAGTTGGTGGTTGTCATGGAGAAAGAAAAACTGAGATAAATGATGTGTTTGGAATAGAGGGGCAAATGATGAGCCTTCTCTCCTCTGCCCCTTGTATAGGCTGACTAGACGACTCAGCATCTCCAAGTTGCAGAAAGAAGTGTCAGCATTTCTTCAGTTGGTGACAGCCTGGCTGGCCCACATGGATGGTACATTTTCAGGGGGGACGCTGCAGCTCTGTTTTCTGGAGTGGAGAGCTTCTTTTGTCATTAGCAATATTTCACACTGCCAACTCAAGACTGCTGATTAGGTCAAGGCTGTGACCAGGTTTGGGTCAATCAAATGACATGCAGAGATGAGCTTTGGAGGTATCAGGTGACATTCTTCGCTAGAATTTGTTGTGGGGAAGGGATCTGGCTGCACACACTCCCCGCTTCCAGTTTAATCTGCCTAACACTGTGTGTGTGTGTGTGTGTGTGTGCGCGCGCGTGCACATGCTTGTGTGTGGTGTATGTGAATGTGTGCACGAGCGTGTGGGTGTGTGTGTGTGTGCGTGTGAGTGTGTGTGGTATGTGTGTGTGTGCGTGTGCATGTGTGTGTGTGTTTCTGTTTTCCTTTTGATCTGGGAGACTGAAGAAGTTTCTACCACTAAAGGCCACACTTCTGGCTGGTCCTAAGTCCTTTGGCCATATAATGCCACCATGTGCCTGAATGGTTTTTTCTTTCCTTGTATAAATGTTTTGCACCTGACTTACAAAGTAAAAGTGATTAATTTCTATTTCTATATATTTTTTAAAAGTTTCAATTATATTTGTGGGCTAATTTTAGAATTAAACATTTAAAATTAATATGTATTCACATGAATGATATTAGTAATATTATAAAAGCCATAAGTACTCAGTGTAAAATTCAAGTAGTAAACGTATAATATAAACAGGAAAATGCCTTGTTTCTCATTCCCCAGTCTTTTGTTTCATCTTTCCCTCTTTCTCATAGTAAACCCACTTTCTAACAGATAAAACCAATATAACCACTCTGAATGGTTTATTACATATCCAGTGGGATGCTGACAGAAGCCTAACATTTGCTCTCCAGGAAAAAACAAACAACAACAAAACAACAACAACAAAACAACAACAACAAAAAACCACCTCAGGTTTTTAGCATTTTCCAATTTCTGTGGAGTAAACACCCTTACCATCTATTATTTTAAGTTAAGGATTTGATGGGATTGAGAAAAGGCGTTGCACTATCAGCTGTACAGGACAGCACAAGCTGGTTCTATCACACCACTGTGTGCCGGCCAAATTATCCACACTTCTTCTTCCCTCACTTCTTTTCCTTTCCTTTTCTTTCTTCCCTGCCTCCCTGCCACCCTTGCATATTTACTCATACATATACAGACATACATGAATCAGTAACTTACAAAAACATTGAGCATTTTGCTCTGAGACTTTCACTTTATCACATGGTTTGTTGTAGCTCTGTAGTTTGAAAATTTCTTGACACTCATTGCAACTGGAAACATCCTGTGTTAGCTCCACAGCAAAGCTGAGAATCACTTGGTCTATACACACGAGGCTGCTTGCATCCATGTGCCCACACACTCGCTGTAGTCTATCTATTGTAAAAGGGAGTAATTCATCATTGGGCAGCAGGTTCTGCTCAGATGGTTTACTGTCCTGACCTCATTAAAAGCATGTAATCCACGCAGTGTCGTAAATCTATGCCTCTAAATACTTTCCTCTTTAATTTTTTAATACTGCACACATGAAGGGAAAGGTTAAAGCCAATTAAAAGAGATACAAATACCATTATTACTGCCCTGACAAACAGTTAGTTATTGGATTTGGTCATTTCAGTTTGGAAAGCCATTATTTTTGTTCCTGAATGAATTAATAATCAAGCTGTTTATTGACTTGTCTCATCTCCGAGATGCTAAATATTTTTTTTTCCTCGGGGGGAGGGAGTTTATTCTCTCTCTCAATTGGCATCATTCCTATACACATAAAAATTATGGACAATTTAAGGTCTAAGTGCAAACAATAACTGTGCAGCTGCATGCGAAAATCCACATATGGACAGAACCATCATTTTCACAATGGTCCAGAAAGGAGAGAGCCACTCAATTCATTCTTATGCAGCAAAGAGTTGTTATTGTTGTTTCCCTTCCCATTTAAGGCTATTATATGACACTGACAGATGCTTAAAAGCATTTAGAGCTGAAAGAACTGTTGGGAAAATTGCTGCGAAAGGATTGACAAATGGTGATCTTTCTGTCCACAAGGTTCTTATTTTCTGTGCAAAATGGATCAAAAGAAGAAAGGAAAAGAGAAGGAACCATTAATGTAAAGACTTGGTATTGTTTTCTGACATGACTTTGTATTTTCCATTGCCTTTAGTCAACAACATAAATCTGTTTATGAAAAGGCTGCAGTACTGTCACGGTTTTAGGCTTTCTTGGGTGCCCCCTTCTCTCCTGACCCTTTCTTTCACTCCTCAAGGAATATAAAATAGGTCCTACTGGATCTGAGATGACCTAAGACTATGTAAAATCTGAAATTTGCCTACCTTGTTCATTGGACTATATCCTACCACAGGTCTGGAATATTGTGTGAGAAAAGTTTGCTGACCACTGTGTTGGTTTCAGAATAAACTCATACCCACAGACACACATCTGTAAGAATTTATACAACTCATAATTCATATCAGTGGCCTATCATTTTTCTTACCTGTGAGAATCAGGCACTTAAAAAAAAAGAAAGAAAGCTTACAGAACACTATAGGTTTGTACTTTCAAAGGAGAGAAGAGAAGCACACATACTCATTAGGAAACTCACAACATAGAGCAAGGTAGAGAGAGTTTAAAGGAAGTATTTTATAATCAAGGGGATAGAAAAGCGACCCAACATGGCAGAGTAGATAAACATGTGCCTGCTTCCTTCTGTGAACACCTTAAAATTACAACTGAATTATAGAACAATCAACCTGGAGAACCATCTGAAGTTTGGCTGAACAGAAGTTTTATAACTAAGGATATAAAGAAGAAGCCACATCAAACCTGGTAGGAGGAATGTAGATGTGAAACGAACTGGCCCCAAACCTCTGTGTAGTGATTGAGAAACAGGAGGGATATCTCAGCTGCAGAGATTCCCCCCTGAGGAGCGAGAGACCCCAGTCTCACACGAGGCTTCCCAGCCTGGAGTACTTGTACTCGGAAGAGGAGCCTCCACAACATCTGGCTGTAAAAAACAGTGAGGATTCCAATTGTCCAGGTGGGACAGAAGGTGGCAGGAAACCCAGATGTCCTCTTAAACAGCCTGTGCACAGACTCACTCACTCCAGGCACTCACCCTAGGATCTGGAGGAGGGACAGTAATTCCGGGGAAAAGGGGTCATGTCTGAGACATACAGGGAGCAGACTGAGGTATAGGGTTTGAGGCGATAGTTGGAGGACAGTCACCATTTTCCCTGTGTGGGGTCCTCTTCCTGTGCAGTTGGAGTCATCTTTCCTGTGTTGAGCTCTCCCCCACAAGACAAACCTGAATCTGATTGATTTGGTGAGCTCCACTGGGACCCCATCCCATCCAACTCCCCCAGTGCTAGAGTTGCTTTCTCTCAATCAGCCAGCCCCGCTCACACTGTACTCTTTCTCGAAAAACCTATCGGAGTCCTTGGGCACCAGGCGGGCATCAGATGGCCTCAGTGTGCTGAGACTTTTGCTGAGTAGCTCCAGGCTCAGCCCTAGCACCACACTAGAGTCTACATTAACCTGATGAACGCAACTCTTCCCACTGTAGTGACTCTCTGTGACCCTGCCTCAGCCAACTTATGTACCACATGAGGTTCTATCAGTGACTGAACCTTAAGGGAGCCAGCAGGTGGCAGCAGGCCTTGGGGTGTCCTGGCTTTTTGTGAAGCTACCCCAGGCCCAGTACTGGTAGCATCCATCCTTAGTTCAACATGTAGCCTCTTCCACATGTCTCCAACTTTAGTACAGGCAGTGAACAAATGCAGATTGCTTTATAGCTCTTACCAGGTAGACCCTGGCCAGTCACAGGCAGTGAGTGACCTGGGCCAGCACCAAAGCCCCACCCAAGAGGCCCCAGAACCAACATACTTGGAGGTTGGCTTCAGACTGTACCACAGCACCATCCAGTTAGCCCCACAAGTGGCACACACACAGGGTGGCCTGAACAGACATCAGATCCCACTGGGGCAAATCCCACTCAGCGGGGTAAGCACATCACACAGCAGCCCATAAGCTGTGGACATGGCCAAACCCCACAGTTAATCAGCCTGAGGGCCAATGCCACCCACTAATGTGCCAATAGCAATCAAGACTCAACTATAACAGGAGGGCACACACAACCCACACAAAGGACACTCCAGGAGCACCCAGAGAAGGTGGACAGGGAGACTTTACCAGGGCACCTACTGTATAAGACCACCCAGCCAAGACTGGGAGCTATAGCAGATGTATCTAATACATAGAAACAAAAACAGAGAGACAGCCAAAATAAGGAACAAGTCTTAACAAGCCTTCTGGGGGACTCTGATGCCTGCTCAAGTTTCAGAATCCTTGTTTCAGGGAATATAATTTTCTTAGCTGCTTTTCTAAGTCTGCCCTTGTAGCCAGACACGAGCTTTTGAACATGAGCCAACCACTGTCTCCTTTGTCCAAACACTACACCAAACACCACAATTCACAAAACTGATTATTTTACATGCCCTGTTCTCCTCTTAGACTGTGGGCTTCTTGAGGCTAGAGGCAGTACCTGACTTACTTTTTTATTGTTCTTAGTGCCCAGCCATGGACCTGGATCAAAGCAGGTACTTAGGATATTAATTACAGTAATACCTTGGTTTACGAGCACAATTCATTCCAGAAACAAAGTACTCGTATTGCAAGACATCACTCATCTACCACATTAAAATGTATTAAAAGTGTTTGCTCGTCTTGTGGGACACTTGCAAACCAAGTTATTTGCAATCCAAGGTTTTACTATATAAGGTAAAATGGCTAAATAAAGCTCAATGAATGAAAAAGAAACAGAAGTATATAGACTCATTAAAGTTATTAGTTCTAACTCAATAAATATGACCCATGCCTAAGTAAAAATGACTTTGGCTTCCTTTAAAAAAGAAAGAAGAAATGGTCAAAGGAACATTTTCAAGCAATTTCTAATGGGTTCACTTGTTTATTTTCTCAAGGAAAGCCAAGGAATAGCCTTATAGCCTTTTTAAAGTGTGCTGACAATCCAGTTCTGAATATTCCAAGAGGGTTTCACATTCAGACAGGACCCATCTGCCTGTGTGACCATAGATGTTCTCAAATTGAAAGTAACCTGAAGATGAGCTATAACAAAACCATAAGAGCTGCCAGCACCAGCCTAGTGGTGTAAGGATGTCAAGCCCCTTGGAACTCCCAGCCCCCAGGATGTAGGTAGAAGGCAGACTTTGGAAAAAGGTGATATCCTGAAACCATTCCGACTGCCTCTCCACGAGGAACTGAAAGACCTGGGGTATTGCGCCCCTAGCCATTTGTAGACTTCACTGACACTTTGAAGGTGTCCTCCTAGCCTTTATTTTTTACCATGGGATTTACTACAGCATTACATAAGCTGGGGAACACCTACTTTATGCAAATGTTCTATGTCTGCCTTTGAGTGGCTGTGGCATCAGATGACCTGGGTTCTGATTCAGGCTTCAGTACTTTCTGGCAGCTTTAACTTTTCTGAGCCCCAGTTCCCTCATCTGTAAAAATGGAAATGATTCTGATACCTGAGGATTAAGTTAAAATTCAAACACACACACACACACACACACACACACACACACACACACACAGTTGACCCTTGAATGCCATACTAGGGATGGCAACACCCCATGCAGTTGAAAATAGTTATATAGCTTTTGACTTCCCACTTAATTATTAATAGCCTACTGTTGATCGGAAATCTTACTGATAACATAAACAGTCAATTAACACATATTTTGTATGTTGCATGTATTATAGACTGTATTCTTACAATAAAATAAGCTACAGAAAAAAGTGTTATCAAGAAACTCATAAAGAAAAGAAAATATATTTGTAGTACTTATTGAAAAAAATCCACATAAAAATGGACCCGTGCAATTCAAACTTGTGTTGTTCAAGGGTAAACCATGTGTGTGTGTCTGTTTGTGTGTATGTGTGTGTGTGTGTGTGTGTGTGTGTGTATATATATATATATATATATATATATATATATATATATATATAATTAGCCAGGTGTCTAACATATAACAGGAGCTTAATAAATATTAGCTATTATAATTAAAATTATTATGGCCTAATATGCTACCAGGGTTTCTTTTTTTTTTTTTTTTTTTGAGGACAGTGTCACTGGCCCTCACATGTGGGACCAAACCGGGGCTGCTGGCTTCCCAAACCAGCGCTTAACCGCCACGCCACTCGGCCGGCCCATACCAGGGTTTCTTAAACTGGCATCCATGGGCCTCTAGGGATCCATGAAATGGACAAAAGATTGTCCATAAGTTCCCTGAAATAGTCTGCAAAATGTTTCATGTTTGCACATATTCTTTTTCTCTGGGCATAAAGCGCCAGACTTCAATCAGATTCCCAACATGCTCCATGGTCCCTAAATCATGGTGTTGAGGATTTGAGTACCCAGACTGTGTCCTCAAGAAGCTGGCCAATCAGGAAAATGAGGCAGTTTCTCTCAGGCTGGTGTCTCACACTACACATGATGTGTGCCTCTAGAACCTCCGTTTTTAATTCCACATGATGTCTGTTTGCTTCTTTTTCTTCCACCTCATAACAGGAAGCAGCATTTCAAGATGCATGCCACTGCGAGGATAGGCAGACAGTTAATTTTCACATTGAACACCCCCAAGATTTAAAAAAACAAGAATGCTGCAATCTACCACTCCTGTCCTGGAAGGACAGCATTCTTATAGCAGCAAAAGTCCCTCTGCAAAAGCTGCCCTGTTCCTGACAAGTGTGTCATGATGCTATTGGTCTAGGCGACTGTGTGAGCAAGGTAGGCGGGCAAGCGATGGCACTAAGCCTCGAACCGAGGGCATGAACGTTTGCTCTTGAACGCTGTCCTAACCAGCTCCCTACCCGGAGCAAATGACTTCTCCTTTTAGGCCCTCTCATTGCTTCCCTGTCCAATAGGAGCTCGACCGGGTATGATTCCCAAACATTTTATGTACAAGACCCAGATTTCATAGAGAAATAGTTGTGTTAGGCTGTCATTTTTATATCAGTTGACTAAGGAATTATTTAATCACAAAATGAAAGTTACCCTCTCATTACAAAAATCTGAGAAAAGATATAGTATACACACATACATTTTTTTATCTATTTGTCAATCGATCTGAATATACAGATGGATGAAAAATAATTTATTCTTGCTACAGACAGCAAATGGTGAACATATGAGTTCAAGGATCCATTAAACAAATATTTATTCAGTATTTATTAAATGTCAGTTACTTTAATAGGGCTGGGGAGACAGCATCGAATAAAAACAGTTGCTGCCTTCACAGACGCGATAGTGCCAGAGAAAGGAGATGACAACTAAAAATACACATACATGTAACTATTTTAAATTGTGCTAATGAGCTTTGGAAAGGATAAGCTGGATCCCAAAAGAGATAAATGGTTGTGTTGGGGGGTGACTTTAGATAAAGGTGGCAGGGACACTATCTGAAATGAGATTTTTAAATATTTTTATTTTTATTTTTTAATTAGTTTCACGTGTACAACACAATAGTTATACTCTTTACCCCCCAAAGTGACAATCCCCCTCCCCCAGTTTGCCATCCCATTCCTCCCCCGCCATATCATACATATCCACTACAATTCCTTTGATTCCCTTCCACACTTGTACACCTGAAGCTGATGTTGTATAATATTGTATGTCAACTGTAACTGAATACATAGATAGTCACGGGATGTGGACTATACTGAAACGAGATTTGAAGGATAGTAATGGCAGACCCTACAAAGAAGCATTGGAATTTTGGTGAACAGATGACCTCAAGTCAGCAGGACCTAGGCAAGGCACTTAGCGTCTTTCTGGCTCCCTTCCCTGTCTGTAAAACGGGGATGATAATGGAGCCTAGGATTAAATGAGCTAATAATTAAAATTTGTTAAGACAAAGACTGGCAATGAATGGATTGTTGTAAACTACATGTCATGCAGAGGTAAAGGCATGTGTTAAGGCCCTGAGGTGGGAAGAGCTGGGTATGTTTGAGAAACTGGAAGGTGGGTGTGGCTCTAGGGTGGAGCATGAGTGGAAAGGTGGTGAAAGCTGAAGTTGAAGGGACAGGGATAGTGGGGGAAGTCAAATCCCATGCTGAGTTTAATGGGAAGAGAGTGGAGAGTTTTACAATGTTCCCGGGGTTCCCCTGAAGTTTATTCTAACCCAGGGGTTAGAAAATTATTGTCCCCGATTTACTTTTTGCATGGTTCTGTCATTCAATGATTCTATGAAACAACTCCTCAAAGGGAACAGTTTCTTTAGATAAGGAGTTTTAAATAAAGAACTCCTGTTTCATTCATGCTCATTAAACTGTTTTTCCCCTCACCTAGATCTCTACAATAATAAATATAATTATATCCATCTTTAATGACTTTGGTTCCTCGAGCAGCAGGTGCTAGAATACTGTATTTATTAACATATTTTAAGGCCTTAAAAAGACTGCATTAATTCCAATGATAATTTAGTACCCATAATACATTCTCTGTTCTGAATAGATGTTAATCACCACAGAATGACTGATTTGCCCATTACGAGCTAAGCCATGCTCTACCTAGTAGCGAGTAACTTTCTAATTCAATATTGCTACTGAAACTCTTGATTAAGGTTTGGTTGTAATAATTGTTCCGTGCCCCCCACCAGCCCCGCCTTCAAAGGACTGAAACCAAGAGAGAACAATTGAATTCTCTGCCACTGAAGATGAACGAGACAATTCTGAGTGTTTGTGTTTCCAGTAAAACTCTGCTTGGAAAAAGAGTGGCGCTAATGCCAGGTATTCTGAACCACTCTGCATGGGTCAGCTGTCTGGTGAGGACAGTGGGAGGGACGGAGGTCACTGAAGAGAGACATACCCACTAGCCCAAAGCCTGCTTGGAGGAAAGCAACAGCACTGCCCCCTTTTGTCTTCAAGGTGAAGGCGGCTCAGTGACTCTGACCAGACTCCACCTAGTGGCGTGAGGTGTGACCCGGCCTGTGCCAGAGTCCCAGCAGCCTGCCCACTTAAACTGAAACTATTTTGGAAATATTAGAAGGAAAAATGCTATCATGAAACTTGAATCCAAATGAAATGAGGAAATTGAGTGTAGACAAAGGAAATGATTGCGTGAGCCAGGTTCTGCAGTAAAGTGCCTTCACATGCTTTATCTCACTTTAATCACGGAACAAGCCTGTGGGGGATACCATGGTTACCCCTCGTTTACCTGGAGCTTTGGGAACTTAAGTACAGTTAGTCCCCCCTTGAACTGCAGTTATTCTTTCCACAGTTTCAGTTACCCGGGTCAACCGCAGTCCACAATTTTAAGTGGAAAATTCTAGAAATAAACAATCCATAAGTTTTAAATTTCATGCTGTTCTGAGTAGTGTGATGAAACCTTTCACCATTCTGTCTGGGAGGTGGAGCGCCCCTTTGTCCAGCATGTCCACGCTACATAAGCTCCCTACCTGTGAGCAGCCCTCTTGGGTCTCACATCGACTGTCCCGGAATAGCAGTGCTTGTGCCAAGTCACCCTTATAGTAGCCTAACGCTACGTCACCATGCCTACGCCATTCACCTCACTCTACCCCATCACACAGGCATTGTATCACCTCGCATCGTAAGATGAAGAAAGGTGAGTACAGTACAAGAGAGGCCGAGAGAGACCATATTCACATAACTTTTATTACAGTATATTTTTATAATTGTTCGATTTTATGATTAGTTAATTTCTTACTCAACCGAATTTATAAATTAAACTTTATCATACGTATGCATGTATAGGCAAAAACATAGTATATATAGAGTTTGGTACTAAGCATGGTTTCAGGCATCCACGGGGGCGAGGGGTTCTTGGAATGTGTCCCCTGCAGATAAAGGGAGAGCTACTGTAAATTACTCAGAGCCACACAGCTAAGTGGTGAAACACCAGCATCTGTGCTCTTACCCACTGGCCACACTGTTTCTATAAGGATCAGTCAGTCAGTTAGTCAATCATCCATGTGGGAAAGACGTTGAAAAGCATAATGAAATACATCAAACAACATTTACAAGAAAAACATAACAACTTTTCCCTTCTTGGTGGCTTGGAATTTGGTGAAGGGGAATGGTATTATTCATGTCTGTGGGAGAAATAAACCCTCTTCCATTATCTTAAGAGAGCCTGTTGGGAAAGAGAGGCAGGCTAAGCCCTACTGAGTAGTTTGGCTTCCATTGCCAGTGTACTGACAAGGGCACTGGCTTTGGGGGCAGAAGACAGAGAACTGAGCTGCTCTGTGTAAATACACTGGGAAAAACTTGAACTTTTGGCCTCTCAGGGGAGGAGAAGGGAGAGAGAGAGAGAGGGAGAGAGGGAAAGAGGAAGAGAGTGAGAGGAAGACAGGGAGAGAGGGAGAGAAAAACAGACACGCAGCAGGGAATGATCTGGCAGGGAGTTGGAGCCCCACGTGGATAGATGTTTAATGGCTGCTTCCTTGAGTTCCTAGAGTTGCAGGAACTGTTTAAGGAGATGGGTGTCAACTTTATTCCATCTAAAATGCTTTTTATTGGTGGCATATAAAACTCTTCTTTTCCTACACTTTCAGTAAAGTCTGCTCTTCACAGAGGTCTTGGGAGGATGATTTTGTTTGTGTGCTAGTTTGTGATTTCTTTTTTGCACAGACCAAGGGAAAGGGCCGAGTTCCACAAGGATCGGTGTGGAGAGAAAGGAACAGGCAGGCACGTGGCACAACAGGTCCCTTAGAGCATCAGCCCGGAGAGGCGCAGGCTCTGGGAAGGAAATGCGAGCATGAGCCAGGAGCCCCGGAATGCACAGACGTCACGCCCGGTTTGTGGAACTGGATCTGAGCTCATATCTTGGCCACTGTATATATATATATATATATATTTGTATATCATCTTTTACATTATTCCCACAGAGTTGGTAAGTATTACCAAAAACTATTCAGACGCATAAATTAGGGCACAGAGTGCTCAGTCACTTCAACAAATGTGAAACGCCCAGCACTCTTACTCAATAGCAAGGCAGCCAAGGCCCAACCCCAGGTTTCCCATTGCCAGCCTGGCACGTAACTCCCAAGGGAGCCCTGACAATTCGGGAGGGCAGAGCCCGTGGGAAGATGGATGGGGTCCTTCCCACCAGACTCTCCAGGGACCTCTGCCCACAGCCTGCCCTGCAGCAGCAGCAGTCCTTCTGGGCCTGGGGCCAGCTGAGGGTCAGAAGGTAGTGGGGGAGTCAAAGGCTGGAGGCCCTCCCGCCGCCCTTCCACATCCCAGGGGGACGCTAAGCTGACACCACATTCTTAAAAGATACGCCCGTGGAACTTGTTAGGGCTTTCTGGCGGAAGTAGGGCATCTCTGCCGGTGCCAGAGGATACACAGTTAAACTGCTAGTGAGAAATTAAAAAAACAAACAAACAACCCCAACCTGTGGACTACATGGACTAAGCAGAAAGGCACTCATTAGCAGTGACAGGCCAGGTGTGCGTCTTTATCTACAGGGCCGGTATTTGAACGTGCATTTCAGATTCCACTTCTGACTAGATGGAGGAATCCCAGCGCACTCACCGTTACATTTTTCTCACACACACACACACACACACACACACACACACACACACACACACACACACACACGGTGTACACACATAAACATAAGTCCAGGATGTAAACATAAACATGTGTGTTCCTCCTTATCCCCCTGCCCCCTGCCCTGCAATAAGATTTTCAAGCAGGGGCACTTGAAAATTACAGAATTTTGGAGAAAATATGTCCCCAAACACACTGTTTATGTATATGTAAAAGCTCCTCTCTCTAATCTTCTCAGATTTAAAGCAAATTAGCTAGCAAATGAAATAACTTCACAGACACCTGGTTGTCCACTTGCAGAGACTGTGAGCTCACAGCCCCCAGGCTCCATCTGGGACCGTCACCTTTGTTTGGTCCACACAGGGGCAGCCAGCTTTTCTTTATTTTTAAGTTGAATTAGCCATGGACTTAGCAGAGCCCCAAAGCTCTCCTGTAATCCCCTGTATTGTGGTTTTGATATGCCCGCCCTTGCCATAGGTTTTGAGCTGCCTGGCTGCTTTAGATGGCTGAAGTGGTGGTGCAGACTGCGCAGTACGGAAAGCCATTCCCTGGGGGGCTCTGCTCATTTTTCTGGGCCTTTGCCTTCCTCCTGCCCTTGCATCAAGCTTATTGGACTCAGCACTTGGCGTTCCCTCATCAGCCAAGTGTTCGCTGTTTTCTGGCAGGCCCTGCCCGAAGTCTCGCCGGGGACCCTTCCAGCCTACTTCTGTTGGCCAATGGTCTCTCTGAAGGCTTTCTGATATTCTCCTTAAGGACTGACTGCTCCCTCCCCTGCACCCATCTGGCACCAGCGGCCATGCAAGGCTTTCCTTCCTCAGCCCCAGCAGCACCAGCACCGAAGACCATGCTTTATATGTTTTTGTAAGTAGGCCTTTCCCATTAGATAGGAGCTCCTTCACGGTAGGGGCCTTGTTTCATTTGCTTTCTCTCCCAGGGCCTCTCAGAGTGCCAGGCACACAGGCGGGGATCAAAAGAGATCTTCTGAAGTAAAGAGAGCTGGTCATCAACCTCCGTTAGCTCTGAGCCACTCCTGGATTAGGACAGTGGTCACAGAGGGGCCATGAAGGCAGCAGGCCATGTGGCAGGGCAGCTGGGAGCACGTCTGAATGCAGGGACAGCACACTGGGGAGAGCTTTGCAGGGACTTCCTTGCTAAGGGGGGCAAGCGTGGGGGTGTTACACCAAGCCTATTGAAGGGAAGCCAGATCCCACCCTGCTCTGTCTGATCTCAGCACTCAGATCCAGAGGCTACGAGAGCCAGGGGAGGCCGCCTGACCACACATCCTGCCCCGGCAGGGGAGGGGCCTTTCCCTCCCTCTCTCCCCCTACCAAGGGACACAGGGCTCCCTAGCAGTCCAGGCCTCTCTCCTGCACCCCCATTCCAGAATGCAACCTACAGAAAAAAATTATTCGACTAAATGAAGTTTGGGTTGCTACTTAGGATGGGGTTAAAACAATTTGTTTTTAAAGGTTAAAAAAGCTGCTTGCTCTTCAGGTCAGTAACTGTCATAACGATTTTCTCTTGCCATATGCTCCTCTGAATTGCATTAATATGACATCTCTCTCTGAAGCATCTGGTCTCAGCCACTTCAAGGCACACGAGGAAGCCGCACATTCAGGCTGAGTAGATAATAACACGGAGAGGTATCTGCACTCCTGTCATCACAAAACACCGCACTTGCATAATTCTATGTTGTGTTTCATACAGCATCCCGGAAATGGTGCAGGAAATCATTCAAATGAACGGAGGCACAACTGAGGGGTGGGGGGCGAGGGGTGGGGTGGATGCCTGTATGTTGTGTGTGTGTGTGAGTGTGTGTGTGTGTAAATACAGATGAACACATATACACACATGTTTTGTGAATTGGTAATCACCTTCATTGCTTCACTGCTCAAACATAAAATGTTTTCCAAGGAAAAAAGTGACACATTTTAAGCATCAGATGAATCTAGAGCTCCACCACTCTGCAATATGGACAGAGAAATAGGGCATGTATATTGCTCAGCACTTTGAAATACAAAAAAGGGGAATTTTCCATCACAAGCCACTATCAGCCTTCAGCCCCATTTTCCAGACTAAGAAAAAAGCTGGCAAGAGACACAGGACAAAGGTTTTCCTCTCTCTTCCTGGGAAACATCTTTATCAAACTGACACATTTATTTGATTTTTTTTTTCTGGATATCTCACCCCATTTTCATACATAGGCCATTAAAAAATCCAAAAGGGTTTAAAAGTTTACTGCCTAACAAATGGTTCCAACCTTCATTCTTTTCTTGTCCCGAAGATACTGGTGCTTATGTTCTCAGAAGCACAAAAAGCAGAAATGCAATTGCATTTGTGCTGATGCTAAATGTTAATAGATTTGCCTAAATGCCTGCTAATAGCCCCCCTAAAATTAGCTAGACTAGTAGTGCATGCCTAATGCGTTGTTGTTGTTGTTTTGTTTTACTTGCTTTTTCTTGCTGCTGCTTTTATCAGAGGGGAGAAAAAAGACCCCTAGAAAACAGTCCAGGTCTTCGGATAGGAAACACTTCCTGTGTCATACATGAATTCTGCAGAAAGGACATATATTCTGAGACTACCCCATATTCTGACATTCTGTCATGAAGGTGACAAATTCTAGTGCTCTAACGTTTCATTAAATTAAACATGAAATGTTTAATGTTTTGTTAAATTAAACATGAAACCGTGACTTTGCACCCGCACACCAAAGCCTTCCATCAATTCCTCACGTTCCTTCAGGTCACTTCAGAGGCTATAAAAACTGACTTTTGTTTATTAGAACTATTGTATTTCTCTACGCAGTTAAAATGTACTTTCCTGTAATGTCCTTATACATGAAAAACCAATAAGCAACGCGGTTTTGGGGCACTTAAAACATTTCTAAACTCAGGCCTAGGGAGAACAGCTTGCACACAAACCTCTAGCTAATTCTCTTTTACAATTTTTTTCTTTCAAACATTCACAGCCATGACAAAAAGGCTTCCAAAGGGTAGAGGTATTAACATTTTTCGTCACATCCCAAGCCCATTTTACAGATGGGCATGCTATTGCCAAAAGAATGGAAGACTTGCAAGAAAACTATGGAAACAGATCCTACAGACAAAATCAATCTCAATACCAACTGCCCTTCCCCCCAACCGTGTCCTTATCCATGAAGAAAAAATGAGACAAAGCAACAGTTCTGAGCTGGGAAAGCATTTGCATAAGCAGAGAGGAGTTTGCAGGCACTTAAGATTATTGAATAAAAAGTTTTGATGGAATCACTTAAAGCAGCAGGTAAACCAAGCATGGGCACTGTTGGAAGACCATGAAATGAGGCCCCCACAATAAATGTGCCTCATTCCCACCAGTTCAATCAGATGGTTCAAACAATTTCTAGAGTTTGTGGTGATACATCATGGGCTCATATCAGAAATTAAATTTCTAAGCACTCTTTTATAAAATATAGTTGAACAATACTTTTAAATGGAGAAATAAACCAAAACAATGGAGTAGCAACTTAAAAGATAAAAAAACCCATGTCCCATGTGAAAGTAAAAATGAAATATCTTTCCTGTTTTTTTGTTTTTTTTTCCTTGTGTGTGTCTGTGTGTGTGTGTGAATTGAAGCGGGCTATAGCTGGTTTCCAAATGAGAGCCCAAAGTTAACTGTCAAAGCAGCAAGAGCAGAAAAACCCACTCTTAAAGGGCCAGTCACACAGACCCTCTTCCAGCCCAACCAAAGTCACCATCTATGCTTTTTCTGTGTTGACGTGCCAGCTCTTATCACTGGCCCCAAACTGTAAAACAGCCCCGCTTTGGTAACAGGTCCTTGCTCAGAACTCCCACTCAAGAACCCTTTCCCAAAGAATAGGAATATAATTGACACTTACCATTCTGAAGCTTCATGTCTGTGAGGCAAACTAAATAAGTTAAATGGATCCTGCTTTATTCTTCTTTTCTAGAGCACAAATGCCTTAATCAAAAGGAAAAACAAAAACAAAACAAAAACCAATGGTCCCTGAGACCCTTGTCCAAACCACCAGCATATAAGCAAGCAAGAGCTGTCTCTCTGAGTGCCCAGAGCCTGTCCCCCAACATTAAAAATGACAATTCCTTTTAACGTCCCTACACTCACCTCCACCCTCCATCTTTTCCTTGACTTCTATGGTGTGTGGCCAAGGCAAGGCTTAAGTTACACTTTAAATCAAAATCTGGAAGATGCTTCAATGGGATATTGGGCTTGGCAGACCTCCTGTAAAAATTCCACGGAGGGACACATTTGCTTCCTTCCTGCCAATGGACTGTGGCATCTGTGGTCCCTCTTACTCTCCCCAGTGCACACTTCGCCTGCAAACGAGCTTAAGCTGCAGGACTTCATTTGGGGTTAGATCTCCCGCGAAGCTCATTTGGCTCTTACCATTAAGGCAAGAGGCTCTCAAAGGCTAGCGATGCTTTTATCTATGTTGGAGGGGCCAGTCATATCTTGTTAGCAACAGCTGCACACTTACCGGGCTTTCAGGGCCTTGACAGAACTGTCCTATTCCTTCTGGGATTAGGGACACAAAGTGAAATTAACCAGTCGTTGGCTGGAGCCATCCAGGCCCACCCAATTCTTCTTCTCCAGAAATCCAGAGAGGCAGCGTCCCCCAAAGTTACTCTTGTCGGCTTCTCCTGCTACCTCCAGCCTGCCAAGGCCCTCCTGCAGTGTCAACACCACCACTCAATAAAAGGATTTTAAAGGCTGTGTCGGGAGCCGGGAGCCTCACATCCCAGTTTGGCTCTCTCTCCATCAGCATTCCTCAGCAAGCCTGCACAAAGCCAGCCACGCTACATTATTTATGTCAGCTCTAGGCTCTGGAAAACACGCTGGCATCCTGATGACTGAGAATCCTCGTGGACACAATGAAACGGTTCCCACATATATTTCCCCCCTCTCTCTTCCCAGGAAACAAAAGCACTTTGAGGCATGTCCCAACTCCTCTATTAGGAGCCAGAAAGCCCTGAAGTGACCACCATGGCAAAGGAGCTGAGAGGACAGGGCACTTGCCTGGAGTGGGCACAAGACACTCCAGGGAGGCAAGTTCAGATCCAAGTTCAGAAGCCGCCTTGCAAGTGGCCTCCCTGGGTTGGGGGCATTGATATGGAAGCTGCAAAGTTGAAGCACTACAGAAAACATTTGGATGAATTCATGGAAGGTTGATTTAGAATGGGCTGTTAAGGGAGGAAGGGGAGGTTGGCAACACGATTGACTTCCCGAGCTGGACAAAGAGCAATTGCACGCTCACCCAGTGTTCCTCGGGGAGGCCACTGATTTTGCCAAGTAGAGCGATGCTTCTGTCCCCAAACCTCCTCTTGAGCAAAAGGAACAATTCTCCAAGTCACAGTCCGCCATTTCCCTTCCTGCCGATAGCTCGACAAACGCGTTATGAGCTGGGCATGTTAACCACAGGCAGAATGAACTGTACGCTGGGACACAGAAGGGAGGCTGATGACAGAAACTTCCTCCCCTGTAGGAGTAGGGAGAGAGCCCTGAGTTTCTCGGGTGTGGAGCTCGAAAGTCCCTGCTTGGCAGGCTAAGGTGACCTCAATTTATGAAAGCCTCAGGCACCACTTAGTGAGACAACCTTTGGCAGGGCCTCACAGTGAAGTCAGTTTATCCAAGCACGAAGTCAGCTTGGGTAAAGGCAGTTTTCTCACCCAGGAACACAAGGAGAAGCTCTTTGAGTGACCTGCTTCTCTCCAAAGCCTCCTTTTGAATGGATCTTCCTGTGTTTTGCGTTTTGTTTTTTTTTAAGTGTCGGTCATTTGCAACGACTTAGTCCATCCCAACTCAGATACCTTGGGTAGAAAAGTGGTGTCTGACATAGAAACAATGGCAGAGAACAGGGTAGTTCAGTGGAGCGGGGTCCGGAGGGGAACACCCACTCGATGAGACAGACAACAGCCACGTGCTGGGGGATTTGCTCCCGCGCAAGAAGCCACAGAGCTTTCCTCAACAACGCACAGATGAAAGGTAGCATGGTAGCGTGCGTGCGCACGCGCGTGCGCGCACACACACACACACACACACCCCACACCACAGTGATCCAACAACCCAGGCACCCAAGATCTGATGGATGAAAAAGTAGATACAAGTTACCCTGTGGGATGATTTCCAGTTTGAATATTGGCTCCCTAAACTCTGAATACCGGGTCATCCAGTCCAATGACCCTGGAGGAGGCCTGGACCACCGGTGGGCCCCACTGTGCCCTCAGTCACAAGCAGTTCCTTTCATCCTCTGCACTGAACATTCTAACCCACAGCATAATTTTCCTTGGAAAGGACTTAGAAGCAACTAACTAGAGTGTCGAGCATAGGAGAAGCTTTGGGAGGAAGCTCATTCAAGAAAATAATGTCTTCCTCGAATAAATAAGCAATAATCAACTTAGAGGCTGACCTCAGGTTAAAAGTCCTGGCAAGGACCCCTGGGCACCCTTCTGCTGCTCTCCAGAGTGGGAAAGGCCTAAGGGACTGCCCGTTTTTTGCTACCCTGTGGCGTCGGACAGGTTGTTCAACTCCCCTGGGCCTCACTTTTCTGGCCCACAGGTCTATACATCACTTCAAGGATTCTGAGAATTCAGTGAGAAATCTGAAGTACAGTAATACCGTGGTTTGCGAGCATAATTCGTTCCAGAAACAAACTACTCATACTGCAAGACATCGCTCGTTTACCATGTTAAAATATCTTAGAAATGTTTGCTCGTCTTGTGGACCACGTTACTCGCAATCCAAAGTTTTACTGTATTTAACTCAGTGCCTAGTACCTTATGATCTCATAATAAGCCTTGGCGATTGTGAATTTTCAAAGGTTATTAGGTAAATGGCACAAAACTTACACTGAATGGTTTACAGATGCCTGAGCCCCCAAAGTGCTCCCCCAGACAATCAGATTGTTATTGACAACCTGTGTGCAAAGAACTGTAGTCATCACTATCATTTGCCTTCAATAAACTTGTTCAGATGAGTTGCCTCTGACAGAGATGTCAATAACAATTAAAGAGTATAAAAACTGAGAGTATTAAGGGGAGGATCATTTAAAAAAAAAACTTTTTTTTTTTTTAAGGGGATTCTAACAAATCAACTGAATACTTTTCTGGTGATTCAACTATAAACCAAAACTATTTCAGAATTTTGATACCCAAAATAGTGCTGCTGTATTTAACATGGGAGGAAAAATGGTCTGAAATTCCATTCTCTAGAACCCTCCATCTTTTATCTGCACCGCCCCCTCCCCGCCCTTTCCTAAGCTACAAGGAACAGAGACTGTGAACCTTTAATCTAATACAAAACTAGCATTTAATGAAAAAGGACAAAGAGGGTCAGAGAGATTACGGGACCCACTCAATTTCATTTCACCCAGAACAGATGGGCTAGAACCCACAGTTCTAACTTCTTTTCCCCTCCACAAGGGCTAAAGGTAAAACAAGTGGAACTCCCAGCCTGATTTTATTTCACTATCCAATAAGTTGTTTTGACTCAATCCGGTCGGTCCCTCTGCTTTAATACTGTGAGTACAAGACCGGGGCTTCATGAAGAACTTAATTTTTTTTTTTTTCCCAGAAAGTGATTAATTGCTTTCCATTTTGATTTTAATATTCTCTGTAAATGAGGTTCCACAGGATTCGTTAGTTAATCCATGTTACTATCTAAGGGTTTCGAGAGACGTTTCTAAATCTTTTGCATGAGAAAAGCAACACTTCAAACTCTTTGCATTTTATAAAGGCTGCATTTTCATTGGATGATAACATACATTTGTTATTATTAGCATCTTTGAAAACACACAAGTTTGTCCATATTTCTCTTCTAAAAGTGGGACAGTTAGTAGGTAATGACATCCTCTTCTGTATAAACGCAAGAGGTCTTGAACATGAAATTTTGAAGTGCTACCCACACTTCTTCTTGCTTACATAAACAAGGAGCATCCCAATTATAAATTTTCAAAAGAAGTAGGTTCTACAACATTTCACTGCTAAAAAAATGCCCCCATACATTGTGACTGTATCTCTATGAACAGCTGGACTCACTGCCTGGCCTTCAGTAGGATCCTTTCCTCAATCAGAGTTTTAAACAACTCCTTTTTTCTTGCTTCTGTTCAAACCACCTGAACAAAAATGCAGTATGTTGCATCATTTGCTGAAGCTATTTGTCCAGTTGAAACATGAATTATGAGCCCTTCTGAAACACATCAGCCCGATCAAGTTGTAACACGGCCCTGCTTTATTCACGGCACGCATCATGGTTAATCACTTTCTAATGCAAGTCATGATTTTGTTTCACCAAGTTAACTTTTTCCTCATTTCCCCACCTCCGTGGTATGTATCAAATTAGCCAGCTTACGGAGAACATTTCTTCTCTTACCAGCTATCCTTCATCGGAGGGTAACTCTGACTGTGTCTGGGCCATTTCTACTTTCCCAATGGGTGGCGTTAGAGTGTTAGTCTTATGACACAGGCCTCTCTTTTTGTCTGTAAATGGGGAAACACTGTTCCATGTAGAAGCTCAGGCTCAATTCCTAATGGTGAATCTTCTTAACTATATACTGCTGAGACGAGCCTCAAGGCATCCCTGTGCCTCATGGGCAGCAGAATTGGGAAAATATCATTGTTTCCTGAACAATACAAGTAACAACCTAGGGTACCTACTTCCTGTTTCCATTCAAGTAAACAACTGTTTAAGGTTATCTTTAAATCGGTGGCTTAAGATGTGAAAGTGACAGGGAAGGTGTAGGTACCAAAACTGCCAGTGGATGCCTGAAGCTGTGGCTAGTACTGAACCCTATATATATATTATGAATTTTCCTGTACACACACAGCTGTACATACAGACACACTTAATGCGCCCTGCCTGGCATGTACTAAAGCCTCGGTAGCTAGGCACAGCTATCACCAGCTGCTCATCTTAGATCAGATATACCCTAGGGAGTTACAAATTCTCCCTTGCACTCGAGAATCCAGCGTAGAGCCCACACATTTGGAGGACTGCCTGTCTGAAAGGTGTGTCTTTGGAGGGGCTGGCAATATCCTGTCTTACATCATTTCATTGTGAAAAGGGTTGACACGACATGTTGGATCAGGGCACCATGACTGTGCTATTTTCTGCACAAGGAAAGGAGGACTTTAGACAACTGGGGGCTGTGATTCAAATCCCGTTGAGTCAGAGGGAATCAGAAGTGGCCTGTGGTTCTGTGTGGGGATGTAGGCTCATAGGTTCACGCTTATCACCACTGGTCCAGGAAGGGTAGAGCTGGCCCCAACGCTCCTAGTAACTAACTAGGTGGGGGATTTCCCTCGATCAGCCTTTTCTAAATTAGTCATTTCCCTACCACCTTCTGGATATGTGCTCTATCCAGCCCTTCCCTGTGGCTGTCACAGCTGCCATTCCATCTAGTCCTCGGCACTTTCACTTAATAATTTTCTTCAATTTGACTTATTGTTTGCAACGTTAGCCTCATCCCAACTAATAAAATCAATGAAATCACAGCTTAGAAGTGCTAATGATACAAAACTACATGTATACATCTCTCTCTGTGTGTATATGTATATATTTCTAATATGCGTCACAATAAATAAATATTACAATTAAATAAATGGACTCTGTGCCTCTCAGGGCCAGCCTGCCTATTTTGCCCATACATAGCGATGCCCACCTGGCACTCAAACATGGGTTTGGAACTGCTGTCCTAGATGAAATGCTATTCTTCCTTTTTTTCCTTTGAACCAGTTGAGTCTCTACTTTGTGCCGTTTCTCTTCTGAATGCAGTGCCTCACAGTGAAATGTCACTGGGAAAAGGAATGCCTTAAAAATGAAGTTTTGATTATGTCCTATGGCCCAGATAGAAAATTCAGAGAAGAGTCCACATGCTACTTTTCATCCCGGGAACTGATACTTGAATGTGTTAAAATGCTATTTATTTTCCAACAGGCTACTTGGGCTTGGCACCATGTAAATCCAAAGTGTGTGTAGAGGTTTCCCTGGGGACAAAAGAAAAATCATCTGTATAGATCAAATGTGTATTAGCTGCATTAGCAATTGGTCCCTGGAGACTGATAAAGACTTTTTTAGACAGATTTCACAGCACAGCTTTTTAAGAGCTTTCATTGAACTAACCTTGGGTATCATGGGTTTTGGGGGCTTGCTTCACGTCCAAAGTGTCAGCAGCGAACGGCGGAAAATGAGAAGCTGGGATGAGAATGGCTACCTTCATTTCAGGCAAGTCTCAATGCCACAGCCACATGCCCTTCCCACATCAATATTTCATGTTCCCAGAGTCATAAGAAAACACATTTGTTGCCTTCCTGCATCGTAATGCGTAAGATGGCAGGAAGATTATTACAGCACAGGTTCGAGAATTTAAAAATTCATCATCTTCTCAATTTAGAAAGCTGATATGTGGTTAGGACCTGTGTGAAGGCTCCACAGGCCTGAAATGACCAAGAAGGCTCCTGAGAAATCTGGGCAGTGGAGGAAGCAGTAAGGGCAGGGAGGGGAGGTGCTCGGAATGATGTCTGCTCGCGCTTCAGAATGAGCCAGGGAGGAGGCCCCAATTCTCTGGCCTATTGTCAAAGGAAGGTTTGCTTTGTGCTGTGGCACTGTATGGAGGTGGCACTGTATGGAGGAATAGAAAGAGAAAGTGCAGCTCCAGTGGTAAGCGCAGAAGGCAAATGCATTTTCAGTAGGCGTGTGTTCACCCTGCTCCTCCAATACTCCAACGCTTTTTCCACCGTAGCACTGTGTGTGTGTGTGCGTGTGTATATGTGTGTGCGTGTGTGTGTGTGTGTGTGTGTGTGTGTCTAGAACCGGTAAGCTCTCTAGTAAAAAGACCCTCTTTCAAAACCCTCAGTAATCGTCCTTCCCCATTCAGTCTTCCATGTCATTAATCTGGGTTGGCTTGATTCCTTTCCTTCCACCCAGTGACATGTTTCAGAGACTTCTACAATCTGACAACATCACGCTCCGCCCCACTAACTGGGATGCACAAAGCCATCCTCAGAACGGGGGCCCCAGCCGCTGCTCACGAGGAAATGGGAACCACGGACCACAGCAAGGGTCACAGGGAAACTCGGCCATTTTCCAGAGCTGGATGCAAACCTTTGTATTTCTAGGAGCTGCCTCAGAGAAGTACAAAGGAGAGTTTAATCTGCAGCAAATTGGTTAAGGGAGAAATCAGGGTAACTTGTTGGCTTGACAGGCTATCTCATAATCTTCTCCCGTGTCCTACCTTTTCTGCACTGGTAAGTCTTGGGGATACCATCACCAGTCTGTGTGCCATCCTGGACACCTCAGTGTGACTCACAAACACATTCCTCTTTCTTCTCTGTTCCCCTCCCCTGCCACTACCTTTCTCATTTACCTTGTCCCTTGGTTGGGTCACTGTCTTCAAAGACAGGCACTGCTCAGAAAGATGGTTTGACTGTCACCGGTACTCAAAAAATTTCCAGTGGCTGCATCAGCTATAGGTCAAACCCTTGGTTCCATCCCATCATCTTCAGCTTCTTCTCCATCACCTGACTCTTGCTTTATGTTGCAGGAATACATTTCTTGCACAACCTCATCTCATGTCACACTTTGAGCCTTCATGTGTGAGGTATTCTCTATTTAGCAAGGTCTTACTTCCATTCCTCTATTTCTTAGACATACAAAATAAGTCCTTACATCCTTCGAGATCCATTCAACACCTCCTTTCCAGGGAATTTCCGTGTCTTTTGTGCTCCAGGTATGATGGTCTAACCTTTATGTTAAAAAATGACTCATTCTTTGTAAAGCACTTAGAACAGTGACTAGCACACAGTAGGTGCTCAATAATTTTGAAAAGTTATTATTGCCCCATCATTGCATTTATCATATTATATGAATAGTATTTGTTCACTTTCTTTAAGCCCCTTTAGACATGAAGCTCTTGTCCATGATTTTGCTGAATTACTAATGTCTTGCCCAATGCTTGGCACATAGTAGGTCTCAGATAGAATGTGCTGATCCAAAATGGACTCAAACAGTCTGAGTGTCTGGGAATTCTACATGGTGCCCGATTCCCTATTGCAGGGATTTGCAAACATTTGTAGTAAGGCTCTTCTCAAATCTGTTCCCAGTAGAATAAGTCTCAAAGTTCCCTTTAATTCTACCTGGGTACTACTGTTTGGCTGCATTACATGCCAGGCTCATACCTAGAAGCCACACACCACACATCTTAGAAGCAAAATGGCAAATGCAAGACATGAGCTCATTCTCCTTCCATTACCCTAAGCAAGCTATGTGTTGCAGTATGTTGCCTTAATCTGATTTCTGAAGGGCCTTAATAGCAGGGAAAAAGCAGAGTGAAGCCAGTTCTTTAAGGAGCTGTGCACTTTAATGGAAATTTTTTTGTTGTCCATTGTGACAAGTGTGGTCCCTGACTGGGGCCAATTGCCCCGACCCCAAAGCTACACACGTGTTTTATGGCACAAGTTAGCCTCTTCTGATTTAATTAGTGTTCTCTCTCTCTTTCTCTCTCTCCCTCTCTCTCCATCCCTCTCTCTCCCTCTCTCTCTCCCCCTCCCTCTTGACCTTCCCCTTGATTATGTAGTTAAGTATTCCTGGAGAGCAATAATCCTGGAAGCTCAACATCACCCCTCATAGCTATGAAAATGACAAAGCTGTCAAAATTTCAGCCTTACAACTTCCAGATGGGGTCAGCTTAGACATGTCATGGCAGAAAAACTAAAGGACCAGGATCCGTTAAGAGAAAAAAGACAAAGAGTTAAATAAATAAAAGGATCCAAATGATGACAATGGGAAGTTTTAAATTTCAGGTGACACAGGAAACTTTTGCCTTTCTGCATGTGCCATTAACACAGTGATTTAGTAATTTCCGTCCCCTTGGAATGCTATTAGTGTCAGAGTCAGGGAAAATGAGAAAGTCTTTTTTTTTTTTTTTCCCCTCTTCTAGAGTATGCAAACAGAAGCTTAGAAACATGTTTGCATTTGGATTGGACGATCTAAACCAACAAAGTTCAACCTTTTCACTAGGAGCTGGGAGCTGTTTGACAAGACCTACTTTTTATTAGGCAGGTTCAAAGTCTACACACTGCAGAAGCTTCCTTAATAAGAGGGACTAATAAGATTATTCCCTTAAAGATCTAACTTTGGCACCCACCCTCCTACCAAATGGCAGGCAGACTCATTCTCTAAATTGCTTACCTTCAAAAGGAAAGCTCTGTTGACTGGAGCAGGGCCCCAGCATGGCACACCAAGATGCTATTACTAGGATTCACATTTGGATTTGAAGTGGCTATTATTTTTGTCTCTCCCTTTTCTTTTGGAATTCATTTTTTTCTGTCATCAAAACATTAATTTCCCAAACTAAATACAAAGGTTGCATTTCAATGGGATGAGTCAGGACACTGATGGCTCCCTGTCCCCAAACCTCTCCCAACATCTTGCCTCCCCATGAGGATATATTGAGTTGTTGGAAAAGTCATGACTCATTTTTGCGACAAAAAACATAGAAAAAATATGTCATGACTTTTCTGACAACCCAATATTTAGCCAGCTATACTAAAATATGTATATAATAAATGTAGGCACATTTCTGGGCAAGCAGGCTTTAATGTGAGAGAAATAGGGGATATCTGTATTAAGTATATGTAGAATGGAACAAAGGGCTCTATTCAGAAAATGTTTTCTAAGCTTCTATTTTGATCCATTTGGAATAATAACACAAAATCTTCACCTGAATGGGGAGGCTTGAGGAAGAAAGAACATGTGATCATCAAATTGAACTCCTTCTAACTATCTAGCCCACTCCTTCTTGTATCGTGACTTATGTGATATGTTGAGATAAACCATTCTCATTCTCTCATTTTCCCATCCATGGATGGAATGACGTACGGCCATTTAAAACTGGCCCTGCTTGAAGAACAGTGATTTGAAAACGGGGACCATTTACACAGGTCACTGGATTGCTCAAAGGTGGAACAGTGATCATTGCATGACATTTAAGGATCTAAAAGAGGCATGAAAAAGAAATTTCTCCTGATGAAACGAAGGTAAGTCTCTTCTCAGGTGAGACAGACTTGAAGTCCTCTGTGGATCATGGTCCATTGTGGCCTCCAGCGACTGAGTATCTTGTGCAGCTCTGTATCCTAAGGCCCAGCACCCTGCATGGCACTACATTTCATTGATTCTAAGGTGTACCTATCTTTGCTCATTTTAACATTTATGAAATAAGAATTCCTCTTTCAACTGATGGCATGTCATAGCTTAATTGGCAAAGGTTTTTCCTCTCTTAGTCATACAGAAAATAACAGTGAGTTATTTTGTGAGTGCATTTTAGGATGGATGAAATATTGTCATAGATCCTTAATAAATCTTGGTGGGATGAAAGGCTGAATGAATGACTCACCTCCTTACTTAACACTTAGGGGAACAAATATGTTTCATGACAAAGAAAACTTCAAAATTTTGCATCCTTAACTGAGACACATTTTTTTTTTAATCCTTCATAGACAAGTGAAAAAAACAAAACAAAACCTGAAAGGCAGGGAAAAAAAGACTAGAGGGTTCTAGCCCTCTCACAATACTTGTTATAATACAAGGAAGGGAATTGACATTTGGTATGGCAGACCCTTCCTCCCTACTTTCTTTCAGAAATTCCATATGGTTAGAGGTGACAGAGGAGGCGATTATACCTAGCAGAAGTGAAGACACTTGCTCAGGACCCATCACCTAGTGAATGAAAAAGCCAAGTTTGAACACAGGTAGCTCTGACTCAGGTTTTAGCCTACTACGTCCTGCTGGTTTTCAAGGGTAGTTCTTCTGACTAGCGACTTGACAGTCGCGTGAAGCAAACACAGCCATCTTGGAAACCCAGGCTCAGAGCAGTGGTGTCTGTGTTGCTTTCAAAAAGTCTGACCCTGATTTCCAAGCTGTCACACATGGGAATCTCCTAGGGATCTTTAAACAATAAAGATGCCTGGATCCCATCCCTTGCCACTCCAGATTTCACTGGTATGGGGTGTGACCTGGGCATTCAGATTTTAAAAGTTCCCCAGGCGATTCTGATGTATTGCAAGCTTGGGAACCACTGCTCTAGGGGGTTTTCATGAGGCTCCTTCTGGCGGGGAAATTTGCATGAGCAATTACATGAGAGCCTCTTTATGTACTTATTCTCCTGCCTCTTTCTGAAGCCACACATGCCATCTTTTAAGAGGTACTGTCTGTTTTGTAAAAACTACATTTATTAAGTCACCTTTAGTTCACTTTCCCATGGACTTGCTAATGATATCTCATGAAATCAAAATCAAAGGAATTTGGAGTTTTATTTACTCTGTGTAGCCTTTCACAGCCCTTTGTCCTCTCATTTGATTTACTACTGAGAAGAACTTGGCCCATGTCCAGTTTTCTTGGTGCATCACTGCTTTTTACTCTTGGGTTAAGTAGTCGGCAAGTTGAATGGCCTCATCCCTAGGAGCGGCCAGTTAGCATATTTCATCTCCACGCCAGAGCAACTTACACTCAGGGATGGACCCATGACCCCGGGGGAGGCCAGGACTGTTGTCGGAATGGTTGGGGAATTGTGCAGTGAAGAATGAACTTCACCTAAAGAGAGGCCTGGCCTTTGCCCTTGGCTCCTGAGAGGTGATCTCAAGGCCCTTGGAATGTCTGCCATGTAAGAGTCTTTGTTTACCTGGGAGCTTTGGACCACACTGCATAGTCTAGCCCTGTGATTTATGGCAGGACCAGTGGCATCAGCTTGATCTTAGGCGCGACTGAAGACTAAAGGTCTGTCGTGTGGGTGGTCACCCATGTCCCTGTGACTGAGCCCCAATGAAACCTCTAGACACCAAGGCTCGGGAGAGCTTTCCTGGTTGGCAATACTCCATGTGTGTTGTCTGTCACACACTGTTACTGGGAAAAGTTAGCACTGTCCAGAACTGTACTGGGGGAGCACAATTGGAAGGTTTGCTTTTGGAACTCTCCTGGACTCTGTTCCATGAGTCTCTTCCCTTAATCTGTATCTTTTCCCTGTGATAAACCTTCAAGATGAGCAGAATAGCTTGCAGGGAGTCCTGTGAGTCCTTCTAGCAAATTATCAATGCTGAATTTATATTAGGGACTCAAACTTTGCAGTCAGTCCGAGGCGAGGATGGCCCTGGGGACTTCCCTGACTCCGTAGTAAGGGAATCTTCTTTCCCATGAGAATTGACCTTTATGGGATATATAAAACTGAGTTGCTGGTGGCCGGCCATCTGTATCAACACAGAAAATGCCAAGAGGGAAGAGAAGGGCCCTGCGACACTTAGAGCCCCGGAACCCTAAATTGCCCGGTGGTACCCCGTTCAGTTTTAGGAGCAAACCCCTTTTTTTTCCTTAGGCCAGTCTTAGTTGAAGTTGTCCCCATTTGTAATACACTACATTGCTTCCTGCATTCCTGTAAAGAATCAATTAAATAGCATGATATGTGAAAGATCTTAGTGTAATGCTTGGAACACAGTTAGGGGATTGATAAATACTACCCTATTTATTATTATTTTCACTGTCATTTTGATTTTGAATATTTTCCTATTAAAAAAAACTTTTAAAGACCAATGAGCCTAAAACGAGACAGTGATGTGTCTGCCAGCTGTGCTTACCCCAGGTGACCCTTCCTCCCGTGTTCTCACAGCCTAGTCTGGCATCCGCTGGCTTACTCAATTGCCTGCACCTGCCCCTCTTAACTCCTGAGTTTCAGATACATTAGGGAGCACACTTAGGACTGTCTGTGATAAAATATGCATATTTCCTGAAACTCAAAGTATTCTCACCGAATGTAATAAGTGGAAAGTTATTTTACAGGAAATGAAAATCTAAGATTAATACTCTCTGATGCCATCTAGTCCCCTCAGGACAATTATTCACTGCACTACGGAAAAATAAACTTGCAAACTGTGGGAATTGGTTTTCTTCTTAAGTTTCTAGGATAAGTGACCTCCTTCAACTGTGCTAACTCAGCTTCTGGATGCTATACCCACCATCCCACCTCACTAAAGAGGCATCAGGGTTTTCAGAACACAAGACTTTCAAAAGAATTCATGGTCCTTTACCCAGAGCTGAGCAAAAGTATGAGACAAATAAGACATCAATTTAAAACTAATCACTCAGAAAACAGTTACTGATCACTATTTACTAGCATTGTGGGAGGTAAGTTACATCATCACTAGCCCCAAGGAACTTACAATACTCATTCATTCAGTTCACGCATATCTACCGAACTTCACTTCATGCCAAGCAGTCTGCTCAACGCTAGGAAACAAAATGCCCTTATGGATTTACAGTTTTAAAGAGCAGCAGATTGCAAATATGGAAATCACAGGAAAGCCTTATAAAAATACAGGTATCTGAGCCTTTATGCAAGACAATGGTATCAAAAATTTCTCAGGGGACCAGGAACCTATTCTTTTAATAAGTGGCTCTTACGGCAGCTATGCTTAACCAAGTTGGAGAACCATGGGATAGATGACAAAGCACATACATGAGAACAATCTAATACAAGGCAGTGTTTATGTGTTGAGTGGCAAATGAGTGGTACAGCGAGGAGTTAGCTGAGAGAAAGACAGGTCACTTCAGACAATGCCCCTTTTACACCATCCAAGGTGCTCTGTGATGATGACCTATTCTGAGTTTATGCAAGCCACTGAATCATGATGTCTCCCCAAGCATTACCACAGGTCTGTGACCTTCATTCCCAGCTGGGGAGTCACCCAAGGTGAGACAAGCAGCAGCTTATCCACACACACTGTCTCCCCTTCTCACTCAGCCTCAAGCACAGTTCAAAGGACAAAATCTCAGAGCTTCCACAGCCATAAGCATTCTCACCTTAAATTATTCTTTTATTCCTAACATTTTTGGGGTGGCAGATAAGTGTAATGTGGGCTTACGCTTTTTCCCTAGGGCCACATGTTTTCAATTTTTCTTCCCTGGTAATAGAAGCAGAGCTCTGACAATCAGGCAACCCCTTGATTTCTGTGCCTTGCTTGATTCATGGGTCTAGAAATGGGATAAAGTGCAATCTTTAAAGAAGAGATGAGGCAGTGAGACACACACACCTGGGTTTGATTCCTGGCTTTGCTGTCAACCATGGAGTGACTTTGAAAAATGTATTTCATGTCTCAGAACTCAGTTTCCTATTCTTTATAAAGGGAGAGAATGCAGGGTGAGGCTTAAATGAGAAAATGAAGGTGAAGAGGATAAAATTGAATATATAGTTAACAAATAGCAGAGATTACTGCTCTTATTCTTCCAGTTTAGTGGCAAATAAAGAATAACTTCAGTTTAAGATGTGTTACCCAAGAAGTAGGTTCTTCTCCTGCCTGCTACCCACAAATTCTACCTCTTCAACTCTCAGGGTGGAACCTCAAAGTAGGGTGAAAGGAGCAGCTTTGTAAACTGGGCTCCACAGCTGTGAAAGGCCATCTTTTCCTGTCCTATTGCTTCTCCTGCCATAGCAATTATATTATAAAAGTATAACAGAAGCTGGAAAAATAAATTTAAATACAATTTTAGACTAAGACATTACAAAACATGCTTCCTTGGTTTTCAAATAAAAAAAATATTATAGCCAGTTTTGGAGAAGGTTTATTTGCTAATTAAAAATAAAATGGGTAGGCATAAAGAAGCTTTCTGATGAAGGCAATGCTTTAAAATTGGATTTGGAGGATGACTGCACAACTGGATAAATATACTAAAAAAATCATTAAACCATACACTTACAATGGGTGAATTTTTTGGTGTTATAAATTTTAAATCCATAAGGAGACATGGCAACCAAAAACAATAAAAATAATAATAGACGGAAAAGGAGAGGAAGGAAGGAAAGAAGACAGGATGAGGCCTAACCTCTGAATCGTTAGTCCCTGTGTTTCTTGTTTTAAATGGTAACTACTTCCACAAGCCCTAAAGCACCAGGTCTGTGTCTTTTAATGGAAAGTTTGGAGTTCCATAAAAGCCCCCGTTAGGTCTGATGCCCCCTGACTCAGGAACTGATATCAATACAGAGAGCAGAGCTGCTCCCGGATGTAAAGAAAAGTGGAGAATGGGAAACCTGCCCTTGGTTCATTTCTGTCTCTTTTGAAGACTCATTTTGCTTCTCCCTGGGTCACTCCTGCATGATGCTGTAACATTCTCTGAAAATTTTCCATTGATCAAAATCTACTTTCAAATCCTAACCTGTTCAGGAGAAAGCTCCAAGATGGAGCAGAAGATAAACACTGTGCCTACTTCCTTCCATGAACACATTATAACATTATAAGTACAAATAAATTATAGTTATAAAACAATCAACCTGGAGAATCATCTGAAGTCTAGCTGAACAGGATTCTTAAAACTAAGGATATAAAGAATAAGCCACAATGAGATTGGTAGGAGGGGCAGAGACGTGAAATGGGCTGGCCTCAAACCTCCGTGTGGCTGAAAATTGGGAGAGATATCTCGGCCCACACAAGTTCTCCCCAGAAGAAGGAAAAATCCCAGCCCCACACCAGGCTCCCCTGGCCAGAGTACTGGTGCTAGGAAGAGGAATTCCCACAACATCTGGCTGTGAAAAGTGGCGGGGATTCTGACGTTTGGGTGAGACAGAGGCAGCAGGAAACCCAGACTTCCATTTAAACAGCTTGCATAAAGACTTATTCACTCACAGGCACTCACCCTGGGCTCTAGTGACTCGGGGGGTGTTGGAGGCATATGGGGGGGCAGACTGAGGTGTGTGATTTCAAGTCAAGAGCTGGAGGTCAGCATTTTCTCTGGTGCCCTTCACTGCAGCCAGCAGGTGGGCACCATCTTTCCTGTGTTGAGCCCACCCCCACAGACCAAATCTGAATCTGATTGGCCTGGTGAGCTCCACTGGGACCCTGCCCCATCCAACTGCCCCAACACTGGAGGCACTTTCTTGGGGAGCAGCCAGTCCCGCCCACATTGCATTGTTCCTTGGAAAACTATCTGAGTCCACGGTTCCTAGGCAAGGGGCGACTGGCCTCGGTGTGCTCTGAGACCCTTGCTGAATAGCTCCAGGCTCAGCATTGGCACCAAACCAGAGTCTACATTAACCTGGTGAACACAACTCTTCTCACTCTAGTGACTACTTGAAACCTGCCTCACATACTAAACGAGGCTTTATCAGTGGCTGAACCTTAAGGGAGCTGGCAGGCAGCAGCATGTCGTGGGGTGCCCTGGCTTTTTACAGAGTTACCCCAGGCCCAGTACTGGTGGCAGCCATCCTTGGTTTGAAACATAGCTTCTCCTCAAACCTCTAACTTTAGCACAGGATGGGAAGGATAAGGAGGAGTTGGTACACATATGCAATGGAATATTTCTCGGCCTACGAAACGGAAGGGGTTCTTGCCATGTGCAGTGGCATGGACAGACCTGGAGGGTGTCGTGTTGAGTCGAGTGTCAGACAGAAAAAGACAGATGCAATGTGACTTTGCTTATAAGTAGACTCTAAAGAACAAAATTAACAAAGAAAACAAAATCAAACTCATAGATATGGAAAACATTTTGATGGTTGCCAAATGAGAGGGGTTTTTGGGGACAGGGTGTAAAAGGGGAAGGGATTAAGAAGTATGGTTTGGCAGTTACAAAATAGTTATGGATGTAAAGTAAAGCACAGGGAATATAGTCAATAATGTGGCAATAACTATGTATAGTGCCAGGATAGATAACAGATGACACGTGAGACACACAATAGACAGATGACACAAGACATACAACCGATGACACGACCGATGACAGATGACACACAACAGATAACGGACAACACAGGACACATGACTGATGGCACGCGATATGCAACAGACATGCCACACGCAACAGATGACACACAATATGCTACCAAATCGCCTGTTGCATGTGTCGCCTGTCAAGTATTGCCTGTCGTTGCCTATTGCGTGTTGTGTGTCACATGTTGTGTGTCTCCTGTCATGTTGCGTGTTATCTGTCATCTGTAGTGAGTCATGTGTCATTGTGACAGGCAACAGACGACAGGCGACATGTGACAGGCAACGGACGGCAGACAATAGACGACAGACGACAAGCATAGATGGTAGACAACAGGCTGGCAGATGACAGGCATAGACAATAGACAGGCTGACACATGACAGACAGTAGATGGCAGACGATAGATGACAGGCAATAGACAACAGAAGACACACGACAGACAATAGGCTGACACATGACAGGTGATAGACGACAGATGATAGACGACAGACGATGGACACGATGACACATGATAGACAGATAGGTAGGTGATACCTAGAGCTAATGCTCCCTATCCCTTCTCAGCCCTCGGTGTCTGCTCGAAACAGGAGGCTGGTGGTGGCTTTCCAGCCCAAGGCATTCTGCACATGAGCAGGTGTCCAGGAGGAGGGACGCCCAGCTGTGATGTCCCAGATAGACAGAGCCCAGAAGCCCAGCGTGCTTCCCTCCATATTAGGTTAGGATGGGGCCCCTGGGTACCGATGGGTCTGCTGCTGGTGTGTCATCCTCCACAGTGAGGCCAGACTGGGACTCAGGAACATTCTCGAAGTGATGCCTTTCAGGCTGCTTCCTGGTCCTAATGCAGCAACACTGCAATGAACACCGAGCTGAGTACACTTAGGATGCCATTCTTCCTTGGAGGATTCTTGATTGGTGGAATTTTAGGCGCTAAATCACAGGGCTGGGAGCAATGGGGCATTTTTTAGTCCATTTTTCCCATGTGCATGACCATATGAGAGAAATCTGGCCCAGGCAGGCACGTTTGATGTTCACCATATAAGAGGTAAAGAATTTGATAAAAGCAAAGTAATGAGTTTTAGCAGTTACTGATTTGCCACTTTTCATGGCTATGCCTAGGCATCTCCCTAATACTTCCGACATCAGGTATTTGGCTTTGTCTGCACTCAGATCTTGGCCGATACATGCCTGGAGTTGGCAACTGTATCTGCAAGCACTCATTTGATTCTCTTTGACTGTACAGGGATAACATGCCATCATTTCTAGGACTCACGCAAGTTACTATTTGCATCCTAGAAAATAACTGTTAGTCTCATAGTGAAAGAATGAAGATTGGCAGATATAAATCTTCCTTAGACATCATTAGTTGCCCTACAATGTATGTATGCTTCCTGAAATCAACATGAGTGCTTCATCACTCTGATGGACATCAGGAAGAACCCATCTAAATAAATGATCAGCAGATGCCATACAGAAGCCCCCCATTAGATGCTTCAAACAATGTGTATACTGCCCAGTATGAAACTGGTTTCATTGTCTCAAGCTGTAAGGACACCTTGGACATCTCTCAACAAATATTCTGAGCTGTCTAAAGGGAGGAAGGAAGATATGTCTTCCAAGTCTAAAGCTCAATTTATTCCTATCTAAGAAGACCACACATTTTAAGGAACTGGGAGGCTTCAATGAAAGTGGTCAAAATAAAGTGTTTCCCATCCTAAGCTCTCAGGTGGTCAAGCCACATTGTCATCTGATTTAATACTCCTAGTAACCCATAAGGTAAGGTATTATCACAGATAAGTCATGGAAGGGTCATGATATGATTAGTCCGAGCCACATTCCTCACTGAGGTCCCAAGGTTTTAAACAATGAAAGGTCCCCCATTTCCTGGGGATTTCCTCTCTAATTGAATTACCCTCACCGTTTCCCATTCATCAGGCCCATACAGCTCTCTAAGTATGTTCCTGAGCATCATGCCCCTACCAGTCCACGCATATAAATCATAAATATGGGCCAGGTTCAGAATCGTCTCTCCAGAGACCGCCTTCCCACACTGCCCTGAATTGATTCAATCCCGCCTGACATCATGTTTGCTTCCCAGGATGTCTGGTTCTCGGTCCCTCAGATTCAGTCCTGACTCTTCTCGGGTCTTCTCCAATACAGGATCTCATTTATCTGTCAAGTCCTTGTCTTAGTTCCCTTCTCTTCATCCCAGCGCCTTCTGTTCATAGCTTTATTAATGCCACTCATCTTGCTCTATTGTATTTATCTGCTTAGAAGGCTGGCATTGCTCACCAAGTGTAAGTTCCATCTCTGTCCGTCATAACCAGCCACCAGGAGATTTAAAAAGTAATGATAAAAATAAATGACTCCTTCAGCAGCCCAAATCAGTTCTTTGCAAAATATGAAATTGTCAGAATATTCTTGGTCCCCATAGTTTTGGGACACATTGACCTCTGGGACAGAGAACATTTTCCCCAAATGCAGGGCTTCCAAAATATAGAGGAGGAAAAGTGCTATATTTAATTTTCCAAAAGGCCTCTATTTGAAAACTGTTCATGTGGAATTAGAGTGTTGTTTTTTAAGTCAGTGGCTTTAAGACACACAGAAGGAAGGTCTAGAACAAAGGAAGATCTAATAAACTCAAGGAATCAGCCTGTCATCCACTGGGACGACTGGGTATAACTTTCACAGTGTCTTTTAAAATTAATTTGGTTCCTGAAGGAATTTGTTCACCAGGGAATCAAGAAAGTCTGTGCAAATGATTGAAGGGACCCCCTAGACAAAGAGCGACTGGAGATGCAAATCGGGGAGGTATGCAATTTTACAGTCAGCATGGCCTCGTGGAAAACATACATAAAGACAGCAGCCCGGGGGCAAAGCCCATGGGGCTGCCAGCACTCCTCTGCTGATGCCCAACAGAAGTGAAATTCAGTGGAAATCAAGTAGCAGATTATGTGTGCTGCAAGACTTGAAAACTAACACGCAGCCTAATGAGCATATTATAACTGCAGGCTATGCTTGTTAACTGTTGAAAATATTTTCACAAGGCTTCGGCTAATGCTAGTTATGAAATGTCTATGCTGAAAGGGAACTCTGTGGAGGCTAGGCTTGAGCAAGTCACCTGGATAATGTCAATGATTAGAAATGAAACAGAGCACATTGTGGACTTGGGTGTTCCATGACATACCCCATTGGTTTTCTCAGAGACCAGAAGGTAAACAGTTTCGTCAGGCTCAGTGAAGAGAGGGGCTGTCACGCTCCTACCCGAGGGATGTGTGGAGCTTCTCTGATCTGTGAAATAAAAGCCAGCTCAAGACCTGCCTTGAAGCTGAGAAAGTTTGTATATGACCCCAGTGGCATTTTGTAAGAGCAAGTGTTTAAGGGGTTACTTTTGGGCATAGAAACACACACACAATGCAGATCAAAGGGACATTAATGGATAGTGCAGCCAGGTGTGTTATCTTCATGCATTCCATTTTTTCAGAAGAGGGTCCTGAGGCCAAGAGAGGCCACAGTGATGGTCAAGCCACTTAGCTGTTTGGTGAACATGGTGCTGCATGAATTGGAAACTTATTTTTATTTGTTTTTAATTTTATTGAGGAACAGTGCACTTTTCCAGGACCCATCAGCTCCAAGTCATGTTGTCGTTTTCAATCTAGTTATGGAGGGCACAGCTCAGTGGCCCATGTGGGAATCGAACCAGCAACCTTGGTATTATGAGGACTGTGCTCCAACCAACTGAGATAACCGGCCACCCTGAAAACTTATTTTTGACATTTGTATTTACAAGCAATAACACCATCACTTCTCTTGCATTAGTATGGGTGCTTCACACTGGAAGGCTTTAGATTTACACAGCGCAGTCACATTCATTTCCTCATTTTGGTTTGCACAGAATGCTGAACGCTAATACTGATGAAATTCTATCTGTGGAAATTCTCAGTTGGAAGTGCTCATTTGATCTGGGATAGTTGTTAAAATGTATATACCTCCATCCCACATCAGACTCTCAGAAACGATCTCTGAGCATGGGGCCCAGGTACCTGAATTTTGGGGGGAAAAACAGCCACAATCTCCCCTGAGTCTGATACTCATCACAGCACTGTTAGCACAGAGTATGATAATCTATGGACTGGGGGTGAAGGTGCCTACCCCAAAATATCTTCCTTTTGACCCTGCCTTTACGAGCCTGAAATTGCCGGTGGACCTATCCATCACTCAGTGTTAAGAATCTGCCACAATGTTTAAGCCTCCCTGAAAACATGCCTGCCTGAGAAGAGATTCGCATGAACATCACCTGTCAGTTCACAAGAAGCTGAGTTAGAGGGAGGGAAGCATAACACAGGGCCTGTTGATGAAAGCTTTTGTAAAAAAGTTAGTCTGTCCTGAATCCCTCCCAGCCTTTGCTTTATCATGCCTTACCCTTTACTTCATTTTTGTTTAAGTACATGTATGTGTTTTTACTAACTAAATGCATTCAATGGAAAATAAAACTTTACATCACTGCCAGAAATTGTGAAACAAGCGTTACCTGTCCTATGTGGCAGGTAAAGGTAAAAAGATGTACAGTAAAAAAAGAGAGATTATTAAAATACCAAACCAAAGATGTTCACCTTGACTTAATCCAAAGGATGAAAAAGGTGTTGAAAAAGGAAAAGCTTCCTTATTGTATGATTCAAAGTTGTCTAACACACATTGCTGTGCATCTGAAAATCTCAAGTAGCTCCCTAACATTACCCCAAGTATGCCCAGAGGGATGCTCCCTATTCTTACCTGGGTGAGAGGGTGCAGTGAGTCTGGGCTATGAGCACTGCAGAGGGAGAGTGGGGGCTTGGGGTCTGGGCCTCACCCCAGAGGTTGGGCATGGGAGGTTCACGCAGCCTTTTTGGACTTCAATTTCGTCCAAGGCCACCGGGGCGCTGCCTATTCTTAACACAGCCAAAGCCTCAGCATTAGGTAGGTGCTCATGGCTGGCAGCACAGAGTTGGGGACAATTGGGAAGGAGAGAGAGAAACGTTCCTTTATTCCAGCTTGAAGCTCGTCAAGGGTTCAGCATACTAAGTCCTTTTCTGATTGTGAAGATAAAAAGATAAAATAGCTCCCTCGACCACAGCGGAGTTCAGAGTGTCTTTGACAAGCAGCATAATTAAGATCTAGCATAAACACAGGGCCTCTGAGGACAGTAAAAGCTGACTAAATGGGAATTTGTTCTGTTTGGCTTTGCTTTCCTTTATTTAGTTTTCCTCTGGAACTTTCACTTTGAAGCAGGGCCAGCCCTAGGCAAAAGTGCGGAGTCTGTGATCTCCTGGAATGCTACTTCCCAGCCCCAATTCACTGCTCGGCGGGCTCCATCCCCACGTCAGTCAATGCCACACGCCCAGAAGGGCTTCCCACCTGTGTGCACAGCTCCTCCTCAGGCCGCTGTGGCCCTTCTGGGCTCCGTTGCGAAAATGAGACCTTCGGTGCTTGGTATACTGCTACCCAGTCCTAAGTCCTCGCCCTGCCTCCTCTTGTCAAACACACTGAGATTGTGGCCTAAAGCACCCCACTCGCCCTGAGCTGCCCATTCACCTGCGTGGAGAGTAGGTGTTTCCTTGTTGCTAACGCAGGGCTTTTCAAAGGAGTGACCCACTTGCAACATTTAAGTTACATAAGGCTGATGGTGATGGGGCTTGAGAGCAGGAGGTCTTGGTTGAGGTATTAGTCAATTTTACAATCTATAGGATTGGTGGTGCAAGGCTCCAGCCCTGGAATTCGCCGGGCAAGGGTCCAAATCCTAGCTCTCCCGTTTTTCAGCTAAATAAATGTAGGCGTTGAACTGAATCTTTCTGAACATCAATTTTATCATCAGCAAATAGGGCTGTCAGGATGAGTAAATGGGATAAATCATGGAAAGCACTTTGCATAGTCTCTGGAATTGAATAACCACTCATTAAACATTTATTGTCATTATTATCCATGTTATCAAATAGTATCCATATTATCAAAATGATGCCAGAACCATCCATTGGTCAGAAAGACCCAATTCAAGCACATGCAAGTTTTGTGGGGTCAGAAACACATTGCGTTGGATTCATGTTTTCCCCTTAAATTAATAAAGAAGGTTTTTTTTTCTCCCTTGCATCTGTCAGTCAGCAGCAAGTTTCATCTCCTTCCCTTTTCTGACTCAGTACTCATTTTTGACACATAGCATCACTCTTCATTTTCCAGACAGTGGCCAAAAGGCAGTGATCTCGAAGGCAATGAGAGAATTAATTATAACGTGAAACATACTCAACCTTCTGATCTGGAATGACAGGTAAATAGCACAATTTGAAAGGAACAGAGCCTCCTTTCGCAGAAAAGGCTTACATGTTAAAGGGGTTTCTATGTACCCACCATTTACTCACATCTCGACAGACTCACAATGACGCTGCTATTAGCCCACTGCCACAAATGCTTACAGGTGCTATCCCAGGGAAAAAAGAGCACCTATCTTCCAGTTTCAAATTAGTCCATAATAGGTAACTGGATGCAGGCATTATTTCTAAACAAGAAATTCCCTAAATGCTAATTGCTTCTCAGAGCGGTCCTGTTAAAGGGACAGATATTTCTGCTCATTAAAGGGAGCTGTCATTGAGAATGGGTCCTAGTTAGTGCAAGGACACTTTAAGTGGGATGCCATTGGGAAAAGAAGGTCAAGATTCCAGGGATCAAGTGACACCTTCCACATACCAAGGTCTCAGACAGCCTTGGTTGACTTTGGCTCAGTAGGCCTGACAACACTGAGTACACAAGTGTGCATGCCCCCACTATAGAAAAATGGTCAAGCAACTATCAACATCAGGCTAAGATTAACAAATAGAGACCCCACTTCCTCATTCCCACTAATAATGTCTCTGTGTGGTATTTAATAGGGGGTGGTGACAAACTGGAGAGTGGATCCCTGTTTTCCTCCTCTAAGGACAAGAATTTATGTGTCCTGTTGGCAAATACTGTAACTATTAGTATAAATGTGATAGAAAATGTACTCTGGGGGAGGGCATGGCTGACTCAAGCTGCATGGGGACCTTGGAAGATGGCTAGAAAGGGGTATTTCAGATAAACAGCCCATCTTAGCAGCAACTTCTGATAAATGTGCAACTTCCATGTTTTGACTGCTGTACCTAGCCTGTGGAAAACGTATGGAAAAGTATGGCATCCCTAAAGCCTCGTGCTACTTCCAGTTATGTGAGGGAGACAAACATTTATCAGATAATTCTGTGTGCATGAATACACAGAGGCCAAATAAACTATGATAAATACTTTGAAGGAAAAGGAGAAGCTGTGAGAGCATAAATGAGAAGATTAGCTAGGGAGACTGTGGAACGCCTCATATAATATTGACCACTGAGCTAAGAGTTGTAGGATGAGAAGATGAAGACAGAAGGGAAGGGCAAGACAGAGCAGGCGGGGGTGAGTGGGTACCACGTGATGAGATTCTAGTTAAACTGTGGAGACTCTTGAGAGGTTTGGAGCAGATGTGAATAGATGAGTTGAGAGGCTGGCGTGGCTCCAGATGAGAAATGGTGGTGGTCTTGGATGAGACAAAGGCCCTTGTTTCTACTTTTTTTTTTTTTAGCTAAAAGACAGTTTTCTTTCCATTACCTTCTCTAGCTTCCTTACTCTCTACTAGATTCTCTTCTTTCACAAAAACTCTTCTCTGTCTTTAAAAATAATCAAACGACAACAACAACAACATGCATTCTTACTCATACAGATGTCTCCATTATTTGGCATCTTATTTCCCGCTTTCTTTCTAAAGAAATTTTACAAAGATGAAACATGCATTTTTGTCTCTTTTTTCTCTCCTGAGTCTTGAAAATCTGACTTTTATCCTCATCTCTTCAGCAACACAGTTCTCTTGATGGTCATTAGTTACCTCCCTGGTGACATCTGTATGGCTCCCATTTACCTTGATGGACTTTGCTGCATTTTACAGTATTGTCCACACCTCGCTCCTTGAAATTCTCTCTTTCCTTTACTTTTGGGGATGACTGTTTTAGATGATTGGTTTCTGAGTCACTCCCTTGAGAATTGAACATAACTCCCTGTGGGTTTCTCCCTTAATTCTCTCCCAAAATCCACTCATGAGTCTTGAATCCCATGGAAGATAGATCTGATTTTATGCACCACCATCACTGTATTCTCAGAGCATTAGGGGAAAAACACAAGCATAACATATTCCCTTTCACCAAAATGGTCCTCTCCAAAGGAACTTTTTAACTTGTCCATCTGCACCAATCTCTTTTGCTTACTTGTTTGTTTGTTTGTTTTCACATGTCTATTAAATCAATGATCTAGAAACTGCATTTCAGTGAGATTACTACTTTGCTTAAAACAAAACAAAACCAAACCCCAAAACACCTCCCTACCAGGGTGCAGGTTCTCCAGGCCATCATGTCCCTCCCTGACATGGCCCCAGCCTTCCTTTCCATCTTAGCTGTAGTTTCACTCACCTACCAAGCTTCAGGTCAACTTAATGCATTGCCCTACTCAGTATTCCTCACTCTTTTATTTTGTACAATAAACTTTTATTTGGGGATCATTTTAGATCGACAGAAAAGTTGCAAAGATGGTCCAGTGAGAGTTGTCATATACCCTTCATCCAGTGCCCCCAGTGTCAACATCTGACATCATTCTGGCACATTTGTCAAAGGTAAGACATGAACATTGGCACCATACTAGTAACTCCATTCAGCCTTCACCTGTTTGTCCTGCCCTAGGACCCACTCCAGGAAACCGCACTGCATTTAGCACCTTTGCTTTTGAAGTTCCCATCACCGTGGCTTTGCCCTAATGTCTCCTCTCGCTGCCAATTTTCTCCCTGAGAACCTTTTAGCTTTTGTCTTTTCCATGGTGTTTCCATCTCCTCCTATCGATCTAACTCCTAACTCATCTTTCATGTGAAAAAACTCTCTGCAGGATAGTTGCTTACTTGTTGCTCTTTTGTTTCAGCTCTTCCAGAGTTTACTGTTTATTCCACTAATTTGATCCTTGTTGTCTACACCCATATCAATCTCAGTACCTGGAACACAGAAGCAATCACCAAATAACAACTGATTCCTTTCTAACCAAATTCATGTCATGCAGGACTCATTTCAAATGCAAGCCCTCACCCCATTTTGCTAGTAAAGGGATTACCAACGATTTGGCCCTCCTAAGAGCTAACATTTACCCCTTAAGCGACCAGGCCTAAAACAACTGATTTCCCTTTGAAACTCACCAGCAGAAGTAACAATTTTGAAATAAACACATGTAATTTGTCTTGCCCAAAGTAAATGTTTGTTTTTCTCAAACAAGTGTTTTATTTGGCAAACATGTGCCACTTGTAGCATTTAATAATGTGTGTTTGTAGAAGCAGCTATAGATTTTATCTGCATTCTGAGTGGACTGGTGGGTGACATATCTACTGTAATATATTCCTCAATTAAATAGGTGGATAGAAATAGAATTTAAATATTCAGGAATAATAATTATTGGGGAGAGGAGCCCTAAGCAATATTCCTCACTGTCTATCATATTCTATTCTTACTTCTCAAATTTAGAGCTTATTAACATTTTTTTCTAATATTTCTCTTCAAGCAAGCAGAAAGGTGAATACAGAAGTGAAGCTGAAGAGTATAGCATATAGCAAGTGATGTTACACTGCAGTATTATAATACTTTGCACCCTCGTTGGCCGTATTTACTCACTTCTTGATATTTCTTAAGAATAAACTGCAATTTGAAAGATAAAACATTATTTACACATGCTTTTTCCAAAGAGAAGGAAATAAAAAGAAGAAAGAATGGCTAAGAGGTAGAAGAAAGTTGAAAAATGATAGATATTTCTTATGCATTCACCATAATCTATTACATGTAGTTATGTAGTGAATGCAGTCATTTTCTCCTTTAATCCTCAAAACCAACCCATGAAGCTGTTGTGATTATATTCTCCATTTTACAGATGAAAAAAACAGCCTCAGAGACTTGAAGTCATTTGCCCAAGATCATACAGTAAGAACTGGTGGAAACTGGTGTCCTCTTGTTTTCAAAGTCCAGGTTGCACTACACTGGCTCTGAAGGGAAGGTGAGAATATTTCATTTCAGGCCACGATTTAACTCTGCCTGTGAAGAGCAAAGCTCCCCAAAGCCTTCAGCAGCAGGGAGACATGCTTCCACCCCAGCCTATGGCTAAAAGCCTGTCGGAACACACATTTGCTGCTCACCCTGGAGAATCCAGGAAGTGTGGGTGTTCCAAATTTAAAGATTTTCTTCCCCTGCACACTTTCTGTGCAGCAGGAAGGAGGAGACAAATTGGAAAACTCAATTAGGGACAGAAACCTCAGAAGAGAAGACTCCAGCAGGAACTGGGAAAATGTTACTTGACATACAGCAAAACTCTTTTTGTAACCTTGCACATATTGGCATCGATATGATCATGTCAATGACTGTTAACAAAAATAATACCTCGTGAGGGTAAAAATAGTCACCTTAAAGAAAAAAAAAAAAGGCATAGACCTCCATGCTGATTTATATGACCTCGGGAAACTGTTCCAGGAAGCCATTATGTTCTACTGTGTGAAACACTAGCTCTGGAGGAAGCCCCTAAACTTAGGATATAGACAACTGCTCTTTGTGGCTCCAGTGGAACCATTAGAGTTAGTGAGGTAGACAGAACATGATGTCTTCAAGTCTAAAGCAACCCTCTGGAGCCACACGTGGACTAGCTCATCTCCTGATGCATGCTTCTGGTTGGGATGTGTTCCAAGCACGTCTCTGCACCTGTGTCACCAACAACGCCAGGGAAATTGGTGATGGAGCAGAGAGGATATCCTTTCAACCACACTCTGCCTTCATCCCCACGTTTTCCCCAGATACACCTCATGACACTAAAGCCAGAGATGAATGGTTTTAATGGTTTTAAGAGATTAATCTATGAATGGTCTGAGTAGGTTCTAATGACATCCTCATGACAGTTACCTATTTGATCCCCAAAGGGAAATTGAAAGAGAAGTAGGACTTGCAATAAAGACTCAGTACTATTAGGATTTGCTTAAGATAGCATTTGAAATTTCTATGCCTAGAGGACCTTAGAAAAATCCCATAAATGGGAGAGGCTAGCCATGTGAAATTGCAGGCTTCCTGACCTGTTTTTCATGAGTCTCCTTTTGATAGAAGCACTCTTCTCTTTACCATAAATAATAATAATAATAATGAAACAATATTTCGAGCTTGATGATAAGGGCAAGTAACAGTCATCCTCAGCTGCTAGGGAGACAAGCCATATGGAGAGTTGGGGACTATGAGTATGGCTCCCTAAAAAGTATATGTTCCTTCTCAAGGATCAACTGCCTTTTCACCCCACATGACTGATGTCATATGGGAGTGAGGCTCAGGGGTCAGATTGTCTGATATTTCAAAAGCAATTGAAAATCTCGATGTTGGTTTTGTTTTTAATCCTAGCCCACTATTTCCAAGTTTTCTTAAGCACTGTGTAGGTCATATAAAACATGTTTGTTCTGCTAAACAATAAGAGAGGGCTGAACTCAAGGCTAGAACTCGCTTCCTGATTCCTACTTGCAGATTTGGGGAATCATCCATTATACTTAGGTTTCCAATTGTTTTCCTTGTGTGCTATGCAATCACTACCCTCATTCATTTATTCAGTACCTGTTTACTGAGAATTTACTGTATGTGAAACATTTTGCTATACTCTGTGGAATATTTCCATATGTAGGTTATATGCATATTATATATAAAATACAGACACACCAAAATACATGTATGTTCACATTATAGATATATTCTATGTTAGTAGGAGTATACAGTGTGCTAAAGAGAGATAAAAATATGTAAAAAATTGAAATATGATTTTTAAATCATCACCAGAGAGCTTTTATTACAGACACGTGCTTTGCTAGATAAAATCTAAAGACATTACAGAGACGCTATGCTTACACGCTTGGGGTTTACAATCCAAGCCAAATGCATCCTTGTGGGCAGTTATTGCTAAGATATAGACACAGAGAGGGAGAAGCCTTTAGCAGGGCTGTGACTGGCCGTGAGATGCTGAATCTTATTCTAAGGGTTGGAGGGAAAAATGAAAGGTGAGGGTATATTTTTCACTGGATTTCAAAAATAGGAGAATTAGTGTGGTCTCTGACTGCCTTGCCTATGATGGAGAAACATTTTCAATATGGATAGCATCGGATAGAGAAGTTGTGTTTTCATTTGCCTCATGAATGGATTATCACTTGGGGGCTTCCGGGAGAGGTGTTTGCAGGGATCTGATGAGGACAGGATAGAGAAAGTAGTGCTGAGAGGTGACCTGGAAAGCAGGTAGCACCACTTCACAACCATCTTCTCTCAGGTGGAATATGTATTGCTAATAACGATTGCCACAGGGATGGTGACAGAGGGCAGAGGGGCATTTGGGTGATACAGTGGTTCCAGGAAACCCTATCTTATACTCTGATGGGTCCAGGCACTTCAGCGTTGATATTTCTAGGTTTGCTTTGGGGCATGAACTATCCATTAGCCCATTATTCCCCTCTCTATTTTGGTTTCTCTGTGTTAAAAAAATGATGCTCTGGCTGTTGGGGAAAGCAAGTGTGTGCATTTTCTAAGTGGGCATCATGCAGAGTCAAAGACTGATCTACCCAAATCAAACTTTTTGCTTTCAGACTTTCAGTGGGCATGTTCCTTTTTTTAGCTTAAAACTTTTCTGGTCTGTATTAACAGCTTCCTTCACTGGCTTAGTCTCTCATTCTGCCAGCTGTGGACCCTGCCAGTGTGATTTCTTTTGTGCCCTGATTTAAACAGTCTTAGAAACAGACTGTATTCTGCCATCAATCCATGCAGAGAAATCGCAGTGACATGAATGCAAAGTCTGTGCAGGGATCAAAGCCAGGGCATGGCTTCATCACGTCTTAAAAAAAAAAAAAGAAGTCTACTTTTTTATTTTGTCTGTTAATCACAACAAAAAATATACTCAAAGGGCTCAGAAAGAGGTTAAATCAAGAAACCAGGCAATGAGAAACACAACTTCCATGATATTATTTCTTTCACCTGTAAGCTACAATAGGATCTAGTCCCCTTTAAAAAATTTTTCAAGCCTACCTGGATATGTATATTAAAAATAATGCTGATTAACATTTATTAAGTACATACTATATCTCAGACACTATGCTCAGTACTTTTCTTTTTATATATAATAATCTTCCAGGGTAGGAACTATTATTAAGGTCCATTTTACCCTGCTGGTAGCAGCCAAGCCGAGATTTGAACTCAGGGAGTCTGGCTGCAGATAGTACATTTTAAACCAGTTCTCTAAACTGCCTTGGAGGAACAAGTAACAAAGAACAGTGTTGGCTTTGAAAACAAATAAATGAAAGCACACATTAAGTTGGATTATTAAAGACAACTGGGTGGAATCTAAACATCACAATCGAAAAGGAACAAAGACAGCCCACATTAGTTTATGTGAGTGCTAAAATAATCATTAATAACAGGACATTCAAAATGTCCAAACAACATGGAGAACGACAGGCCCGTGGCCCATGGGCAGCACAGTTGGGCTGGCTAGAGGGAAACACCACCATCTGCTCCTTCCACCTGCTCTGGGTTTCCTCTGACTCCTCTTCTACAAACCAAGGCATGAGGAGAGCTTAGCTCTGGGAAAGGACAGGAACTGGGGAGAGGGTGAAATGCCCACTGACCCTCAGTCGGTTCTGACTTCCTGCACCAGGAGCTCTTACTCAGGGATCCTCCAGCCAGATGCCATCAACGTTATAATTACCCTCTTCTAGCTCCAAACATTGAAGTAGGACAGAGACTAAGAAAAGGCAGATATAGATTTCACATGGTTGCAGATATTTGCCTGGAAGTATTTCTGAGGCCTATCTTGATTATTGACCAGTTTGTTTCACTAATTCTTCTATTCCATCAGAAAACATTTATGTACCAGGTACTATTCTGGGCAAGGAGGATGCAATGCTTAAGGAGACAAAGCACTTTTCCTTGAGATGCTCACAGAATCATGTGTCACGATAGGGGTGGCAGGACTTCGGGTGAAAGAACTGTTTTGCCGCCTCTTCTTTCGTGACAGTTGTTGCCAGGACTCCATTTCCCAGCTTCACCTACATCGAGGTAGGGCTAGGTAATCATTAATGGAAAGGGAAAGGGAGGGACAGGTCAGTGATGAAGAGAAGTGGTACTTTGCCCATGGCCAAGGAAGAAGGATACTTAAAATAATGAAAGTGAAGGTGGAGCAACAAACAGGAAGAGGTTTGGATTCCTAAATAATCATGGTGAAGGGTAGACCTTTGGCCATTGGGCTGTGATAGGATTGAGATTTACAGGTTTCTACTAAGTTAAGTTCCTAGGGGAATCCAGGCTTTTCTATGACCACAACTAGCATTACCTTAACTAACACATGATATGTAACTGAAGTGCTGTCAAAGATCCACTCTATAAAGAGCCATTTTGATTTTCACAAGACCTAAATATTTCCCTTATTTTCAAGACCTTGTTCAGTATCTCACTGTAGTTTGTATATATTGTAAGCAATTGCTAATAACCCTTTACTCATAGCAATGAGTTGTAAATCAGGTATCTTTCTCTTGATGAAATAGATTTAATTTATAAGATATTTTTACAGATTCCTTTACTGTAAAGTAATCTATGGTTCATATGTTCTAAGGAATTTCTAGTTTAAAGGATCCTTGGGGGTAAATTACTTGAAAAACAGAAAAGGAATATTTCCCTTGAGTGAGGCACTATGTTAAGACCGTTTTTATATCATATTGTTTCAATTCACCCTCATAAAAATATCCTCCAGATGAGCAGCCTGGAGGTCACACAGAGATACCCAGTAGTGGCTAGGATCTGAATCCATGACCTGATGGCTATTATACATGGGTATAATATTGTATCATAAACAATATGGTCAAGAAGAACACCACCACCCACTTTTGGCAAAACACAAACCTCCAGGAACCACCTACCCACCACTGACTATTTATATTCCCATAATTGCCAAGGGAACATAAAATTAATTCAAAACACTTAACATAGGGGCCGGCCGAGTGGCGCGGCAGTTAAGCGCTGGCTTGGGAAGCTAGCGGCCCCAGTTCAGTCCCACATGTGAGGGCCAGTTACACTGCCCTCAAAAAACCAAACCAAAACAAAACAAAAACACTTAATATAAAAGCTACTACTTTTAAAGGCATATCAAAGACAAAAGGGAGGCAACATGATATATTGGAAAGAGTAACCCTTAAAAATTAAAGGTCTATGTTATGACTCCATCTCTACCATACTGCTGGTAGACATTCTCACCTGCCACCCACTAAGAGTCCCCGGGCTTCCCGTGAGGGGCCATGTCTCCCACACTTGCAATCCATGTGGTTTGCAAGGGTCCTGTCCTATCTCAGGTATACAGGTGTGCACCTGACTATCACAGCCGAACAAAGCCTGGCATTCCTCTGGCCACAGAGATTAGGGATAGGCATGCAATGCAAGCTGTACTTAACAGATTTAATAGGACTGAATGAATGACAGGGCATTTCTTGGCTGGATTGGAAAGAAAGCCCGTTCTCTGCTGAGATGGGTAGACCATAAGGATGAATGCCTGGAGCTGCTGCGGGGAGAGTCAGGCCCTACACAAAGGGACAAAGGACAGCATGACAGGTGCCCACACTGATTCCACAGGGAGTCAAAGGATGGACGGATCTGAACAGAAGGGAGCCCAAGATGTGAACCCCTGGAATCAGCAATTCCTTGATTTTTCTATCTTCTTAGTCAATATATGTCCTTTTTTTTTTTTAGGTTAAATTGGAAACCTGTCCTTTGTAATTGTATGAATAGTGAGACAGAAAATCACTTAATTACTTGCTAAGTGATTTTCAGGGGGAAAAAAAGTTAAGAACCAATACCTGTAAAAAAAGTAGTATGTAAAACTTAAAAAGTTGTAAGACTGTAAAAATGAATTCTGTGGCTGAGACAGGGCCTAGTGACCCACCCCTTTTATTCCCCGAATCCCACTCTCCTGTACATGAGGTCTCAGGGCTCTCCCTAGAACACGATTTAGAACCTTGCACAGCAGATGTTCCCTATTTACCCCCTGGGGATAATCACCTTTGCTTTGTGCTATTGTTGTATGAATAAAATAATGCAACATGTGAGAGAATACTTCACAAAGTGCCTGATATTTAGTAAGTGCTTAATAATGTATGTTAACGAAAAGAGTGGAGAGAATAGAGAGAGAGAAAGGTTAACATTTTGCATTTGGCTCCATGGAAATTGTACTGCTCCCTGGTACAGGCCTTCTCATAGGTTCAGGGGACTCTAAGACATGGACCAATAAATGCCAGCCACCTGAGCCAATGCAAAGGGCCCTGGACGGGAGAGAGAAACTCTGAACAGAGTAAGGAGGGGAAGCATGGTTACTATCTATTGTTTCTGCCTGTTTTGTTCCCATTGCCTGCTTTCAGAATAGCATCTCAGTCTTTCCCCCTATTCCCTAGCCAGGAAGTTAACTGGAGAGACTGCCCATTCTGATCAATGTGTGTATTCCTTTCTCCTGACCACAGTAGTTGGTTCAGGGAAGGTCACATGACCCAAAATACTCCAATGACACTCAATCTTAGGATTTTGTTATTTACATCCATTAAGAATGAGATGGTCTACTATAACTTGGTTGGGTTGTTATACACCTAGATATATAAGCTTAGAACTTCTCTTGTCATTACAAGGCAGAGTCTTCCCAAAAATGAGGCCAACAGAAAAAAAAAAAAAGATGGAGAGAGTATGTCTTGATACGATGATTTGAACATCTGGACCCAGCCATGCCTTTAGCTAGAATTCCTCTGTTCTTGTGCGAGACGATGAATCCCCCTTTAATTTTTCCTGAAGCTGATTGAAGTTCAGTCATTTTTAAAGGAGAAAATCCTGTCTGATAGTTTAAGCATCCCACAGAGCACTGTACCTGAGGCATTACAGGCTGGTTTCCCCAGCTAGACATTGAACTTCAAGCATGGTATTTGGTAATGGCGTTGGGGACAAGAAATGTGAAAAGTCTGGGAAATTCTGAGCGTGGCACGTTGGGGAAGGGGGTTCACTTCTTATGTTCTGAGCTTTCTCTTCTGTAAAGTGAGGCATCAGACTACTTCAGGGGTCACAAACGTCAGGCTGCAAGACACAGATGACCCATGACTATGTACTGTTTGGCCACTTTATTTCCCTAAACCCTGGCATGCTTTATAGCACAATAGAAATAGGCAGGTGTTGTGCTTAGGTAAAAATAAAAGCAATTTAGCACTCACTGTCTCACGCCCACCTACCTGGGGCTTGTTAGACATTTGAGTTTGCAATCCCTTAGGGTGCTTCAGCCGTCAGATTTGCCTATTTCCAAAGTGTGAATTTGTACATTCGCCAGTTTATTATGGCAGGGGAGACCTGAAGAGGGGTGGAGGTGGGCGAGTGCACCTGCCTACTTAAACTTCTATCTGGACCCTGTGAAGTTACTATCCTGGGGATTTTCCTATCGATGGGAGGACTGTTCATACATTCCAGACGCGGATGGTATCGAAGCATCCCACAGGGCCTGCACCACAGCGATCAATCCCTCTGACTTTTCTACTGCTTCCCCTTTTCCTGCAGGGCTGGAAATCAATTGTGTGTTAGCTACTCTCTAGGTCTGAGTCCAGGGAGCCTGGAAATTGAAATGCACATGGTTTCATTAGCTGTATCAGCAAGGAAAAAAGTAAAGGAAAGAGAGAAACTCCCCTAAATGACTTTACCAAATGAAATGCCTATTAATAAACAGTTGATTTATGTTCCCATGGCATTGAGAGGGAAAAAAAACCCAGGAGAAATAAAGAAAATTCAAAGACCATCTTAAAATACATGATGTGATATCCAGAAATGAGGGTGAGCTGGGATAAGAGACCAGGAGAGAAAAACTCTATATGTACATAAAATCTCTATACACACATGCCTTGGCAGACTGTGGAGAAGAAAAAAAAAGAAATCCTGTCTATTTTAAGAATTAGATATGTGATAAAATTTCCTGTTAGTTCAGATTGGCTCAAAATACCGTGCAGACTGCATTAATGAAGATTAAGTATATTTAGAGAGAATAATTCAAAAGACTTTATCAATTTGGCACTATTTCCTTGAAAATGGAAAAACCTTAATTTAACAGGATATAGATGAATTCCTAGATTTATTGCAATAGTTTGGAGTTGAATAAATTGAGTAGGAGTCACAAATCATTTGTCCCTGGTATTTCAGATTATCTACCTTGAATTAAAACCCAAATAACACAAACTCTCAATTTTGTATGATGTTTTAAAGGGAAACTAGTACACATTTTGATATTCCCTTCCAATGCATGACACCCCTTTTAACCTTCTTTTCACCCCTTTTTGGAAGAAAAGAATTACAATACAAATGCAAATGTGTAAAATCTTAGATTCACTGGCTGACAAAGAGGGAAATACGGTTTTCTAGTTTCTGGCACCCAAAAGTCATATAACTCTGCATGCTGGAGAAGGTTAAAAGCAGGTGAATAGGGAGTACTAGAAGTACATTCAAAAGGCAAGAGCTATGCTATCACTCGGCTGATAGCTATACATGTGATCACAATTAAAGTTCACGTTACTTCAGCAAACGACAGAGCTGAAAATGGAAGGATGAATAATTTCTGTAAAAGCCACTATCTTTCTGCATCAAATGATCTAACCACAGGATGAGAAGAAGGAAGAGGAGGAGAGGTGAGGAAGCAGCAAGCATTGAGCTTTTACTGCATGAATTCTAAGGGCTAGACTGTGCGAATTGTTTTCGCACAGAAGGGCTAGACTGAACTCACACACCTTGTTTTTATCTCTTTGCCAACACTAAAACCAAGAAACCCCAAAACATGACTATTTTTCCCTCATTTTACAGAAGAGGAAATGGAGACTTGAAAGAGTAATCATATTTGTCCACAGTCTAAAAGTTATTAAGTGATGGAGTCAGAACTTGAGTTAGACAGTGCTTCTAACCCAGTCCTATAACCAGCGTTGCAACACTTGAGACTAGCAGGGTCCTGGTCCACTGTTCTCTATTGTGTTCACGCTGAACGGGGCTGCAAAAAACTCCACCAGTTTATTAATCCATTGGCCAGTTAGCTTTGCCGTGTGTTCACTCAGAGACTCCCAGAATCTGTCCCTCTCCATCTCATTCAGTCACAAACATTGATATTCATTATACGCTATCCATACGCTTGACCAAAGCCTTGCTAAATCTGTGTGATTTCTCACCAGGACCAAGTGATTTGTTGGTAGGCAGAAAAACCCTTCATGCATTGGTTGACATTTTTGTAATGTTAGAAACAATACAGTGATGCAGAATCATGTCTGTCCTAGGTCTCGGGAGGTCAGCAGCATCTCCGTGAGGTCGGAGTAGCAGAAGAGGCTGGACTAATGAATGGAGGAGTTGCTTGGCATCGGTGGAGCTGAAGAGTGGCTGGCTGCACTTGCTCTCTGTCTTAGGAGTGCACGGCCATGGCATCTAACTGCATTAATGAGATTCCTGGGGATTGGAACTGGAGCTGAGGAGGGCTTGTTAAACTGGGGTTCAGAAACCCTTCCTTCGGAAATGCTGTGCTGTGGTTCCCAGAGGTGAAAGATGCTACCATGCTGCGAGGATCTGCCCCGTAGCATCCACTGTTCAGCCACAAACATGCTGCAGTCTCACCCTGCACAGCCCCAGGCCTGGCCCTCGCTGTCTCCCAGGCTAACATGACCCTGTATCTTGGTCTTCCTGGGTGAGCTGAACCAGGTTTGTGCTGATGAATAAAACCCTCCTGGGGGAATGAGGAAAAAGCAAACAAAAACAAAGAGAGAGGGAGAAGAAAAAAAATCCTGTGTTTAGTTGGAGCCGATCAATGTTTCATCTTCAGTGGTGAGAACAGAACCTGAGCTTATACCCAATTTCAAAAGCTCTGTCCTTTCCCTGTGCTTTGAAAATTAAGCAACCACCCTTCCCTTTTTAAGTGGCAGAAGCTTAAAGTTGGACAGATGATCCTAAAAAAATGTCAAGCCACAGGGAGACATGAGACTGATGATGAGAATTATGGTGAATTAAAGGCACTGCTTCTATGTTGAGGATTTGTCCAGCATAAGGCAAGCGAACCCTGTGTTCGTGGAACCTGACAGCTGTTTGATTGACTCACCTAACATTTGCCTTCTAATCCAAAGCAGCCTTCCATAATGTTCATTTCTTTTCCGCCAGCAGTATTTTAAGCTGAGGTGGGAAAAATTAAAAGATACTAATTCCTTGGTGAAAAGATCAAAAAAGTACCCAAAAGGCAGCTAAGGGGACTTTTTGTCTCTTTAATTGCTCTCATTTCAGTTTGACTGCTCCCTTGTACTTTTTTGTTTTTAACGTCTTTTGCTGCAAGTGCCAAACACCTCCCTTCTCCTTCTCCTTACGATGGAGCAGGTGGAAGATAGATGTGCTGCAAAGGGCTGTACTTGGAAAATGATCTCAGTGCCTTCCTGAGGTGTGGTGTGAGTGTCCTCCTTTCCTGGGGCTGCACATGGCATGGCTTATTTTTAACAGACCAGGGAGAATCCGCTGGTCAGGCCAATTGGTCAATTCGTGTTTTAAAGGCCAAGTGTAGTGAGCTATTACTATTAACAGTATTCAGCAGCCAGCTATTAATAATAAGACTGAAAGCTACTATAGAAAACTCCAAATCCACAATCGTCATCAATGCTGTCTAGATTGTCAAGGCCTAAACTTGAGTTTAGAATGGCCATGCCCTCCCTTACCCCGTCACTTTCATTTACTCTTCGCATTCCAAGTGAACTAAGTCACAGCACCTCTGTGAAATTTTCTATCAGCTACAGAACTAAACTCTAAGGATGCCATCAGAAAGAAAGGTGAAGCATAAATGCTTACTCCAATCGCAAAGTCCCATAAGCTTATGTTTTGCCTGCCTCCTTCATCTAATTATTTTGTGTGTACACATAGTACCATATTTCTTAGCACCTAGTATCTTTCACTTAATATTTAAATTATCTCAGTTATTTCACTGAAATAAATATATCCGAGGAAAGGAAACCTTTGTATCACCACCCTATTAACACAACGACAATTTACAATGCTATGTATGCCATAAACAGAAGGTGACAGCAATATATATATATATATATATATATATATATATATATATATATATATATAAACTATGAAAAACAAAGAGGTGGCAGCAAAAGTGTTTACAGATTCTTACAAAATGCTAGTTGCAGCTCATTATAAGCACAGTTCTCATTGTTTGCGGTAGTTTCGTGTTACCAAGTCACCATGAACACTGAATTAGACAATATTGCTGGACCACTCCTAGGGGAAACGCAGGGTTAGGCTCCTGTGGCTGTCTGGTCACCACGTTGTCATCAGCTTATCAGTGCATAGCTGTGTTTCATGTGTTTCCGCTTAAAGGCATCTTAGTGGGTAGATATTGTTGATTCTACACACTGAACTCATGGCCCTCAGCACTATCACTCACGCCTAAAGCACGCTTTTCTAATACACGTGTTTTCTCCTTCAGGCACATGGCAGCCTTCTCGTGCTCAGGATCACTAGCCAGCACGGTGCTCAGGGGCCATTTGAAACAGCGGAATTACTAACAAAAGGCAGAGAAATGTGAAAAATGTGGCACTAAATAGACCGTGAAAGGCACCATTTTTTTTTTTTTTAACATGATGAGAGCTCAAACAAGCAGTCAGAGCATCTCCTTGTTTGGCCTCGGCTGGGAACGTGTACATTGGATGACTCAAATTTTTCACTGCTCTGCACATGCCCACAGATACTGTGAGTGTGCCACATGCACTGATTTTGGGGTTGCAGGTAAATTTTAGTGAGTACGTATGTTTACAGATACAAAATCCACGAATAATGAGGGCTAACTATGAAGGTTATAAAGGAAGACATACTAATAGGAAATGGAGGCTATCTCCTGGACGTAATAAAAAGGACTGAAAGAGTAGAAACACCGAATACTGCTCTTGCAATATGGCTCAGTGTACTTAGTGCCAAGTGTGTGGACCAGCTGGACTTCCCTGCAGTGGCCATTGGTCCTCATTCTATGCTTTGGGAAATTCTTCTGTATCTCTGTAGATATGGGATATTTCACATATGCCATGTGGCTTCCTAGAGCTTGGCCCTGGCTCCCCTGGGCACTGGAGGATGGCTTACAACCTTTCATGGCAAAGTATACAGGTGGCATTGCTCTCTTCCTTCCTCCTTCCCTCCCCCACGGCACCAGTTCCAGCTGGACATGACCTTCTAGAGACTTGTGCTAGGAACAGAACAGAGTTTGTGAGCAGCACATGTAGGTGATCTCTGTCATGCCAGGGCTTATAAAGCATTTCAGAACACCTGTCTCACAGCCACATTTGTTCTACTGCGTTACCTGACTCCCAACACCAAATGGAGGGCCACTCACCAACACATCTCTTAAAACTCACTTATTCAAATAGGTCCTCCCTAGTTTATGGAGTTCTACGTCTACTGGTGACAAGACTACAAAAGAAGAGTGGGTTCTAGTAAAGTCACTGGATATAGGACAATAGGAAGTCATAAGTTCTATTTCTTTTTCAGAAGAGTCAGAAATGTAAGTGCCCGCCTAATCTTGTTAATATTGGACATGGTGAAAGAGCATTTTGGGAATCTTCACCATCTATGGTCTAGGCACTGAGGTCATGTTCATGTCTCTCCCCTCCCCTTTTCCCCCCTGGCCCCCAAGAGAGGCTCTTGGTTGGTAGAGCAGTGAATATTTCCTCTAACATCATCTCTGTTGTTGGGTTATTTCCTGGTTTTGAGTGGCTGAAGACCTTTTGTCCATGAAGGCTTTACTAATTAATTAACAGGAGACCTTGAAGGTACAGTCTGAAACCTCCTCCAGCTATCAGGCAGAGCCACTGACTACCACGGCTGGTCTGCATGGTGTTTAACAGGCTGCATGCTGCATCCTGTTCTTTTTACCTTACATTTAGGGCAGAAACGTTCTTCCTTCCACCTCATTACCACTATGATGTGCTGTCCTACAATAAAGGAATCCGAAGATGCCCTAAGCTTTGGGTGACAGCCTTATATGCATTAACGCTATTGACACCGTTAACCAAGGGCTATGTTGAGTGCAAGTCAGATCAGACATTGATAACCAGCAAGGTAAGCACCCAGATCTTGCTATAGCAAAAAGAATTCTGATGGAAATAACATGGTTTTAATGCCATTTCCCCAAACTCAAGCTTGTGCAGCCTACACTTATATGTATAGATGACTTTTAAAGAAAGGCATGGTGGGCCTAATGTAGGGTTTTAACCAGATTAAGTCTCCCATTTTGGAATTATTATTTTAATTCCTTTTGCAGAAAAAGACTGTGCTATTTTGCTAATGTTGATAAACTCTACTGTTGACTATGTGCTACTGAACTTGTTTCCAGGGAAGAAACCCATGGTGTTTTCTTTGTGAGAATATGGGAAATAGTTCTTAGCAGGATCAAAGGACTATGTGAAACTTAATATTTGACTCCCTCCCAACCACTATTCTTGCTGAGACCCTATTTCCTCATCACCATATCACTCTAACAGGTACCTATTTACTCTCTAGTTACAGGTTTACCTTCTCCAGTCCTGCATACACCCCACTGGCAGATAATCCCCTTTAAGCCATGTTATACTACTTTGTCCTGCTCAGCAGCCTGTAATGGCTTCCTGTTGCCCAACACATCAGACCTAAACACCTTTGTTGTTGTGGACAAAGATCTCCACATTGGTCTTACCCTATGCTTTTTTCTTTTTTTTTTTTGAACACTGTTCTTCCACATAAACACTTCTTATTGGTTTCAGTAGATTCCTTGCACACATGATATGAACACACATCTAAGTATTCTCTTTCATCCACTTTTTTCCAGCTCAGAAAACCTTCTCTTTTCACTCCAGCCTACAAGGATACTACCACGATGGATCCCCTACAGCAGGGTGGGAAAACTTTTTCTATAAAAAGCCAGACAGTAAATATTTTAGCATTTGCAATCCATGCGGTCTCGGCTACAGCTACTCAACTCTGCTGCAGCGTGGAAGCAGCCACACACTAAATAAATGAATGGCATGGCTGTGTTCCAAGAAAACTTCATGTACAAAAATAGGTGGTGGGGTCAGATTTGGCCCATGGATCAACATTTACCAACCCCTATCCTACAGCATCAAGACAAACACACATATGCTCTCAATCATCTCTTCCTTGCATGTTTCTGTGAACGGTATGTAAAGCTCAGCTTTGGTTCACACTTTAGGAATTAATCCTCTTGATGACCTAAGAAAAATAATAGTGAAACAGGACCTAGCTAATATTTAAGCACTTAACGATGCAAACAGTGGTTTTCTAAGGTCTCCATATATTAAGACTTTATCTGAGCCTCACAACAACTCGACTCTGGGGTGCTATTATTACTCTATTTTGCAGTTATAGGAACCAGGGCACTAAAGAGGGTCTAAACTAAACATTCCCAAAGTTTCACAAGTAAAAAGTGGCAGATCTGAGACTCAGGTACAGTGCTGCCAATCAACGTGCCACCGCACCTCTCAAACACAACTGTATCACACAGCACTGTGCTAGCCTCATCGCTTCTTCTATTTTTAATATTTAGTTAAAAATTAATTAAATGAGTACTTTGTTTGCTTATAAAGGTGTACTTACTCATTGTAAAGAGTTTGAATGATACAGAAAAGGAAAAAAAGAAAGCCAATCTCTCATAATTTCCTCTTCCAGACATAAGCACTATTAACACGTGGTAACTCTTCTTTCAGTCATTTTCTCCTTTCAACCTGCTCAAGTACACACGTGAAGCCCCCCTAACTGATCTTCACCTGACTGGTGTGCTGGATTGGCCTCTACGCTCTATCCCTTCTATAAAACACACAAACATACCCATAGCATACCACTTGTAGGAAACTAATAACCTTCTCCCGTCTGCTGCTGCAAATTGCGTTTGTTCTCAAACCTATGTATGTGGGTTGTATTTTAATCTAATTTCACAATTCAGTTAAATATAGCATGAACCCATAAAATAGTGTAAACACAAAGCATTTTCTTAAGTTGAGTGCTTTGAAAAAAACTCAATGCATGCAAATTGCTACAAACAATACTGTCAAATTAGGTATGGATACAACTGGAAAAAATTGATGGGGAACTTGTAAACATCTAGAAGGATTGAGGATTCAGACTTCTTTGCAAGCCTTTGAATTTCTTGCTTTATTTTGAAAGAACTGAAATAGGAAATCATCCATGCTCCATAATGGGAGTGGTTTATGCCAGAAAGAAAAAAATTTCACACTCATAGAAAAAGCTTGGCCTTGTCCCTTAAGATCAATGCAGTCTGAGATCAGTGGGAAAAAAAATAGATTTCTATGTTTTAAGTAGAAACAAAATATTTAGATATGTTTGGATTGATTTTTATGATTCCTTGCTTTACTGTTTTGGTTAAGCCATCAATCCTTGGTTTGGTCATAGATATATGAATGTTTCTCTTCTGTGTGTGTATCTTTTTTTTTCCCCAAATCAAAATCATGCTACACATGTTTCTTTTTAAGCTGCTTTCGTTTAACATTATATTTAGAAAATCTTTCCTGTGTTGTTAAATATCCTCACGTTTTAAATTCCTCCCAAATCTTTTAATTTGTAGGTATCCCATTGAACTAATTCTCTTTATTTTGCACACTAGAATTTCCCATTTCTGCTTTTATAAATAGTTCATAATAATATTTACTTATTCAAGAAATAGTCACCGATCATCTATTTACCTGTCAGTCACCATGATACAACTAATACTCACTTAAACATAATTTTGCACTGCATCTTTGGATAAACTCCTATAAATAAACATGCTGGGTCGAAAGGTAGGAGAATTTTAAACTACATGCTGCTACACTACAATATACATGCCTGAATACAACTGTTTCTACCCCAGTCCCTGAAAACAGGGACCCTGTCTTTATCTTTTTATTACAGAGTATTCAGCGTAGAATGCACCCAGAGTAGGTACTCAACAAATATTTATTGAATCTTGAATAATGAATAGTCCTTGACTGAAGTATTTATTTACTAGAATTACAGATTATTCTCCCCCCTAAACACTCCTGTAAAGTCAATTAAAAACCATTACTTGCATTTGTATCAGAAAGCAGGATAAGAGAAAATATCCAAAAGTGAGTGCGACTTTTGTCAAGGAAGCATTTGAGGGCCTTAGTTAAACCTCGTTTTGAGATACCAGCAATTTGGAGATTTACTGATACATCCAAAACCTCAGGAGATCTTCCAACAAGAGTTGGAAATTCTCAGGAGAGAAATTCCATATGCCAAGGGACCACACCACCTGGTTTCTTCCTACCCCCTTCTCCTGGTGAAGTGGCCTTGTGAGATCTCACATCCTGAAAAGCCCCAGCACATCATCCGGGCTGCTTGCTAATTGGGCAACATTCATTTTCTCAACAGATATATTGGAGAGGCTGTATCATGGACAGAGACATTGTTAGGGATAGGTTTTAAAAATAATTTCAGAGAAAATCATGGGTATATGAATTCATAGGATCGCTGACTGCTACCAACAGCCCTCTATATTATTTTCCCGCCAACCATTCTGTGCAGAATACATTGGTAGGACATTCCTGAGACTATATGCTCCTCTTGACCTGATGATTGGAAATGACCTACAGTTTCTCCTCCTTCACTCAAACTTCCTCAAATCTCTGCAATAAACCATATTAGGCAACTGTGGGTATGTCCATGTACAAACTAAATGAGTGTCCCTCTATTAGATATTTTTGTACCTTTTCTAGAGCTGACTACAGCTAAGAAAGGCTCCTCTAACATAACTGTTGAGATGGTAAATGGCAAGATAAATAACATAGCCCAGTTAGCACTTCAATCAGTGTTTACATGTCTAGATTTAAAGAAGACTATGGAATAAGGTTAGGTGACCAGACCTTTGGGCAAATTTGGCCATGCAAGTTATTTCCCAGTGTGCTACCTATTGTGAGCATTGTCAGGCAGGTATGTATTCATCACACTTGATCTAAAGAAGCTGCCCTCAGCACATCTTATCCACCTGAGAGTCTCCCTGTCTGTCTCCCTCCCTCCCTCCCTCCCCCCCTCCATTCCTTCTTTCCTTCCTCCCTTCCATTCCTAGAGAGATAGCAATTGTTTCTGATTGGCAGCTGGGGCAGCCCTTTCTCACAGCTATGTAAGAACCCAGCTTTTGCTGTTGGCATGTGGGTCACCTGCTTCTTCTAGGCATGCCCTTATATTAGTTAATTTGTTAGCTTGCGTGAATCACAGTCGAGAAACCTTCAGCTTTGGTTTGCAGCAATAAATTCAACTGACAGCTGAAATTTGGAACGCTCACTTAATATTGATTCTGAATGTAATAACAAGCGACATGACCTTTTGGATGGTGTAAAATATGGCCGCCACAACATCTGTGCCACATTTCTTGCTGTTTAGTAATATGCTGTAACAGCATGGAGCTGGCATTAAAGCTAAGCTTTATTATCAAGCAGATCACTCCATCTCTCTGGCTCCATTTAAAAAAATGCTTTCAGCTTCTGGAGCTGATATCATGTCTAATACACATCACTGTTTTCGAGACCCAATTTACCCTGCAGTAAGAAAAAGATATCTGATGACCAAATATGTAGGCATGGAGGAATAGGGAGGGTCATAAAGGTCACCCAATACCCCAAATTTCAATGGATCAGGAACTGACACAGTTCTCCATGACAGTAGCAGGGACACTCAGAGTTCTCAATTGCATCCTTGAAAAATATCTATAAAGTTGATACCATTTAGTATTGTCACAAGATGTGAAAATCATTCTTTTTCTCACCCAACACCTCCCCGCCAATGAAAAAAAGAAGATTACCAGTGGTACTTGCCCTGATGCCTGAGCATCATTCTAATTTAGCATTGCCCTAGGAAATCATAAACTAATTTTGCTAGGATGGATACAGGAATGTTTGCATCTGATTTACCCTTACTGTTTTTCTTTGAAGTCTTGGTATCTTTAAAACACTCTCCGAGTAGGCAGAACATCAATTTGTGCACTTTAAAAAATCCAATTTAAGCAGGTTAAACATTGTCAAAGTAGTCTAACCATATTTCTCTGACAGAATTCCCGACCATGGAGTACACAGAAAAATGCTCAACTTGAAAGCTTTCTATCATTTCAATATATTCCATGGCTCAGATTTGCTCACACTCGGTGAAGAGTGAGGGTTTAAATCTCTTTATCACAAGAGACAGATCTGAACTCTGAAACAATACAGCCTCTTTTTTCACTGCTGTGATATTTTGACTCTGTTTGCTTGAGCCATTCCTGGAGGGTATAAGCACAAAGTTTTAAATCCTATTTCTCTGGGGAGAAGAGAAGACATCATATTGAAAAAGTCTTCTTCCCTGTAAAATATACTTCCAAAATAAAAGCCCTGTCAGTAGTTTCAAAGAGGTTAAACATATAGAAGACGGAGAATAGCTTTATTCATTCTTCTAGTTAAGAGGATCCTGATTCTATTTAACATGCAATCCTGGCTGTTGTAGGTGCTTAAACTTGGCACGACGGCAATCCATATGAAGCAAATTATTAACAGGGTACTTTTTGTATTAGGAACTGCAGAAAAGTGGTTCCGATACTTGGTAAGTGCTCTATTCAAAGAAAATGCTAGGTCTGGTAGGTAATTGAAAACGCCACACTTCGAAGTTCTAACACAAAATGAGACAAGGTGGCTCGCACCCTTTCCCCAGGGAAAGCGAGGGGAGCACCCACTGGGATAAATTCCTAAAGACCAGCGAGTTATGCTGCCTTAAAAATACAAACAAACAATAAAAACAAAACCCAAAAATTAGTCAAGCCATAAGTGAGATGTGACATTAGTCAGGAGACAATGTCACACAGCCTACATGCTTTTAGGTAGCTTTTCAAGACTGATAGGCACCTATCACCAGTAATCCATGCTACTTTCCCCCACTAGATTCTGGCAATTATTAGGATATATTTTTTAATATATTATTTGTTCAAGTAGTATTCATTTTAGGAAAGATCAGAAACACTGGCGGCCACTCCTATATTCCAGGGAGCACATATTTATTTATAAACACCGAGCTCATTATTCAGGAAGAATAACGTGGGTAAAATGTGATTGGATTCCTTCATTGACAGCAGCCTACGCCAGATGGATGAAATGTCACTTTCATTTCAGGAAGAAAGGGAACCTTCACAGAAGAGGGGAGGCCTGGAATTGCCGGGGAAGATCATTCTTTATTAGCAGTCCAGGGAATGTATGGCTCCTACTGTATTTATATGTTTATGATTAGAAAGTGAATTTCAGACTAAGGAGTTCAAATACAAAGTCCACCATGAACAACACAGTACAAACGGCATTGGGTTAGAAGGTCTGTGAAGGGGAGCTGGACCCAGATAATCAAAAACATTTCAGCCTCACATCCTTGGCTCTGGGCTTAGAATGAGTCAATCCTCAAACATGGAAGCGATCATTAATTCCAGGAGCGTATCACTCATCTGTATGGTGACTGCTCCCTCAAATAGAGATCCTATAAAACTCTCCCTGGCGAAATCACTGAAGCCACCCGACACAGCCCTATACTCAAAGCTCAGAGCGGATGGCTTGGTCATGGGACAGTTATCTATGAATTGAGACATTAATGGACCAACAAAATTTTAGTAGCATAGGTTGAGGACCTGAGGATAATTTTGACTCTTCCCAAGAAAGTAAAAACAAAACAAACAAAACAAAAGCAAAAAACAAAAACCCACACCTCCTCAGACATTTAAAGCTACTCCTTTTTGCTTTCTTTTTGACCCGGTAATTGTCTTGTTTTCACAGATACTGCGATAGCTTTGTGGCTAGCACCCAATGAGGCCAACAGAAATGATAAAAGGACCTGGAAGAAAAAGTACTCACACAGGCAAGGTAAACAGGTGGGAACTGGATTATTCCAACATCCTCTGCTGAGGTAGGATTCAAAACTAATGTGATTATATGAATATTATGAGCCACTAAGTATCTTTCTGCAGCAATTACCAAGCTTTTGTACATAAAAGGATATTTTCTTCAGGGCTAGGCTAATCTATCAAGTGTTTAGCTTCAAAGCAAAAGTTGACAGGCAGGAGAGGGAGGGGCGGGAGGAGGGAAGAGGGAGGGGATAGAATGACTGAAGTGGGTTTATCATGAAGCCATGTTTTCCTCCTTTGCTTCACTTTCCTCTTCTTTCCTTTTCTTCTCTTTCTATTGAGCCTCAGAGGATTATTTTCATTCCTCAAATACATTGCAATCATATTTTTAGTATAATACTAGTTTGCTCTGTTTAAACTCCATTTTTGGAGTTCACAACTTGGTACCAGCTAAGAAAGCTATATAATCCTCTCTCAGCCATGGCACTGCCCAGTGGGACCAATGGCACTCAAACCCTGATTTTCCAGCCTCCCCCTGAGGTTTGGAAACCTAAGGTATGATGTAAAGATAACAATGGCTATGTAAAATAAAAGTTTATCTGTATACCCTGTTTAGTCTGCAGCAGTTAAATTGGTTTCTTTTTGATGTAAATAAAACCAATGGTAGACTTTTGTAACAGACTCTACAGAAAGACCACATTGACACTGGGTGATGACATCGCCAGTCAAAAATCCATGCAACAGTTAGGAAGGTATCTTACAGAGGTGGTTAGAAGCTCAGGCCATGGTTTTAAATCCTAGATCTGCCACTTCCTAGCTGAGGAATGAGGTTATTTCACCACTTTAAGCTTCAATGCAGACGCATTGGGAGGATAATATCAACAGTACCTCCTATTCACTAAAGAAGGTCAAAGAGGTCAAGAGGAAACTCCTACTATGGCCTAGGTGGGCTGGTCCTTACAACTTCTCCAGAATTATTTGGGATATTGATGCCCCTGGCTCCAGTCACTCAGAACTGCTTGGTCATGACCCCATTTGCCACACAGCCATACATACATTGTTTCCATTGTCTGAGATAATCTCTCCTAGTCACTAAGCCTTCTGTGATTCTTATGGCTACTCCACCTCCTTCCTTATCCCTAGAATGGAAGCTCCAAGAGGCAGGGGCTGTGCCTCTGTTGGTCATCATCGCATCCCAGGCTCGGGGCAGAGGGCTTGATACATAGTAAGGGCTCAACAGATATTAGTGGCTCTCACGATGTTATGTGTAAGGTCTTCAGAGCAGAGGTTGGAAGAAACTAACTATGTCCTCTGGGATGGCTAGGCACTGGGAATGAGGAAGTGGCATAGTTTTGGTGGATTTGAATTTCCTATCTGGATAGGACCTCAATCAAAATGAGATTTTAGTGAGCAACACCTGAGTTTGCTGCAGAACTCAGCAAAATCCAATGGCACATGTGTACAGGGATGTAATTGTTGGCAGACACCCCGGGTTCATTGGCTATTGTCTTAAAAGCCATCCCTCACCATACACCTTCCTTAGATTCATAGGCAATAGCTCAGGTATTAGTATTCAAGTTAGATCTTCTCCCTGCAAATACAATGGCTAAATACATATTTTAATTGAGCCCAGGAGTGTTGACTTGCAGACACAGTACAGAAAAAAAAAAAATCACTACAAAAATGGCAAGTGGAAGCTGCCTCTTACCTTTGAATGGAATATGATACTTACAAAACATCAATAACAATTTTCTATTGGGGAAAAGCCTGCGGCAAGAAAAACCTGCTTAGGTTTTTAAGCTGAAGCTCAACAAAAATTAGTGTTTCTTTTTCTTTAGAAAATAAACTGCCATAGTTAGCCAGGCGAGCCATAGTAAGCCAAGTTGAACTGGATGGACTACAATTCAATTAGTTTTCTGTGATGTTAAGATATGGAAATTGTCATGAACCTGTGAAAAGGCTCCAATGTCTAAAATGATGTTAAAAGGGAGAGGTCACAGTGATTAAAATGGGAAACATAAAATTGAGAAGAAACAGAATGACCAGAGTGGGTAAGGATGTGCTTTGAAATAACATCACACTAGTTAGGAACTAGTTATGGGGTAAAGTACTGTCAAATCCTTATCATGGACACCAAGACCTCCACAGACTGTCATATGTACATGGCCACACAGATAATGACCTAGATGTCAATCATTCTCTTTTTATCTTTTTATATTGTCTGTACGTATGTTTAGTTTCACATATAATGTCTTTCTCATGGAAATATTTGTAGCTTACTGATAATAATAACAGCCACCATTTATTGAGCACTTATGCTAAGAGCTTTATATTTATTATCTTCCTTAATTGTCACAAGGACCTCATGAGATTGGTATGGCTTTTGTCCCCATTTTATAGAAGGGGACACTGAGGTTCAGGGATCCTAAGTAAATTATCTAAGGTTACACACCCAGTCAGTGACTTTGTTGGGACACGACTCAGTCATTCCAACTGCGGAGCCCTAGACCCAGCTACTATTCCACCACCTTGTAACCTTGTGGTTCAGACCTTTCTGGAAACATCTCAAACAAATAAAACAAGACTCCCCAGGGGCATTGGAGGCTCCGTGGGAAGCCCAAATGTGGCCCTTTCATAGATCATTAAATCTTATATGGAGTATTTGCTCATCACAAACATTTTCTTAATAATCTAATTATTTTTAAAAGTCCAAGACACTAATGTGAGATGCCTTATAAAACTGGGTGGATTTTTCAACTAAAAAAGAAAAAAGAAAAAAAAACAAACCCTACCACCATTCTTAACCTTTCTAGTAGGTTTTCCAATTGCTTGTTTCTGTACCATGTAATTAGCACATAAAGAACTACCTACTTATGCAGAAGCAAGAAAGAAGAAACAAAACAAATGGAAAACACAAACACAGGCATGTTTGTTGTTTCATATTGAGGGTTGTTTAGCTTGGATAATAAATCATTACAATGAATGTCAACACTGCACAGGGGAAGAAAGGGAGTAGTTAGTTTCATATGCTAATGGGAACGTGCATTGCTAATGAGGAAGAGAGTGAACAATTCTAGCCACATGCTAGTTATCACTGCAAATCTTATGACAAGCCATGTTCACACACAGCACATGACTGCCGTATGACAGTGCAGGCAAATATTCACATGTCAACAGCAATAGCTCCCATACTCCATCCAAGACTACTGCAGAGTTTAAAAATAAAGCTCCCCTTGTCATGTACCAAGACGTCAATCGTAAACACCTCTGCTAGTCAGAGGGATTTTGCCAGTCTTTGCTCTCCCTCCCCCATAAGTGGGGTCTAAAGGCTTCAATTGTATCAGCGTTTAAACTGAAAAACGGTGATGCTTTCCATCAGTAAGTCCTATAGTTTTTCTTTTCCCTTTAATAAATGTCTCAGATCCACAGACTTACTGATCTCTGTTGCTACTAGCCCAATATTGGACTGGAACAACACTCTTTCTGTCTCCCTGACTGGCCCCTTGCTTCCTTTCTATCTAGCATAAAGTCTAGTGGGTTTCTTTCTTCTATTTTAGTGGTAAAATATACAAAACATAAAATTTACCATCTTAACCATTTTTAAGTATATAGTTCAGTGGCATTAAGTACATTCACACTGTTGTGTAACCATCATCACCATCCATCCCCAGAACTTTTTCACCTTTCCAAATGGAAATGCCATACCCATTAAATAATAACTCCCTATTCTTCCTTCTTCCCAGCTCCTGGCAAACACCATTCTATTGGGTTGTCAGAAAAGTCATGATGTATGTTTTCTATGTTTTTCGTTGCAAAAATGAGTCATGACTTTTCCGACAACCCAATGCTTTCTGTCTCTATGAATCTGACTACTCTAGGTACCTTATATAAATAGAATCATATGATATTTGTTTTTTTGTGACTGGCTTTTGTCACTTAGCATAATGTCTTCAAGGCTTATTATGTTAGACATGTGTCAGAATCCTTCCTTTTTAAGACTGAATAATATTCCATTGTATTTAGAGACATTTTGCTTATCCATTCACCTGTCAATGAAGAATTGGTTTGTTTCCACCTTTTGGCTATTGTGAATAATGCTGCTGTGAATATGGGTTTACAAAAATCTGTTGGAGTCCCTACTTTCAGTGCTTTGGGGAATATACTCAGAAGTGGAATCACTGGGTCATATAGTAATTCTGTTTAATTTTTTTGAGGAACCTCGAGACTGTTTTCCACAGCAGCTGTTTCATTTTACATGCCCCCCAACAATGCACAAGGGTTCCAATGTCTCCACATCCTTGCCAACACTTAATTAATTAATTTCCCACCTAACAGGTGAGAAAATATCATTTTCAAAGATAAAAACTGAATTAAGAAATACCCTTCATGGCTTCTCACTGCACTTAGGATAAAATAACTCCTTACTCTGGCTGCCAGGCCCTGGATGACAGGCCTCTTTAATTCCTTCTCATCTCATTCTGCCTCCGTAGTTTCCACGGGACATGCTCATCTCCACTTAGTTCTTAAAACTTGTCAGACTCTCCCCCAGTTGTTTTCAAGTCTAGCTTAGCCTCCTCCTTTTGGTCTTAATTTCAGCGCTGTCTTGTCACGAACAGATCTAGTGGCTCCCCTCCCTGGAGTTCCCTCTTCTCTTCCTGCTTTTTTTCCACCGAGCACTCCTATCAATGCGCAATTATAATCTTTTTGCTTCTGTGTTTATTTTACGCTTCTTCTCGGCACCTAGGAGGAATGCTATGGGAGAAGAGTCCAGATCTTGCTGCTGACTGTTATATCCCCAGAGTCAAGCAAAGTGCCTGGCACTTCAGAGGGACTCTGTAAATGTCAATTAAGGGTATGACTGAATTACAGAAAAATGCAGGCCTACAAACAAGACTTGGTTGCAGGCACCAAGGATAACCTCACTGAGTTCTGGGAAAAGGTTGGAAGGCACATCCCATGCAACTATTCATCAGCCCTGGCAACAGGCACCCTGCGACTTGGGCCTGAAAAAACACACACACATCTCAATAACAATGGGATCAATTTTGACATTAACACGGATATTACCAAAGCCCAAGAGATACATTAAAATTCACCGAGCTCCGCAGCAGATAATATAAAAGCTCTAACTTGCTCTCCAGAAACAAGAAACTTTCATTTATGGCTTCCCAGCTCTGGCTAATCCTGCCCATTATGTGCAAACATTGCATTTTACACAGGATGCTAGATCATACCAGAGACTGATGTCATACTTAGGCACAAAACCAGGTTTCACACTGAAGTCCCCTCTATTCAGTAGGCACAAATCAAGTCCGTGAGGCCTTTTCTTTGACAGATTCCTGCATGTTCCTCATTATGGATAGATGAAAAAAAGACAACTCCGCATTCAGGGGCCCATCTCTGACCCCCTGCATTTGCATACTCAGTCATTTGTAAACTGAGAGAAACACATCCCTGCATTTACCCAGAGGTGAATGTTTACTCAGAAAGGTGACTTCTGACATTGACAATAATGTCAGTTTTCCATCTGCATATTTTAAGGTAATGCATCCTGCCTTTAAGTGCTTTCAGTTCAGCTTTTTGGTTTCTCTCTTTCAATGAGCCCAGTGACACTCAGACCTCTAGGTCTCCATTTGAATAACTTTCTGGGAGGAGTGAAAAATGCAGTAAGGCTTCTCCTTACTGCGGCCCAAGGACAGGATGCTGAAAAGTGAGCACTGACACAGTAGCCCTTTCATCTTCCTTACCCCACCATCCTAGACTAGCTGAGGGCTAAAAGGCTCCCCCTAGGCTGTGGAGGAAGCCTCTTCTAAAATGTGGCTTATCCCCGGAGATCTCTCTGGAACAATTTGCTCAGGTAGCAGAGCTGTTCATCACCATAGCAATTTGCCTGGTCAGCTCCATCCGTCAGAGCAAAGAAGTGTGGCTGGCAGAGGGGAGGCTCGTGGGAGAGCGCCCCCGTGGGCAGGTAGGGAAGGCACATCCATCCTGAGATCATGCATATGCATGTTGGCCCCATCTTCCTTCTCTGCATGAGGGCAATAGTCTGCAGAGGCAATCCTCAAGGCCCACAGTCTCCAAAACTCCTGTTCCACCTAAGCGAGCGCTCTATTTAGACCTAAAAAGGCAGGCGGATGTGCCACATGTGACTCCGTGGACCGTCTGAAACACAAAAGCAAGCGGGCAAGCTCTCTCTTGCTTCCCGACCGTGAAGCTTGCAAATTACCTTCCACAGATGCCTGTTCCTTGAGAAGCTACTATTTGCCAGGTGAGCTTAGACAATGAGTAAGACAGCATCTGACTCCTTGGAGAGCTGAAAATCTAGACCATTTAAACTAAATTGCTAAATTAATTTAAATAAAGTATAAGAAGCACTATGGAAAAAAAACACAGATGGTGCTATGAGAGCAGGAAAGAGGAAACTTACTTAACTGTGGGAGGCATTGGGGGGGGTCACTTAAAATTTCCCAGGAGAAGTAAAATCTGGACAGAGACATAAAAAACAGAGAGCAGCTTGTATCTTAAAATCATGGTAGAAGAAGTGGAAGGAAAACTCGACAGCCTCTCAATTTTATCCCCCAAAATATATGTATATTTTTTGCTATAGCTAGGATGTTAAGTTGAGAATTTTCCAGCGTCTCCCTGTCAACCAGACCCTATCTAAAGATGCCTGTGGTAAGAAGCGAAACTGAGAGATACAGCATAAGCCATCAGCAGGAGGGGCTTGGAAATTCTGACTTTCATTGAATAAGACACTTTTCCCTTAAGAAAGCCTCGATTAGCTTGCCAGTTGCTCATTGGCTTCTTTGCCAGGAAGGATAAGAGGGCTAGAGGAAAAAGAGGGAAAAAAGAATGTTCTCTTTAAATTAATGTTTATCAAGTTCAACAAGTTGAAGAGTTGGGGAAGGCTTAATTAAACAGACATTGAAAATGAGTGGAAGTTCAGTCGACATGGGAGACACACATTCCAGGTATTAAAACCAATTCATGGAAAGTTAGAAGTACCTGCTGCTATTTGTCATTTATTTAAGGCATGGGTGGTACTGGAGTTAGCAAATTGCCCTCAGATTTGGAGTTAGCATGACTTTGGTCATGGAAAGATGCTGAGCAATTAAAGATAATGTTGTGTCTGTGCAAACACATCTTTCTTCTTTGTCTTTTTCTCTTTCTTTCCTTTTCTTCTATTCCCCATCCCATAAGAAATTAATAATAATAATAATAATAATAATAATAATAATGTCCCCATTCAGCATGCAATACCTCACTATCTCAGCTGGTTGCTGTGGTTGGGGGTCCCTTGATATTTGCTGATGACTTGGAAGCAGGAAGCTTTAATTTCAAACTCTCAGCATAAACAATCTAATGGGAAGAACAAAATGACATGGACTTGGGTTCTGGGAAAAGCTTGTTGGGAAAAGCTGTGTTTTTTTATGGTCCATGCAGGTCAGAAATAAAAAGACACCAGGCAGGATGGAACACGAACCAATCTACTACAAAAAAGACTTTTTAAAAGATCTTTTTAAAGCATTCACTCGCTTGGACCATATTTTCCTCCAGGCAATGAGCCTTACGTAGGCTGCCTTCAAAGAGAGAGTTGGAATACACCCTTTTGCAACTTTGAGTGCCAGTATTTAATAGTGAGTGCCTGAGGGCCACAATCCTGGTTTCTGGAATTGCTCTGCAAGGAAGGCTAATGAGAAAGTATGAATATGGAAATTATAAGCTAGATAATCAGCAATGATGGAAGAGGGATAAAGGGAGGAAGAAAAAAAAAAATCTCTGAAGTTCAAGTGGATTTTGGTAAAGGATTTCCTGCATGACAGACGTTTGTTAGACCAAAACACTGCAGCTTTTGGAGGATAAGATGCAGAGGCGTTAGCGTAATTCTGGTAACAACGAGAAGAATTCTGATGGCTATGCAGCCTCTAGGTAAGCTTTGTGAAACGTCATCTTTTGTTGGCCATTTTTAGAACTGGGTCAAAGACAGGGGAACAATAGGGGGAATGCTGATGCTCCTTTATAATGGATTGACTAAGTTGTGGCAGTAAATCCGTAAATGCCTTAGCCTCAGCACGGAAGTAAACCCGCACAGCAAAGCCTTTCTGATAAACAGAGATCAATACCAGGGGAATATCTAAAAATTGACTTTTCATCCCTCACCATGCCCATTGACAACCGGGACCCTGCCTATCAGGGCACCCACGTAAGTCACATAGCACCTCACATAGACGGAATCAATGTATGAAGATGAGAAGGAAGGGAGACAAACAACCCTCTGGGAAAACAATCGGCCAACATGAGCATCACGCATTATTTTCATCTTTAATGTAACTTCTTCTGCCTGATAAAGATGGTTCGACACAGCTAAACTCTCCCACACTGAACAGGAGAATAAGGTGCTTGGGATGTGGCAGGAGGGGGTTCTTTTCCTCCGAAAGAGCTGGTCGGGTTCTTGGCACATTTGTGGAACTTCAGATCGCTCGCTGTATGCATGTGAGTGCACGCATGTGTTTACGCGTGAGAGAGGCAGACTGGAAATTACTTCCTTTGATTCCCTTCCAAAAAGCTATCTGAGGATCAGGAACAACGTGTTCCTCAGGCTAGCCCTGAGTCAGGGGCACCTCTGCATCTGCTCAGGAGCTGGCCCCTAGGGCTCTCACAGCTCTTGGGTGCAAGTGTACTGATGAGTCCAACTTGACGCAGCTTTTCCAATTGGCCATATTACTGAATGTGGCCCTTCTGGCACTCTCTCTGTTTCTCTCTCTGGCCCAGCAGACATGTGATCATTGTTGGATGCCTCTCTGGTGGGAGGGGCGATGTCAAGGTCACATGCTCTGAACAGCTGTTGAGAAACCTGGGAAGCTAATTGGGAAACTCCGGTTTGCTCAGAGGGCCCCTGCGATGGGTTCTGATTCTTCACATGAGGCCACTGGTCTTGTATGGTCTGCAGAGGAATCTGTGGGGTCCTACGCTCCTTAATTTTAATCTTGTGTTTGTAATTTGTTAATAATCTAGAGCTGAAACATTTGTATCAATTATAGAGACAAATTTTCCTTTTGCATTGCTGCTGACATTTTCATAGCATGTCATTTTTTTTAAATGATTTTTTCCTTATTGCTGCCCATCATCCTCAAGCTGAAGAAAAACAACATTGGGCCTTTTTCTGGAGTTAAACAAAACTTCGTTGGAGTGGCCTGTTTTGGGACTCTGATTTATTCATTCGTTCTGCAAAATATTTGCAGACAGCCTACCATCTCGCAGGCATTGTTTTGGGTCAATGGGATACATTTTTGAACAAAACAGAGCAGGGTTTGTGCCCTGCTGGAGCTTATGTGTTAGTGGTGGAAGCAAAGAAACAAAAGCATGATGATGACATAGCACGTTAGAAAGGTTAAATGGCATATTAAGGGGTCATTAAATATGACCGAAAAGAGGTGAAGCAGTGAGTTTAGAAGGGAGAATGCATTCACTCAGTGTCACAGCCATAATCCTGGGCAGTTGTGCTGCAGGGGCATTCAGTGGGTCACTTTTTGGGTGGGAGTGTGGACAGAGCGACAAGCGGCCGGCTGCAGGGGGAGTCCACTCTCTAGGGACAGATACTCATTTCTTTACCTGTGGCTCCATCTGGGGCATTTAGGGCAACCTAAGCTCAGACTGGTTGTTGGCTCTAGGGTGACAACCTCCTAGTCCAGAAATCAAAATTCTAACAAAAGCAAAGGAGAAAAAGGGGAGAAAGAGAACATCTGGGAGAAGTGTCAGCTGCCTGCAGCTGGGTGTCAGGACCAGAGCCTCCCTCACAGAGACTAGACAGCAGCCTGGACTCTGCCTAGGGTCCCACAGCCTCCAGCAGGGTATTAAATTCTTTCCTTGTCTGACATCAAGTAATAACAGAGAGCTGTCGCCATCCTGAACAACAATAGGCGGGATGACTTTATTTCTTTCTCTGGTGGAGGAATGTCACAGTGTGCTGTTCAGTGGTGGGAGAGAAGCCACAGAACCTAGGGAAGGGAAGCCTCAATTTATCATATGCCCTTTGGGAGAGGAGGAGTCAAGCCACTGAGGATAAAAGTCACCACCAGAGTTGTAATTGCGAAGTCAGGCATCACATTCTACTCCAATAAGTAGTTTGTTATGGTCCAGCTCCTCTCTCCAAATTCTCATAGCCATTCCCCAGGACAACCACGCTGAAGTATAACCAATTTCCCATTTCTGAGCCTTCATCAGAAATGCAAAAGGAAGAAGAAATATATGAAAAACAAAATCTATTTTAAAATAGGCTTTATTTCACACTCTGAACCAAAGAAACCTGTCTCTGGGTTGGGGCTCATCTGGGAGCATTCAGGGTCATGGCTGTACCTCTAAGAAACAGAGGCTATTGTTTTCTTTCAGGTGAGACAGCTGGGAACTGGACACCCATCCTGCCTGAAGGGAGCTGATTCGCATCCCGCCCCGACAGAGCACAGCTTCCAGGCACATCCAGGCTTGTCTGTCACAGTGATGTCTGCATTCCTGTTCCATCTATCCTCAAATCCTCAAACCCCTGTGAGCCACACCCTCACGCTCCCACTTCCCCATCACTCTCCAGCGATCCTGGGAACTGATGGCTTTATCTTCATGAAATCTTATGACAAGACACTGTGCATGGCTCAGGAAAACCTGCTAATGTCTCCACTTACAAAATCAAAGTCCTAATAAATGTTTCCCTGTATGGAATGTAAGTCCTAACAAATAACAAACACTAATAAGAGCCAACATTCAGTATGGAGCACTTACCATGTGCTGGGCACGGATGAACTTTTAATACTGAACACTGACATGTGCTAATGGCTTTTGAATGCATTGATATCACTTAATCTCCACCATGTTCTTGTAGTTATAAAACAGGAATCTGAGACACACAGGGGCTGGGCAACTTGCTAGTTAAGTAACTGCTAGTAAGTGGCAGAATCGGAATTTGAACCCAAGACTTAGAGCCCATACTTTTAACCACTAGATGCTATGGCAGAAGGCTGGTGATGAGTGCCCTGCCTCCCTATCCCCCACCCTCTGACCCCCTGCCACTGAGTAAACCCAGTTGGCAGCTAGAGGATAAGGATGCCCATTGATACAGCCTATATGATCAGCTTTCAGGACAGAGGGCAAGGTCAGAAGGGCTCGAGGGATATGTGACTGACAAACAACGTATGAAACACAGACACTATCATGATAAACTGGGGCAAATCTCAGCCTTTCTGGGACCCAATTTCTTTATCATTGTAACGAGACAATTGGACCACAGGCAATTCATGCTGTCTTCTAGCTCTGACATTTTAAGGTTTTATGAATTTACCCTCCACCTATTTTGCAAGATATTAGAAGAATATCTTTAAAAAATTAAGTATAAAAGACAGCCTTTACAATGCGAACTCTAGTCATGTACTGCATCACCTCAGCCCCGTGTGTGTGGTGATGAAAGTATGAAGGGGGACCTGGAGGCAGGAGGACACTTGCTATTCTAGAAAGTAACCAGGGCACTGTTAAACGATCTAAGAAGAAGGCTTGAGAGTATAAAAATTGTCCCGGTAAAGGAATTTACGTATCGTAAAATCCTGTTTTCTTTGTGAAGCAGAAGAAAAGGTATATAAAAAAGTACTGCTAAGCATACTTGGTAAACCTGCAAAGAGACATGTCACATGCTTTTATGGGAGTCTGCCCTGAAGTTCAAGTCCCATCCCTGTGTTCTCACAAAGCACCAGTGGAGACGTGCTGTTGGAGGTAGGACCTTGGTTGGGGGAAAGGAGGGATGGGATTGGGAGGAGGGGATCACACCCCCTAAATTGTATGGGGCGTATCTAAGTAGGCTTTACGATGAGCTCCTAGGTATTTGATTAGCTCTTCTTATTCTGAAGGCCTCTGGCCGGTCGAATACTTGAGAGAATGCTAAGCTTGTTCCAACAGAAGAACACACAGGCTCCCCCAGAAGACACCTGCCCTCCCTAGCTTCTGGGGACACATTTGCTTGTTCTTGAAGGCTGAGGCAACTGATGTGTGATGATTCAAAGGATGTTGTCGTTTTTTTCCCTGGCTTCCCTTACTCCTTCTACTCAAATAAATAGAAATAAAACCGCATCATTATGGAACTATTCCTTTGTTTTCTCTAAACTCCCAAGAGGTAATATTAACCATTTATCAGATTTATTGATGATTTTCTTCTTAAATGGAGGAAACTCACAGCATCTCAGGGCTCCTAAATCTAGGGAACAAAGCATGTGTGTGTGTGTGTATGTGTGTGAGTATGAGTGTGTGTATATGTACGTGCATGTACATGTGAGTGTATACATATGAGAGTATGTGTGTATATGTGTGCACATGCATGACAGTGTATGTAAGTGTGTGTGCATGCATAACAGTGTATGTACGTGTGTGTATATGTGTGTGCATGCATGACAGTGTATGTACGTGTGTAAAGTAGAAAAGAGAGGAGGAAGTGCTCAAGTTCAACTTGCTCTACTTCATAGCTGTGCCTACTGTGGCCTGAAAAGCAAAAAAGTGGGGGAAAATATATATATATATATATATATATATATATATATATATATATGCAAATATATATGCTTTCGACAATATGGAGGTAGGAACCTATGTTTGTGTAGTTGTGTCTATCCCTCCTACAGGTCACATACAAAAGAAAACCAAAGCTTGAGACATGAAGTGAGTTGAAGACAACCAGGCCCCCTTACTCGTTGTATGACTTTGGATGAATCTTTTACCCTTAGTTTTCTCATTTACAAAGTGGGAAGAGTAATATCTACCACACAGGGTTGCTGTAATGATAAAATGAGATCAACTTGGTAATATCAATAAAAAGTACTTTGTAAACATAAGTTGCCCTAAAAACGCAAGGGGTTTTTATTACTCCATTGAAAGTGACGTGACAACAGCATGCCCTTTGAAGGCAAATGGTACACCTGAAGATTTGTCAACAAACCCGGCCACCTGCAGCAGAAGAAACCAGGAGCTTCTTAAAAACCTCTTCAGCATACTACACGAAAATATCAGATACAGATCGCAAGAACAATGCACGCTTTGAAGAAAAGTTCGGTTAATAGAATGAATCATTTCCCCTCTCTTGCTTTATGCCTATTTAAGCAAATGTCTCAACATTGAGCTACAATCAAGGGTAAAGCCAATCAATGCACAGAGAGCAACCACAAATAGGTCTCTGGAGGGCAAAAAAAAAAATGTGACAGATGTAGCGAGAGTAACTTGAAAGAGTATTTTGGCAACCGATACAAGATGCTTGACTTCGATGTTTACAGTTAATAAATCCCATTTTATATCTATTTCTGCAGAATATTGTTTTGGTGATATACCTGGCAGCCATGAAGGGAGCAGAAAACATTTCAGGTCGACAGCCTGATAGGAATTAGAAATTACACCCAGTGATAAGAATCCGTGACTACTGTAAGACAGCTGCATGCCAGGGCAGTCTCACTGCCAAGGCCCCCGTCTTTTCCTAGATGCCCACCAGCTACTTTGTCCATTAGGCAGGTCACTGCAAAGCCCCGCCTCCATCATCCTTACCCAGAGACTCCATCACAACCTTCCCATGGAGAGAACTCACAGGCTGAGTCAGGCACTGCCGCGGCTCCCTAAGAGGCAGTCTGGCTTTGCATTCCGTCGAGCCGGCCACGCTGATGGTCAGGAGAGGCTGGCTCACCATTGGCATAAGCTGGGCACGGGATGCTTTTCTTTCTCCTCTGTCCCCTCTAACTACAGAATCCCCCCAGCAGCCCCACACAGCTGAGGCCTCCTCCAGCTGCGAGGGAAAAACATAATAGGCAATATCTGCTCTCCCTCTCCGCCCTTTTTCCTCCCTTCCCTGTAGACAGACTCAGCGTGAGGTTCCTGAGGAATTAGTTGCGGGAGGACGCCTCCCCCGCTGGTAGCCAAATGCCAACCGCACGTCCTGCCCATGTAATGTGTCTGACATTTCTGCATCTCTCTGGGTTAACACTGTTTGACACAGACTTTTTGAAATATCTCTTTAAAAGCTTTGTGTGTGTGTTATGGTGGGGTGGAGTGGGAGGGTGGGTGTGTATACGCACACACGCAATTTCTGTTGTGTCACAGCCTCATTGTGTGTATTTATTATTATTATTTTTTAAAATTATTCTCTCAGTTGCTAACACATCTCCGCTTTGGCATTTCCACTTAGGCAGAAGTAATTGGTTTCAGAAGGCTGAAAACCCTTATTTGAAGCCATGTACACATTCCTGTTGATGGATGCCATAAAATGCTCAAATATCATCTTCCTTCTAGTAAAACAAGCGTTAAAATCCAGAAGGACCAAATGTGAATGACAGTACAGCATACTTACATTTTAACTACCTGTTGTCACATTATTTTAAAGCACCTGCAGATGAATTGGGGTCCGTTCTCCTTCTTGGGCACCTTTAGCTAGCTCTCATCAACTCTGAAAGGGATTCTCTCTTGTCCTCTCCTGGAAAGCACTAGTGTTTCCTAGCGGGGAAAGAGCCAATTAAGCCACAATGTCTCTCTTTCACATAAGGTGCAGTCTCTGATGGAGGAGAGGACAAAGCAATCCATCACGTCTGGAGGAAAGGTCTAGTTGTAGCCCATATCCAGAGCGCAGGGCTTATTTTCTCGCGATGTTTTCGGGTACTTTGGTGATTCAAAAAAAATTTTTTTTTATAGACTATTATGGCATAGCTGCTGAAGTGGACAACATGGATGATATCAATAGAGCAGACAAAGAAAAATTCTACCAAGAAACAATGATCCCCAACTCCAGAGGGCGTGGGGAAGGCAACGGGATGGCTGTGCGTAGCCACAGTGCAAGGACTGACTGGGCACATGAGAGGGAAGGCATCACTGCGCGGGCCATGTCCCGCGACAATGTCTGCATGTTAGGAAGCACAAAAGGCGCCCCACTGGTGCACTCTTCAGTGGCCACCTTGGAAACTCCGGGCAGAAATCCCATGCACGGAATCTGTGACACCCATCTAGAGGATACAGCAGTATAGCTATGCCTATGGATTCTACTCTCTGAGTATATGAGTTCAAATCCCGGTTTTGTACCCTACTTGTATGACGGTGGGCAACTGGCTTAGCCATGCTGTGCCTCAGTTTCTTTATCTGTACTATGGGAAAGACAACACAAGCTACCTCCACAGGTGGTTATGAGGACTGAGTTAAGACATGCAGAAACACTTGCACCATTGCCTTTTACAACCAGTATTATTAATACACAGTCTTTGCTGTATTACTCCCCACACAGGTGACACTAAGTCCCACTCCATTCTTGGTGAGATACTGTTGTCAGAAATTTCTTCTCCACACTGAGTGCAAATTAAGCTCCCTGCAATTTCAATCGATTGTACTCCAGGTCTATGAGGGAAGGCAAAGCCAGGGTAAGTCTCATTTCTCTTCCCCTGACAATTTTTCCCAATATTGGAGACAGCTGCGATGTATCCCTAAGTCTTCTCAAGACCAAGCCTTCCCAGGTTTTAACAACTTTTCCTTATATGGAAATTTCCCCAGATTTTTCTTCATCTTTATCCCCTTTCTTTGGTTCCAATTTCTCAGCATCCTGAATTTTTTTCACATCAAATAAGAGAGAATTTTCTGGGTGTAGCCTAAGAATGAAAACTATGGGAGCGGGAGGCTATTTTCCCTCTTAGTCCAGATATGCTTCAATCTCAGAAACCATCAGGTACAGTCAAAATTCATATTCACATCGCCACCCATCCTTGCAATTATCCTGAGGCTGAAGACTCTTCTGAAAAATCAGTTCACAGCTCTCCTGGATAAAAATCTATAGATGGAACTGCCTTTGCAGAACACCTGGGAGATCCGACAGCCTAACCATCTTATTTTTTCCAAAGAAACTCAGAGTGCTTCAATGGCTTATCTAAGGCTCACATATAGATGGAATCAAGAGTTGAGGCTGTATGAAATCATGGGCTAGAACTTGCCCAGTGTCTCTCTACATAGCCAACTAAAATTTTTCTTTCTTGTGATCTCAGTATAACCCAGTCTATTTCTTTTCAGAAGAGATTCACCAGTGGAGCTTGGGAGCTTTTCCATCACAGTAAGCCAGGGTACTTGACTGGTGACACCCCACTGAAAGAGAACTGTGTGTAGGTGTGGGAAGTAATCAATATGCAGAGTGTTGTTTGGGAAGGTGTTTCAAGATGGGACCCCAAGAGCTGTAAAACTTTATATGCATCTTTCTAATGGCAATCCATCCTGGATTTTTTAGGATAAAGACATCGTATCTCTTGTGTGCCCTTGTGTGTCCATGTTGTTGACTCAGCAGCGGTATGCCCTAACAAGAAGACATTTATCCCCATACCCTTCTTGACTGTACTCACTGACAGATGACCTGGAACAATGAATGGGGGTGTTTACTACTCCCCTCTAAAGGGAAATGAACAAAACCTGCTTTCTATACAATGAGTGTATAGTGGGGAAAGTTTGCAGCTTAAACAACAAAACAATGGGAATGCTTTTAAAAATTACTTTTGAAGTAATTTCTTATCCTGGAAGCAGCTGTAATTCAAATCAAAGTAACAAGCAAAAAAACAAAACAAACCAGCTTCCGGTCACTGGATTTGTTGGATCCTGCTCAACATGTAAGAAGCTATTTCCCTGATTTTATCCTCTAAAGATGACCTTTCGCTTTTCACATTTGATCTTGCTTAATTTCTGTGGTACATGACATATTCCACTGTAATAACTATATGCTTATGTCCACTCCCTTATTAAGATTGCAAATGTCTGAGGGACAAGGACAAATTATCATGCTGTTCTCTCTGCCACCATGGCATCTTGCACAGTGTGACAACCTCCTATTGGTTCTCCTAATATCACTCTTGAGCCTCTTTACTATACTCCTCTTTAATGTGCTTTATCCACATGGAAGGCAAAATTGTCTTTCAAAAATGAACCTGATCATTGTATCCCCTTCTTTTAAATCCTTTCAAAATGCTTTGCTGGCTTCGCATTTTTCCAAGGATAGAGTCCATATCCCTTTAAAGTGGTCCAGGAACTCTTGTTGGATCTGGTCCTTGACTATGTCTTACCGTCAGTTTCACTCCTTTCCCGGGCTCCCTTCTTCTGTCCCAGCTGCCCTGTCCTTTCAGTTCCTGAAACACACTATTTTCCCCTGCAGTCCACACATACCCTTCCTTTCCCTCTCCCCAGCACCTTCTTCTGGTTGTCTATCAATCACTTGACTTCTTTAGGGAAGCCTTTCCTGATAATCATATTCAAGTCAGGTGCCCTTGATGTTCGATGCTGTTGTCCTACCCTATAAATTCTCTCCAAGACCTTCCCAAACCATATTTCTTGATACACTGTAGAATACAACATAATCTCTTCAGAAAGTGTTAAATCCTACGTTCTCAGAGCCATACCACTTCTAAAGAGCCATACCACTGAAGGAAGAATTCTGTCTCCCCCTTGGAAATAAAATATCAGTCCAGACATATTTAAGGGGGACGGGGACAGCTGAAATATACCATAATGCTGAATCAGCCACCCACATCATTTTTACTTAAAAGAAAGAAAAGCCCCAGGCTAGTTAATGAGTTTAATAGTCAAAGAGGCTCCCAGAGGCCTAGAAAGAGGCTTAAATTGTAGGTGTATTACTGCAGTCGAGTGTTTTTCAATATTCCAGTTGGCCATCCTTGGATAACTGCCTCTGTGGTATATCGATCATCCCAGCAGAAAATGTTAGGTCACCACAGACATATCATACCTGGACTCATCTCCTTTACTATCAGGCTCACAATTTCAAAAGAAGCTTGAGTCAAAGGATGAGGGTTACTGAAGAATGACAAAGGCAATGTTGTCATCAAGAATTAGTACATCAAGAGTTGGGAAGAAAGATGCCAGCTCTGAGAACCAGTCCCCCTAACCCATGGGAGCCACTGGAGCCCTCAACGCTCTACGCACATTTATATGAACATCAACTGAAACACATAAGAACATAGACGTGAGTCATCCTGGAATAGGGGAAGGGGAAGAAGGGTCCAGAAACTATATTCACTGAGCACCTATTTCTACAACAGGCCTCATACCCAGTTCATCGTTTAATTCTACTTGTCACATGGCTCATTGTGCTCTCTGCTAGAATTCTCCAAGTAGGCTAACTTTCCCTCTAAATAATGAACCTGAACTGCAATTAGCCCCCTTATGCCTCTTCAGCTTTTAAAAAAAATCATCTTCATTACCTTTGACAAAGTCTAATACCCCGGATCAAAGCACAAGGCAGATGATGAAGATGATGACGATGATGATTTTATCAGAAAGCGCAATATAGCCAGGGATCAAACTGGTTCCAGATCCAAGTTCCTGTCCCAATTTCCTCCTTCAACAAATAGGGGAGGGTCTCCTTATTGATATAATATCCATGGTTTAGGAGATTTGGGGTAAAAAACCCAAGATGCTTATTAATGATATAGATAAAATACAATAATGCAAGTGACCGATTAACTGTGCTGCCCTCCCCCATGCTGACCTGGGAGGTTATGGGTTACGGGTCTCAATGTTGAGCTCATAGAACTACTCAGCCTTTAGAAATCTCTCTTTCCCTTGAACTTTTATTTCCTTGTGTTCAATTTATTATGGATACCTGAACATTCTTTTTGCCCTAACCTACTAAAGTCTAAGGTCGTTAGAGGCAGAATCATGTCTTTTTTATCATTCTGTTCCTGCCAGTTCTTAGTTTAACATCTTATATAGTCCTTGTTCCTAATTTTTTTTTTCATTTTTGCCTCAGTTTCTCAGTGACTGTTACAGTAAAAGTCAATTATTCCAAGAGATGTGATGAAGTCAGCATCACGTTTTATTCCTTTAAAAATTAAGATGCTTACCAGAGGGTAAGTGGGGAGGAGAATGGTAGATGAGGGTAAACGGGATCAAATATATGGTGATGGAAGGAGAACTGACTTTGGGGGGTGAGCACGCAGGGTGATATATAGATGATGTATCATAGAAATGCACCCTTGAAACCTATGTAATTTTACTAACCATTGTCACCCCAATAAATTAAAAAAAAATTAAGATGCTTAACCCAAAACTTGAATTACTCTTATTTTCATGAAAAAACCAGCTTTTACAGATTGTAAGGTGGGTCAGTGAAACGTAGTGGAATTACAAAAGCTTTGCAATACATAACCATAAAATAACTTAACCTCAATGTGGAGTAAGGGCAAGTTCATATACTCTTCTTACCAGGGAAAAGAATTAAAGACAAAATATGAGACAAAGCGATGGGGAAAATTTGTTAATGACAACAAGCAATTGAAAGAAAAATGGGGGTCGGCCAAGTGGCACAGCGGTTAAGCGCTGGCTTGGGAAGACAGCGGCCCTGGTTCGGGTCCCACTTATGAGGGCCAGTGACACTGCCCTCAAAAAAAAAAAAAAAAAAAGAAAGAAAGAAAGAAAAATGGAAAACTAATTCTACAGTAGGAAGTAGTAGAGGATAGCGCATTTTCAAAAAAGCAGATTTGATGGGATGTAAGATTATGAAAGGTGAAACTAGACTTTTGTCCTAGAAATCTTTAAGGGAAAATGATTACGTAAGTAAAGGTTTCTGACAACTGGAAAGTAACAAGAATTAGCCAAGAGAAGCTTCGTAAGGAACTGTGCAAAGAACTGAGAATATAAAAGAGAATGAGCTGAAATAAAGTGCAGCATGTCACTTAAGATGATAAAAAATAGAGACAAGAACAGGAATCTACACTTACTCATTAAAAGAAATTTTAGAACGAGGATTACCTGTTGCTTTCCTAATTCACAAAATAATTAAAAATAAAACTCATAGGATACTGATGACACTGAAGAACAAATCCATGGCAAGTAACGAAAAAGCAAATTCAATTTTTCGTCCCTTCAAATGAAGGAAATCCCTATGCCCTCATGACCAAATGATTCAGTAAAGGCCCCATAAATGTGACTGAAATTTGGCAAAAGTGTTCACATTTCAGTGAATATATAAGCTTGAGGTATTACAGCCCAGAGGCATATCTTTAAGAAAGGTGTAGGGGAACATAAATAGATTCTTAGAATAGAAATGGCTCTTTCAGCATAGGTTAATGGAAGATATGGTATCATAATGTGGGCAAGGAAAATGGAGAACAGATACATTAGCTTACTCAGGCTTGATAGAGAAATTGCCAGTCTTTATGGAAGATTTGAAGACTATTTTTAAAAAGATACAGAAAGAAAGGCTTTACATTTTTAAATGCATCTATTTCTCTCCATCTCTCCTGTCAGGCCCATATTTCTAAGTCACTGGGGTACAGACGTGCCCCTGCTAATTCTTCCTCCAGCTTAAGACGTTGTGTTTTGATTTTCTGTTTGTTTGGTTTTTTTTGTTATTTTCTCTTCCATTTTCATGCAAAGCCGAGTGCAAGCTCTCTGCCTTTGGCCCCTGACAGAAATATAAATGTCCTCTGGGCAGACTCCGGTTCTGCACTGCTCTTTCCATAATTTCAGTGACTTACCTATTTATTTAATATCCATTGTTTTACTTAGCTCGGGCAGCTCTAAGGGATACTGGAGCATGGGTGGCTTAAACAACAAACATCTATTTCTCACAGTTCTGGAGGCTGGAAGTCTAAGATCAGGGAGCGGCGTGGTTGGGTTCTAGGGAAGGCCTTCTTCCTGCTTGGGAGACCGCCATCTCTGCATTGTGCCCTCCTGTGGCAGAGACAGCCAAGCTCTGCTCTCTTCATCCCCTGATGGGGGAACTAATCCCATCATGGTGATGTCACTCTCATGATCTCATCCAAGCTCACCTCCCTAAGACCTCACCTCCAATTACCATCACACTGGGGACTAAGGATTCAACTAAGGATTCTGGTGGGGAGACACGTTCAATGTATAACACTCAACTTTCCTAGAAGATGGCAAACTCCAGGAGGACAGGGAACTCTTATTTTGCCCTCTGCTCAAGCCTGTGTGCCTTGCACTGTACTTAGGACACTGTAGGCATTTCAAAAAGATTTATGGGATGATGAAGAGAATATATTCCTTTCTCTCTCTCTCCACATGTATCTTCTAGAGAATATATGCATATACATACATTCTAGAGAAAAAAAAGTATACATTTTTCTCTAGAAGAAACTGTAGATTATCCAGTTACTATCTGGGGGACATGAAAAAATAAACAACATGTTCACATTTCCATGTTCCCACAGAATTTCTGCTGAGTAGCTAATTATGCAGAGTCCACCTCTCTTTATGTGTTTGTACTTTAGCTCAAGTGTCCACATACCATGTTTCCCCCAAAATAAGACCGGGTCTTATATTAATTTTTCCTCCAACAATCTACATTTATTCATTTATTTATGTACAAAAATCAACATTTATTCAAATAGTCATGTCTCGCTTATGATCTTAACTGGGGCTTACGTTTGGGTTAGGGCTTATTTTCAGGGAAACACGGTAACTCAGGATGGTGTCGTTATGAGTTGTAAATGGCCTGGGTATTAGTACAGGTTTTTAAATAATCAAAGCTCTCGCACATTTGTTCTACATAATTTAGTTCTGCATAATTTAGACGTTTGTGAGTCTTGTTTCACCATCAAATGGCCATCAAGGAGCCATGGTTGTTTGTCATTCATCTTTTGTATCCTCACAGTACCCACCCTGGTACTAAGTATAAAGCAGATAATTGATACATTTGCAATAAATGATCTATGTATCAATGCTAAAATTGAGTTGGAAGTGACCTTGGGGGCTGCTGTAATTTAGGAGAGAATATTTCTAGGGGAAAGAATCCTAGGGCAGATATGCAAACCTCAAATCCATTTCAAGTGGCTCCACTGGCGATTTTCAATATGTCTGGAGGGTGGGCAATGGGGCTTGCTGTGGAGTTCAGGACACATGCCTGCGTTTCTGGTAGAGAGTTAGAGAGGCTGGAGTTTTGGACCCAGAAACATTTCAAGTGAGTTGCTTCTTTATAAGTCTCAGTTTCCTGATTAAAATTCCTGCCTCAGCAGTTGTTGGGAAGTCTGAAAATACTGGGTTGTCGGAAAAGTCATGACGTATTTTTTTCTATGTTTTTTTGTTGCAAAAATGCATCATTGAAAGTAATTAGGACAGTTTGGGGCACATAAACATCAAATAAGTGGCAATATATGAGAAGACATACATCCATGCAAGGAAATGTACAGGAATGTTCATAAAAGCAGAAAAGCCTCAGACTGGAAACAATCCAAGTGTCTATGAATTGGTGGATGGATAAAGAAAATGCGGTATATCTGTATCAGTGAAATACTATGCAGCAATGAAAAGGGATGAACCACCAATACATGTTACAGCACGGAGGAACCTCAAAGCCATCATGCTACATACTGTATAATTTCATTGGTAAGAAATGTCCAGAAAAGGCACACTTTGAGAGACAACAAGTAGATCAGTGGTGGCTTAGAGCTGGGAGTAGAGACTAACAGGAAATGGGCAGGAGGGAATTTTGGAATGATGGAAATTTTCTAAAAGTAGGGGATGCTGGTGATTGCACAACTCTGTGAATTTGATTTAAAAAATCACAGACTTGTACACTTTTTTTTTTAAAGATTTTTATTGGGGAATTGGGGGAGGGGAACAGCATTGGGGAATCAGGGAAGGGGAACAGACAGTTGCTGTCTTTTTGTTCTTCAGTCTAGTTGCAGAGGATGTGGCTTTACAGGCCCATGTTGGTATCGAAATTACGCTCTTCCTGGATGAGGCAGATCAGTCGCCGACCTCTGGATGGTCACTCACCGTGGCTATTGGCAGATCACGCTGGCTGCCAGCCACTCATGCTGGCTGCAACCTACACCATCGCCGGGGCTCGCAGCCCAGCTCCAGGTGGCGCTGTTGTTAGCTGTAAAGGGCAGTGTCACTGGCCCTCATATGTGGGATCCGAACCGGGGCCGCTGGCGTCCCAAGCCATCTCTTAACCAATGAGCCACTTGGTCCGCCCGACTTGTACACTTCTAATGGGTGGACTTTATGGCATGTGACTGATACTTACCAAAGACTGTAGTTGTTTTTAAGGCCTATTAGAATGCTGAGGGAAACTGAGGCACTCAGGAATCTCCCTGGACTTCATAGGAGGAGAGTTTCAGGTGGACAGTGGAATTCTACATGGAAGCTGGAATGGAGGCATGGCTTCCCCAGGCAGAGCGACATAGAGCTGGCTCTCTCTGAGACTCCTAGAAAGTACCCTGATGCCTTCCCTGAGCTGGCAATCAGCCACGATCATAAGAGAGGGTCCTTGCAGCCAATGCCCATGGAACTGCTGGCTGGGGGAACGCGGCCTCCCTCAGGGGCGGCCAGACAGCTGCCAATGATAGTATTTTGAAATGAGAAATTTTGGTACGCCACATTCCAGCTTTCTAGCCTCACTTTCCATTTTCATCACTTTGTAATTATTAACTAATGGCAAGCAGCTAATTTGAGAAATATTTGTATGGCTTGCTGTTCTGATGAGAATCTATGCAGGAGGCGTTGCCTGTTTCCTGTCTAGAGAAGCTATTCAAAGAGAGACAGGTGATGTTGACATGAGTGCACCGTGTCACATGGAGACAAAAAGGGACCTGGAAGACCATCAGTCACCACAAACATGTACATCCCTATAAAAGAGGGAATAATTGACATATTAAAATCTATAGGTCCTAGGAGAATACTAAACCCATCACATTTTTTAAAAGAGAGATAGAGAAAGTGCCCACAATACATCAATTAAAACCTGCCATTTCCCTGAAGCTGTCAGCTGCGCAGCGGCTGCCAGAAGCTCCCCCTTCTCTCAGGGCATCTTGAAAATGAGCACCTGGGGCAGGAAGAACTATTAATAGGTGAAGGGAATGATATAAACTGTCACAAAGCACCTTTCCACATAAAAACGTGTCCAGACTTCTCTGAGAGAGAAGCAGGAGAGCAAAATGGCCCAAAGTACTTAAGAAATTATTGCATTTTCCCTTTTCCAACACCCACTATATATTACAAGGGAGAGCTTGTCACTTCCAAGCTGTCTGGCCTCTCTCACTGCAGCCCCATAATTCACTCATGGCTCGCAGGGCCTTCTGGCTTCATTCTATTCACGAGAGGGGGCCAGAGAGGAAACGCTTCTGTTCTAACAAGGACAGCGTGTGGGTAAAGGTGTCGCCTGTCACCAAGGTACAGTGGTGAGAAAATATGGCGATCTCCTGACACTTCTTCTAGTGTTGGAAGCCTAGTGCAGCTAGGGAAGGGGACCTTGGACCCTCACTCTGTGAGAACTTAACACGTATACTCAGCACCCCCTAATATGCTTCTGGGTTGATTTTAGAATAATCACCATAGGTTTCTTTTGAGCATGATGCTTTCCTGATAGGACTGAATACACAGACTCTCTTTCTGGAAAAAGTAAGCGTTAGTTCCTGCTGATTTCTAGAATTTCACCTTGAAATTCAAAAGCTGGGTGAAAATGGGCAAGTCACTTAATGGCTTTAGACATCAGCTCCTCCAATTATAAAATAAAATATTCCAACATAATGATTATTCAAGCTTCCTTCTACTTTTAAAATTCCTGCATTGTACCAATGAGGTAAGAATTCTGCCACTGGAACAGGCTCAAGAAAGCTCTCAATGAGAGGTAAGGTCAGTCCGCATGGCATCTGTAGAGGCTGATTAAAAGACTTGCTTTTTTTCTTTCCTTTTTTTAATAGCAAAGATTGTTCTACTTCCTTCCAACCAAACTATCAACTTGCAGTTACTCTAATTTAAGTTTATTACTCTTTTGTCTTGTCAATAAGAACATAATATGTCCTTAAAGGAAATGACAGCTTTTTTTTTTTTTTCCCTCTCTTTGAGGTTTATTTCAAACAATTTTCTTTCTTCCTAATGAGGCTGATCCACGTTTGCTGTGGCATATCATGTTCTCTTCATGGGAAGGTTTTCAAACACAGAGAAGGAAAAGAAGTGTGTTTTTTACGTATTTATATTTTTGCTTCCGTTTTGTGTGTTCAGATAGTTACCTTCCACATTATTGCAGAATCCTGGCCTGTGTGCAGTCCAGCACATGTTAGGGACAGGGCCTCTTTTTTGTCCTTTTATAAATGACATCTTGCCTAGCCAGTCAAGGTGCCTGCATTGCCCCACCTCCTGAGGCCCTGGAACCCCATGTTTCTCTCTGCCAGCTAGGGACCCAGCAGGTTTAAAGCTCTTTGATCAAGTTTCCTGGAGGGAGACATTATGCATTAACTGGCCTATTGGAACTACCCCTGAGGCACCAGTGGTTGACAATTACTGGGCTTTTAAACTCTGGCCTCAGCGGACACCACAGTGTAGCCCCAGACCTTATACTCAAAGAGAAAAAGAAATGTGTTCATGTTTACTTTTTTTTATTCAGTGTTGAGATCGGTTCAAAGGTTTGGATCTCTAAAGACGCGGTGGCTCAAAATGGGTGTCCTGTGTTCTAAGGACGCAGATGCCCAACCCTGGTAAGCAGGAGAACACGGATACTCAAGTCAGTGAATGCGATTCCCTTTAGGTTGCTTCTTCCCTTTCCTTACCTGGCTTCGTTTCCCCAGTTCACTCAAGAAAACCTCACTCTGAATTCTCCACTTGATTTAAGAACTTCAACTGGGCTCTAATAGTAGCTGCTAACTACCAACCATGTGGACTACACCTAACCATCACAAGTGAAAACATGTTGGGGAAAAGAGACTTAAAAGTCAGGAAGCAATGTTTTTAGGACTGGCTTTGAGACTTTAAGCCTATGAACTTTTGTTTCCTTTTTGATACTATAAAAGTGTTGTGCTAACTAATGTTTAAGCTTCCATCCAATCTAAATTCTCTGCTAGGTACTATAGGAATAAAAATCAAGGGTGAAGGGAAAGTGAAACAAATGACTTGGCTAGGAAAAAAGAGAATTATTGGAGAAAATGTGGGAATAAATTACACTGCTGCTCTGATCATAAAAAAACGTTTCAAAACCTCAGCATAAGAAAATGCTAGTCCCCAAGTGGAGTTTAATTTCCTGAAAAGGAGGTAGAATGATTAGTTGGGCGCCATGACCAACTAGTTGAAGAAAGTGGGGACTTATGAGATGATAAGGTGATGCTCATTCATTGTTCCTTCATCCAATCGAAACAGAAAAGAGTGACTCAAAGTTCTATGGGACCAGGGACTTGTTTGTTTATAGGCTTATCTCAGTTTATAAAAATAATAACAAGTGATGAATGGATGTATAAATATTTAATGTTATAGAAAGTAACAAAACTCCTTTTTGATATATTGAGCATGAGGGGCTAAAGATAGTGAAGAATCAGTGAGGGCTGGCTTTTATTTATTTATTTATTTTCTTTTCCCTTGAGAGATGAGGAGATGGGCAGTGACACTGAAGGTGTAGCTGGGAAGGTGGACTGAGTTGTAGAGCCAGGAGTCATAACAATATTTTCAATATGTTAAAATCTGAGGTGATAGAATCTAGAAGATGCTATGATCAGGTGGCCTATATCCTTGAGAGTAATTTTTGTAGAGGAGCTAGCTGAAGCGGGTTGGCTACAATGCTGCCACTTCTCAGGCATGGCCCATGATTAGAAAATCCTAAAGAACTATGAACTGAAGTGCTAAGACCCAAACCAACAAGTTAGTTTCTCCACTGACGCCTTTTTGGAGATCATCCATTATATCTTTCTTTCTAATTCATCCTTCCTTAATCCCATGCTCCTAAATCTATTCATTCAACAAATATTTGTTGAGTAGCTAATCTGTGACAAACCCAGTTAAACATGCTGGAAAATATGGTCACAACACAGAGTCCCAGCCCTCATGGAGCGTACATGTAAGGGTAATGTTAGGAAGAAAGTAGAATATCCCCATGGAGAAGGGAGCTACTGGGTGGAGAAGATGAAATCACTTCAGCTAAGGTGGTCAGGGAAGGTTTCTGCAAGAAGGTAACATCTAAGTGCACTCTGAGCTCCTGAAATTGATGAGAGGGATGCAGCACAGCTTCAGGAAAGGAGATGCCAGGAAGAGAAGACCCAGGTTTTCGGATGGGAAGAAAACTAGCACATCTGTGGAGTTTAAGGAGGCTTGTATGGCTAGAGCCCCATTGGTGAAGGGGGCTGTGGGCGCTGAGGAGGTCAGATTGTGTGGCAGGTGTACAGAGCACCACCAGGGGATTGAGAAACAGGTTAGAGGTGCTTTTTCTCAGTAAGAGAAAAATCAAGGTTGTCCCAATCCTTAATCCTGCAGAATAAAGCACAGGCAACCGACTCCTGGTTGAACTCTCTCAGGTGCTTTCATGAGTCCCTCGGCCCAGCGACTGAAGCTAAAGTGTGATTCTTATCTTGGCAGGATCCCAATTGTGTTTGCACAGGTAAGAGGGAGATCAAGAAGGACATGGGATAGAGGAGAAATGAGAGAGATGTATGGCATTGTTTCTCTGAGATTGGCTGAGCTGAGGCATAAAGCCACTGGGAATAGAAATGGGAAATTCTCCTAGCAGGAGAATTGAGAGAATTGAAGTCATATAGAAAGGGAGATTGACGGGAAGGAGAGTCAACAAAACATCAATTGACTGCACAATCCAAGAGAAGACAGGAGAAGCATTCCATCGGGTGGGGTGTGTGTGTGTGCCAGGTTCCCCAAGTTCAGTCAGTATATTTCATATGCTGCTGTCTTATGCTGAAATGCCAATGGGCCTGAATTTCAGAGATCACCATTATTTGGGTGCATTTCTGCATTCCTGTTTCATGACGAGAAGGAAGGCGCTAATGGGAAAGGCAAAGAAATAGATTTGTACAGTCATTGTGATTCAGAAAGGTGATTTCTTGTGCAAAGGGGCGGTAAATGAGATGCGGAAGAACATATGCAAATCCCAACAAAGGCAGCGGGGGTCCTGCCTTTGGACTGCAGTGAGCAAAGCTGTAGGCATACAGACCAGCACACCTCACTGATGGAACATGTCAGGAACCCCTGCATCCGTGAATGATCCCAGGGATTTTATTCTAGCAGCACCTTAGTGAGTTCTGAGACAGAGAAACAAGTATTTCCAGGAGGCAACAAGGCTAGGACAGAGTTACAAAAACATGACTTATCGTCCTTTGCTGGAAGACTACACTGGAAGTTGGGAGGAAAATTCCATGTTTCTACTCTGTCATTTCACGGCTCAAGATAAAATCTCCCTTAGGCATTGGGAAGAGGAAAGATTAGGAAACATCAGAGGAATAGGGTAGAAAGTGGCCCTGTATGGGGTTTCACTAGTTAGCTATTCTGAGCTTTGGGGCAGAGAATGGAGGGGGAACTAAGGCTTGAAGACTATGTTTGTGGAAATATTGTCTTTCCTGTTGCCTCGACCACTTTAAGCCCCCAATCAATCATTGCAAAGGTAGTAGATGGATGGAAGGCAGCAAGGAGTTGCTCCCGGTAAACAAGATGGAACTCTAGAGCTTTTGCTGGCTTTTCCTGTTTACAAAATTGCTTAAACGTTGCTATTTAGAAAGCATCCTAGGGTCAAGACTTTGGCTTCCCCAGGATGCTGATTTGCATGTAACTGGACCCCCACTAAGGAAAAGAGAGGGTAGGCTTGGAGCCCTGCTTCCTCTCCCCAAGCCTTGGAGAGAAAGAATTACTGAAGGTTATTGCTCTTAGTGAACCAGATCAGCCAGGGGGAATGTTTCCGTTCTGGTTTGCTTTTCACAGAATCACAGAGGGACTCAAGGACTCCAACCCCTTCGTTTTGTAGGTTGAAGGCCTGAGACCCAGAAATAGAAAGAAAGAGGAGCCCCAAATGACAGAGCCAGCCTGTGACCTAGCTCTAGCTAGAACACCATACCTGGCCTGCTGGCTGCAGTGCCACCCTTTTTCTTTCCTACTCGAGGGAGCTTATGAGGGGGAGTGATATGAGCACAAGGAATAACCGTAACTCATCTCAATGTAATGTGTGTGTACACTATTCTCAAATTTCTCTACCTTAATATGAACCAATTTTCTCTGAGATATTTCATTCTGTTTATAGCATTCATCCCTCTTATCTGAATTGTGTCCTCCCCCCAATTCATATGTGGCTGTATTTGGAAACAGGGCCCTTAAAGGCATGACTGAATTAAAATGAGGCCATTAGTGTGGCCCTAATACAATCTTAGGGGTGTTCTCAGGAGACAAGGAGATTTGCACACACAGAGGCAAAGGCCATGTGAGGACACAGAGATAAGGTAGCCATATGGGAGCCAAGGCGAGAGGCCTCAGGAGAAACCAAACTTGCCGACACTTTGATCTTGAACTTGTAGCCCCCAGAACTGTGAGAACATAAATGAAATTTCTGTTGTTTAAGCCCCCCAGCCTGTGGTCTTTTGTTATGGCCGCCCCACCAGACTAATACAATGCCTTTAATAGCTACTTGAAGAGCACTTTCCACATGACCAATCTGTTCAAGACACAATGATGGAGAATCACATTTTGTCATTGGCCTTCGTGGGAATTATAGTCCTACAAGGGGGAAAGACAGCCAATATATTATTTTACTAGTAATTACTTAATTAGAGTTGCGATGAGTCTTCTAAACACAAATCACCTAGCTCGAGAAGCCACTCTTCTAGGAGGTGAGAGGGAATCGAACGTGTGGAAAAGCAGGTCTGACACAGCATAAACTCAAGCCCAACATATCACTTTCTGCTCTAACAGCCCACAATACTATTTTCTTATTCTATAAATGGTTAGAATGCCACCCAGCCCAAAACTTCCACCATGCTTTGGCGCTCTCTGATATTGAGTGGGTCTCATACAGCATCGTGTCTTGTAAGTTACGAATTCGCTGCCACCCCAGCACTTCCCAGAGTGCCAGCGACCCTGGGGTGCTCAGCAAATGCTGAAACACAAGAACCTCATTGTACAAGTCACAAAATAAAAAAGAAGAGGCAAATGGGAGCCAGGAGCTTAGAAACGAAGGTTTGATTAACGACAGCAGCCGTGATGTTGGAGCCCAGCCTTCCCTTGGCCTCAGAGGCACATGGTCAGCTTAGTGTCAACACAGGACTGTCTGGGAAAGAAGTTCGTGGATCAGAGGCAGCCCCTTTCATTTTACAGGGTCTCCTAAGGAGAGGTTTCACTTTGTCTTATGCTTCATTTGTGTGCTAAATAGAATCAACCCTGATGGAGTGGGGGCGATTTCTTTGGGTCTCTGAGAAATGCTGCCAGGGGCACTTTGGCAACGGGCCTTGCTACATGGAGAACCTGGAAGACTCCTGGAATTCCTGAGGCCTTGGCTGCTGAGCTCTTGACTGCGAGGTGCCTCCCTTATCATCTGATTGCCTCCTGCTTGCCTGTCTGGACTCCCTACCCTTAAAGTAGACCCCCAGAGCGCTGCATACCCTACAGGATTGGGCCCTCAGCAGGGATGCATTCAATATGGGTTGACTTGTAATCAAGGAGAAGATTGCCTGCAACTGGCAGTTTCCCAGCTGGGTTCTATCTTCCCCGGAGGTACCAGCATGGACCTTTTGAAACAGCAGCCAAACAGTTAAGCCTCTGCCAGAGCACAGATTTTGGACTCCTAGGCTGGGGCAGTGGCTCTTTGGAGCAGACACCGCTCAGGGAGTCGTTGGCACTCTGTGACAGGCGTGCTCTGATCAGAGGACAGATGCTTCCCCCCTGACACACGCATACACACACACCAGGGAAATCTGGTCATGAGCAGCATGCCTCTGTATGAGCCACAGCACCTCTGCAGGGGCTGAGAGGATGAGCTGGGCAAAGAGAGGACGATGACTTTAGACTTGTCCATTTAAAACACTTTGGCATACTGACTCTTGAAACTGGCTGAGCACCCAGAGGTTAACTAATGAACTTAAAAATAGGACATGATCAGGAGTGACAGCAGTTGTCTTTCTAGAGGACAGAAAGATCTGAATCTTAATCCCAGGTGTGAAGCGGGCTACTTCTATGGCCTTGGGCAAATTTCATAAACTTGGCTTCCTTTCCCTCCCCTTCAGTCCAGAGACTGGGTTTCTCCACAGCCGGGTCCCGTGGAGATTGACGCAGCCTCATTCACTGGAGTTGGGGAAGGCACGTTTCTCTCATTGGAATTCGGTCCTGGGGCTGCGTCAGCCCCTTGTCAGGCACTCACTCCTGCTTCCTCTTGGCATCTCTTTCAGCCTCAAGGTCTTCAGATTTCAACAAAGCTCCTCAAGTTCCCTCTGGGGCCGCCTGACTGGAAGTATGCACTTCAGGGATCCTTCCCTCTCTCTGGCTGTGTTCCTCCGGCATCTCCAGGGTCTGTCCTGCGCCTAGGTGACTGGCTGCCATTCTGACAGTGGTTACAACAGAATTTTTAAGGTTTCATAACAGCTTTACATGTTCTCTGAGCAGAGAGCATCTTGAACTGAGACCTGGAATACCTTAATGTAAAGAAATGAGTGATATAGGCTTTATAAACTGGTTTGACACAACAGATATTGTTGAGTATGTTGCATTTTTTTGGCTCCTTTAAAATGAGACAATAGGCAGATGGCTCTTCATGTTCAAATGCCTTTTGGTTAGAAGCACAAATGGATATTTCTGAATTATTTTGGTAAAATCATCAAATTTGTAAAGCTATTATCTTTCTTCTCCTTTCTTACCTGATTATAACCACCATGAGTGTGGTCTAGATCGTACCCCTGCATGGCACTTAAATAATTAGGGACTCAGTGAATAGCTGATGAATTGATAGGGACTGCTCAAGGAACTTTTGTGATCAAAAGTTTTCATCAAGCTCAAGCCTCCTTTTACAGAATCTGCTAAGGATTGCTCATTACAAAAGGTTTTGTTTATCAAATGTGTTTATTTAGCTTCAATATTTTTTAACCCAAAGAAACTCTCTGATTTTCTAATCAAAAGAAACTTGACATTTTAGTTAGCCTATCTATACCAAGAATGGTACTCTTTCCATTTGGCTTTTTGAAATACTGAAATGACCCTGGGTACCCCTCCATAGTTTTCTTCATCTGCAAATTTGAGAATCCAATGTGGGAATTGGTGGGTAAGAATTATTATGATAAATATTATAGCATTTGGACCACAATTTTCAGACATAGATGTGGCTGCCCAACATACCACAGTATGATTGGAATTGAACTTCAAAGCAATTGTTTGCTTCTGGTTTTATACACACACACACACACACACACACACACACACACACACACACACACATTTATGTTTCTACAGGACTCCAAAAGAGGCAAGATCAACAATGGATGTACCTGGTTAATTTCTCTACACCACACTAAACATCCAGGTGCTTGACTCCATGGAGATACTGTTTAAAAGGCGTTTTCAGTTCTCACTGAGCTAGCCAGTGCCACTTAGGCTGAAACAAAGTGAGGCAGCTTCCCACCAGTTTTGAAGGATATAAATTGGGTGTCTGTGGCATGGAGAAAGGGAGTTTAAGGGAGGAGGGGAAAGGGGGAGAGAGATGAGATGAACAGAATTTATTTTTGCAATCACCTCTGCTGCTTAGATCTTCTCTGCCCTACAAACGAGGGCAGTAGGTCAAGCTCAGGGTTTAATTGCCCCTGTATTCTTAAGGGAGCAGTAGAGATTATGCTAATCATCCCACTTAAATAATTCAGACCACATTATTGAAAGCTGCAGAGTCACCCTGAATAATGCAGGCAGAACACACCGGAAAACTACGGAAATCATATGAGCGGTATCTGTTTCGCACAAGAAGGATGACATGATGAAATAGAGGACTCTTTCCTTTTACCAGCCTAGATTTTATTAACTATAATTATTGATATTTATTTAAAATATGGAATCCTTTGCTTGCTTTTCAGATTTTTAACTACTGATTGCTCACATTCATTTCTGGAAGTGGGTGAATATTTCTCATGCTGTTTTATAAAAGGGCCTTGAGATAAGACATGGGTCTCTCATGTGAATCAGAGTTAGCTTTACCAATCTCAAAGATGATATGATGGAAAAGGTGACAGGGAAAATAAGAAAAAAGATGACCAGAACCCCAAAAGGCCAGGAATCCGGTTTGGCAAACACCTGCCTCAGTCTCTATTTTTGTTGGGTATTGTAATTTGTTCCCACACATGTTTCCTAAGTTACAGAATATCCCGAAAGTCCACTAGCATGTACTGTAAGCATGATCTCTCCAGGGTGACACACCACACGTGGGGCAGTCTAAACGTTTTAAGTTAGACACACCTGGGATCAAGTTCTCACTCCAGCCCTTACTGTGTATGGGATGTGACCTTGGGCAAGTTTCCACCTGACTGACCTGTTGTTTCCTCTCACATAAAATGGAGATATGATTCCTCTTCTCCAGATTCTGTGGAGATCCTGTGTGTGGAATGGCTTGTACATACACAGTCAACACATGGTGGCCACTTCCATTCTGATACACTGGGATTCTTGTGGAATAACCGAGCCTCAAAGTATGAAATACTAACTTTATAAGAATTTGGATCATTTTCTGGTTTTAAGCAGAGAACCATAGGCCTTTCTGTTTAAAAGAAATCCATGTGCTTGCCTTAGCAGCTCCATGTGGAAACACACATAAACCAGAACCATCAGCCTATTAAAAGCTAGACTTCAAAAGTCAGGGGACTGGCATTTGGGCTCAAGCCTTTCCTCAAGTTGTGTGATTTCAGGAAACCCTCTTAACTCCTTTGGACCACAGCATCTCATATGTAAAATAGCAGCTTTGGAACAGCAGTGCTCTGATGGTACTATTATGGGCCCCTGGATCCAACTGTTAGTATCTTCCTAATTCCATATTCAGTATCATATTAGTAGCTGGAAATTGACCACAGTGAGAATGTTTACACCATGGAAATCAAAGTGCCAAATGGTGCCTAGAGGCCCTCACCCATGCCCTTGGAGCCTGTTGTTAACCTTTTACCAGCACAGCGTTGACTGGAGATTTTATCAGAACCAACCACATTTAGTTCCTTGATCTTATACTACATCTGTATGGCTTATGGTTTTAGAGTAGTACTGGGTGATCAGAAAAATGGCTGGTGGAGTAGCTTCATCAGTTAGTCTTTTGATAGTAAACAACGAAACATTAAATGACCTTGAATAATAAAGGAAACATATTGGGTGATAATATTGGAAAGTCTAGAAATAGAGCAGGCTTTAGAAATGGTTTAATTCCAAGCTTCAGAACTCTGCCTGCATTTGAGATACTTTTAGCTCAGCCCTTTTCTGAGGCCCCACTTTATCTCCAGGCTGGCTTCTCAGCAGCTAAAACTGGCTGCGGCAGTTATCGTTCTCACATCTTTATATCCCACTGACTCACAGTGCTTCATCTCAGAGTTTTAATTAAGAGCTTTGAGGGGCTTTCTGGTTGGTCCAGCTAGGGTCACATGACCATGTGGCTAGAAGGATTGTTTCAGATGATGGGCTTAGCCTAAATCTTGTCTTCCTCTCCTGTATCCCCAAACAGAAACTGGGCACTCTTGGCAAGGAGATGATGAGATATGACTGTTGCTAAAAGAGCGGGGGTGGGGGTAACCAACAAATGTCCACTATTGTATAAGAATATGCTTTGCTTTTTGATACCAGCAAGCCAATCTGAGGCATCAAATTGAGGATAGGCTGGGGTTAAAGAAAATGGGGGAAAACATTTTGATATTTCCACTCCAGAAAAATATTTCCTGATGAGAAGGTAAGAATCCAGTGTCAAAAAGTTCAGACTAAAACAGAATTTTCACTGTGGACCAAGCACCATACATGTCACTCCTTAATGAAAAGTAAAAACATGACATCAGTAATGTGTTTAGTTATTTGTAATCCTATACATCCAAAAATGAACACAGAAGCATCTTCAATTTCAAGGCTCTACATTTCAGTATCAGTTTGTCATACTTGGCACATCTACAGCCTGTTTGTAAATCGGAAAGATTGGTTCAGAGCTTCCCCATTCAATGATGGAATAACAGTTTCTTGGAAACTTGAACCATGTCATCTATCTCTGTCAGAAAATCGTCCGCGCACAATAAAGTGAAGTGTCACTACATGTCAGTAATGAGAAATTTTCTTGTCCTCCCAACACTTCCAGCCAGGATACAATAAGAGAGTGGCAGCGGTGGATCTGACCAACAAGCTCTAAAAGCTCAACGGAAATTCAAAAAAAAGCAAACTGTCAACTATTTGGCAGCGAGAAAAAATAGTTCATCATCTTTTAAATTTTCTTGAAAACAATAATGTATTCAGTTCTTTTTTTTTCTCCCCCATAATTGATCTTAAATCTTATCACATTGACTAAATAGGGCCCTAAGTATAAATTTTACACTTTCCAAACCCTCAGATGCACTTAAGTTTTACATAATGGACATTATATTCACAAGAGACACATTTCTCTCTGGACAGCTTAAAAAACAAAATCTAAAACAAATCTAATTAAAATCAGCACAAACACAGTAATGGCCTAGTGATTTTTATATACCCCGCTTTTGGCAGTCCTCCGAGGTGCCGGTAATGACCATTTGAAGGAAAATTAGATACAAAAATACCTCACCTATCTGGAATTCAACTAGCTTAGTTTTGTGGATTCAGAGCTCAGTTTCAAAGTAGGGAGCAAGTTTTGAAAGCCCCCTTTTAGCGGTCAAAGCAAATGTCACAAAATCCAAGCCCTTGCTGGGGCTGTTCATTCCTTAAGTCCTAATTCATACACTGTTTAATCTTGATTTAGCCCATAGTTTTATCATTTCCAAAACCTGAACAAATTAGAAGGATTATACCAGAAAAAAGAAGAGGACATACTGTAACCAGATATGCTATAACAGAAGTGAAAAGTGATAATCATTTATTCATTTAACAAATATGTAATGAGCGCCTACTATTCACAAGGCATTGTAACAACAGCAGGAGAGCAACAAACAAAAAAAAACATTATTAAAAAAAGACATAAAAACTCATCAAGTGGGACCACAGGAGACAAGCAAGTAGACTTAAATATTTCAGAAAAGCTCTAAGACATTGAGCAACCACCCAGAGTCCATGAAGAGAGATTTGATTATAGCAAATATGTTCTAGGAAGATAGAGGCAAAAGAACAGATTTTCAAATGTTAAAATAGGTTAAAAAACAAAACATGTTTCTGTTATTTAGAAACCTAAGTAACCAACAGTATGCCTTTCTTTCTGAAGGTCTGGAGGGCTGAGATTTACTATAATTGGACTGGTTCAACCATTACGAAGTCCAGAGTAAGATTAAAAATCAAAGCATAACCCGGTTTAAATCTCAAAAAGCTGGGTAGATGACCATGCATTTGATAAAAATTGTTCTCAGAGCAGACCAGAAAAATCTCACTCCGTAGGTGCCAGCAAATTTCAGGTCCAGGGAATGCATTAAACTCTAACAAAGACAAACATCTTCCATCTTATATAGAATTCTACTGATACAACTCAACATTGAACTCTTTTCCTTAGAACTGGCAAAAAAAAAAAAAAAAAAGTCTAGAGGGTGAAAACTCACTTCAGCCAATTGGAACGGGGTTTCTATCCAGTGTATTGATATCAAAAGCGAAAGAGGATTTGCATCTTCCGTTAAGAACACAATCAGCTGCACACTGCCCTGTGCATGCGAACTCATGCCACGTCTATCAAAAGCATCTTGGCATCCATGCAGAAATCAGAGTGCACGTAAATGGCCATCAGGCCGCACTTCCACAGTGACTCATAACTGAGCAGCCCGTTTTGTCATCAGCAGTATTAGTTGAAAGTGTAAGGAATCTAAGTATATTGGGGTGTTCATTATTCTGCAGTTCATGTCACATGCATTTAGCAGAGAAGAGGATAAATGTAACAACCAGTTTGATAAATTCCTTTGGGGGAAAACAGGAGTTCAGCGTGTTAAGACAGAGTTTATTTCACTAATTTTCAGTGCCAGCAATTAAAAAAAAAGAAAATCAACTTGGGTTCATAAGCACTTGGATTAATGAAATTAATATTTTTAGTATCAGTCATAGAAGCCCAAGGAACTAATCCAAAACATCTTCAGTGTGAACAAAGAACATTTAAATAATCAAACTCTCTGAGGGTTTGGTTCCAGGATGTTGGGGTGGAAGGGGGAGTGGAGAGTAGTACTATACCATATAATAAAGGGACATTATTATCTAGTCATCAGGAAAAACTCTAGAAATTATACATGATCTGCCACCTACAGTGATTACTCTCACATGTTGGATGACACGAGGAACACGTGTTTACGGAGACACTCTGAAAAGTGAGACTCTCTTCCGGTTTTCAATGCCAAGGACTCACAAACAACATGGGACAAGAAATGAGCTTAGAGATCAAGGGTATTACTTCTTCCTTTGTCTCCACAGGCCGAGTCGCCACTATCCCAACATCCTCTCTTGACCTCAATTCTGTAAATTGCATCAGCGACCAAAAATTCCCTTCCCTAAAACTATTTGGGAACCACAAGATATTTTCATAAATAGGTTTCTGCAGTATGCTCCAATGCTGCACATTGCACCGCAAGCACAGAGCTACCAGCAGTTTCAGGAGATCACAATGGATGTGAACCTTGTTTCATGGTGTGAGTGCTATTTCCAATGGCAGAGAAGCAAAAGAATAAAGACCTGTACACAGAATGCTCAGTATCTTCCAAATGGAATGTGATGCTTCTTGCTTTTCAGAGTACAGAGATGCCTTTATAATCTCAAAACCCTTTTCTAAGAAAGAGAAAAGCTAGCTCAAAGAGAAAGGAATAAAAAATCTCCAAATATTTCAATGAGTACCCACAGAGTGCTGGCAGAGGTGCCCTATGGCCATCTACTGCCAGCCCGAAAATGACTTTCACCAAGAAGAAATATCCTGAGTATAATTTCTTATAAACTGCTAAATTTAAATTTCTATTACTAAACAAAACCTAGTTTTGACAAACTGAAAAGAAAATCCAATAGATTTAAAAACCAGGCAGAACAAAAGTACTCATAAACCTTCCCTCAGGCCTTAGATAGTCATGATTACTTTACCAGGACCATTTTCCAAACTACAAGAGAAAATTGATTGTTTAAACAATATTATTTAACAATCTCCCATTAATTGACATTTCCCAGTTGTTGGGTTCACCCAATTACATTAGCCTTTAAACAGCCAGCACACTTCCATAATTTTTTAATAAAAAACGGCCATTTTGCAAGGTTTAACTTGCTAAATAAGGGTATTAATTTCAATAAAGCAATTAGCACATTTACATAATTTGATATTGTTATTTTAATAGAACACAGGAGCTTTAAAAAGCAGTTTCTACAACGGAGGGGAATGGTGGCCTATTCACATGCAGAAAAACAAACTTTAGCTCCCTGATAAAAACTTAACAATACTAGCTCTTTAGAAACAAATGAAATGAGAGAGTGAAGGGCTTGGAAATCAGCATTTAATACCCTCTGATATCATCTGGACAAGGAGCCTACGTGAGAGAGGAAGGCAGAGAAGAAGGTTCCCCTGAGGAATACCAAAAAGTTACTTAGAGATGGAAGACGGTGCCTAGGTTTTTGATGACGCCTCTGCGATGGAGCAGTTTGGTGAATGTGGCATATGGAGAAAGATGTTCAGTTAGAGCCCAAGGAAAAGTAAAATAAAACAAAGTGGGGTTACCACTGAAAAGATTCTGCCAAATTTAGATATTTGTTGACATGCCTTGTTAATGAGCATGTCACATTTGAAATGACGACTGTCTGCCTCTTCCTGACACCTGTCCGGCACTATCGTCTGGCCAGCCTGGCCTTGGCTTCAAGATACTGTTTGGTTCTCCTCCTCAGTGCCAGGGGCTGGGTATGCCCATGCCCCTTCTGTGTCCCAGCCCCCTCCACTGTTCCAGCAGCTGAGCTGGGGCTGAGAGATGGGGGCGGTGGGTGGTGTGTAGGCCAATAGCTTCTAGGGTTCCAGGCTTCTAGGCTAGAGATGAAACATGAAATGAAACACACCATCCCCCAGTTGCTCTATTTAAAATTAAATGACTTATCTCATGCTTGAATGAAGGCAGACCTCAGAACCCTTGACTACAGAGGAGAAGCGGAAGAAGGATTAAACTGGACTTCATCTTCCTCAGCCTCCTTGAGATAAATCTTACCAAAACAAGGGGTAGGAGATGAAGTGGGGTGGAGGAAAACAATTTTAGGACCAGGAGCGGCATGTGCAAAGGCCCTCCATTAACCCTTGATGTTATCTCCTATTGGTCAAATCAGGCTCCTTCTTGTCAAAAATCTTTAAGTTTGGGCCGGCCGAGTGGCGCATTGGTTAAAAGCTGACTTGGGACGCCAGCGGCCCCGGTTCGGATCCCACATATGAGGGCCAGTGACACTGTCCTCTACAGCTAACAACAGCTCCACCTGGAGCTGGGCTGCAAGCCCCAGCGACGGTGTAAGCCCCAGCGACGGTGTAGGCTGCAGCCCCTGCTGCAGTGGGCTGCCATAGGCTACAGTGAGTGGCCGGGAACCAGTGTGAGTGGCTGGCAGCCAGCATGAGCTGCTAATAGCCACAGTGAGTGACCATCCAGAGGCTGGCGGCCGATCTGCCTCATCAGGGAAGAGCGCAATGAGGATACCAACATGGGCCAATGAAGCAACGTCCTCCGCAGCTAGACTGAAGAACAAAAAGACAGCAACTTGTCTGTTTTCCTTCCCCGATTCCCCAATGCTGTTGCCCTCCCCCAATTCCCCAATAAAAGTCTTTAAAAAAAAAACACCAAACAAATAAAACTTTAGGTTTGAAACTGTTATCTGGCTTGCTACCTGGATCCATAATGACACAGAGTGGAGCTATAATGAGGTTTGACACAACCTCTAAGCAAGCCCAAATAAGCTGAGTGATAGGCCTGGGGTCACATGGCAAATTTTCAAAGAGAAACAAGTATTAGTACCATTCTTCACACAAAATATATACATGAAATGTTAGCTGAATCTAAATTTAAATCTTGTTCAGCGATGTTGAAAGTCTGAAAATTACTGTGGATATATATCTACATTCCAAGAGTTGGGAGCCTCTCCATTTCTCCAGCCCCAGTCGATGAATCTTAGATCTATGAAATAATCTTTGATTGAGGTGGGACTCAGCAGATGCTTGAGGGAGCCCCAACAAGATATGTGAAAAAATGACCTCAAGAAATTAATGGATTCATTACTGATTCTGCAAGCTTGACTTTGGGTAGTGTCGGAGGATTCATTCTGGGAGCCATTTAAAACATAAAAGTTTTGCAGTTGCCCTGCTAGGTTTTCTTCAATAAAATATTTTTATTAATGTATCATGCATACTTATTCTTTCAATTAATTACTAACACTAGAAATTCAAAGCAATTAATTCTACAGGATAAAAGTGAAAGCTAGGGGAATTTAGGATGGTGAGGTATCATCCATAGTCATTAGCAAGCCCACGTAATGAAAAGCATAGGACTGGCAGAGATTTCCAGAGTTTGGAATGTTTCTATGTAAAGAGGAAGTAAAAAGGAAAAGAAAGATATGAAGAGAAAGAAAAGAAATTCCCTGCTATTATTTATGAATACTGGTGCAATCAAACCAGAGTTTTTGATTGTAGATCATGAAACTAGACTTCAAGTAGTAAGGAATTTACCACTATTGTCAGAGGCATTTCATTTAAAGGCAGCTTAACAATTCAAGAAACACTTCCTGAATACTTGCTCCATGCCACGCAGTATGCCTGGCACTAGGGATCTAGAGGAACCTCAGGTATAATGGCCGTCCCCATCAGCTAACAATCTAGTTGGGTGGCTAGACAAGCAGCCATGACAATGGAGCATAATCATCTGGAACAGACAGAGGTGGCTGGGCACCTGAGAGAGCACGTGACTTAATACAGTGAGTGGTGGACATAGAATGCAGCCCTTGGGAGATGGGTTAAGCTGGGACTTAAAGGATGAGTAAAAAGTAGTCTGCGAAGAGAAGAGGGACATCACACAGGCTCCTGGGATACACAGCCCCCCGGCACTCAGGAGGCGAACCAAACAAAACCTATGAAGCCAAGGCCAGGCTGACCATACGATACGGCCAAGCAGGTGTCAGGAAGAGGCAGTGGTCCAGGTAATGCCTGGACCATAGCGGGTGTTCAATAATATATTTATTGGAAGGTGGAGGAAAGGTGTGCCTGGCGAAAACAACAGTACGAGAGAATGAAAGCAAGGCTTCTCTGAGGAAAGGAAGGAATTTCCCAGTGATGGTAGAAAATGGCAAGAGATGTACTTAGCAAGATAATAAGGGGCAAAAAGGAAAGAAGGCCCTGTGCCACTCAGGGCTCTGGAATGCCCGGTATACAATCGAAAGCAGGAAGTAATGGGTCAGAGTTGCATTTGAGAACTTATCCGGAAGCTGTTGTGGGAATATAGTATGGGAGGGCGGGAGGGGTTCTGATAGACAGAAGTATTTGTAAGATAAAAACAAGTATACATACATTAGAGGCATTTGGCCTGTGAAATCTACAAAACTTGGCACCTAATTAATAAGCATTTGACATGAGGCATAGCACATAGTCACCAGCATTCAGCAAGTATTCGTTGGGAGAACAAATGCGCCCAATTGATGAAAACAGTATTATTTAAAGATTTCTAAAGAAGACCTTCCAATTCTCTTTTTATTCACATATCAGGAAATACACACACACACACACACACACACACACACACACACGTCAATACATGTTTTTCTTGGAGATTGCCAAACCAAAATATCTCTTTTAAAATAGCATGGTTCATTTTGAGCCACATCATAGGAACTATGTTTGCAGTAATTCAGGAAGAAACACTCAACCATGTTTTGGATAAAAAAAACTTGTCAAAATTTAGTAAGAATCAATTTTCTGTGCTTTTACTAAAATGGTGATTGACAATTAATATAAATTAGCATGAACACAGCCAACTACTTTGTTCATGCCCATTATTTTACTGGAGTATAAATATAGTCTTTCTACTACAAAAATTTAAATTTAAAGGAGAAAGAGAAAATTTAAATTATTGGACAATTACTAGGTGGCAGACACCATGGAAGAAGCATTCCTCTTCCATGAGTACCTTACACGATCTTTGCTTACCTCTCTGAGTTCATTTACTATCACTCTTACTATGGCTTCGGCCACAACAGTTTTCTTTCTGGTCCCAGAACCATCAATCCTGGCCATCACAGGGACATTGAACTTGCTGTTACCCATGCCAGAAACATTATTCCCTAGGATCTTTATGTATTTGATTCTTCTCAACATAAAGAAAAGTCTTCCCTGACTACTTCATCTTCAGTGGTATTCCTCTCTCTGCCATCTGGACCTCCTCTTTCTTTATTCCAATCACCCTGGGTTTATTTCTTTGGAAACATCTATCACTCACTGAAACTCTCTTCCTAAATTTGTGATTTCCTTCCTACTTTACTACCTGTCACCACCTAATAGGCTGAAAGCTACATGAAGGCAGGCACCTCATTTGTCTTGTATATCACTCTTCCCTTAGCACCTAGGTAATGCCTGGACCATAGTGGGTGTTCAATAAAAGATGCAGTCAATGAATAGATGAGAACCTCACAAAGTAGGTTTTTCACAATATCCTATTTTAGACATGAGGAGATTCAGAGAGTTAAGAAAACTGACCCCAAATCACATAGCAAGAACATGGACAAACTAGGATTTTTGCCCACAGAGTGCTTTTTCCAAGGCCACTGACAAGACTGCTGCTGGAAAAGAAAGCAAGTCAGACTGATAGGTGTGCCATGTTAAAAAAATCGATATTTGCACTAATATTTACTGATACAGGATGCAGTGAGATGTATAAAGTTAGACTGGACAAAAATAAAAGAACCAACATCTGGTGTCACTGCAGCTGTCTTAGGTAAATTACAAAGTACTCAGGGAGCTCTCTTCTGATCAAGAGGATCCTGCCAACTACACAGAGTTAGAAGGGCGGTAGAATTCATATATTTATACCTCAGTAGTGTGAACACTGAATGCACAGCCTGCGTGGACACCACCTTTTACATTATATTCAAGTTCTTTCCTGGTGGGCTGTATATCCAATTTTGGTAAATGAAGGCTTGTTTTCTTTTAGACATAGTCATTCATCAGAAATGTATTGAGGCCCAATTATGTGGCAGTGTTGCACTAAGTGCTAGGGACGCAGCATTGAAGCAGTTAGTCATGGTCTCTGCTCCTGGGAGCTAACTTTTTAGCAAGGGAGACAGAAAAGCAAAAAATATGTAAGGTAAGTGCTATGAAGGAAATAAACTGATGAGTTGCAGAATACAGGGAGCACTATAAATAGGGCTGTCAGCAAAAGTCCCCAGGAACAAGTCATGTTTGCCTTTGTTCATTCATTCTTTCAACAGATATCCGTTGAGCACCTACCAAATGCCTGTTCTAGAACCTGAAAGTACCGTGGTAAGAAAGGCGCTGATGGAGGGAGCCTTCCATACATCTAGAGGGAGACCATTAGACAAGATGGCAAAGACAGAGCATTTGAGTGACATGGAGAAATGGGAAAGGGTGGACGAGGAGGAGTGGGACGAAGATGCAGAAGTAACTGAGGCCGGATCGTGCGGAGACTTCACGGTCCTTGAAAGGGCCCTGGCTTGCATCCTGGCTGAGATGGTAGGCCGCCAGAAAGCTGAGTAGAGCCACGATGGATCAGGCTGTAAACAAGCGCCCTCTGGCGGCTGTGCTGAGAACGCATTTATGAAAGGAGAAGCTGAAGGGAAAAGATTGCAGTCAGAGGCAGTAGCAAGAGAAAAGATCTAGAGACAGGCGAGTTTGGCACTTCGCAGAAACAGAAAGAAGGCTACCATGACCATAAACTAGTGCTCAGGGAGAATGACATGAGATGGGAATTCAGGGGCCAAGTCAGGCCCGGCGTCTGGATTGCATTTGGAATATAAGGAAAGCCACACAGATAACAAGAATCTTTTTATAAAACAAGCCATGTGCCAGGGCCCGCGGAGTGGCGCAGTGGTGAAGCGCTGGCCTGGGAAGCCAACGGCCCCGGTTCGGTCCCACATAGGAGAGCCAGTGACCCTGCCCTCAAAAAACAAAAAAATCCAAACAAAAAACAAAAAAAAACAAGGCACGTGCCTTAGAAAAAGGTTCGCCTTCTAATGCTTTTCTTTGTCTATTTGGCCTTAGCTAACAGTGGGACAGAAAAGTGTAATTTCTAAGCATTAACAACAACAACAACAAAAATGCCTTGCTTTTTAAAAAGCATGCCAATAGTTATAATTACTGAACACACAACCTCATGTGTATGTAATCATAGATGCAGTGATTACAGTGTGAAAGTCCAGAGATAAAGAAATCTAATACTATCATTCTAGTTCCAAAGAGGGTTTTGGAGTTGGCTGCGTCATCACATACTCACTACCAATAGACTGTCTCATTTCTACATACCATGACTAGTCATATAGGAAACATACATTTTCTGAAACTTAGGAAAATGAGATGAAGGTCAAAGTGCAAAATTTTTAAAAATTTGGATAAAAAGATGAGCATTTTTCAACTCTTCCAGACGTACCCCTTCTCTTTTTTCATCTACAACAAGAACCCATGAAGGAACAATGGTCCATTTTCCATACCTTGCATGGAAAATGAGCAATGCTTTATTCTGGCACTGGCATCCTTCATACTGGAAAGCCTGGTTTGATATGCTCAAAGAACAGTTTATCTCTGATGAATACACTGATGGAGTTTAAATGATTCCCCTTACCAAATATTAACAGCTAATCATGCAGCCAGCCGTAGCCCATGCTTGCTGACACCAGTAATTGTCTGCTTGTAGGAAATCAGTGCCTGAGGGAAGGCAGAAGTGACACAGCTGGGGTTCGCTGAGTGACATGTGCAAGCTATGGGGTGACGCATGGGTATTCATAGCTGCAAGTTGACAGGGGAGATATTCCACCAACTTCTACTACTTATGGCTAATCCTGCGGAAGGGGCTCTGAGTCAAGGAGAGTGGGCAGACTCTAATAGCTGGAAACAGGAAACAGACACCCCTAGAACCTCCAAAAAAGAATGCGACCCTGCTGACACTTTGATTTTAGTCCAGTGAAACTCGTGTTGGACTTATGACCTACAGAACTATAAGATAATAACTGTGTTGGTCTAAGTCACTCATCGTGGCAATCTATTATGGGGGAAATAGTAAAACAAATACATAAGGGTTTTAGTTGCATTTAATACAAAATTAAACCACTCACGATTTTTTCCTCATCATTCTTTTCAAGTGATGTATCACACTTTTTAAAAACCTACTAAATAATGATAGCTGATTTTATTAACCGACTTCTCTGCAAATGGAATGGGGATTAGGTATAACATCAAGCTAATGAATGATTGAAGGACAAAAGGTCCTAAGGCTTTTAATCTCTTAATACTATGGTAAGTAGGATCAAAAAAAGATGAGATAGAAGTTTTCTCCTAGAAAATTAAGTAATTGTGCTACTGGAATGCAGGGGTTTATTATGCTAAATTAACATGCCTATTTCCTAATAAATTGCCATTTGTCATAGATTGCTGCAGATTCCACTTCAGAAGAGCACACACCCAACTTCTGCACAGAAGTTATTCCAGAACCTTTCCTGCGTACTGCAGATTACAGTCAAGTAACTAAGGGAAATTAGAGCTTTAGGGTCACCTGGAGCCCTTAATAAAGCACCCCTTTCCTTCCTCTGGGTTTCGGCTTTCACTCAAAAGCTCTGATGTCAGCCCGACACCTGTCTCTAAATGATGGCCTCACATTCAAACAGGGAGTATACCTTATCCTTTCTCTGTTGAACATATCTTCAAAAAGCACTGAAATAAATAAATGCAATATTTTGGAGGAAAAAAAATGCAAGTGAAGAGAATCCTTTCCCAAATAAAACAATCAGACATAAGCCTCTGCTATCACAACTCACTTATAAACGGGAGTAGGGAGAATGATCTGAGTGCCCACAATAAACTCAGTTCGACCAATGCACCAGGGAAAAGGCTGTGTTAGTAACCTGGCATATGGATGAGACAGTAGATGTTTGTCATTCTTCCTGCTAGAGATGGTAGGAAGGACCTATGGACTAGAACATTCTTTTGTTTCATCACTGCCCTGACCCTCAAGATGATGTGGTCTCTGTCAGAATGCAAACTTTTATGCCTCCACATTTAGTTTTTTCATATGCATGGCTAGGACTTATGTTTGATTGCATTTTCTTTTTTTTTTTTGAGGGCAGTGTCACTGGCCCTCATATGTGGGACCGAAACTGGGCCGCTGGCTTCAAAAGCCAGCACTTAACCACCGCGCCACTCGGCTGGCCCTCTTTTTTTTTTTTTAAACCAACAACAACACAACAATATTTAAGGTCGACTCTACTTTTTTTTTCAAGTAGACACCATAATATATCCCACCAAAAAGTAATTAATCTGAAATACTAGATTAGTGTTTCCCATACTATGTTTTGTAGAACATTTATAACTTACAAAGTTATTTCCTGGAAAATTGGCTTTAGCTGTGCTTGCCTTTTTTTTTATTTATTTATTTATTTTATTAAATACTTGAAGCATTCTGTAGCAAAGAAACCTATTTACATTGGGAGGTCACAGAACTTTCCAAATTTATTAGGACTCAGAACCGCCCTCCCCTGCCCTGTCCCCCTAAATGTGTTATTATCCCATGGCATGATACTGGAATACAGTTTGAAAAATACTGTTTTAGAGCAGGGTTTCTCACTCTGGGCTTGACATCTTGGGCCTGATAATTCTTTGCTGGGGCCAGCGGCTGTCCCGTGCATCCTAGGGTGTTCAGCATCATCCCTGGATTCTACCCACTAGATGCCAGCAGCCCCCTCTCAGTTGTATGAAACAAAAATGTCTGCAGACATCTCCAAAGTCCTTTGAGGGCAAAATCAGCCCCCTGGTTGAGAATCATTATTCTAGAGGATCTGCTGGGTAACTGGAAAGACTGTTCTGTGCACATAATTGCAAATATTCTGGTATCTAGAGTTTACTCCTTTTGCCCAAACATCACCAGCAGCTTAGGCGGCTTGGTGTCTGTCACCCTGTGATTACTGTCAGTTCATCAACATGCATCTCCCATTTCACCTCCTCAGAAATACCTACTTCCCTGTGGAGACCCAGTGCAAGCTGCTCAAGGCATCTCTTGGCTCCCAGGACCCTCTGAACTCAAACCTGTAGGATTTCTTCTTAATCTTTGTCTTGTCTTAGAATCTCAACACTTGTCACCAGGCTGTCTTCTCTAGCTAGTCCTTTGTGCTAAGTCATTGAGACCAAGGGTATTGGCTCGAGAAGAGAACTTGGTCCAGTGGGAACTTCACAAGCATGTAGGCCAATGCATTTCAAAAAGGGTTTCTATCCTAAAATTTACCTTGAAATGGGTGCCTGTTTTATTAGGAATGGCATCTGCTATCTGACAAATAATTTCTGTCATTGCGCCTATTCCCAACTCATTCTTGCTTTTGTGGGGGAGGGTAGAATTCTTTTCATCCTTCTTTTACTTATATACCCTTGGACAGCTACAAAAGCATTTATAATAACACATACACGGAGTTCAACATCTGGTTTACTTGTGTACTTGAAAGACGTCAAAGCTAGAAACAATGATCAATACTCCTTGGGAGGGTGGGGTGGGGGGGGGGTCCAGGGTTGTGCTAATGCTTTCATAGTTTGTCTCTAATTCACACGAAAAAGCCGAGACTCTGACATTATTATCACCATTGTACAGATGAGGAAACTGAAATCCCGAGAGGTTAAATGAGATGCCAAAGGTCACAAAACTGGTCAACTCTGAAGGAGAAAAATATCAAACCAAACTATTGATTCAAACTAGACTTTCTTAACTTGAACCTTCTTTGTGCTTAGAAATTGGTTTTTCTCTCATTTATATGAATCCCGAACTATGTACGACCTCAACATTTTTCTTCCCACCATAAAGTGAAAAAAATAATTCAGATATCAAATCTCACTCAACCTGTCTTTGAATTACATATTTGACTTTGACCCCTTTTAGTCCCAGAGGGCTCTGTGCTTTTTAATACTACTGGTGGTTCATCCAGAATTGCTCATTTTGGGGGATTTTTCAAAGCACTGTAACATACTTTATGTCTGGCAAGGCGGAGAGGGCAGGGGTGATTACCCTGTTTTAGGGATGCAGGCACTGAGCCACAGAGCAGCTGTGATTTGTCCTGGTCACCAGCTCTTTCGTGAGTGGCCCAGGAAGAAGACCCAATTTGTCAGACAATAAGCCTGGCAATGTTCCCTCCACACCACACAACTTCAAGTAAGGGCCTTGGGGCAGGGCAGGTTTTACGGCAACAGGGAGGGATGGAGGCAATTATGAGCACAAGTAAAAAAAAAAATATATATATATATATATATATAAATGTATACACTTGACTTGTATTCATCTTTTGTTATTGGTGTATATTGAGTATTACAATTTTAATACAGTTTTTTCCTTTCTTAAAATGTGTATACATTTTTTTTTCTCTCTCTCTCTCTATATATTCTCTCTCTATATATACATATATATTCTCTCTATATATATATATTCTCTCTCTCTCTCTCTCTCCACACACACACACACACACACACACACACACACACACACACACACACACTGGATGATGACTTCCCTGAGCTTAAGTCTACAGTGTTGAAGTTACCCAAGTTATGCTGAAGGAAGCTGTGTCTCTTTGATTCAGGAAATAACTATTACAGTACGTCTAAAATCTAATTTACACATGGATGACATGCAGAATTGAAGAACAGCAAAACCTGTAGAAATCGCTTATTTAAAATTAAAACTCCTTTGCCAACTAGCAGGGCTAAAATCTCTAAACAGGAGGCGTCTGGGCATTGGACAACGCAGAACAGCTCACTGTAATTCCACCTCGAAGGGCACTGGTCTTTGAAAGACAGTTCCGCTTTGTCCAGAAGTCTCCTTTGGGGGAGCCCCATACACAGTTTCTGCCCCACAGAGATTACAGTCCTTGTTTATTTAACCCCCGTTTTGTAGGTTTAAGAACTGAGGCTGAGAGGTGAACCCTAGGGCACAAGTGTGACAAGGATGCCGTTTTGATTATAACTGAGCTGATTTCAAAGATCATACTCTCTCCTGCTATCGTAAGTCCTCTCAACTAGAAAAGAAAATGTACTGCTTCCTCAAGAAGTTGGAACAAAAAAATCTTTATATTTTAAGCATTCATAAAACCTCAAAAGAGATGGATTATATAAAAGCTGTGGCATTATAGTGAAAACTAAGAAGCATTCCAGGAGGTAATAATTCAAAGTATGAAACATGTGTGCCAATGAAACCCTTAAATACAACTCTTGGGTTAGTTCAGGATACCTGAGAATGTATTCAACCTACCTCTAAGTTGTCTAGCTTTGAAGCTTTAAAACTGAGGAGCTGAGAGGGGTCAGTTTATAAATAAGGGTGAAGCAGTCAAAAAACTGAATTGAAGGTCAAATTAAAGAAAGCAGGGTAGTATGGTCTTGGTAGTGCTAAAAAAAATGTAGAAAGGTGAACATAGATGACTTTATATAAATTTTACTCACTTGAAGATAAAGGTAACAAAAAAGACTTAATATTGATTTTTTTCCTCCAGATTTCCATATTATAGACACATAATGGCTTGCCTCAGAAAGTCTAAACTCGACTAAAACGCAGCTCCCGAACATTCTGTAGTATCCATTTAGATTGCTAAGACGTGCATACAGCAAAGCCTTATATTTTATCTTGTAAGTTTTACTGGAAGCTATTCAACTCATTTCATTTATTAAGAACATAAATAAAATACAATATTTTCTTCTCTCTCTCTCTCTCTCTCTCTCTCTCTCTCTCTCTCTCTCTCTCTCTGTAATAGAAAGAAGCAACTTCTGAGCTTCTAGGCCTTGGCTCATTCTGCATTCCATTGGTCTCCCTACCTAAAGGCCACAATCTGGAAGTTATGTAAATATTAACTATACAAGCCAACGGAGTGAGGCTGCTGTTAATTCCAACTGATGTGTACCCATTGACAATGAGTGCTTGAATTTCGGTAATAAACTCAGATGACAGGCATAGGAGTGAGGCGTGTTTCATAGACATGGCACAGCAACAAGACCTGGCTGGTATTCGAGGAGATGAAAGTTGATGCCAACAGAATAGCAGATTGCTGGAGAAGGCATGAATGTGAGAGAGACACCTTGGGATCCTTCAAAATACACATTGCCAGTCATCAGCAACCGTCAAGTGACTTGCCCTCAAGCCTTCATGACAAGAGTCACTGTTTTTGCCCACAAGGACCTCTGCATGCCCCTGTGTTCCTGGGCTGATGTGAGATGAAGAGGGGATCATACCCCCCACCCCCCTGCCCCAGCGACCTGCCCCCGCCCTGGCAGCTGCCATGGACATGTGCAATGGCTGGAGAGTTATGCCTCCACTCTAATACCCACCTCTGTGGGAATCATGGAGAAGTGTACATAATTGCTAGCCTTCCACTGCCCTCTTCTGAAAAGTCCCATGCCAAATGTGTTCAATTGCTTTAGAGAGGATCAGAAACTTAAACAATTCCCCAATAATGGCAGTATTCTAAAATAACTAAATCCCCAAGTTGAAGGAGGCCTCTCAGGTGCCAACAAATACTAAAATGTGGCCGCCTGTATTTTGTATTCGACAACTTGCATGACCTATATCAGTATAAATGTATCTCCTTGGGCCCATCCTGCCAAGCCAGTCTCCATCCTGGTATCCTTTTTCCAGAGTCCTCTGTCACTGGTCCATGTATTATGTCCTACAGATTCACTGCAATACTAACTTTTCTAACCCTTCCTTCTAAGGCCCGGGAGATCTTTGAGGTCAAGGGCTAAGCCCTGTTCTCTTTGGCCTTTTTAGAGCCAAACACGAAGTATGAAGTAGGTACTCAAAGTTGTATTAACAATAAATAGTGAGGATGTTGTTTAGAGATCATGAATAGGGGTAGAAAATTTTAAGTAACTATAGACATCAATATTTCAGGCATTTTTAAGTTAATATTCGGCAGCCTCATCTATGTTACGTGTCCAGGCCCCACCAATTTTGGTGGCAAAAGTTACAGTACAGGGCTGTGGAGCCGGTCACAGTGGCATGAATTTTGGGGCAGTGTCTGGGTTGAGCGTGCTGGGCAAAAGACTAGACAAGTACCCAAGAATCTCATAGGATTTGTAACAGTTTTCTGTTTGGATAGTAAATCATCCTCATAAGTTTATTCACTTTGTTTGTCTGATTTGTTACAAAAGCCATTTCCTCTCACTTGTCTATTGTTTGGGGGCCTACATGGCAATGGATTGTTGGGCTACATACCAAGAGTTCATAGAATCCTGAGCTCAGAGGCCCGGAAGCCGGAGTCTACCCCAAAGAAAAAAGGCCTTGACGGACTCAGGTAATTCAACTAAGGGATTCAAAACTCTCTTCGTGATTGTTTCCAATCTTTTCTACAGACTGAGCAGAGATCAGACCCAGCAATGCCCTTTCTCAACATGTTAACCCAGAGCAGAAGAATGGAGCTGAGGTAAGACCTGGAGGGAGGGATGAAGGCACTCCCCAGTGCGTGCTACTTCCTGCCAGAGAAGGAAAAACAGCTTCCGGTATCTGTCTCTTCAGTCTAAGGCAAAGAACCCTGCAGCACTGGGGAAATGCTGGACCCTGAAAACCAACATCCCTCCCAAAGAAGCATTGGGGGAAAGAATAAGAAAATGCACACAGAAACCCCTACATGCAATTGCACTTGTTACAGGGAAGGAGGTGGCCTGAGATTCTCAGTTCCATGGACCTCACTCCTTACAACACGGACAGCCTGAGTGAGGAGGCAAGGCCGAGGAGACTCTTGCTTTGTTAGGGTTAAGCTTCAACGATTTGATGTTTCTTCTACTCAGGCAGGTTATGAAAACTTCCATACCTGGTGCAGAGGATAGCTCAATGATTTTGTAGAAAGACAAATCCCGGGCTTGTCAGTAGAGGTATCATAGCCTTCACAATGATGAACTATACAATTACCTCAAAAAGAGTCTCAATATTGGGGATATTGAGGGGAAGATGGGAAATGAAAAAAAAAAAATGGGAGCAAAGAAAAAAAATATTTAGGAAAGATAAGAGGAAAAGAGCATCCGATCTATGTATGCATGTGTGTGTCTAGGGGTGCATATACACAGATAGGTACCTGCCTGTATGAGTCCATGCATATGCATGGGTACGTGTGCACAAACAGGCATGCATGTGCATGCAGGTGTGTGCATGCATAGACATGTGTATATCTGTATTGTGTGAATACAGACACATGTATGCATATGCATGTAAGTGCACACATACACGTGTATGTGTGTGCCTAGGCATGGATATTTGCATGTGGGTGGGTTGCATGTATACGTGCCTGGTTTGTGTATGTGTGCCTGTGTTTGTGTGTGCACATTTCCGTACACAAGCTCAGTACCCTATATCCAATCTAGTAAAATGATTCACCGGCAAGATAGTACAAGCCAAACTAAATAGGAAACAAGCCAAATTAAATAGGAAACAAACCATAGCTCTCTCAGTCAGCTTTGGCACAGAAACCCAAAAGGAGTATGCTACAGGATGAGAGTAAAAAGCAGTTTCCTTGACTTCTAGGCTATTGATTTGGCACCTCTCACCAGTGTTATATTTTAGAAGAGAGAGAGAAAAAAAGTCTTCATGGGAGGACAGAACACATGGCAGAGGCTCAGGGAATTCAGTACATTCTAATAAGCATAGACTGGGAGTGGGCACATTTGCTGAAAAATACATACACTTGTATTGTTTTTAAGATGCCATTACAAATACATCCATATGCATAAGTCCATATATATATACAGCAGCACAAACTGAGCCTATGAGGCAGGGAAAAACTTTTGTCCAGGCTGTCTTAGGCTTGATTTGTGCAATCAGAGGCTTCCAGCAAGAAGACACGGAAACCCAGAGCTAGAGTGATTTTATCATTTAATAAGGGAGCCATGCACACAGACACACATTATGGGTGTTTGCTGAAAGAAATCTTTTGTCATTTTGGAGCAAGTAAATTGTTTTCTCCACTAGGCTCCCACTGGGGTAGAACACTGAAAAATGTGTTCGAATTTGCTCACGTGTAGATTCATGTTTTATTCCATATTCTAAAAAGCCTCTTCATTATGGGCTTTTCTTTCCTTGTGGGGTTTCGATCTTTACTGAAACTATGTTTATATGTCTGAACAAGACCACTGAGCAAAGTCATCACACAACCAATTCCTAACCTAAGAGAGAAATAGGCATCGCGGTACTTCTTCCCTATGAAACAAGAAATACAGAGAAACTTGTAGCAGAGGTCACTGTGGCCTGAGAGAGAATTTTATAAACCGATCAAGTTAAGACACAGCTGTAAGCACTAGAGAAAGAGAAGCATACTTCTTGGGAGAAAACTTACTATGTTGCCTTATTTAGAAGATCCAATTTGTTTTCTTTGCACTTTTATATTCATATTTCTGCATTCAGGATTCAATTTGTATTTATGCATTTAATTTTCCCCCAAATTAAGATAATCACTTCCAATTGGTGGCATCTTAAAACTTGTTACTATATAATAAAATACCTACTTTTTTGAGATATTAATGACTTTTGCTTTTCTTTATTCGTTAAACTTATATTTTTGTCCAGTTATTCACCGGCTGAGGCTTGGAAATGAAAGTGAAGTATCTTTTGGGGGCTAATTAAAGCCTAGTTGATTGGGGCTTAACCTATTTCATTGTGACCTGAGGTTAAAAATGAGGAAAGCGGGCAGGCCGAGTGGTGCGGCGGTTAAGCGCTGGCTTGGGGAGCAGGCGTCCCGGTTCGGTCCCACATGTGAGGGCCAGTGACACTGCCCTCAAAAAAAAAAAAAAAATGAGGAAAGCCCTTTAGCCCTTCTCATAGTTTGTGGCGGGTTGATGAAAGCTCTGCTAACAAAGACAACACTATTATTTTTTTTTATAGAAAGGATAAGAATTTAAAAATAACTTTGACTGAACTTGCACCCAAATTTTAAATGATGTTTTGAAAATAGTTTGTACATACTTGATAGATCAAGGCTCAGTTGGTGGCAAGAAAAGAAAGCACCTCTGTTTTAGAAATGAGTGGGGAGAGGAAACAGGGTAAGTACAGAAAGGTGTGTGGAGGTGGGAAGCTAAGTTAGGGATCTCAGCTTGCATGACCTCAATATCCAGTGTCAGTGGAAAGTCATCCTGCAAAGAGCAGGTGCTGGTGAGGTCTAAGGAGAGGGGTTCAGTGCAGATCAGGAGCGGGAGGCTGATGGGAGAAGAAGTAAAGGTCAAGGCGGGTGAAAGCACTATTCCCAGGTGTCATCGCATGGCTTCCTTGGAAAGGAACTGACGGTTTGATCCAAGGAAGGCAATTGACCAAGTGAGTATGGTGAGAGGTCAGGGGACAAAGGACTGAAGGAACTGTAAAGCAGATAGCTGGAAATAATGGCCAAGGGGCCCAGAATGGGGTGGGGAGACTGACTAGCCACAGAATGTCCCACGGCTAAGGGCCTAGAGAGAGTGATGTTGCCAAATGACTGGCTTCTGGGCAACACATTCCAATTGGAACCAATGGCAGAGACCCTTTTTAGGTACGGATAAAGCTAAGTCCCTCTGCTTCTTATATCCCAAACATCCAGGCATAAGATGTGGTTGTTATTCTTGCTGAATTCTTCTCCCTTATTCCCTGGACCTAGTCAATTACCCAGTCTGGATAATTAAACCTCCTGAATATTTCTAATCTATTATTCTAAACCATAGAGCTGTTACCATTTGGATGGTGGTTAATTATTACAGTTTGTTGTCAGAGTGACTTATGTTTAAATATTGCCTTTGCAACTTATTGCCTTAAGAGGCCTCTGACTAGATAATTTCTCTCCCTGATTCTGTTTTCTCATCTGTAATACCAGTAGCCTGACATCATACACCATTTCTGGGGATTGAATAATGAGATGGTCCATGTGTGATACCTAGCACAGTCCGTGGCACATAAGAAATGCTAATATCTATTAGCTGACTTTCTGAGTTGGTGGCTATATTATTATTTTTGCTTTAAGTTCAGATCTCCATCATTTTCTCCTAGATTTCTGCAATAGCTATTTCACTTGTCTTCTTATCTCCCAGATTGTCTTCCTCTCAAACCCATCTTTAGTGCGTCTGTCAGATGATCTGCATAAGACACAGGCTTGATTGTGTCACTCCTCTGCTTAAAACTTTTCACTGGCGTACCAATGTCCTCAGGTTAATGTCTGGATTTATTAACCTGGCCAACAAGACTCTTTCAAACCTGCCCTTTGGGGCCGGGTGGGTGGCACGTTGGTTGGGAGCTCACTTGGGACACCAGCGGCCCCGGTTCGGATCCCACATGTGAGTGCCGGTGACACTACCCTCAAAAAAAGTGATGTGCAAACCTGCCCTTTGTTCCCTCCCTACAGCTTTTCTTTCCTTATATCTTTATGCTTTAGCAAGTCTGGGCTAACTTTCCCAGAACACACCATACAAGGTCTCATTGTCATGCCTTCATCCGTGTTATATCTTCTACCTTGAATGGCCTATTCACCTGTCCTTCACCAGCTACTTCTTCCTCATCTTTCAGAGTCATCTCAGGCATCTCCTCTGGGAAGATTTCCTGTCATTCCCTTTCCTGCGCTGGTAAGTGTTCCCTGGGCTGCATGGCCGCTGTGCACAGAAATGTTCTCTGTTTATGTGTCAGTGTTTCCCATGAGATGAAAGATACCTGAGAACCGCTACTCCAGAACCTGTCAGAGTGCATGGGGAATATAGTACATGTTCACTAAGTGTGCTGTATGTGTGCATATATGTGCACACACATACATACATATGTGCATACATACACATATATGGGTTCCTTTGAATTTCAAGCTCAAAGGAATGTATAATTGGTGACTCTAACTTCTTCCTCTTCCTTGTCTCATCCCTTTACGTCCCTCTACAATTCACTTTCAGCACTGTACTAGACCTTTTAGGGGTTGTGACTGATTCAGCATGATGCCCCTTTACTTACCCACAAGCATAGGAAGTGAGAGCCTCATTTTAACTCCATATCTTTGTTCTCCTTGCTGGAGTTTATTGGACCAGATGTGGACACTTCATAAGCTGGACCATGAGGAATCTCTCATTCTCATTCTCACTCGCTCTAGTATCTTAAACTACTCTTAAAAGTCAGAGTCCATTTCTTGAACAGAAAGGATGTGACACTGAGGGATGTGAGCAGTCATATTCTGCCATGTGAACTGTCGAGCAAAGAGAGTGTGTCTGCAGAAAGGAGAGAATGAGGAAGATATGCAAAGACCAACGTATCTTGTGACAAAGAGAGAGAGCACATCCTAGATGTAAGTTTTCCATTCCTTCTAGCTGCTCTGTTGCAAGAACAAGTCAGTACCAGTTGGACTAGCCTCCTGGGCAGCTACCATCGTTTTCGACCTTCACACGCTCGGCTTTACTGTTCTATTTATAAGTGTGTGGACACTTAAGTATATATCTGTATTCCACAGCGAATACCCAGCTGTCAGGCAACAGACGACACATTTAGAATCCAAAATGGCTTGATGCACTAGAGGGATTACATGAAATCGAATTCAAATAAGATAAATACAGAAATATTACACTTAGGAAAGGAAAGATAAATTCTATAAAACCTAAATAGGAAAATGCTGGTGAGAAAATGAGAGTATAGGATCCAATAACCTGGGGAGTAGAGAAGGCCACGCAATGCACCCAACTTAGAAGATAGAGCTACGAAGCAGGAAACGGGCTTAGTTAAGGACGGCTGTGACAGAGGTGGGGGGAGTGTCCCCTTTCTGCTTACCCCCGACATTTCCCCCAGAGCTCTGGTACAGTTTTGGTGGCTGTATTTGGATTCCCGTGTCGACACTGTCATCCTCAGGGAAGCATGCACTGGACAGACAGTTCTAAGCACACACCTGGCTTCATGAATAAGGGATGGAAGACCTCAACTTGTTCATTTAATGAAAGAATGCTTTGGGGAGGCTTCTTAGATGTAAAAATATAGCATTTGTATGGAAAAGGAAATATATCTTTTGCTTTCTTGGATTTCTAATCTACATTTCCATTGTTTTACTTTTTATAAAAAGCTTTGACATGTACGGCATTAGTCAAAGTAGATAAACAACCCTGGTTATGGGGCACCCCACCACAAGTGTATTCCTTGTTCACTGCAGGTTGTCAGGAAAAAGGGGGGTGGGCTGGGGGAAGGCCTCTGATCCAGGCAATCATTTAGAGACTCAGGCCCCTTCTTATGGCTGCACTGTCTTCGGGTCCCCTGATCCAAGTCCTCTCCCTTCCTTTGCCAGCGCATGGAAGGAGGGCTGTATGAGGAAAGATTTATTTTCCATGTCTGGAAATAATGAATGCTATTTCCACACACACATTCCATTGTCCAGTGACTTTTACCAACTTGAAACTATTCAAACTCCACTGTCAATAATGCATGCTACAGAACTGACTCGAAATAAATCAGTACACCCAGTTCCATCTACCTCATTACGCACTACAAGACCTAACACATGCCCTGTTCTTATCCCCAAGGTGCCACTCCTTGACCTCCCAGGGAAAAGCTTAGAAGACATTATATATTTTTCAACACCAAGAATCATAGCCCAGAGGTAATGTGCAAACATTTAAACTACTCAAGTATAAAGGGCTGATTCTTTCAACTTTAACGACACATGAGAAAGAAGCAATACCAGTTACTCACACAAAGTTACGGCAATTCAAAGTCACTCTGTGCAATTTTTATCCAAAGCCTTCTTTTTCCTTGAACTTTCTGCCCTTCACTGCCCTCTTCCTTCTCATCATTGCTGCTTCTGTTCTCAATCATCTATCACATCAGGTTGGAATTTAACTCTTCTGTTTGAATATATTTTATCTCCCTCATTGTAGTGAGGGGTGAGGGTAGAACATTCTTTTATCAGAGACATTTATTTCTTCCCACCAGGAATGACTTCATTGAAAGTACTAAATTTTGTATTAAACGGATTAATTAGTAGGGATGGTTCCTATTGGGTAAGGTGTGCTTAGGTTATAGCTCTCAGAAAAACAAAATTGTTGAAGTTAAAATAAAGGTTGGGGCTAAGAACCTGAGCTTAAGTGACTTGCTTAAGATCCCCCAGGAAGTTCATGAGAAGCAAAGCCAAAGTTACTCTGATTCCAAAGCCAATGAATGGTCTCAAACACTACATGTCAGGAATCTGCTATTTTTCATTCTTCACGTTGAAGCTTCACAAGCTACACAGAGAAATGAGTGATTGCTACCATATGCTAATTTCATGTAGAGTAATATGAAACTGATAAAAAAATGATCATCATGGTAATGCTGATATTTCATGGTTCTACCTTTCAAACCAGTTCAGAATATTCATCACCTTGTGTTTAGACAGCTTTAGCCGATCAAAAAGGTGCCTCATTTAGCCATGAATTTGCAGCTTATGCAAAAACCCCACATCCTGCAGGAGTGGGGGAAAATGTAAGGATTGGGACAAAACATTAGAATATAAAAACTACATTTTCCATAGAACTCCCACATCTTTTTGTGTATATTTTCTAGCAGCTGTTGTTTAGAAAGTTCTACTAGTCACACTAATAAAATGTGGCAGTTCCACCATATTAACAAATATTTTTACCTGAATAATTCCTGCTGTTCATTTGAAACTGAAATTAATTCACATATTGTTTTCTCTGGAGTTCTTCAAAATCTTACTAGTGTTTTGTTTTGTTTTGCTTTTAGTAGAGAACAACTGTGTGTACTGGTGCTGAACCAAGTATTATTTCTAAAACAGCGATTTTATTTTTCCAGTGCATGCTGTATGTACTAAGAAGCAGGATAATGGTACTGAATATAGAATCGATACATATTCAAATGGAATCTGCTTATTTTTGCTTTTGAAACATCTTCCCTCAAGATGGGCTGAACTGTGATATCTACCATCCACTGCTAATGGCATCACATCATTAATGTCTGGCTTTGTGCTTCCTGTGAAGACTGATTTCCTATCACCCAGGCGAGCATGGCCGTGCTGATTTAATCAGCCTGAAGCTGGACCAGGAGAGAGGAAGCTATACCAAGGGCAGAGAGGATCACGGGTTCTGAAGTTAGATGCTCTGGGTTCAAACCCCAACTCAGCCCTTTCCTAGCTGCATGAAGACTGAACTAACCAATAAACCTCTGCATATGCAACAAGGGTGAAATAATATTAAGAACCTCACAGGCAGGGACTACACTGACCTATACTCAAAGCCACTGTGTACATCATAGTTTATATGGATGGCTCCCTTTGGAGTTTGTGCAGTGCACAACCTGAATGCAGAGCCTGCCCAAGGGTTGTGGGGATTCAAGCCATTCCATGTATAAAACACTTAGCCCAGCCCCTAGTATTATATGTATAAAGCCCTCAGGGAATGGCAGCTCCTTTCATTCTTTTTATCTTAACGTGTATCCTGTATGGCTTCTAGTTTCACATTCCAACTTTTAAAAGACTTAAGAAAGTAGGATAGTCCACGTCCCATCCGATTTCTTTATCAAGGGAGCAATGGGGGTTTGTAAATTTTCTGAGCAAAGGACTCTTTATGTCTTTTCAGAGAACCTGTCTCTGCAAACTTCATTCTTTCTCTGTGATTTATCGTGTCTGTGAAGAGGTCTGACAAACTCAACATATCCTCAAAGGCGCTATATAAAAATTTCCCCCAAACATCAACACATTTAATGCTTTTACAGAAGTGAATGTGGAGCCTGACTGGGTCCAATTTTCGCCCTCTCCACTCTTAGCTGTGCGATTTCCCCAATCTCTCAAGCCTCAGTTTCCTCATTTGGATACCGTGGATGATAATTTCTCCGACACAGCATTGTCGGGGTGAGTGAGTTAGAGACAGAGCGGCAGTGAGTTTAGCAAAAGCCTGGCTCACAGTTGACACTGAACACATCACTGCTGTCTGAGTACTAGTTGCTGATCTGCATCTCGCAGCCTCGGGCAGAGCCATGCGCGTCAGATCCCAGTCTGCTTAAATTGCCAGGCGTGCCACAGAAATGTTACCCACGAACTCAGCAGGGTTCAGAATTCTTAGGAGGATAATCAGCAGGGCATTGTTCTAACTGTCTTTGCTTTGTGGAGACCTGCCCAGCATGCTGGCTCTGCAAACCTTAGCTGCCTCATCTGGAAAGCAAAGCGATTCAATTCAATTCGGCGATGTCAAAAGGGGTCTCTTTAAGCACAGGATCCTCAGATCCAAACTAGGTAAAACAGGAGGGATTTTTGTTAGGATTTTCCTCTGACTTTTTAAATTCCCTCTTTAGATTTTGGGTGTTATCCATGTGGCCATCCCTGCTCGATGTTCATAGCATATTTTGCCGATGATGGATCAAATTATTCTTTTTACTGATCCTGGATGAGATGTCAGGAGCCGTCTGGACACAGTATCAAGTGTGTGGAGCCTCTAGCAGTCCATCTACATTTTGACCTGAAGTACTTGACATATTTGCCGTCTCTGTTTGGAAACATCTACTTAAGTATTAATACTTAGGACTTCCTTCTGCAATAGTCATGTGTATTTCTTTTCACTACCCCTAACCAAACATGGCATTCTATAGCTAGTTAATAGAATTGATTTTCAGTTTCAGGGAGTTAACATTTTAAAGGTACTTAATTTCTTTAAAAAATATTTATGGAAACCCTTCTCTGTTCTCCCCACTATGCATTTCTAAGCAATGGGTTGGTGGGGGTGAGGGGGCAAGTGAACAGGCAACCACAGTGCAGTTTAGTAACTGCACTGGCATTGAGAAATCAGGGGGCTGGGTAGGTGGGTAGAAGAGACATCTAATCCATCTTGGGAATTAAGAAACTGTTTCTAGGAGAAGGTGATGGGTGAGAACATTCTAACACAGGGAATAGTGTGGTCAAAGCCTGATGCAGAGACACCTATTGTGGTCTGGCTAGGAAATGTCCAGTCACTCAGAACAGTAAAGCACAGTGTATGGTGGCCTGGGCTTGTGGGAGACAATGATAAGAAGGTGATCAGAAGCCATCACCTTACAGAAAGAAATACAGTACAGTAATACCTTAGTTTGTGAGCATAATTTGTTCTGGAAACAAACTACTCGTATTGCAAGACATCGCTCATTTAACGCATTAAAATGTATTAGGAATGTTTGCTTGTCTTGTGGAATACCCACAAACCACATTACTCACAATCCAAGGTTTTACTGTACTTTGATCCCAGAGGTAACTCTAAAGGAAAACAAAAGTTAAAAAAAAAAAATCCCCAAACTCCAGACTTGAAGGGGGATGATGGTAAAAGTCATATTAAGGAGAAGAAGGCCTTTACATGTAGCTGGAATTACTGCACAGAGAGGCTGCCTGTTCATGTTAACCAGATCTGGACACAAGATCAGCTCACATAATGAGAAAACGGGAGGAGGAGGAATCTCCCCCTCTGGCATTTAGAGTTAGGTTTAGTTTCTTGTCAACAAGAAAGGCAAATACTAGAGCACTTGCTTGGCCCCTAAATATGACAGCAATTTAATCACTCAGAGGGATAATGTGTTGGGCTATGACAGTTAGAGCTTTTCAAGATTTCTTTTTCTGCATTAAGTAACCCAAACCACAGCTGCTAGAGGTGGTGCTTACGCTAACACAGGACTAGGCACAGAGGACTATGGAATGAAAATGTGACTTGGTTCATTCAAAATACATTGATGGCTATACTGCAATGTGCCAGGCACGGTGATAAATGCTGTGAGTGAGACAGTGAACACATTAACACACCTTCAAGGAGCTTAGAGTCTAGTGAACAGACATAAACTAATAAACATACCATAAATATATTATTACAAGTCAAGACAGCACTTCTAAGGAAAGGCAAAGTGTAGAATCAAAGGTTTACACCAGAGGAACCATTTTTAAGAGTGGTAGTTGAGGAGGCTATGGAAGTGAAATGCCTGCTAAGGTCTAAAATATGAAATAAAAATTAAAAAAAAAAATAGGAGGAGGGTGTCCCAGGTGGAGTAGTATTTCCCAAGGGGCAGACACTTGGCACTCTTTGGATGCATTCTATTTGCTGTCACTGGGGGAGGTGGTGCTCCTGGCATCTAAGGGGCAGAGCCCAGAACACTGTTAAATATCGATGATGCTGAGGTCAGCCTCTCTCATTACTGAGAATTATCTGGCCCCTGTGTCTATGGTGGCAGGCTGAGAAGCTCCGAGCTACAGGGAACAGCACTTCTGCCTCAGGCCCTAAGGCACGCAAGGTCTTGGCAAGGGTGAGAAACTCAAGGAAGGCCAGGGCTGGCTGGAGGAAGAACTGAGGCCCCAGAAGGGCGGGGCCCACGTCACGCAGGGTCTGGTTGGCTGGCGGCCCCAGAGCGTCTGATGGCTGATTTTCCCAGTGCAGTGACAGTCCCAGGCTGATTTACAGGTACACCTCATTTTATTGCGCTTCATAGATGTTGCCTGTTTTACACATGGAAGGCAAGGCCCTTCGCTAGCAAAAAGATTACCATTCGCTTTATTGCAGTGGTCTGGAACCCAATCTGCAATATCTTCGATGTACGAGTATGTCTATATTTCAAACATCTTAAGTTTTAACTGTATCTTAGTTTGATTTCCATACCTTGGCTGGTTCTTGTGTGACTAGGTGGATGGGGGTTTGGGTATTTAATCTGGGGGTGGGGGACCCTTTTTCTTTCTTTCTTTTTTAATATCATGAGCTGTGAGAAATAGTAAGCGTTTCCCTCCCGCAGAGACACAGGTGTACCTTCTAAGAACACAGTCACAGATAATCAAACCCAGATAGATAGCATTTCCCCAAATACTAACCCTTTAACTCAAGTCTCATGGTCATTGCCAATCCATGATATTACCTGGACTCTTAGTATTCTTCTGTAAATCAACTCATTTTTAAATCATTGTTCTAAGTGTAAATTCCTTTCAACCAGCAATAGATAGAAGGTTGTTTTAAAAATAAAAGCTAAGGGATTCCACACAATGTAGTTAAATTCTAGATAAATATTCCTGTCTAATAAAGAGACAAGCCTGAAGCCTCTAGCTCTGTTAAAAAAGTGTAATTCATAGGTTTTACAGAAGCATTCAAGTCTGTCATCAGAGGCCTTCCCTTAGAGCAGCAGTCAGCAAACTGGCCCGGCAATTTTTCCTGTACAAATGGCAAGCTAAGAATAATTTTTACACTTTTAAATGCCTAAAAAAAAAAAAAAAAAATCAAAAGAAAAATATTTCATGACATACAAAAATTATATGAAATTCAAATCTCAGTGTTTATATATATATAAAAAAGGTTTATCTGGAGCCACAGCTATATTATCTACAGCTGGTTACTTCTAAAATGGCTCAGTCGAGAAGTAACAACAGGCTGCACAACCTGCAAAGCCTAAGATATTTACTATCTTGCTTTTAATAGAAAAAGCTTCTCCACCTATGCTATATGATCCAAAGTTATTTAATGCCACATCAGGTGCTGACCTGTGCTCTATGGGGTTCCCACACTGGAAAGTTCTGTTCTGTGAATAAGCTAAAGACAAGAGTTTGGGTCCCACAAAAGCAGCAATAAACCTTCAGAGAAGTGGATAACCCATTGAGATGTGACAATATCAAAAGCAGGAGTAGATAAATATTGTACAGTAATATGCAGAATACATCCGAGTTTCTGGCTCTTAGATGTGGCCTCACTAGAAAATTCACAGAAGTAAGTTTGGTGGCTGTTTGCGGCTGCTTGTAGAAGAATGAGCCATTTATCTGCGCTGATGATGGTTTTTTTTTTTTCCCTCCTCCATGTACACATTAAAATCCATTGTGATGAACAATGTGATTACATGGTCCAGTTTCAGTGAGCTTCTATACTTAACTCACTTAACTCACTTACCACAACTAATGAGAGCTATTCATGCACACTCGGAGATTAGGAAGGGACCCAATTCTCAAAAGTATGGAGAAGAAAAGAAATAATTAGCAAGCTGTGTCGGCACCAACAAGACTTCCACCACTAAGCTCATTTAAAGCACAACCCACAGAGGAAACAAAGCGAAGAAATGACAGAGTGAGTAGCGGCATCATAAAGGCATCTCCCGTGAAAACAAGACCGTGTTTTTAGGTAAAAGCTGTAAAGGGCATAATTTGCCACTAATTTGTCAAAACTAGGCACAAAAAATATAGCTCAGTACCTGGAATCCTGTGGAAAGAAAGGGACTCTCCTCCCTCCAGCAGTGGTTCCATACTGGGCTTTGCATGAAATCACCTGGGGAGCTTTTAAAAGCTCTGTTCCCAGGCCACACCCCCACGCAATTAACCAGCATCAGAATTTTGTAAAGATGCCTCCATGATTCCAATACAGAGTCAAGGCTGAGAACCCTTGCTCTCCAACTGTCCTGGCATGGGCCCCGGTGCCCAAAAGATGCGAAATGGGCTCATCTGCAATGAGAAATGGAGTCGGGCAAGGGTGGAGGAGGTAGAGTGAATAGTGGGGACTCTAGAAAGACGTCATTTAGAAGGCTGATGTTTTTTATAGATCTCTCATACTCCCGAAACCTCAACTTGAGGTTGATGGCGCCTGTCTAAATATATAAATAAATGAAATTGTCAAAAGTTCATTCAACCAATTAGTCTGTTCCGCTTGCATCATTTAAGTTATTTTTAAAAGTTAATAGGAATGATTGGGCTGGGTTCCTTGAGTTCCAGCCTGAAGCTAAATCTCTGGGGAACTAGAACGGCTATTAAAGGATATTCCCATAGGGAGCCAGCCTTCACATATGGCAGTCCTAACACCACTAAGGGCTTCAACACATGCGTACTTGTCAGTCCACTTTGAGATCTAAATCAAACTCAGCATTAAGGTCTGACTGCACCTTAAGTTTGCTGGTGGGTATGAAATCATCCAAGCTGAATTTCTCCCATGATCCACCACAGGTCTTTTCACTCTGAAGCAGGCTTCATAACTCTTGAATTAGTCAACTTTTTTTGTTTTCCCCTCAGGAATTTTTAAAAGGCAGATGACAGTGGGAGGAGGAGCCTCAGTGGTTGGCATATGACAGTTACCAGCACCCCAGGAATGACTCCTCAGTTTACCCATTGCTACTATTCTTTAGGAGACTAACATTTCCATCGTTTGAATCATGCCAAACATTCTTCTGGCAGCCCAATTCATCTTTCAGGAAAGCTACGCAAGTATTTAAAAATTCATTTGTTACAATCCTAACGTAGTAAAACAAATGCCAAATGAAATTTGGAGAAGTGGTTTCTTTTTTTTGTTTGTTTGTTTTTTAAACAAAGCTCTATTATTCTCACTTTTTCCACACCCAACCAAACACTTTTGGCTGCTCCCTCCCTTGACCAACGGGGACAAGTTTTCTTACACTTTCGAGACTCGGTAGGACAATTTCTGGCAATGAAATGGGATGCATTCATCTTCCCAGAGGTAATGATATTTTCATTTATTGAGCACCATATACACAAAAGCCAGGGACACAGTTTGGATAGGTCAACACAGAGCCGAGAGTTAGACAATGCTATTTCTAATTACAGATGAAAGGTCTGAGGCTCACAGAGGCGATGCAAAATGCCCCATGTCACAATTTAATCAGTGGCCATTCTGTGATTCAGACCCAGAGCTGTCTGACTCAAAAGCTCGGGCTCTCAATTTCTACTTCATTCTGCCAAGTGGATACAGACAAGCCAACCAGGCAGCCCTTCAAGGGACCAATGGAAGAAGGCGCGATGGCCTGATTCCCAGCACAAGTGCGTATGCAACACTATAGTCCATCTGCCACAATGCTGGTGTATTGATGTCACCCTCAAAGAAAGCCCAAAGGCCATTTGGGCAACCTCTCAGCGGTTCACAATTTTATTTGTCAACTTAATCAATCTATCTTTTCCCTGAGGAGGAGGCACCTGACTGGACAGCTGGTTCTCATTGCAAACAGGGTGTGAATAAATACAGTTGTTTATGCCAGAAGCACATATGCAGACTGGTGAGCCTTTGAGGTATACATTTTAAAAATCACGGCTACATAATTAATTGCTTGCAATATATGAAATGTGGTTTAGGTGAGCTTGACAATGATGTTCTACCTTCAGTAACATTCCCCATGGGAGTAATTCCCACCTATCAGTCCAGGCACTGGCTGTGTCAGTCACCTGAAATGCTAATTAAAAATACAGATTCCTAAGCTTCACCCAAGACAAACTGAATGAGACTATCCAGGGGTGATGATCTGGAAACTGTGTTTACAACAAAGCCCCAGGTGATGGTACTGCACAGCCAGAATCGAAAACGAATTCACTAAGTTAGAGTGAATGGGGGCAATTGCCTGGGGCCCATTCATTCGACTCTTCGATAAATATTTATTGACCTAATATTATGTGCCAACCACTGTTCTAGACCCTGAGAACAAGCTGTGAATGGGGCAGATAAGCTTCGTCAGATGGAATTTACAAGCCAGTGAGGGGAGAACAGTAATAGCAAGCAGACATGCATAAATCAGATGGCTTCAAGTAGTGGCGTTACAGAATGATGGAGTGGGAAGGAAGAGGGCGTGTGCTACTAGGCAATGAATCGGGGAAGCAGATGGTGGGCAGAAAGGCAGAGGGTGCAGAGAGAGGCATGCCTCGCTCCCAAATGGTGCCAGAAAAATAGCGGAGACAGTAAACACGCAGTTTCAGATTTCAGATGCACCGGAGGTAGACGTTAGGACAGATAAGTCATTGCTTATCACAAACCTGCGGCAAGGACAATATCTCAGGGACAACTGCTTGGACAGCAGGGCTGGGATGCCCTCAACCGCTCTTCCCCTGACTTGCTTTTCCTTCCCCAGCTCTTCCACCCACAGCAGCCTCTGCATCTCTGCCCTGATGGGGATTTGAACCAAGTTCTGTTTAATTGCTCTTTCTAAAAGGCCACAGGATAAAATGTAGTAAAGGGTTAACTTTGGTGGGGGTGGTGGGGATGAGGGCAGCACATTAGGACTGGAGATGTGGGGGATAACAGTAAGTCTCGTCCATATGCTTAGCTCCACGGTCATTCACACATGACTCGTGCTCTGCTGCTATTCCCAGGGTACCATGCGTGGCTCACCTCAGACCTCAACTCGCCTGTGAGGTTTCATCTTTCTCCTTCTTTTGAACATTCCCAGAAGAACCAGAAGGAATACATCCTATTTAGTTTAGCTCTTTGTTTGCCTACTTGTGAGTCAAGATGCAGAGAGAGGATTTACGCAGTTGGAGGATTAACAGGAAGAACAGCATTGAGCCCCTGATTCGTGCTGTCTAGTAGGGAGAAAAGTCACCAGGCCTTTCTGACCTTCAGATTCCACTTCTGTCGAAAACAAAGAAACAAACCCAACAACACAAACAAAATGATAACCCTACTAATCTCAGAAAGTTGTGAAAATTAAGGAAGATGACAACATAAAGGTCTGGCATAGACGAAGTGGTTATATAATGCAGCATTCCTTTTTATTTTTTCCTTTTGTCTCAAAATATGTTTTGGGCTCTGAATGTCTGGAAAGCATGTGCTCTTTGCTAAAGCCCACCCTTCCCATTTCCAGATGAGTTTTCTATTCAAATGGGAGGTGGGGTGTCCAGGCTCATGGACCAAGATTTACGGCGCACCCAAGGAACACTTAGTACCAAAGGCAGGCTTAGGAGCAGCAGGAGAGCCCTTGAGAGATTTTTAAGAGCAGATGAAGAGGTAGGAACTGTGTTAAGCACTCTCCGTTTCCCTCTGCTGATAGAATTTAATCAAAACAGGACCCACCTCTCCAACCATGCTAACCCTTCCCTGGAAGCCAATGGAAAAACTGGGGGAAGAGAAAGCATTTGAAATGCTGTATTTTCTTTTTTTTAAAAGACATACTGAGATAAATAAATGCAGTGGCTCTCTCATCTCCCTCTTTGTCACTGCCTGTTACCTATGTGTTGTGACCATAAAAATGCGCCCCTCAGATCTCCTGCAGTGGGGACAGAGGTGATGGAGAACCACACCTACTGTCCCCTGGGCTACTCCCAGCCAGCGAGCAAGCACGATTGATAAACTAATTCTTTCCGATTTCAGTGGGATGTGAGAAAACTCTTGTGGGCAACTTTGGCTCCTAGACTCTGCATTGTGTTGGCTGACATGCTTTTTTAGAACATTCTGTAGCCTGGGACTTTTTACCCAATCCTCCTTCCTTCCCACTCTTTTGTCACTGACGTCAGACTCACATTGCCATCTGCAGGCTCTCCCCACCTTCTCCTGCACCTCTGTTTTTTTGTTCACTGTTCCCCTCCACCCTGCAAATCTCTTCATATTTAATCCTGCCTTGGCACCTGCTTCTCAGAGGACCCCAAATAACACCACATTGTTGCAAAAGTTCAACTACAACCAAACGATAATTGTGCCCAAGGTTTAAAATGAGTAATGAGCCAAGGACTCAGACAGGTCCCATGGGTTATAATAGAAAAAAAAAAAAAGTTCATTTAGCATTTTGCGTAAACTTATGACCACATTTAATCACTCAAAATATACCTTCACTGACTACCAGATGTGTCATTAACTATTTCTGAAAAAAGTGAAATAAAATCACCCAGCATGAGAATGCTGTGGAATAAGTCAATAGTAACAGATGGTGTTTATTTTGTCACTGCTTGTGTTAAAAAATTACCACCTAGTCCCATCAAATCCATTTCTTTAAGATGGAAGCTTTATGTAAAAACTGCTCCAGAAAATGCAATATTTTATCAGCTGTCATTGAGTTCCTTAAAATATGAGCACTTGTTTTCATGGTTTTCAGTTTTCTAGGACATGGTGCAATACACAGGAGATGGGTTTGTATAAATCTGACACGATGGAGTAGTTTGCCAGCAGCCCTGTCTTGCAACATGCAATCTGTTTTGTTTTCCAAACAAAGTTGGTACATGAGTTCGTTGGAATGCTAGTGTTTCGAAGACGAAGGCCGAGATGCCTCAATTTCTGCATTGCACATGTTGCACCTTCTGCAATGTGATACAGACTCCACGCCCAACAACTGGGGGTCATGTAAATACATCAATACATTAATGTACATTAAATGCATCCTTTTAGATGGAGTCACAAGGACAACCGTGAAAAATGATGCCATAGACGAATACACAGCAACCTTGGGGAAAGTTCACAGTACATTAAGGGGAAAAAAACATAAAGCAATAAGCAAAATACGATGCCATTTTTCTTTCAAAATACTCACAGTGAGAGGCCATATAACAGAGTACTTAGGAGGAGCAATCTTGAGCCAGGTTGGCCTGAGAGAAAATCCTGGCTGTACCACTCTCTCACTACTTTTAAAACCTTGCTGAAGTCACTTGACCTGTCTCTACCCCAGCTTCTCCATATATCATGGATAATACAATAGTGTACCTCATTTATGAGGCTCTTCGGAGCATCCAGTGTAGGACAGTTTAAAAAGTGCCTGGCACAGAGTGTTCCATAACTATTATTATTACTGTTTTAATTTTTTATTACATATAATTGCAGAGGAAGCCCTGGGAGCATATTTCTCATAGTATCGATAGTGATTCTTGCTAAATGGTAAGACAGTGGATAATCCAAGTGTCTTTTCCTTGGCATGTTTATTTATTCTAATATTTCCTCACACATGAAAAAAAAAAGTACCATTTGGAAGGAAAAAGGGAAAGGAGAGAAAGGAAGAGGAAGGAAAATTCTCACATGCTTTTTTCATCCCAAATTCTGCTACTACAATAGAAACAAAGCTCAACTGGATGGATAAAGTGGCTTCACTTTTTTTTTTTTTAAGTCGTACACTCAAAGAACTTTGATCATTTAGAATTTCTCTTAAAATATCTTAACTGAAACATGTGTGAACTCTCGACCTCAATGTTAGCAGAGTAAGTGAACAAAATCACATATCAATCAATTGGTGATGGAATAAAGTGAAAATACTAAGTACCTGGAGAGTTTTTCCATGACAAGTAAGTTGGGGGATCAAGGGACTCCCTCGCCAATGCTTTCATTTCACCTCCTACACTTTATGATGAAAATGAAATCTTTTTTCTTCTTCAGAAAACAGTGTTCTCTTTAACCTTCTTGCATATGAATCATTTTTTAAAATGTACCAACAATTATACTGAATAAATACACAGGTTATATAAGCATATATGCTCTAAATATGTAAATAAGTCCAATGTTACATGAGTGCCCTTTGATTTAACATGATTGGCTTAGAGAAATCAAACTTTAATTGTTTTTTGTAACCCTATAGTACATGCAGCCTGAATCAATTTCCTCTGAGGTTTCCAGAGAACACATCATTAACGCTCAGAAGCAAAATGCCACATGATAAAATTAAAGCAGGGATATAACCACCCCCATGTTCTAGATATCTTTTCTTGTGTAACTACACATGTTTGGGAATGTGTTTTAAGAAATTTGATAACAGATTTTCCAATAAGTAGGAATCTGGTGATGAGACAGGGTCTGCTCTGAACTATGACTTTCTATTTTCTCACCCCCAGATTTCAACGAGAACAAAGCAGATGAGAAGTGGGGCTCTTAAGCTGAGGGATCTTCCAGGTACCAAGATGTCATATGCGTTACTTCATGAGGTTCTATATTCTTTAATATCTAAGGTATCAATTCCTTTAATGGCTCCAGCATTCCAGCAAAGCTACAGTGGTACAGTGGTATACTAATCCTTTTCTTTCTTTTTTCCTTAATCCCAATAGTTAGACTAACCATCAAGAAAATTCCAGAACATATCTCTGAATGTCATCTCATTCCCGGAGAATGACCCTTGTGGTACTGAAGGAGGTTACCATAGAAACTCATCAGGCCCCACTTATGCTGAGACCTACCTGCCTTTCTGCTCTGTAAACATGTTTCCATTTTTAAAGCCCTCGCTCAATCAAAGTGACTGCTGTGCAGCTACTACCTAGAGAAAATAGGCCCTCTGCCTAACACACAGCAACCTTTGGGCTGTGGAATAGATGCTGGAGAGGAAATAAATCTGAACAAATGCGCTACAGCTCCTTTAAACACTTAAGTCATGAAGGCATGCATCATTATTCACCCAAGATAGCAGACTTTTCCATCTCTAATCTAAAACATTCAGGATAAGAAAAGTCATGGACTCTACATAAAACTGTCTTTTTGGTCAGGAAAGCATGAATCCGCAATGCTTAAGCATGGAACTAGGAGCTGGCCTACCCTGCCTCCATGCGTGTGCTCCAACTGTCCTTACAAAGATGTCCTTTACCACAGGATGGGAAATGGGTCTTAGAAAATAATGATAAGTGATCTATAAATTCCAAGTCTTATTATGTGTCAGGCACTAGTCTAAGAGCTTTCATGCATTATTTTATTTAATATTTACATCAATCATATGCAAAACACACCGGTACTATCCCCATTTTACAGGTGAGGAAATTGAAGCTAAAAGATAGGAAGTGACTTGCTCAAGGTAACACTACCGCTGGTGGCCATCCTGAACTTGAACTCAGGTTATTTTGTTCCACAAACTGATACCTGTCTGATTCTGCAAGCTGGTAAGCAACCGCTGCACCCTATTGAAAAGCCTTACGGGGTGCTGTTATACAGCCTTTGTGTTCCATCGCCTCTATACCTTTTAACAACCTTTGAATGGTAAATGCACCCTGGAAGTAGCAATAGGGACACGGCTGATTTTTTTTTTTTTAAATCACCTATCACAGCGTATTATGTATCATTATGGATTACCTATCATGAATTGCCCCAACTACAAAGTTATCTTGATGATGCTTAAAATTAAACCATGATTAAGATTTTGATTTAAAAATGGCTTTATGTTTTCACAGTACTTTTGTAAACACTGGGACCAGGTAGAAATTTATAAGTGTGAGGTGGAAGTGAAAATTCTCTGAAAAATGATTAGTGATGGAGCAATGCGCTGGCAACAGCAACCATGGAGATTCTGAAAATGCATTTCCTCCCAACAGTATCCAAAAGACCATCTCAGGGATTCCCTGGGAAACAGTAAACTGAGGAGAAAGGGGAAAGGGAGGGAGAATGAGAGGGAGAGAGAATATTGCTTAATTGATTGCTTGCTTGATTCGTTCCAGATGGAACATTTCTACCCAGAATTACAGGTACTTGGGGTATGAACACAGGATAGAGTTGACTTTGGCATGGCAGATCCGGGGTATGTGGAAATAAAAGGAAGAGATGACTTCTAATCTTCACAGATGGTTTCACTTTTTTTTTTTTCATTAAACTACATTTGAGTCACTTTTCAAAAATATAGTTTATACTCCACAATACAAACATTCTGTAATTCTCTTTTCAAGTTTGTTTCTGAAGTGGCATATTTTGATAGTAATGAGAAGGAAGGCTTAACTACTGATGACTAATAATTCCACATGAGGTTCTCAGACTCTGATTCTAAAAAGTGAACATTTGATGGGAATGGGTATGCGTTGAGAGTTGATTACCTATATTCCCTAAGATCTCATTTGCATTCCAATTTGGCCTCTCCACTTACAAGCCATGCTATCCTTGGGCTAATAGCATTAGGTCTACATGCCACAGTTTTTCTCATCTGTAATATGGCGATATTGACTGAACCCATATATTCATTAATAGAACTTTCATGAGTGAACTGAAATCACGTTTGTGATGATGGTTCAGTATAGTAGGTTCTCAATAATGATGGGTATTCTTGTTATGACAGTTACAACTACTACTAATTTTATTATTAATGGGAAAAGGACTTCTGGTGATAGAAAGAAATAATTTAATGTCCTTACAATAGTGTAGAGCATGACTTATTCTTGCATTAAAATATTTGACTAAATTCTTCCATTGTTTCCCACCTTGCAAGTGCAGAGCAATGGATAATGTGTTGAGGAATCTTTTCTTAAACATTACCCAAGCTCTGCCTAAGCGTACATTCTTCGTTTGTTGCAGATGCATTCTCTTGGCTGGCTTAGTTATTCGTACCACAAACAAAACGTCAGTGTGTGCCCTCATTCCTGACCAGGCTGCTACAGAGTGGTACATTTTTGATGCTGGAGGCATACAGGCAATGAACTGGGAGCTTCCAGAATGCAAAGGCCCCTGCTCTGTGCCGACGCCTAGAGAAAGGCTACTCTGGTGCTCACTGCATGAGAATCAAGAGCTAGGTGCATCACTTGGAATGACCATCAACCAGTTGGGACAGGTAGCCAAGATTGGGGCCATCTGTGTCATGGAGGAGAATCCAGCAGGTGTGAAAGACCTCATCAGAGAGACTTGGGTGTGCGTTTTATGCTTTTCCTTATCAAAATAAATCTCAGTGTTGGTCCTGAATGATGACTCCTGAAGATGAGCTGGCACAGGTGGCTCCATTCCCAGCTCTGGTTTGTCCCACTGCCATATCCACACAGATATGAGATTTATTCTTTGCAAAAGCTCAAGAAGCCACAGTCAAGCACAATGGCCACCCGGCCACCCAAGAGGCATTTTTTTTTTTTTAAATCCAAATACTACATGCATTTTTAATTTAAAAATACTTCCAATTATATTAGAATCATCATAAATAAGGGTTCAATATGGTAGGGAGTGAAGCTGGCAGGTCATTCACAGTTGACTGTTATTAAAATTCACATTATTATGATTCCATCAATTATTTCTATACTTTGGAACATTTTGCTTTCTTCCAAAACTCTTTACATGCTTTCGTGAGTTTCATTATAATGTCAGGTGCCCCTTTCATATGAACATACATTTCATGCCTGACAAATATGGTTTTCACTATCTAGGGAAACCATTCTATCTGGGGCATGGAGACAATGACAATGTTATTTCTAATGTCGCCTGTGTTTATTCCCTCACATAAACTCAACTGTCAGCAGCTTTTGGGACTCCATTACAGTCAACCGGATGTTTATGTAACAATAACAGCACACACTAGTTGTTTTTTTTTGTTTGTTTTGTTTTGAGGGCAGTGTCCCTGGCCCTCATATGTGGGATCCGAACCGGAGCCGCTGGCGTCCCAAGCCAGGGCTTAACCACCGTGCCACTCGGCCGGCCCTGCACACACTAGTTTTTAATGATAAACATAATGGACGTTATTCTATTTCGCATGAACAGTGATCTCCTCCTGAAAGTTAGATGCCATCATGGGAGCCATCTTGCGTTTGAGTAATGAGGAGAAAGTGACATAGAACGGCAGCTGAGGCCATGTCTATTTTCTTGACTTTCCTGTCTCCGATGCTCAGTGAGAAAGAGAGATATGGTCCTGCCTGTCGCAGAGCTACTGAAGGAGACAGGTAAGGAATATTCAGCCAAACAAATATATACAATAATTACAAATTATGACAACTACTAAATAAAAAGTATATTTGCTGTTATTATTATTCATTAGTACAGAGAACTATGTTAACCAGCATCGAACACATTAAAAAAGGCCATGCATTTCAATAGCAGTCCTATCTTCAGATTATATATATATATATATATATATATATATATATATATATATATATATATATATTCTTTTCTTTCCTCTTCGTTATTTTTCTCCCTACTAATAAAACTGTGAAGGGGAACCTGTAATAAGATTATTCTCCCTAAAGCAGGCTATGAACAAGGAGTCTTATTACATTTTATCAAGTGCCTAATATCATGAGTTCTGGCTGTTATGCCCAGGGTCCCCACCCTGCCTGACAGTCCCCGTGTTCTCTGCCCAAAGGGCTATGCGGTCAGAGCTCATCTCTCAGCCACTGAGTGCTGGGATTAGCACTCCTAGAGGAGGTCTCCAATGAAACGGAATCACATAGCTGCCAAGACAGGCACATTAGCCCTTTGCATTGATTCAGCATGATCTGTCTATGTAAATATGAAAGGGCAACAAAGAGGCACCACAAGGGACACTGACATTATGAAGGAAGAGACACACCTATCTCAAAGGAAAGCTTCTACTAGACTCCAACAAGAACGGTTTTTCAAGGGCTGGCTGAGTGGCGCATTGGTTAAGAGCTGGTTTGGGGATGCCAGCGGCCCCAGTTTGGATCCCACATATGAGGGCCAGTGACACTGCCCTCTACAGCTAACAACAGCTCCACCTGGAACTGGGCTGCGAGCCCCGGCGATAGTGTAGGCTGCAGCCCCTGATGCAGTGGGCGGCCATGGGCTACAGTGAGTGGCCAGCAGCCAGCATGAGCTGCCAATAGCCGCAGTGAGCAACCATCCAGAGGCCGGAGACGGATCTGCCTCATCCGGGAAGAGCGCAATGACGATACCAACATGGGCCAGTGAAGCAACGTCCTCCACAACTAGACTGAAGAACAAAAGGACAGCAACTTGTCTGTTCCCCTTCCCCGATTCCCTAACGCTGTTCTCCTCCTCCAATTCCCCAATAAAATCTTTAAAAAAAAAATGGTTTTTCAAAATTGTTTATAATTATTAACCACAGATTAATATTAAGCAGGATATTGCATCCATAACAACAGGTTTCTGTGAAAAAGCATCCTCTGTGTGTATGTTCTTTCTCTTTCACCACAAACAACTGCACACACACACACACACACACACACGCACATACAGCCCTAATAGAAGGTTTGAATTCCGGAATGGCATGAAGGATATAGCTAAAGAGTCAATAAATGATTTAGAACTAAAGTCTAGGAAATTACCTAGACACAGGACAAAACTGGAAGAGTTGAAAACGGTTCTCCTTCACCTTGGCCAGTTTTGATAGAATATGGAAAACTGGATATTCTTATACTACTGGTGGTAGAATAAATTGGCACAACATTTTTGAAGTGCTATTTAACTGTATACACATGCACACATAATGTATGTATTTCATATATATATATGCATTATTTATGTGTGTATATATGTACATACATACATGTATATATACATGAATTGAATATGAATATATGTATATAACACATACATAGAACATAAATATATATATGTATATATATATATTTGATCCAGTAAGTCTAATTCTAGGCATGTGTCCTACAGAAATTAAGTACATGTTCAAAGACATCCATTTCAACATTGTTTATAACACTGAATAAAATAGATATAACTTAAATCTCCATTAGTAGGAGAATGTTAAAATGACTATGCCTCCATCTCTGGAAAAAGCTGCAGCTGCTAAAGAAAATGAGCTAGATATGTTTCCTCAATGGAAAGATAACCATAATATGCTACTGGAAGAAAGAAAGTTACAGATCTATATGTAGTGCATAATCTCCTTCTTATTAAAAAAAGAAGAAAAATAAGCTGTCTGTGTGTCTGTGTGTGCATGTACATGTGTGTGTGTCTGTGTGCAAGTGCTAGCAAAATTCTAAAATAATTCAAACAATACTTTTGGAAATGTGATGCGTTATGGGTTTAGGGAGCTTACCCAACAATTTCTAAGTATATCTAATGGCAGAGTAAAAACTCTTGTTTTGAAGTTTAACTTTATTATTGTTTTAATATGAAAAAATAGAAAATTAAATTTGAACAAATACAACAAACTTAAATCACAACTTTTTTTTGGTTACAATTTAGTCAAACTATTTCCTTAGGGGCACCAATATAATAACAGCATCATGTAAATACTGTTCAGAACATAGAATCAATTGAGGTTTATTTCTTAATATGCACTCAGCACTTAAAATGTGTCAAGCAGTGAGTTAGGCTTCATATATATATTTTAATGCCTGTAAATGACTCATAGTTTTATGGGGGATAAAGCAAAATAAGTCATTGTAATTCAGAATGGCAAATGTGTATGTTTAGTACCTGCTTTGATCTCTCAGTGGCTTGCCATTTCTGCCTCCTAAGCCTTCCTGGCAGTGGTCTAATGCTTTGCGTCTCCATGCTCTCACGCGTCTGGGGCCCCATCTTCATGGTATTGTAAACTCCTACAGCTGCTTAACTAGCTCTTACCTGTCCTCTTGTTGGCCACACCTTAGGCTTTCTAAACCGTGGGTCTCCTCATGTCACTCTGCATAAATAGACACTGATATATTTCCCTGTTCTTAACATCCAAACTATAACTTAGAAGCCTTTCTGATTTCTCATCCTTTTAGTCTGCCCACTTAATTTTTACCCTTCATCCTCTTGCCATGATTTTTGGTTCTTGAAGCTACCGCTCCCTCATTTGCCCCAATCCTGATTATAATTCATCTTTGCCTGGAAACCTCTCCTTCAATTCTGTTGCCAAACTCCAGCTTATTCTTCAGATTTAACCCTATTATTATTTTCTCAGGGAGTTTTATTTTAACCTATCAGGGTCCCCCATATATTTTTTTTTCTTACAGCCTCTATTGGTGCTTGTTTTCTCTATCAATCTGTAAGCAGTACAAAGGCAGGGGCCATTTCTTGCTTTATCGCCATCCCCAGTGCCAAGTACTGTACCCAGCATAAAATAGGTTCAACATTGCTTGAAAGGAATGGAGTGATTAATTAAATAATTAGACTGCAAAGTCTATGGGGAGCATGAAAGAAAAAGTTGCTACAGCCGGAGGACACTTTCTCCAAAGCCTGTGTCTTAAAGAACGACAAGGAAAAGACTAAGGCAATGCAGAGACAGACTCTGATATTTAACCAGGTGGTTATGAAATCTGTGTTCCCTTAAAAATACAGAATATCTTGGCCAATGAAAACAGCTGGCTTACAAAAGAGCTGCTACCATGATACTGCCTAAGCAACTGCTATTCATTCTACAAGAGATACCAGCCTATCCTGGGTGACCACTGGAAAAAATTCTGGCTTTCCTTTTTCCACATGTGGAGATGGAGGCTACACTTTAGATTCTTCATCAACATAAGCAAATTCGTTCTGCAGAATATTGATCCAGAATAAAAGTCTAAACTGCTTATAATGTCAGAGAGTACCCACTTCTAACAACACATTTCAGGAAAAGAGCCTCATTAGTTTCTGAATTGCCTTTTCTAAAATAAAAGATTGCATTCAGCACCCATAGAGAAAACTGGTTAAGGGCTGAACTATGAATATAATATATTAAAATTCATCATGATCACGTACCCCCTTAACTTTGAAAAAGTCTAATTACTCCTCATCTAAACTGAGTAAGAACAATGTTCATGTTTATAAAAGAAGTACATCTATTTATCGTACTTGCTGATAACATAAGAATTCATGCCAGGATTCCTGAATTGAGAAAATGCTTTTATTTTAACAGCCAGAGCTTTGGAATCTAATGAATTACCTATTTTATTTTTATCACTTGAATTTCACCATGTGAATGTAGAAAAATATGTATCTTATAGCAATACAGTTTAACATATTATTAAGGCGATTTCTTTCTTAGGTAGGCCTCGACAAGTGGATAAGTAGATGATAACAGGGTAAATCATATTTTTAAAGTTAGAGAGAAATCAGGAAGGCTACAGGAAATCATCCTGTGGCAGCTGATATGAAATTATAGGTACTTCATCAAAACCTAGCCAGCCACAGTTACCTCATAACTCATGCTTAGAGCTTCATAATGTGATTAGGTTTTCAAGAGGGCGCATTTGTGTTTTGGTTTTCTTTTAATCACTTTATGTTCAGCCGGACTTCCAACTGACTACTGACTGACGACAGTCATCACGGCGAGAATAAAGAGATCATTAAGTTTGCTGAAGAAAACTTATTAAATTTTGGTTTTCCTAAAGGGAAACATTTCCTACGACGGTAATTGAAAAACATAAAATAAAATCTTTATTGACGTTCTTTGAGGGAAAATACAATATTCAACATTTAGGCTGAAACTAGATAGGTGAGGGAAATACAGATATGAAGCAATTATACAGAACCAGGTCAGCCAAGAAAATTGGCGGTGAGAGAAGGTGTCTTGTCTGCCCTTCTTTCTTTTACTTTCACTCACTCACTCACTCAACTCACTCCACAAACATTTATTGAATGTCTAACGACATGATGAAACTTTTCCTTCAAATGAGATGCAGGCGTAATGGGTGGTTGGGGGTGGAACCAAAGACTACTAAACAAATAAATGGTCTTCACAGCAGAGTGTATAACAGAAACACAGGCTGCTCTGGGAAGACCGAGGACAGAAAACAAATCACTCTGCATGTAGAATCTGCCTATTAGCTATTTTTTACATAAACTCTCCAGACACTATGACACATTGAAGTGAAAAAGGCCCTGCACTGAATATATAGAAGCCTCTTTTATTACTTATTTTGAGGGCCAGGACTTAACTGTTGTATGTGATAACAATAAATGTTTTATTTCTGGCTTTTTAAAATAAATACTTTTGGGTTGGCCGAGTGGCGCGGTGGTTAAGCGCTGGCTGGGGGAGCCAGCGGCCCCGGTTCGGTCCCACATATGAGGGCCAGTGACACTGCTCTCAAAATCAATCAATCAATCAATCAATCAATCAATCAATCAATCAATACTTTTCCCTGATTAGAAATATAATGAGTTCATTGTAGAGAATTTAGAAAATACAAGAAAAAGGTACAAAAATGAAAGAACTAGAAAACTCATCTATAATATCACTGTTTGAAAACAGTCATAATTTTATTTCAGATAGTTCTAATCTTTAGTGTGTGTGTGTTATGTGTGTGAACTAAAATCTATTTTTATATGTAACAAGAACAGTCTTGGAAAGACTACATTGTAACCTATCATTTAAAATTTTATAAGATATTTCAAGTACTATTCCACATTTAAAAATATTGTTCTACATCATTATTTTAATAGTTATATTATTTTATCACATTAATTCATGAATTTATTTAACCAACTCCTTACTGATATACATTTAGACTATTTCCAATTCTTTTACATCATAAATAATGTACTAGCTTGAATCTCTTAATTTGGGGGAAGAGAGATTCATAATTTATCATATTCTATTCAAATTTTTCTTAAAATCGCTATCTCTGATATCATCATTAAATAGGTTTACAGCCTTTTCTAATAAACCATATTTTATAACTATATAATAAAAAAACAATTGAAGCTTCCTATAGAGCTTATGTTGAATAGCAAAATTATAACAATAATGATGCTTTTTTGGGTGTGAATGAGAGTTGGAAAACATGAAGAAAACAGAGATAAGGATAGTACACAAAATATATACCATAAATATCAATAGATTTTGGTGGAGGGGAGTAATAGTTTTAGCTCTGATTTGCCTTTCAACCAACTGAAACAGAAAAATACTATCAGCCATATAAGTAATAATGTCTGAAAAAGAAAAAGAAGAAAAAAGCAGTTGCTCTTTAATCCTCCATTCCAGTGCTAAGTCATAAGTGTTCTTTTTTTTCCAGACCTTTATAAAGATCTGTGTGATATAATGAGTGATATGCTCAAATTACATATTCAAAGTAAAAACAATTATTTGCTTTATATTAAAAAATTATGTATCATTAAGAACAATTAAAACAAATATGTTTACAAAATCATTTCAGGTTATATTGTCCTCTTGAAATAACTGGAAACACCTTGGAATACTGTTAAATATGTGTTGATAGTTCTTGTACTAGGAGCTGAGTAAGACATTTGATTACATTCCTCTGTCCTCCACATGTTGAAAAACAGGTGGAAGGGTATGAAAAGGGCACAGAGGGAAAGGCCACTCACCTCCTAGCGCCCTCATTGTACAACATGCATACATTTAGTTGAGAGAATTACCTACAGACATCAGCTGACTCTAAGAGGTCATTTTCAGGTGTGCTGTTCTTACACAGTTAATTAGTTTGACTTTTTCTTGATGAAAAAAAGCATTAAAGGCTTAGTATAATCTCAACTATTCCAAGGGCATTTCAGCAAAGGATATGTATGTTTAATTCCATGAATCATTGTTCCATCAAAGGACACAGTGGATTATTGAAAACACATTATTTATGGACTATGAGTGTAGAATAAAACAGCAGGTAGCAGTCACTTTGCATAAAATTTGTCATCCTAAACTCCCATTTTAGCTTCTGAAATTGAATCATTTGCCATTTTTCCTGGAAGCATTCCCTGACTGATGATACCACTCAACCATGATCACTGGACTACTAGGCAGACACAAATGTACATATTCTATGTGTGACAGAATAGTTTTATACTTGCCATATTGCTTTGTACACATTTTCAAATTCAATTATTAACCTTCAAAGTGCTATTAAGTACCAGGTGTTAGAAATAAGTATAAAGTGCTGGTGTACTGAATTTTCCTTTTTTACCTAGACTGCATATTTCCAAATAAACCATGTTTGCTATTTTTTTTTTTTGAGTGCTAATTTATAGGGTAATTGTTTAGGGCTGGATAGAGAACGAGTAAAGAAGGATGTTAGTAAGAGAAAGATGTTTAATTTCCAAGGAAAAAAAAATGTGGATTAAAAAGAAAAAAGCTGAATTTTTAATGAACATAGCAGAGGAAGGAAAAATATTATCAAAGATTCATAGAATGGACCTGTCACTAAAACGGTAACATCTATAATATCCATATTCTGGAAAAAAACTGACCATGTATGTGTGGAATGAGAGTGCCATGTAAATGGATATAGTGAGTTGTTGCAGTGATACAGGACTTAGATGATAGGAATTTTTTCCCCAAAAAAAACTAGGTCCTTGAATGTGCTTGCCTATTCCAGGTTGTTGTTATCATGGGGTCAGTAAATACTCTAAAGATTTTGAAAGTGATACTGACCTCTGACATTTCTATATCACCTTGATTACCTAAGAAGTGTGCAACTCCTGGGGTGATGGGGAAACACAGGAGGAAGGAAAGTTTGCTGTACAAGCACTTTCTGGGTATTATGATATTTGTCTTATACTCTATGTGAAAATGTGGCTCTCTGACTTATAACAATTTCTGCTGTTTATTGAATATTGGACATGTGCTCGATCTCATTTACTCCCTCTGAGCTAGGTGTTATTATTTTTTCCCCCATTATATTCATAGAAATATACAATCTCTGAAACAAAATCCACCAAATTAGAAGGAGCAGAGCTGGGATTCTTATCCCCTTAACAAGTGTATATGGGAGGCTAGGCTATCTCTCACATAAAGTCCTGAAACTGTGTGGTCAAGAAAATATCCTAAGATTATGCAAGCATGAGGCATGAGTAAAGCTGGGCAACGCTGGTGACACTTAGATGGAGCAATGGCATGTGGTGAAACATTTAGGCTTGACCTTCCAAGGTGGGAATCAAGCACATGGAGCAAAAGTGTGCTGTGGAATATGTGTGATTTTAGAAAACCAAATGTTGTTCATGGAAAGATAGGACCACTGTTGTCTGAACTGAGAGTCCTTTTTCTCTTTTTGTAAGCCTCATGTGACAATTTACTGCGAAATTCCACATCCTTAGGTTTATTTAAATATCAGCAGGTATGCAAAATCTTTGTGTGTGACACCAAACAACTGGAAACAAGATACTTTATCTGCCAATATCGTTAAACTACAACATCACTTAAAAAAAAAAGAAATCTCATTATATCATATTGGTATTGGGCTTACTTGATATTTCCAGAGTGCTTACATATTGCCGGGATGATGCTTTTTTTGTTTCCTTCATCATTTATCAGACATCATTTTGACAGAATGGATGGTCTAAGTTGGATTTACTTGCATACATTTGTTTTGTGAGAAAAAAGTGGGGAATGCAAATTTGGAGCTGTCTGGGGCTAGAGTTTCAAGAGTCCAGCAACATAAAGATGGTGGTGTTTTGATAGGGAGACATTTACAAAAGCTTCAGTACTGACAATGTGACCGACTAGTACATAAACTCAATCTAAATTTTGGGTGTAGGGAGATTACATTTCTGTTAACTGACGTTCCTCTGATAAAAACCCAGATACAGTTACACTTAAACCTGCATTCATCATTGCTCCTATCATTCCTGAGCACTTACTAAGTGTTTTACGTATTTATCTCATGTGATCCACCCAAGAAGGAGGTTCTATTATTGGCCCCCACGTTATAGGTAAGGAGGAAATGGGGACCTTGGAGGTGACAGAATTGCTTGAGGTTACATAACTAATACACTGCAGTACATTGGTCTCCAATTTTTAATGTCTTTTTTTTTCTTATGAATTATTTCCCTGCTACAAATATGCCTTTCAAATATATATTTTAGACTGCCTGTTTTGGTTATCTGCCTCCATGGAGAAGATTCTGCATGCATTATGGGCATGAGTTGTGGGTCTCTGTCTTTGAGTTGCCTGTGTATTTACATAGGAATACACATTTTAGGACGTCAAATCAAAGGTGGGGACCTACAGAATAAATGTTCAAAGATGCCAAAGTAGAACAAAGGTGATGGCATGACTGAATAATGAGTTTTTGACCCCAGGTAACCTGACCTGCATAATCCTGGAAGTTCATTTGTTTGCATGGAAAGGGCAGCTGAGTTAACTAAGCTGCATGCAGGGAGGTCAGATGGCTTCAGCGAAGTGACAGGAGGCACCGACATTCAATGTCAATGCCCACACACAGCTGCATACCCTGGAGTTTATTCCCCTTTTAAAGAGAATGTAATAGAGGAATTCTAGTCAGCAATAAGTTAGCCTTCTCAGGAGCCTAATGACATCATTACAGAACATTCTAACTTTGCTCTGTGGACACAATGTCATTAGTGCCCCTGGGGTTTCGATCGTGCTATTCTACACAGTTATTCTACACAGCCTCTCTCCGTGTTGTATCCTCTCCCATATGTCGGAAAAAATGAGAGCCTTTATAGACACAAAAGGGTTTGCAATAGCCCCAAGAGCACACAATATTATTTTATTCATCAGTTGTCAAGTGCCTGCAGGGTTCAAAGAGACAGGTCAGTAGAAGGGTGTATATAATATGAATTGTTCTACACTCAAAAAAAATAAAAAAAATAAGGTGTTTGCAGGAATGTGTCTCCCGGGTTCAAATTTAAGAGAAGCTGTAGATTCCGTTGGGGTCTCTCGACCTAACCCCTTTTCTAAGGACATTGACCTGGAAGTCAGTATTTGAAATATGATTTGAATTTTCTGTTCAATGACTGAATATTATCTTCTTATGCTGCTACAAACATCCTTTATGCTAAACACTGCTCATCAAGTTCCTGCCAGCAATCTCTGATGCTTGAAATTCAGTGTACACAGTGGGTGCTCCATGTGTCTTAGTGAAGGAATAAGTATCAGGGTTGAGACAATTTGTGTTTCAGAGAGATTCCCCAGTGGGTACCCAAGAGGACCAGCACCCCTCTCCACCAGTAGGGAGCAAACGTGATTTGGCATGGGGCCCAAATAAAAGTGTTAATGGGAACCATATTTTATTCTAAAATTAGAATAACTTCATTTCTTTTCTCATTGTTAAAGAGGTATGCACACATTACAAAAATTGAAACAATACTGAAAAATAAAAAAGTGAACACTTCCCATTGCCCAAAGCATGCAAGATATTAAATAATAAAATGCAATTTAAATGATTTTACTGAGTCCTACCCACCCTGGGTATAGGTATAGAAATGGCCATATGACAGATGGTATCTATACACTGGTCACACTGCGATAAGGCCTAACAGGGATATCTGTAAAACAATAGAGTGAGTCACTGGTTCCCAACGAGTTTTATGACTATGTTAAACAAATATGATGGACTGTCAAATGCTTCTCTAATTATTTCAAAGCTACTATAAAACAATAAAATAGTCTAAAAATAAATTTCCTTTTAATTCACATTATCGTTACAAAGCAAACGTCTACCGGTCACCTCTATAGAGCTGTAGGGCAGGGTACATGTGCATGAGACCAACTCATATTAGTGATGTCTGGCATCTGTATTCTTTATACTTTGATAACTATGGGGCCAAAGGCTTCATTCAAGAGGCAGAAGGAAAAAAAGAAACCTGATACAAGATTCCACACTTACTGTCCTATTGGAATGAGTGCGGACAGGCAAATGAAAGAGTCCTGTTATTTAATTTGATGATCGAAGACTTCATGATCATACATGCTGGAGACAGTGCTAGGTTTCCCAGTGTCTCTCATCCAGACAGAGACGAAGTTTCTGAGGGAATGAAATGGTTTGGGAGACAACAAAGGAGCAGGAACAGGAAAGGACACTTGTTAATGAAGGATGCCAGGCAGAGCACCCAAGGGCTTCTCTGGCACACCACAGTGCTACCTAGTAGGCTGGTGAGAACAGCACGTGTAACCTAGAGGTGACTGACATGGGGACATGTGAACGAAGACAGCTTTCCAGGAAGAAATGGAAGGGTGTAAATGGAAACCAGAAGGCAGCCTCCGAATGAATACACACGTCACAGGAGGTAATAAAGAATATCAGTATTGACTGTGTTATCTTATCTAAGAACTTGCCTGAGTAGTGACAGCCATTATAATTCGAATGATCAAGTCTATAAATGAATTTTTTCCTTAGTGTCATACAGGTCTTTTAATATACAGAGAAAATTGGTGTGTGGAGGGAGGGAGGGAAGGAAAGAAAGAGGGAGGAGGGGAGATGGAGAGCAAGAGAGAAGAGGAGAGATGGAGGGAGAACAAGGGAAGTGGGGGAGAGAGAGAGAGAGAGAGAGAGAGAGAGCCAGAGAGAGAGAGAAAATGAATATGAATCAGTGTATCTAGCTAAAGGGAATGAAATTCATAAAATGAAACAGGACAGGATGTGGACACACCATCATTGACATTGGATCACATTGCCCTTTATAGCGTGTATGTGTTTAGTAAAATCACACTGCTCCTTTTGTCCTTATCTCTGGCCACCTTGGGAGTTTTGATCCTTAAAATTACAAAGAGGACAGAGAAGAATCACAAAGCACTCCCTCTTGGATGCAAGGCCATCCATCTTTTTGATGTGAAACATCTAAAACCAAATTCTCAAAAATAATTTTCCACTGAGCATTTATTCAGAGCTCTGTTTCTCTGGCGATTCTTAACAAAGGTTTTGTTGCTGGTGCCCAGAGGAAAGACTAATTTAAATGTAGAAAGAGACACTTAAAAAATAATGTCATCTGTTGGCAAAATCTCTGAGGATATTACCTTCCTTTCACACAGGCAGGGAGCTAAAACCTGATTGCAGTTAGGGTTATCTTTAGCAGCTACACTCAGAATCAAAACATTCTCATGAGGACTATTGTTCTAACTAATCTACTTATTAAGCTTGTATTCAGTTTTAATAGTCTTTTATTAAAAACACTCAAAGGGGACAGCCATGGATTTTTGCAATTATTAGCGAGGAAAGCACGGCCTCTGACCTAAAACCACTGGTTTGTCTAAGGATGTTTTTCTTTTGGAAGTTGTATTTTAAATCATGATGCTTAATTACAGGCCCTCACTCCCCCATCTGCCACCCTGCCCTCTATCCCCAACAAAGTACAACCCATTTGAAGCTGACTCTCCTCCAATTTGGAGTCTGAGGTGAAAAACTCAGCAGGTGTGATACGTGACTAGAGAAGTGATATGGAGCAGCTGAGGGTGGCATATCAGAGAAAAAAAAACAACCCACCACCAACAACAAAACAACACACTGTGGGATATTTGTGAGCAGGATGCTCGAAGCTTTGTTTAAACCAATTCTTTGTACCATCTAATATGAATTTGTGTGTTTCATTTTCTGTATGCTTCCTGTACCATACTGTCTTTGGGGGATAGAACAAATCAGACTGATGTGTTTCCCTCTTCTTTATGTGCTTTTCTTGGGCAAGAGATGTTCACATCTTTCTTTTGACTGAAAGCTATATTCACCAAACCAACTAAATGAAGTTTTTCTAATTTCTTTATTCATATTAAGGGCTTTTCCCACAACCTACAAACGGTATAATTATAAAGTAGATAACTAGTTTTCCTACATCTAAACAAATTACTTGCTGTGCATCTGAACACAGATAGAAACCACAAAGAGTTATAGAAATATAGAGAGAAACACACCATAAAGTTCATGAAAATGTTGAAAACCATGGCAGGTAGAATCCCACCCAAATCACCCTGGATTTCCTGGAAATACTCCCACTGTGTCTTAATTTCTTCATTTCTTTCTTAAATTCAGTTTGGAAATGCGAACGAAAGGAGCAGCCTACGGCTATGTTAAATGTATGCTCAGTGAAAATGCAGGACCATATGTCTGCTAATTTATTCTTTAACTCCTGAGCAAATATTTTATACATTAGGCCTTTACTCTCAGAAGTCACTGTTTTCTGGATTGTTCTCACCCAGGGTCTCTCTGAAAGGTCTTCAGAATCATCTAAAAGCAAAAAGAAAAATTAAACCTCACTCTGCACTGGTATCTTTTACTTTTCTAAAACAGCCAGAATTCTCAAGGGACCTACCCTCCCATTAGAGCGCATGGACCATGCTAGAAGTCATATTAATATAACTAGGGGATGACCCAAGGAGTAACAGCACTTAACATTTGTGGAACATTTCTAAAATGTTTTAAACAGCATAATCATTACTTAATGAAACCTTATAACATTCTTATAAGGGGCACAAGGGGTAGAAATGAGACAACAAACCTTGAGAGCTTAAGGCGAGTCTCTGATACACAAGGGTTTGTTCCTTTACACAAGAGCTATGTTGTGTTTTTTCACCAGGGGGTCTTGGTAGGGCTGAGGAAGATTTGCCTCAATGGTCTTGAACCCCTCCTCCTTAAATAAACAAAGGAGCCCCAATAAGGAGGGGAAGGAGGAGTGCAGACAGCTCACATATAGAGAGGGTTCAGGAAGTTGAGAGAAATTTTCCAAGGTGAGAAAATCAGATCATAATTTCTTCATTGAGGACTTTGTTACGAGAATTGGGGCACTGAAGTTCCAACTAAAGACTTTCTCCTGAGATTAAAGATCAATATCTTGATGTGCAGTCAAGGAATAAACTTCAGAATGGAGAATTGCTTGCTGTACTTTCCTTAGTTAGCCTTGTTTTCCAGTTTAGAAAGTTGCTGGACAAATCTTAAGTGGCAGATAGAGAAAGTGAGATATGCAGAAGTTTCATATGAATTTCCTAGTCCTTATGATTTACACAAACTATCGATGGTGGTACATTGGCCATACTCCTGTTATACTCAGGTACTGGGAAGTCAACAGCAGGACGCACTCGCATCAGTGGGATAAATGGCTGACTAAAGAACAAAAGTGGATATTGCAGAGCTGGACTGCCCTCTCTTCCCATATATATACAGAGGGTGCCAAAAAAATGTACACACATTTTAAGAAAGGCAAAAAATGATTAAAATTATAATACTCAATATATACCGATAACCAAAGATGAATACAAGTCACTGCAATGACAAGAGGTGCTCAAAGTCGTTCCCATCCACATTCAGACACTTCTGATGACAGCGAACTACAGCTTGAACAATGTTGAACAAACTGTCCACTTGCACATATATTTTTGGAACCCCCAGTATGTATATATAATGTGCCAGACACTCAAAGTACTATACTTGAACTATGTCATTTAATTCTCCAATAATTAAAAAAAATAATTTCCCATTTATTCCACTTTTACAGATGAGACCACTGAGGCTTAGACAGCTTTAGTAACCTGCCAAAGATTACTCATGTCCTAAGTGCTTGAAGAACACATTCTGACTTTTGTCAGGAAAACCTAAGCAGATTTAGCTTGGGGTGGAAAGCATCACAAAACACAGTCAACACTTATGTGAAATGAGTTAGAACATCATAAATGCTCACTGCCATTTCTTAGACATTTCCCTTCAATTCCTTCCAACCCACAGAATTCAGCACAAGTCCCTCCCTATAGAAAATGAAAAAGACGTGTGCTGGGGAAGTTCCCCAATGATGGGGGCTCCAGTGGGTGCACGTTGCCCTCGGGGACCTACCAATTCACAGGCTCCTTACCCAGCAGGAGGAAAGTCCAATTAAAGATAAATGCCACATCTTGCCCCTTTGCTGATGGGAATCACCTGTTTTACACAAATGTCTCTGACTCTGGTCCAATAGAAAACCACACAGAGCATTTCAAGGGGTAGAATCGGAGGCCCCTGAAGCAGAAGTTATCAGCTAGACCCTGTCCTGTATTACCTGTTTGCCGGGGAGGAATGAGAATGATGTTGGCGATTTTTGATCTGATTGTATTTAGAGATAATGTCAATGAAAATTGAGTGTTGTTACTGGTGCAAAGTAAATGTCGGGGCAGACTGAGACATTTAGGAAAGAGTAGAGAGGCCACTTTCCAGGGAAAACCATTCAATTTTATGAACATTAGAGCTATTCCATGCCACCTGCTTTGGGTTTTGTTTTTTGACAAAAATAAAATGAGATAATTGAGAGAACCCAATGAGTAAATAGCGTGGTCAATTTATACAGGGGCAAAATCCAGGATGGAACCCCAAGTGACCTTATTTACTTACTTAGTTTATATCTCTTTTTAAAATACAAGACCCCCACAATAGCACATCCAGAAATATATCAACAATTGTTTTCTAAATGGTCAGTGATTTATTTGGTAAACACTGGTACCATAAAAATCTAAATAGCTTGAAGGTGTGTTAACTTTACCCCTTTCATATCCTATTTCGCCTCTCCCCATCTAGGTGTTTTAAAAACTATGCAATGGGGTCACATGCCCTTTTTTGGGTGTGTGACTTTTGTGACCATGATAAAGATATTTACCCACTAACAATAATAAAAACATCAATAATGGTGTGACTAAGAATAGCTTCATTTGACCATTTACTATAAGCCTTGTGCTATGTGATTTTACATGCATTATGTTAGTAATTTTGTTCACAGTACCATTCTGTATGATAACCCTAAAATCATTACCTATTTCCAGGTGTGGGAATGGAGATTCAAAAGACTGAAAGGTTTTACCCAAGGTCACGCAGCTAGGACACCAGAAAATAGTCTGTATGTGAACACAGCCTGCGTGAATTCAGAGGCCATCTTTTTCATCACTCTACTATGTGGCCTCCACTTGCAGAGTCTACTTAAACAATACAATGTACGATACTTAAAATCATATTTTAAAAAGACCTCAGGGTTCTTTAGCCTATGTCCTGACTAGTATAAGATCAATTCCATATAAAGCCTTTAGGTTGTACAATCCAAAAATATAATGAGAGTTCAAGAAGGGTTTAGAGAAATCCTTGGATGATAGATCTTTCCCAGTTAGGGATGCCCCCTTTGAGGACAATATCACGAAGGGCAAGTATCATCATGTCACACCATTGTCCCTTGGTGCTACTATAAAAGACAAAATACTGAATAGTGTGGACTATAAGTCTTATCCCACATGACTCTTTTATGTTCTTATGATTCTTAAAATATATCTAAGTAACCTATTTCTACAATTCATCAAACTTAACCATGAGGAATAACTGAATCTTGCTGTTACTTGTCCAATAGGAGGCAAAGGTGAAGTCGTTCTTAATAGAAGAAGGCATTACTATTTTTGTCGCTTGTTTTGTTGGAGAGAAAATGATTGGAGAAGATCGGTGTCCTTTCCTCATCTCTGCCTCCCAGGTGCCATGTGACCCTGAACAAGTCAAACTCTGAGCTTCATTTTACTCATTAACAGCATGAATGATATGAAGCTGGGCACTGTCCCTTCAGCAAAAGGGGGGAATTAAAAAAAAAAAGTATATCTATCTATCTATCTATCTATCTATCTATCTATCTATCTATCTATCTATCTATCTATCTCACCAGTCAGCAAAGAGACAGCCAAGGGAATTTGTTTATCTTGGGCTGAATTTTGTATAGAAACAAAGAACCTCCTTAAAAATTCATCACCATAGGCCTGCCCTCAGGCAAATTTGTGATTCAAAATTTACATAACTAGCATATCTCAGGAAACTCCAAGACCAGAAATCACTGCAGTCTGCACTTGGTTGCGTTTTAAAGAACCTGGCAGAAGTCAACACAAACTTTTCTGCAAGTATGGAATGTGCCCACAATTCAGGCCTCACACACTACACATGTCCACTCTCCAAAACTGCAAAACATACAAAGAAACAAGTGTCCATAAGATATAATCAGCAGAAACAATAGAAAAAAATCCTTTAGATACTGAAATCACATGATTCAGATTGTAATAGATCTGATCTATGTTTAATTTTTTTTTTAGAAAGCAATAATGAGCAAGGAGAAGGATGCTATTGAATAAAGACCAGCCAGAATTCTAGAAATGAAATATTCTACATAGAAATTCTAGAAGTGAAACAATAAAATCATCGGAATAAAAACCGATGTGCAATAGCATATCAGAATTGGAAGATAGAAAGAATTTATCCAGAGTGCTGAAGAGATAGAGAAAAGAATATTAAAATATGAGAGAATAAAACACAGAGGGAAGATAAAATGAAAATATCTTGCATATGCGTACGTTTCACTTACTTTCCAGGAAAAAAATGAATGAATAGAATGTAGGAAAATAGGATGGCTAAGAACTTTGAAAGGTGATGAAGATACTGTGGAAGAGAGTCAGAGGAAGAGTAATAGATATATATGATATGGGGTGTGTGTGTGTGGGGGGGTGTATTGGGGGTGGGGGGTTTGTCACTTTGAGGGGTAAAATGTATAACTATTGCACTGTGTTGTACACCTGAAACTATTGGGGGTGGGGGGGTTGTCACTTTGAGGGGTAAAATGTATAACTATTGCACTGTGTTGTACACCTGAAACTAATTAAAAATAAAATAAAATTAAAAAAAAAAAAGAACCTAAATCCTCAGAGGAAGGAAACAGAACAGATCCTAAATGTCATGATAAGTAAGAAATGTATACCTGACCAAAACGGAGTAAAACCTTCCAAATCAATGACAATGAAAAGATCTTAATAGCAACCAGCAATTAAAAGCTCACATTGTCCACAAAGACAAAAAGTTTATTCTCAACAGATTTCCAGTAACAACAATTAAAGACCAAACACTCTAACAATCTTTTAACACTTTAAGTGACTGAGGGAAAATACATGTCAATCTAGAATTATATAACTGGCCACACTATTATTCCATAGTGAATAAAGATTTTTCAAACCAACAAAAACCCAAGAACTAAAGGTGCTCCTTTTACAACTCAATTGTAAGTTGAGTTGGGTTAGGAAATCTATTTTTAGAAATGATAGTAAGCATTTAAAAAGTTCATAGCAGCTTCAAGCCATAGATTTGAATAATAGTGCATGAGGGAAAAAAGTAATTCTAACTCTCATTCTTAAGTAGCTGGTGCCACCTCAGTGATGTCACGTAAGTTGAAAGGAACTGCCGAATTAATTTGGTCAATTGGTTTTCATAAACTGTACATTTATTAGTTATTTTTGTCATAGACTGGTAGAGAAACCCAATTCAAACTGGCTGAAGTAAATAAGAATAACAACAGTAATAAAATTAATAAGTAAATACCAAAAAAAATAATGGTTTAGGAGATATTGTCTCACTTCACCTCACAGTGCAGGGGTGTAAATTGCTTTAGGCTAGATACAGTGGGACAGACCATGTCATCAGGGCCGTATGCGTGCAGGCACACTTGTGGCACGCGCGCGCGCGCACGCGTGTGTGTGTGTGTGTGTGTGTGTGTGTGTGTGTGTGTGTGTGTCTCCCTCCCTCCCTCCCTCTAGTGTGGCATGGATCTCAACACTCCTCTCCACCTTCTGGTTCCCAGCAGCTGCAGGCTTACAAAATCCTTATAATCAGAAAATCCAACAAGGGTGATCTCTTTCTTAATGATTCTCTAGCTTGACTCTCATTGGCTATCCTGACTCATATACTTATGCTGCAACCAATCAGAAGAACAAAATGACCTTATTGGCCAGATTTGGAATATATTTGCATTCCCTGGAGTTGGAATGCGCTGATAGCAAATGATAGGCAGTGGGGAAAGATGGGGTTTTCTGAAAGGAAATTGAAGTGCAGCTCCCAAAAGAAGGGGGGATTGGTGCTAAGCAGGCAAAAGTCAACAGGTGTGTAGCTGTTATATTTTTTTCAAGTGAACATTTCCCTAGAACCGTGAGGTATTAAGTAACCAAAAAGAAGGAATTTCTCATTGGATGGACCTAAGTATAGGGGGAGAGGAAGGATCTCAGAGATCAGCCCTTTCAGGGACGCCTCTCAGCTATCTACCTCTCAGCTGACCATCCGTCCTGATTTTCCTGTGCTGATCCCGGCTTGTATCTGTTGTCCAGGGTGATGGTTTATAGCACCGCTTTTACTTTCTAGGTGTTCTGGTTTGCTTGATAAAATGTAGGGTTTGCTAGATCTTGGGGACTCTCTGAGATCTATTACTGTGCATCAAACACAATCATAAAACTCTTGATCTACACAAGGCATTCATTTTGATAAATATCTCTGTGTTTCACCTGAATAATATGAAGATATTGTAACATTTTAACTGAGCAGCCCTCCTATTTTGTTTCCCATATAAAATTAAACTTTATTGTCATACATTTGTGTAGCATTACCCACATTTAACAAATTCTGTGCTCATAATGGCTTCAGTCGTTCTCCTCAGAGATATTTTCATCTTTCTGAAATAGTCCTTTGGAACCTCGCTCCTCAGTGTGGCCCATGGACCAGCATCCTTGGCACCACCAGAGAGCTTGTTAGAAATGCAGAATCTGGGACCAACTAGTGATGGAGATGTATAGATGGCAGGTCCTTCTTCAGATCAACTAAATTAGAATCTATGGGCATCGGGCCACTACTCTAGGAGCACCATTAGTTCTTGGATTTTTGTTGGTTTGAAAAATCTTTATTCACTATGGAATAATAGTGTGGCCAGTTATATAATTCTAGATTGACATGTATTTTCCCTCAGTCACTTAAAGTGTTAAAAGATTGTTAGAGTGTTTGGTCTTTAATTGTTGTTACTGGAAATCTGTTGAGAATAAACTTTTTGTCTTTGTGGACAATGTGAGCTTTTAATTGCTGGTTGCTATTAAGATCTTTTCATTGTCATTGATTTGGAAGGTTTTACTCCGTTTTGGTCAGGTCTACATTTCTTACTTATTATTCAAATCTATGGCTTGAAGCTGCTATGAACTTTTTAAATGCTTACTATAGTTTCTAAAAATAGATTTCCTAACCCAACTCAACTTACAATTGGAAAAATGGACCAGGTTCATACAATTGTAAATTCACATTCTAAGATAGGTAGCTTATAAAATTTTGTTCATGATCTGATTTTCAAAACACTTGAAGGACTGGTTTAGGTTATAGAAATTAAGCTAAAGCAGGTGGCTAGAAATAATACTTTTGAATTTCTTTGCTTCCGAATCTAAAACTCATAACTACGAGTTATTTAAATGTATCATTGCCAGTATGCCAGGGAAAGTCACCCCATAAATAAAGTATCTGCTAAGTTCAAGGTGCCCAAAGAACAGGTAATGAAAAATATCTATTATTTTTCATTTTTCTGACACTTGACTTCAGATTCTAAAATAGTCTAGATTTGATGTATTCCATACATTGATTTTTAAATATAATTTGTTAATGACCTTAGCAACTAAGTTATTATTTTGTTATCATTTTGTCAACAAAATTAAAATATGTGATTGAATTGATGTATCCCTAGCACCCAACAGTCCCTGGCATAGAGAAGTTGCTCAAGTAGTTAGTGGCTCAATGAATGACAAATGAATAAATATGCCTAATATGTATATTGAAAACATGCTTTAGGGGATATAAAAAGTAGAATAAAAACAAGTGAACGTATTTACTGCTAGTGACTAGTTACTACCTTAGACCAGGGTTTTTAGAAAGCCAAGTGCTAGATTAAAAAAAAAAAAAGTTTCTCTGAGCAAAGAGTTTAGAAAAACAAAGCTTCTTTCCTGCAGGACTTCTCAGAGCATAATACACCAACATGCTTTTAAATATCCAAGAAGGGAGACAAGCAAAGCAGTGGCTCTTAGACATAAAAAAAATTTCTTCTAATTTGACAACCACATTTAATTTTTGTGGCATATCACTGAAGAGTGTTCTACAGACCCCACTTTGGAGGAACGCCCCCAGACTCTCACTGCCAACATCCAAAAAACGGCTTAACTAATGTTGCTGCTTATGAAAAGATGCACTGTAAAGCATAGTAAAGTCAGGGGCAATGTTATGAGTTCAGATATATCATACAATTAACAGGTGTCAGTGAATTATTGATTTTTATCTTATTTCAGGCATATTTACAGGAATGAGTGTGATATTTAAAATAACGGACTCAATAATCAGGGCATTATTTGCCACTTAGGAACTTGGAAGACAGAGGTGCTGTTTTGTCATTCTTTTGGGTTTCACCATGGCCGACACATCACATGGAGAGGCAGGTGTGTGTTCTGCACAGAGAAATCCAACATCCACCTATGAGGATGTGCCGCTGAACTCTACAGAAAGATGTCTCCTTGGATCTGAGCAAAACAGAGAGCTTAGAGGAGCAGAAAGAATTACCCGGGATGTAGAACTGATCTGCATAAATTCATCAAAGGATCATGTTGCGGATGCACAGATTATTTGAAAGAGGAAACATGAATATCAAGTGATGCTTATGAAAAAAAAGCAAAAAAAGCCCGAAATAAAAAGAATAGTGTTTCAAACCTCAAATGCGGTTCTACATTTCTTATGTATCAATAAAATGTGGATAAATGTGTCAAAGAGAGTATTGAGTAAGTATTTCATTTGCTCCTTGTCTTCAGCCACCTTTTGGATTATTTCTTATTGATTTATGATTTTATTAAAGCCCTAGGGAGATGTTGATATGTTTTCCTGCATATTTCTAGTTGATGATGGAATGTGTATCTGATGTTTTCTACCGAACACGTGGGATGCTTCCTTGCAAAGCTTCACCCTCTTTTAAAGCGATACTTATAATAGGAGTTCAATACAACAACAAATAAGCATCATTTGTTTCCCTCTTTATCTTATCTTTTTTCCACAGGAATTTAAATGCAAATGTGAAATAGAATGAACACCAACAAATGCATCAACTGCTCCCGCAATATAATCATTGCAATCTATAAAGCATAACAGCCTCTCTTGTGCTGTCTGCTTACTGTCACAGTATTTTGTGGTTGGAAATACATTCTGTGGGTGTTATTTTGCAACCCAATTTGAAAAGGAACACTCCGAGGAATCATCCCGGTGTTTATGTGAAAAGAGTGTAATGTTTGCCTGTGCATGTACGGAAGAGCTTTACTCTTTATTTAACTTATTTTCACAAAACAATGAAGAGAAATGTATTTTTAGCACCAGTGGTTAAAACATGGGAAATCAGAGACAGGGCTGATCTTCTCGCCCTTATCTCAGCGGAGGTTTCTCCCTTGATACTAACACGTTCTTCCTTACACGGCTCGCTGGCACAATCCAAGCCTGCTCTTACAACCTGCTTCCTGCCCTTAACTGCATCCAGACCATCCCAAACATTCGTCCTCCTACTTCGAGAAACCAGCCCCTGTGCTATCCTAGGCCAATCAGTTCCATGTTTCAGTACTTTAGAAATGGTCCAAGGGGAATGGACTGGTTTCTAGACCTGTGGTTCTTAACTTACTCATGCACACAGTTCTCTAGGGCGAATTGTTACACAGATAAAAAGTAGAATAGAAACATACAACACCCAGAGATTTTGGCTCCGTGTGTCTAGAGGAGGGTGCGAGGATCTGCATTGTAATATGTACACGTGTGATATAGTTGCACATGGTCCCACGTTCCACTAGATGAAGGATTGTCAAACTACAGCTGATGGGCTCGGTCTGGTCTCCTGCCTGTTTTTCCCCCATAAAGATTTGTTGGAACACAGCGACATCTATTTGTTTAAATATTGTCTATGGCTACTTTTATTCCACAATAACAGAGGGGAGTAGTTGTGCCAGAGGATCATTGAGTCGACAAACCTTATAATATTTAGTATCTGGCCCTGTAGAAACATGTCCACCCACCTCTGCTCTAAATGGTAGTGTATTCAATTTTACGGTTCAGACTTAATTTAGGTTAACAAAATGTGATGGTACGATGCTGCGTGTGTCATCATCAGTAGATCCCTCAGCAACCTAAAGCCTTCCGGTGGTTTCCCAACAGTTTCTTACCCTGACCTACAAGGCCCTTACACGACATGGCGCCTGGAACCCACACGAAACTCATTTCTTCCTGCTTTTCCCTAAGCCTTTGCTTTTTGTACCCCAAGCATGCTGCCCTTCCTTCTGATTCTCAAATATGCCACATTTGTTGACACTTCAGAGTATTTGATGCCACTTTGAAAACATAGATCCTCATGATTTTTCACTGTTTTAACTCAACGTGTATTTATGGAACATTTACTATGTCCTCTAGAACCATACTAAGTGCTTGTCATACACGGGAAAGTAAGAGGAGTTTGGTTCTTTCCCTTAAGACGCTGATCATCTAATACAGGAGAGAAACATCAAATAAGGAAACACACAAAATCTATAATAATCATTAAAAGTGCTACAGTGTTCAACAGAAGATGACCTAAGAGAGAATAACAGGCAATTTGGTTTGGAAAGACAAGGAAAGCCTCTCTTAGCAACTGCCATTTATACCAATCTCTGACTATAAGTAGGCATTTTATTTCATTTGGATTCAACTTGCTGCAATGGCTGTCTCCTGAAGGATTTTCAGCAGATTTTCAGATACCTGGCTTTCACAGAGCACTGACCACGTGAGATCCAGGGTTCTTCTTCTAACTGTGTTCTAACTCGACCTTCATGTAACTAAAGTTTGAATACACTGAGAACAAAGTTTATTTTACAAAAACCAGGAAGCCAGTCCCTCCAAGGAGTTAATTAATACTCACCCTTGGAGATCAACCCATTTCAAATACAATTTATGCTTCAGAAAAATCATCCGCCTTGGATGAGTCAACACGTCTGGTTCTACTCACCTAGACTGTGAGGTGAGCACTGGGGTCTGATGGTGGGAATGCTCTGGTCCTCCTGTTTCATTTTTGCCACCCCCTACCTCTGCTGCCCTTCCTAAGAAGAAAATGTATTGAATACAGATTGCACACATTCTAGGATGTTGTACCTGGCTGGAATATCAGGAGATGGCATTTGTTTAAAGGGATTAAAAGCTGCAGCACCTTGTGAGGTAATTCTGGCTTTCTGTGTTTCTCAGCATTGGCTGCGCAATATGCACAGCTCAGTGCAAAATGGAAACCCAGGGCTTTTGTTCTGGTGTTGAACAACTTCAAGAAAGGACAGCACATAGTATGTTAAGGTGAAGTCTGAGGTCTTTCTGAGCACAGGGCAGCCGCGCAGGTCACAAACCCATGAAGCTGGTGGGTCTATTAAAAGGGGCTGAGGTGTAGCTCTCCTGAGAGCAGCTCTGGCCTGAACTGGGCAGCCGCAGGCAGCTGGCCTCTAGGCACGGAGGCTGAGCTTTACGCTCTTTGTGCTTTGCCTTTGTTATCCTCTGATAGGGAAGGGTGGAACCTGAATTGGACTTACCTTGAATTTGATAAGTAAGACCAGGTTTATAATTGCAGAAAGCATGCATTCGTTCTGGGCTACTTAGCCCTATTCAACCCAGACAAGAGTCTTCTCTATGCTGCAGCCCTCCTCACTGGAGGTCTACATTAGTAACTGGGGTCATTACCCACATTAATAACAAAATGGCCCTGTGCCTTGCTTATCTAGACTGTAGACACATTTTCTAAGGGTCCTCCTCAGGGAAAAAGATAGTCTGGGATAGAATTTGGGGCTTAAAATCTGCGTCTTAGACATTCTCACTTTCTGCATCTATTGGCAAAATCATTTCAGAACAACTCACACATAGATGAGCCTCATTCATGGGCTAATAGATGGCACCATATGCTTCTAGTAGTCAAATAGTGGAACTAAAATACAGCAACATCAAATCTTTTTTTTTCCCCTATCAATTTCACCCACATGCCTATGGACATAGCTTTGTGCTTCCAAAATTTGAGGAAATGTGATGTGACTGCTACAGCAAAGCATCATGATAAAGTGATTTTGCTCATGTTCAACAGACATTGGCAATTAGCCCAGAATATGTATCAAGTTGGACAGGGAAGACTTTCAGATTCTGGCTGCACCAAAGTCAGGGACATCTGTCATTTGTGTATAACGGTGTTAGAACTTTTCAAAAGAATGCCTCGTTTTCTCCTGGTCAAAGGGTGGACATATGATCAGAATCAGGAAAGAAACCTGCAGTCCTAGGACTCGGTCTCGAGTAGAATAACACAAAGACAAAACTCGGATGGGATCATGTGAGGAAACCTGCTGGTATAGGGCCATCCTTTGTGTGTCTTTATGAGACTCTAGATACACGTTCTCAATATCCAGTTCTTTGGAGCTGTCTTGCTCCCAGCCGGAGCATTGTCTTGCAATGCTTTTCTTTTGAACCTGTTTGCTCTGATTTTCCTTTCTAAAACATTTTCTTTATTTGAAGTCAGTTTCTGTTGCTGACAACCAATGAATCAACACAAAGTCACTGTTGATCTCCCATAATTTTAAATAATTAACAAAATTTCATATAAAATGAAGATACAATGTTCATAGACTATTGACCTTCTCCTTTAGGCTTCGTTGACTTAATTGTTTCTCTAATTTATTTATTTAACACTTTTGTTAATAATAGGTTCCAGCTTGGAAGCAACTTTACCACTGAGAATTCTAGTGAAAAAGCAGCACATCTGTGCCTACAAGATGGCGAGATTGGCCTAGATAATAAACTGTATAATTCTGGCTCCACAACAGACACTGAATGATGAAAATATAAGTAAATGAGAGAAAATTCAACCCTCAGCCCCCTATTCTACGTTATTTATGAATGCACTGCTTAGCAGCGTTATTACATCACCTCTTTGCTGCACCTTATGCCAGGCCCTGTTTGACAGGCAATCGAGACCTCTAAAGAGGAATACTCATCTATTCTAATCTGGTAGCGGACAACACAAGGTCGCACAGAACTCTAAAATAAGGCTGAATAACCTGTGTATCGTAACTGATATACAAAATGGTTGACGGTAGAAAATGCATTGAATTGGTGATGTCAATTAAGATTTAGCACGAGCAGTAACATTTGAAATTAGTTGACTGTATTTGCTTTCTCTTTTAGAAAACTGAACACGGATTGACTTAGGCAAAAAGAAAAATTATTGGTTTTACATAACTAAAAATTCCAGAGCTGTGGTGTGCCTTGATTTGGGGATTTCACAGGATCTGACCAAGAATTGTTCTCTTTTTCCCTATCTCCTTCTGGGTTGACTCTTTTCTCCAATAGATAAAGTGATAGTGGTAACTCCAGACCTTCTATCCTCTCAGGTTCAAATCCTGAGACAGGAATAAATAAAGACTGCTTCCCATGGTTTCTTCAAAAGCCCTCAGATTAGCTAGCCAAGTGCAAGTCACATGACATTCCAAAGCCAATCCTTGGGAACAGAGAAATGTAGTGTGTTGATTTGTTTAGCCCTGGGTCACATGACCCACCCCTAGAACAAGGGCAGGATTGAGGGCTTGGAAGGGGTGGGACCAGGGAAAGGAGACACAGAGGAGGCAAAAAAATAAAGGTTCAATAAATACGCTTTTAAATATAGATTAGATGTTGACTATTAGAAACAAGGACACACTGAGAGGAGGGAACATAAAGGAAAGAAAAGTATTCTGAATTAGTAAGTTATCGAATTCAGGTCAAATCCAAGGTATATATACACATTAATTAAATATATAGAGTGACTTCCCTGTCACTCTATTTTTCATCATTTTCACTGTTTCTATTATTGCATGTGGGTGTGTGGGGGCCCTTTCTCTTCCACTAGGCCAAAAAGTTCACATTTGTATTGTTCACATTATGCCCCTGGGGTCTTACGTATTGTTGTCCCTCAATCAAAAGCTGTTGAAAAAATACAGGGATGAATGGATAGAATAATGAATGAAAAGCAGGAGACTAGCCTAGACAAGTAATCAGGGTCATAATGTACAGGACTTTGAAAGTCAGGCTAAAGAGTTTAGACATTTTTTTATATAGCTAATAAATGTTTGGGAGCATGAACATCAAATGATCAGAGCTGTGCTCCAAAAAATAAATTAATCTTACAGTTTTATAACCTGAAGTGAAAGAGAGAGAAACGAGGGACAAGTTGGATGACCTGTGGGGAGGTTATTTCACTATTTCAGGTCCTGAGGACTTGATTTGAGTGACAATGATGGCAATAAGGACAGGGAAAGTACCAATAAAGGTGTAAATAGAAATTCTGGTAAGCATTTAAAGGGAGAGGAGGATGAAGAGGACTCAAAAGGAATGAGATGGTGAATCTGGTTGCCTATAACAACAGAGATGCCATCAACAGAAGTCAGAAGCCACAGTGCTTGGGCGTTTGAGGAAAGATGATGAATTACAACTTGGACATGCTGACTGGCATTCAAAGGGGATATGTTCCAGTAGCTTTTAGAAATGCAAGTATGAACAGAGCCCAGATTTGGAGCTAGAAACTCTTTCTGAAGGAGGAAGGTGAGGAGGAGGAGGAGGCTGAAATTGTGGAAGAGGATATAAGTGGCGAGGGGAAGAAAAAGGAAGAAGTGACTCTAAAATCAAAAACTGCTGTGAAATATTATGAAGCGTTTGGATTGTATCCTAACTATAGCACAGTGAGAACCCATGGATGATTTTTAAGCAAGGGGTGATGGGATTTGATTTAAATTTTAAAAAGATGATTTTGGATGTTATATAGTAAACTTAAAGTCAAAGAATTGCTAGTCCCAGAGAGATACCCATAATCCATGAGTCTCACTCTTAACCTAGGCTAGTTGATCAAACTCCTTCTTCTAGGCCTTTGAAACAAAACAAAAGAGAACAAAACTCTACGTAAGAACTGACAGGAGGAGGAGACAGCAGGAGAAGGGAAAATGATTAGCGAAATAGGATCTTGAGTCCATGTTACAGCTGCAGAATTGAGGCTGAGGTAATTAAGTAGCTGGAGAGAAGAGGCCATGATGACACCCAAACGCAATGCCTGCTCCTCTGCTGTTAAACACCCTGCTAGTGTCGCTTCTAGTGGATTCAGGTTAATTTTTCAAGACGTTGGACCAGCCAGAATTTCTTTGGGTAATGCATGTGACAGATAGAAAAATGGGAGCTAAGTGCATTCAGAACAGAAAGACCTCTTTGTTTGATCTATATTGGAACAAAGAGCTTAGATAATTTGTTCAAGATCACATCGAGGTGGGCACAGCGAAAGGTCTTCTGAGTCCCATGGGATAGTGATGTTCCCATCCTATCCTGCAGCCTCTTTCAATGCTGGTACTTAACTGGATCTTGAGAGTTACAGGTTAGGGCTGTAAACTGAGACCAATTTTTATAGAAGGTTTGAGTTCAGAAGCTACAGTGACTGGAAGATAACTTAAATGATAAAGAGTGAAACAAGTCAGGGGTAAGAAAATTATTTTTTTTGAGGCTGACTATCACTTACCATGAATCATCATATACCCAACCTTATATGTTGTTCTTACCATTTTTGCCTGGTCCTGATATACCTGTGAGTGTGCAAACTCAAATGAAGATATTGATGTGCAAAGGAAATAAGTGTTGAGAGGTGGTTCTTATGTAGAGACTGCTGTAGTGCATCCTTTTATTTAAAAGCCAAATTTCATGTAGGGTTAATAACAATGATTTTTGTATGAAATGAGGATGTCCTTTTGTCAACGTACAATACTCCTTGTCCACATAAACATGCTATTTTGTACCCATAGTAATAAACATGACCCTCATTATATGAAAAAATTGTGGCACCGGGATTTAGTTTTTATTTCCGAGTCTAATGGTGAGCAAGAAGAAAGACTATTTGATGGTTTTGTTTATACTTGCCTACCTTCATGGATCAGAGAGTGTTTGAACCATAAGGCTGTCAATTTCTCTACCTGGGAACCACTGTGGCCGGTCACAGAGAACTAGGTAACAGACCCTTACAGTCCATCCCTGATCCAGATCTAATCATACATTCACAGTTAAAATATTAGCCATTAATCTTCATTGTCATCTCTGCTTCTTAAGTGTAAATTCAATAGTATTTTGCCTTCCAGCATCATCTGGTTTTGCTTCCTGCAATTGTTGTTTCTCTTGGTTTTCTAAGTACACTTCAAAAGATATGGTTTCATTCTCTTTGAGTAACTATTATAAAAAAAAAAAAATTTGTCAAAAAGAACCTGTCTTAAAGCCTTATAGTTAGCAAGCTCCTAACAACCTTTCAGAGGTAGATCAACATTAAAGATGTATTATTGGGATCACAGTATGTATTCCTAGGATCCTTAGTTGAATTAGGGACAAAGCCAGAAAAAAAAAAGGATTATTACCTCTACTTTTAGCCTTTAGGCCATGTTAAGAACAGACACCCCATCAAACAACTTCATAAATGCAAAGAACCTAATTAGAAAATTAATTCCCAATTATGCATATAGAATGAAGTCTGCTAAATGAGGATGGGGCCACAGTGGGGAAAGTCAAAGCAACGTGGAAATTGTTTCCGTTGGAAAACCTGCTTCCTACAGAAGGGTATATAGATACTGAGACCCAGGGAACACTATTTAGTTTATGGAAAAAGACCCTGTGGCTTCACTTCTCTGGCCTGGGGTACTTTCCTTACTACCTACAGAAGGTCAGGAAGTCCTAAAACTCTTTGAAGGATATGCTACCTCCTATGGTGAGGGTGAAAATACAGAAAAAACAAAACAAAACAAGAAGAACCTTATCAACCATTCTTCCATTCTTTTAAAGAGTAATTCCAGAGTTTCAACGTAAGCATAGCTTATCTATATAGATGGTTTCATTTTCAGTAGAAAAACTAGAGAATGCCCATGAATAGGAATGCATATTTTATCTTTGAAATAATGACCAGTACTCATTGCCTGAGATACTTTGATGTGAATCTAATACTTGTATAAAAACAAGGGATTCATAGACAAGAGGATCAAATATACTTATTACATTGGCTTTGATACTTAATATAATGTTAGAATCTGTAAGGTAGGATGATGATGACTGCCTTGGAAATTAAGGGGCTTCTCTGAAACACATTCACATCGCTCCTGTCTGTATTTTGAAAGGGAACAGTCACATTATATCAACTCTTTAAATGGGTTTCATATGCAATTAAAATGAAAACGCCATAATGGGCCATGACATAAGAACAAAACACACTCTCAGAAGGTTTCCCCATGTGCTTTTTTTTTTTTTTTTTCCTGAGCACTGAAAATTACCTCTTTGTTAGCCTGGTGGCATGGTCACAATGGAAGGGCCTCAGACTAGGGAAATGTGTTCATTAGAATTGGATTACTAGGCAAGGTGCCAGGTTGCCGTTGCCTTGTTCAGAAGAGAAAGGAGAGCTGAGTTCTCCAGTACCACCTGTCCATCAACCCCCTGAGCATTTCTCAGCCTTGCAGGTCAACTGGGAGGATGCTCACTTGCATCAACAAAGGCAAGGGCAGGAAATCTGACTCTGAACCCATTAATGTAATATGTTGTCTTACAAATCAAGATTTTGTTACAAGAGACACTCAGGGTAGTGTTAACCAGGGGTTACACACAAAAGAGGGATGGAGTTGCAAATTAAGATCGAAGGAGGGAATCATCAAGTTGCATGCTCTCTGCAGTGTGAAAGATGCTCAACAATGTGATCCAAAAAGTTGTCATTTTACTTTCAATGAAACCACAGGGGCTTTGAAGGAGAAGAAGCCTGCTGAATCAGGATGGTACCATGGTGCAGCCAAAAGGATCAAACTCTGAGCCACTACTAGGGAGGAACCACGGACTAAGTAAGCCCTTCTCATTTGCCTGTGATGCCCTGGAAACTTGCCCTAAAGTTCCTCAGATCAAAGTACAGGCAGTCTAAGAACACAGCCTTCAAACCAATTTCAACTGGTAATTAACTGATTCCCAACATCAAAAGGTGAGATATTCCAAAAGGAATCCAGGAAGATCAAAGTATGTGGTGAGGGGTCCCCCTGCACCCTTTCCATCTTCCACCCTCTTTCCCAGGCAGACACCCATCAGATCACAGCCAGTGAACTGTCGCATTGCCTCTCACAAGAGACCAACATCAAACAGATTTCCAAATGACCTGTTGGAGTTTCCAGGCTCTCGTAGGAGAAAATGAGGAAGGTACAGAAACGTGACCATATGGTTCAGATTTTCTAGGATGCTCTAGGTTTATAATATTCAGTCCTGTTGTTCTGATCACTGGAACAGATCCCAAACCAGAGTCACCATGGTAAAGAAAAACTGGACAGGTCCTGGCACAGTCTGTGATAAGCACACGTGAATTCCGATCGTTTGCATATATTAGAATCCATAATTATCATATTATTCAAATATTTTGTGTTTGTGTGTATGTGTGTGTGGGGGGTTTCATAATATAAAAGGAAAGAGTACTGCACACTGGCTTTTGAGAATTTGTTCTTGCCAGGTGCCAGGCACAAATCTCTGTGCAGAAATGTCTATTTTCCCTAATGCACTTACTACGGCACTTTTATATGCCATTCTAAAATGCACTGGATTCATCTGGTTCCCCTTGCCTTCTTTCACACCACGGTGAGTTTGTGTGACTTTCCACAAAAGTGTGTACACCTCCAGATGCACCCAGCAGATCCTGGGGGTTGCCTTTTGGACAGAGAGAATCTGTAGTCCAAGCTTTTACAGATTTGGTAAAATCTTGGAACAAAACTTCAGGGTGACATGTGGTCAAAAATGTACCTAAGGATTGAATTTAGGGAAAATGAGAGGGGAAGTCAGCATAGGGCTCAAGTTTCCAAAGTCGGAAAGGCTAGTCTCTTGAGCTTGAAAGATGGAAAACTGAACCTACAGGTGCCTTCTCCAGGAGGAGGTCAACCATGGGGCGTCTCCCAGGCGGATGTACATTTCTCATTCCCCTGGTCTTGCCCATGTGAAGTAATTCATTACACACTGAAGGAACTCAGCATCTTCCCTTTGAAATATGCTCCAGCGTTGTCAGCGGAGGGTCTCTGTCAACCTCTATACCTTCTTGAATCTTTACTCCCATCCTGAACTCATCAAGTCCAATACTTCCCATCTGTCTGGTAGTTTCCAGTGCTACTCTTAATTTCAGTCCTTATGATTCTTCTGTAGACCATCATGTCTCAGGACTGGTTTCCAAATTCAAAACCACCAAACACAGCACTGGATTTTCAAAAGTCGGGTTTTCATAGCATCCCACCCCAACCTTTGGAACTCTTTGAGACTTCCACAATGCCTTCATGACATAAATAGAGAAACTGTCCTGTAGCTCCAAATCATATCCAGGTATTAAAGGGCTTCCCGATGGCAGCATTTTCTCCCCTCAGCTGCATGGAACATTTATTCTCCTCTGGCTTTTCACTGAGATTCTCAAAAAAAAAAAAAAGGAAGGAACACTTGGCTTGAGTTGAATGATAGCTGTGTCCTTTACGTGAGCCATCTGGCTTGCCATAGTCTTTCAGTCCCAATTATATGTCTGACATTAGGGTTGAATGTCTGTTACTTTTCAACTTCGTACTTGTGTTATTTCTCGTACCATAGGGTGAGGGGAATATGAAATGTTTTTGTTGCTCCCATGTCTATATCTTCATTCAGTCAGGTTCTCTCATTTACATTACCTGCTTAGTTTCAGTACATGTCCCCTGCCCTGTAGCCTTTGTGCAGTGGAGAAGGCTAACCCCTAAAAAGACGTTAGCCACGACTCCAGATTTCAGCACCAAATTGTTTCATTTTCTAAGGTTCAGCTTGGCTTTCTCAGAATTACCTCTTACATTTTCACATTTCTGCTTTCTTTTGGCATTTTAATGGAAATAACCATACCTCCACAACATTTAATAACACCTTCCAGAAATAAGCCAGCTGTTTGATAATGACCCACTACGCTGATACCATCAGAAAATAATTCTCCAGGAGAATGACAGACGCCTTTTGCAGAAAAGAATAACTACAAGCTGAAATCCATTACTTGGAATGAATGCAGGAAAGGATTTGTTGTTGTTGTTGTAATATATATTCTTTTTTGTTTGTTTTTTGTCTTTCTTTTTACATATAGTTCCGTCAGGCATAACCTTTGTGAAAAGATAAAGATATCAACGTGGACCTTTTTGACCTTTCTTTCTCTAAACTAACACTGATAACATACTATGAAGCTCTTATTTACTGGATAACATCCATTGAAGGCCTTATGAAAGCATTCTTTAAAAGTTTCACTGTCAATGCCTTTTACATCCTTCATGTTTACTTAAAACAGCAAAACAACAACAACAACCACAACAAAACCACCTTTGCTTTCTAAATTACATGTCCCTGACAAAACGAAAAGAAGGCACAACGTCATCTTGTGAAGAGCATCAGGAAGCCTCAGAATTTTGAGGGGAACTTCTGGTTGATTTCCAAGCCCGAGATGGTTGGTTCTTGCTGTGCGGTGACTCCTGTGGCAAGTGCAATAGCCCAGTCCTGCATGGCGGTGTTCGTGGCCACCATCTTTCTCCCCCCAGCAGTTCCTCCATGTTTACACCATTGCTTTTTCCTCACTGCTGGCACCTCCTTCTAGCTCAACAAGCCATGTACAGATTCTTCCCTCACACAAGCCAGGAAACAGTCATTTTAAAAGATTAGGACAATGAAAATTTGATTCTACCAAGACGGGGCACTGGGTATAGAATGAACCTCTCATCCTTTAGAGGAATAACCTGAGACCTTAGAGGTCATTTGATTACCTAATTCAGTTGAGAAGCCAGCAGGTGTGTGTGTGTGGGGGCAGGCCTCTTTCCTGCCACTTTGAGAGACAGAGTTTAGCATAATTGTTAAGAACATGGGCTTCAAGATTAGACCAAGTGAAGAGTCAAGTAAGTCCTGGCTCTGGCATATCCTAGCTTAGTGATTTTGGAGAAGTTACTTGATTTCTCTGAGCCTCATTTTCTTCTTTTGCCTAATGAAATAATATTAGAAGCTACATCATGAGGCATTTATCGTACAGAATCTTCCCAGTACCTATAGCACTGTGTTTGGTATTTCATAGCAGCTTCAATTTTATTGAGTGTTTAACCCTTAGTGTTATTGTTTGGTCACTACAAACCCACCTCTGACCCTTTTCCCAATTCTCTGGAATGGCTGGAGTCTTGAATTCCACACTAGACTTGGAAAGACCTCTTCTACCACAGGGAAAGGAAGATAGCATTTGCCCTACTTAAAAGAGAAGGGGAAATGGAAAAAGCCAAATATTATGTGAGAAAAACAGGAGCTCAGACCTTGGGTTGCAAAATACATTTATGCTGCTCCAGGAATTTCATGTGAAACACCCATTACAAAGCTGGTTTAATTTGTTTAGTTAATAAACTTTATATGACCCGTTTTTATTTAGCATGTGTACTAGAAGCTTTTTCATATAATTTCTGAGTCCACTGTGGCATGCTTTCCCTGAACATTTATGACGTTCCACAACTCAACTTCCAAAGAAACCCATTATGAAATTAAATGGATCCAGGTGGATAATTTGAGAGGGTAACTATATTGCATGCAGCCAAGACAATATGTAAATATTGCAGCAATCTCTCTGACACCGTATTAGAATATGAAAGAAAATGAAATCAACAAACTATGAGATACTGAATTAATTTACTTTCAAATATTAAAAGTAATGAATCTTCTACTTATTTTCAGATTCCTGTGACTCAACTTAATACTATGATAATTTTTAACTCTATTACATTACTTAACACAGATTTGCATCACAGCACTCTCCAAATAAATGCCTACGAATTTTTTTTCAAGCACGGTTTGCCAGAAATTGCTTTTATATTTTCACCATTCTGGGTTTGAATAGTCCATTGTAAAATTATTTCTTTAGAGTGCAACAGGACAGCCAACACTTAACACAGTGTTTTCTTTACAGGAGGAATGAATAAATGAGAAAGTATAAATAGTTATATTACATAAGATATAGGAGAATCAAACTATTCTAACATGGATCTGCCCTGCTCTTCTTTGGAAATGTGTTTTCCTTTCAGATTTTGTGTATATATGATTGAATAAATATAGGCCCTTAAAATTATTTTTTAGGAGGAGCTGTTGGGATATTATTCAGCAACAAAATGGAATGAACTACTGTACTGACACAGGCTACAACATGGATGAATCTCAAAAAGTGATACTAGCCAGACATAAGAGACCATATACCGTATGATTCCATTGACAGGAAATATCCAGAAAAGGCAGATTTATAGAGACAGAAAGTTGACTCGTGAGGTGTGGGAAAAGGCAGTAACTGTAAATAGGCATGAAAGATGTTATAGGGGGCACAAAAATGTTCTCAAACTTAGTTATGGTGATGGTATCTTAAAGTTACTAAAAATCATTTAATTTTACAGTCAAATGAGACAATTTTATGATATATAAAACATGCCTAAATAAAGCTATTTAAAAAAAAACACTCATAAGCTGTTATTAATGCATAGACGATTTAGAACATTGCAGGGCAGGCTGTTTGGGAGAGAAAGTTTGCCTGGTGTCATCAAAAAGTCACCTCCCACCTTGCAGTGATACATGGGGACATCTTCTGGGAGAACCCTAACGGCGTACGCTTATCCTTTGAGAACCGTGGCATTGCTGAGTCAAAGATGAAGCTGTGTGCTCAATTCCAGAGGCAGTTCCCCACCTTCTCCTCCATGGCACACATCGTCCCTCCCACCGACCACTTTCGCACATACTCTAAAATGTGCACTGAAGTGGGCTGAATATCTACAGACTTAACGTGCAAACGCAGACGATATCAAGATCAATCCTGGACCCCTCCTTTGAGTTCAGTGAATTTGGCTGACCACTGTATGTCCTCCATTCAATGTGCTGTACATCCAGTGCTTCTATAGTTCTAGCACACTTTTTATCTCTGTATCTTTCATCTTTCAATTTCAAGCCCTACTATGACACTTGTACTGTAAATCATGAAAATAATAATAAATGATAGCTTCATATTACATAACTAATACAGGTTTACAATAGACACATTTTGGTGTGTAAGAATATATGAGTGTATGAGTGTGTGTGTGTGTGTGTGTGTGTGTGTGTGTGTGTATAGTGTGGGGGTTCAGAACAAGTGACCCCAATATGTGCCTCAGTGGTATGCAGATTACTCTGAGCTACAGCCAACTTTAGGCTCAAAAGAAACTTCTACCTTTCCCTTTAACTACCTAGAAAAATTTGAATTAGGGTCCTTGCCATAAAAAGATAACTTCTTGGGCCGGCCGAGTGGTGCGGTGGTTAAGAGTTGGCTTGGGATGCCAGCGGCCCTGGTTCGGATCCCACATATGAGGGCCAGTGACACTGCCCTCTAAAAAAAAAAAAAAAAAAAAGAGATAACTTCTTTTGACCTATCTATAGGGAAGGGCAAACTTCTATTTGCCAAATGTCTATTCTTATCCTGTAATGACCTTTTGAAGTCCCAAACGGGCATTACCTCATCCCTAGCTCAAGATGTCTTACGTACCTCAATCCCCTTCTCTATCTCTGAACCTCTTCTGCATGTGGGGTCTCTGACTCTCTCAAGTATGCAGGATTCCCATCCACATGTGTGTATTAAATTTAGTTATTTTCTCTTGCTTATCTGTCTCCTATCTATTTGATTACCAGACTAGCCAGAAGGACCTTGAGGGTAAAGGAAAGCTTGTTCTGCCCCCACAATAGAAACATGCAAACACTTGTGTGTAGAGAACCTGGGGAGTGGGCATAAAAAGAGAGTCTACTCGCATGTCTAATACACCTTTGGGATTACTTCTTAAGTCTTTCTGTAAACTGTGCAGTCATTTCAGCAGAAAAGAGCTCATTTTGTAAATACCATCTATGCTGACAAGCTGCTGTACAAGGTGTGATCAAAACATACAGTGAATGTTTAAATAAAAAAATATATTACAGTAAGACACATTGTCATTAATCCCCCTCAAAATACCCCTCCTCACTTCAAACACACTTATTCCATCGTTCTTGCCACTTTCTGAAGCAGTTCTTTTGTGAGTGTCTTTAGTAGTGCTGTCATGGCTGCCTCGATGTCCTGAATCGATTCAAAACGTTTACCTTTCATGGTCATTTTGACTTTGGGGAAGAGACAGAAGTCACATGGTACCAGATCCAATGGATAAGGTGGGTGAGGACACATCGTAATATTTTTATTTGACAGAAATTGCCGAATACCAGAAGCGATGTGTGACATGGAGCCTTTCTGTTGTGGTCACAAAGTACAGTGAAAACTGCTGCCGAGTTCCATCCATCGGAAAGGCAGGATCTTCAATATGGGAAACAGCACATTAAACCTTAGTAACAGTGTGTGACAAGTTTCAATGTTCAGGACAGTCAGTTGTGTGTGAGCTACGTTTGAGAAAAGGTGTGTTTTAAAGCGTGCCGTAAACCACCCTCTTTCATGACAATGCTCCATGTCACACATCATTTCTGGTACAGCAACTGCTGTCAAATGGAAACATTACGGTGTGTCCTCACCCAACTTATTCACCAGATCTGGCACCGTGAGACTTCTGGCTCTTCCCCAAAGTCAAAATGATTCAGGACATCGGGGCAGCCACAAAAGCAACTAAAAACATGAAAGAGAACTTCTAGAATTGCTTTAGAAAGTGGCAAGAATGATGGGATAAGTGTGGTCGAAGCAAGGGGGAGTATTTTGAGGGGGATTAATGGCAATGTGTCTTTTACTGTAATAACTTTTTTTTTATTTAAACATTCACCATATTGTTTGATCACGCCTCATACTTTCAGATCATGTCTTCTCATATCCATTGTCTCCTCATTCTTCTGTACCTGATATCTTGGAAATATAGGGGTACAACCAAAGAAAAAAAGGTGTGCATCCTGAAAAGGACTGATTTATTACTTTTTACTTGAGGGAGCAGGGAAAGGGGAAGCCACCAGAGAATAAGTGTCATTTCTGTTCCAGGCATGGTGGTATGCCAGTGGTCCTTTCTTATGTCATTTTATGTAGTCCTTGAAAAAAATCTCTGAAACAGGTTTTATCATACCCTTTTCACGGACGAGGAAGCTCAGAGACAGTTAACTAACTAGCCCAGGTTCACAAGCTAATAGGCGAAGCAGACAGATTTGACTCTAATTACTATTTGTTTCACATTTAAAACTAATATTGATGCCCAGTAACTTATCTTAGTAAGATTTAGTAAACCGTTATAAAATGTGTTCTGCTCCCTTGTCAACTTCAAAAGGGTTGTTTGAGAATTGAAACAGCAAGAATTCTTGGAGGAGAAGAGAAAACCAAATGCTTGCTTGCTTGTTTGTTTTGTGAAGCTTCCTGATAAATCCCTTACTTCCCCAGTGAACTGCCTAATTGAAAGGGGTGCTTTTGCAATTATAATGACCTCCTTCTGCAATCAGCCATGATATGTAGGTGATAAATTATAAATTATCGGTCTCCTATCTCATTACAGGGAGCTTCACTCCATGGTTTATTTGGTTCTGTGAGCCTGCCATTATGAAAATAAGTAGGTGACACACTTTGCTGCAAATTTGACTTTTTGGCTTTACAATGAACTCTGTGAACATTTGTACCAACACAGTAAGGCCTCATAATCCTGAGAGATATCAACATGTTTACCTAATTAAATCATTTAAAGCAAAAGTTCTCAAACTTGAGTGTGCATCAGAATTTTCTGGAGAGCTTAACAACACAGATTGTTTGGCAGATTCCCTGGTTTCCACTTCAGAAGGTCTGAGGTCTGCCAGCGATTTTGTCTTTTGAACAAGTTTTCAGATGATGATGATTTGGGGACCCACTTTTTGAGAATCACTAACTTAAAGGAAAGAAGAAACATGTACCTAGATATCATATATATATATATATATATATATATATATATATATATATATATATATTTCTTTGTAGATAAGAATATGTTTTACTCTTTGTATAGAATTTCATTATCTGAACCCATTTAAAAGGAGATATACCAAGAAGTCAATTTTACTTTACACTGTGTTACTAAGTGGCATCTAGATCATCATTATTATCATTTCAAACTATATATTTCCTGTTCACCAAGTAATTTTGCAATTTTTTGGTTACTGGTTCTAACAACCTCTGCAACGATAAGGCATATCACTAGCTGGCCTATCATAGCATAGCTGGCATATCACTACTATCCCTATATTACAGATGAGATCATCAAAGCCCCGGACAGTTAAGTGACTTGTCCATAGAGCTAGAAAGGATTGAAATTGGTGTGATTTTGATTCAAAAATCTCAAATGTTTAAATTTTACCAGTATACACACCATGTGTGTAAATACACATTTTAACAGGCACAATCAAATGGATGAAAATGAAGGCATGTAGCCTAATAACAGTGCTTTGGGCCAGAAATGAGGAAACTGGGGCCTAATTGCTGAGGTGCACTCTGACAGGCTCTGTCCTTTCGATGACAAAAAAATGGAAGAAAATAGACTTCAGTTTATTCATCTATAAAATGAGGGGTAGACCAGATAACTGCGATTCCTTCATGCTTTATTCATTTATCTACTTATGTACCAACAAAGTATTCCTTAAGATTTTACTATGCAGCAGGCACTGTTTTAGGCCCTGAAGATAAAGACATGAACAAGATAGCTGACGTGACATTCTTACATGTCCTGAAGCTCACAAACTAGGTGCAAGAGAGAAGATTAACTTAGCAAACTGGTTCATTTAAAATAGTGCTAATATTTAAAAATAAAATAAAATTGGGTAAGATGACAGAGAATGATTGGCTACAGCAGTACTGCAACTAAGGGTCAAGATTCTTCCTGAAGAAGCCATGCCTTAGTGGTCCCTTGGATGACAAAAGGAGGCCACCCACATACAGTGAGGGGGAAGCATACATACAGCAAGTTGTACTAAATGCAAAGATCCCGAGTTGTAAACCAGTTTTACTTTCGTGAGAAAATAGGAAGAAGGTCAGTATTCTGGAACCAGGCAAGCCAATAGTAAGAGATAACCATTTAGAATGGTAGATACCATTTAGAACGGCAGGAAGAGTTGTATCATCTAGAGTCCTAATGGCCATGATAAGAACCTGGAGACCTTCAGGTAGACAAAGGTATGACCCAACGCAGGCTAAGATCACTCACTGGTTCCAGTGGTATTTAATATATAAATGTGAGTATATACACATATAAAAACCAATTTCTAAAATTTTGACCTAAAGAAATGTTTCCAAATCCTAGTTTATTTAGCATCTGAATGAGAACATACAAATTAATACACCAGCCAAAAGTGTGCCCTCACCATCGATACTTTAAGAATATTACTAAGTATTATAAACACGGGCAACTCAAATAATAATTAGGGAGAAAATCATATGGAAATTGCTAACAAACTCATTAGAGTGTACTTAATTATTGCAGTGAAGGGTTAGCAAGAGGATTGGAGCTCACCGAATGAATCTGTTTGCACATGGATTGATATGCTTGTATCATAATTACTCACAGCTGTTGGATTTTCGAAGTTTATTAGGAACTTAATTCCAAAACTTTCATGCTGAAAAGATTTTTTAAGAGGGAAGTGTTATCCCAGTGCCAGTGATGTGAGCAAGGAGAATTTTTCTAGTAATTCTTTTTGGTGATTATTTACAGAGTAACTACAGATCTCCTCATTATGCATAATGAAGTGGACCTGCTCATTTTTGATTTTCACACACTTTGCAGGAAGTATGGAGCCTTCTGATTGAAACTGCATGAGACCCGTGATGAGAAGTTGCATGTAATATGTATTCCAATTACAAAATGATCTCAGAAAACAGGCTTGATGCTTGATATATTCATTTGAAAGCAATTCTTGGCTAAATTGATCTTTAAATAATCTATCTATATGCTTGTTAATTTAATAGATCAACTGACTTCTGCAGAAGACAGGAACGCTTTATCCTTCACACTCTGTCTTAGAGCTGACAACTAGGCCTTCTTTCTTGGTGCTTCATTTATTATACTTTATAAATGAGAATAAACGGACAGGGTCACTGAAATACAGCTGAGGCTATGCCCTATAGCTTCTTCATACTCCTCATCAATCAGAAAATTAATACTGTGTCCGGGCAAGCAATTTTTATATCAGCCTAATTTTTGGTCTATTTTACTGATGGCTGCCGTCCTGACTTAAAGTACTATTGAGTATAAATGAAGTGATTATTTGTCCCTAAGTGATTTCTTTATTTCTAAGCCTCCTTTTCAGACCAGCTTTTGATAAGTGCTAAGATTCTCTAATGAAGACAATTTAAAAGAAAACAATAACTTGAGAACCAAGTGTTATCACAGTCAATGAATTTTCCAGTGGGCATGCATGTATGAGTGCACACACATTCTGCCTATATCCACCAAATCTCAGTATTAAAGATCTTTTATCATCTGGCCTTCTTGTCCTTATTGCCACATACCTTGCATTTCAGACTCCCAAATGACTATTTTTTTTCTTTAAACTTGCATCCAACAATAGTACATCCACACCTGCATCCATTTCATTCATTCTTCCTGGAATGCCCTTCCTTACTGGAACTGAAATCCCACTAACCTTCAAGGACCAGATCAACATCTCTTCCTGTGAAAAGGCTTGCCTCACTGTATCCCAGGTAAAATCTCTATGTAAATCAACTCTGTTTTCAATACTAACATTTTATTTCCCATCAATTAAAATGCAAATAGCAATAGTGATAGAAGCACTCACATTGTTGTGAATTCTTTGTTCTAAGTTCACTCCTCTAAGTTCTTGGTATATTATCAGCTCATTTAATCCTCCAATAGCTTTATGACATAAGTGATTTCATTTTCCTCCTTTTGCACCAGAGCAACAGAGACAATGAGAGATCAAATAATTCATTCTGGATCGTGCAGATGGTAAGAGCAGTGAGCCAGGTTTTGGGCCCGGTCAATGTGGCTCCAGGGTACAGCCTCTTAACATCTAGGCTTTGTCACAATGCCAAACTTGCAGGAGAGTTGAAAGCATCAGAATCTAAAGTGCCTGACAAAGTTTCACCAACATAATGTAAGGATTGATGGTTATCTCATTATTATATGCAATAAATGTATTAAAAAATAAATTATAAGTCATTATAAATGAACAAGTCTGATACATTTATTGTTGTTTTCTGATGTCAAGTGTCAGCCTATCATTTTATGTTGATACTTTAACAATCAGCAATCACAACTTTTATCCATGAGTCTGCAGCTCACAGACATGGCTGTGGTGCAAAACAAGCATTCAATAAACACTGGGAAAGAGAACGAATGAATGAAATTAATGAACTCATCTGAGGAGCTTCTGAATGGGCTTTTCCATCTCCTCCATGTTTCCGTGAGGCACCAGGCTAAATCTCTCAGAAATCAGCCAAATATTAAGCCACTGAAGCATGGATTAAATCAACTTTACCCTTCCATTTCAATGAGTTATTATTGAAAATAAAACCCATAAAGCAATATTTTAAAGTCTACATCCTGAAGTAAAACATGGAAATTATCTGATTAATGCAGATAACCACTCACCAATTTATATTCTTGAACTCAAGAGAATCATTTAGCTAATTGTATAGGTGATTATTATGCTTTTCACAGAAGTGTGTATCATGCATTTAGAATTTTTAAATTGCATCTCCAAGAGAATCCTCTTAAATCTAATTATTGTATACTTAGAATTTTCCATAATCAGCTAAAAGGTTTATTCCTTTAAAGAAAAAACAAAATCTTTCAAATATGTAGAAATGCTCTTGTGAGAAGGTGAATTAAACATTTAAAATTGTAAGTAGGCTTTTTTTTTAAGTAAGCTGAAACATACATTAAAATAACTGTTTAATGGAAAAAAAACCCAAAAACCTTCCTCATCTATTTCCTGCCAAGTATTTAAAGTTGAGTGTGTGATTACAAAAAAAAGAAAAAAAGAAAAGATTGTATCAATAATTCAATAATAGTCAGAATTCTTAGGAAAATTCTCTGATGTTTCAGAAAATATTTTGAGATACACTGCTGATAGAATTATTGAGTTTGGAGAATGGCTGAAATTCTTTGAACTTGCATGTTCTGGTGATTGGTTCAACTTCAAAACTGCTGCTTCTTTAAATTTGGTCTACTGAGAAGATAGATAAGCATTTAGAGAACATTCTCAGTAAACAGTAAAAGGAAGGGAGGGCAGGAGGGAGGGAGGAAGAAAGGGAGGGAGGGAGAGAGAGGAAGGGAGGGAAAGGGAGAGAGAGAGAGAGAGAGAGAGAGAGAGAGAGAGAGAGAGAGAGAGAGAGAGAGAGAGAGAGAGAGAGAGAGAGAGAGAGAGAGAGAGAGAGAGAGAGAGAGAGAGAGAGAGAGAGAGAGAGAAAGAGAAAGAAAAAAGAAAGAAAGAAAGAAAAAAGAAAGAAAGAAAGAAAAAGAAAGAAAGAAAGAAACAAACAAACAAAGAAACAAAGAAAGAAGGGAATGATGGTCTGTTTTTCTCAGTGGCCTTGGATAAAAACAATTAAGAACTAGTTTTCAGTACTATCCATGGCCTGAAACCTATTTTTACTCATGTGTTCATATCAGATTTCTAAAAAGGCACAAACCCACATTATATGTATTCTCATTTATAAATTATATACTTCTGTAATACCTCTGCTATATTATTAAATGTATACAACATGCACACAGATGTGATAAACATAGCAAATGAAAGGAAGTTCTATAACTCCTTCCTGCATTACATTTGAAAAACGGTGTAGAACACTGGTGTAGAAGATAATGACAGTGTCAGTACTTTAAAATATAGGATTCCCAGGCACAGTGGTTGGGCGCTGGCTTGGGAGGCCAATGGCCCCGGTTCGGGTCCCACATGTGAGGGCCAGTGACACTGCCCTCAAGAAAATCAAAATAAAAATAAATAAAAAAATAAAAATATAGGATTCCCCAACTGGGACTTCAACATGTCAGTATCCCAGGACATTCTGTTTGCCAAAAATTAACCATAGACCCATCAACTAAAATCAATGCCTAAATGTTTTAGTTTATTCCATAAAAAATGTCTTTTTGGGGTTCATCTTTTTGATTGCAGCCATTTTTTTTTTTCCCCAAGGACAAATGAATGCTTTGGGGAGGTTTTGATATACACACTGAAGATTTGTTTAACAGTTCGTCCCTGGCTGAGTAAATTGGAGAATTTAGGTAATTCAGGTGGGATTGCTTAAAGTTAAGTACATGGTAAAGACTTTATTTACAGAGCCATCAATTTTCTTTATGAAGCAGGGACTACAGAGGGAACATTGGATTATGAATCAAAAGGTGTGGCTGCTAACATCAGAGGTGATTCTGCAGCTCAGTAGTTGGATGACCTTGATTAAGTCATTTAACTTTTCTGTGTCTCCTTTAAAAAAAAAAATGCCAAACTCCTTAGCCATTTATAGTTCCCTTTCTATGTGCTTAGTATAAGAAATAATCACATGAATAATTAACCCTAATACTTTTAAGCACCAATAACCCTCCAAAAAGATAATTTCTAACTTTCTAGACATTTTCGCCAACTTCATGGGATTTAAGATTTAAATTATTTGCAAAGTCTATGTTTTATCAGCAGAATGCCTTGCTTGTCGCCATGACCTGGACAGGCTTCCTCGGGCTATGTGGGAACTCAGTCATTGGCCACATATTCATTATAAACTGTTTAAGTTCTTACAAACAGAAACGAAAGCCCGGGTTTCCCAACGTCGTGGATCATCAGAATCACTTGTTAAGTTTTTCTGAATCCCATGTCACAACCTTGGCATTTATGATTCAGTACATCTGAACCACACATTTGTTTTCAAGTCCAAGTTTTCCAGCAACCAACTCAAAGAGGAAACCCACACAGTTACAATACCCATGGCGTTCACACTAGAGAAACTAAGCAGTTGTTTAGGAAAAACTCAACCATTCCTTATACCAGGGGGTGGATTTCTCCCTTAGGATTGAATCAATGATCCAAAGCAAAATTACTGTTGGTAATAAAAAACATACTGCATTTCACATCAGGACTACACAAAGATCTACCGTGTTCTCTGAGATATATTTCCAGGGATGGATTTCCATGGATGAATTGAGCCTCTCTTTGGAAGGATTATACCTAAAGGAGGGTATAGTACGTAAACCATACAAGGTTATTAATTAGTATTTGTGTAAAGATGGAAGAAAAGAAAGAAGAGAGAGGGGAGGGAGGGAAGGGTACAGCTATCGAATCTGCTAAAATTACATCACCAGCAGGGGAGCAAAATCTCACAAAGGTTAGGTTAACTGGTACCATAATTCAGTCCTGCTTTAGAAAGATCCCTGAAGCTAAGACTTGGAGAGCTTCAAGTCAAACTCTACCTGATAGGATAAAGAAAATTTGCTTGGATTAAATCCAACACTTGCCATGTGTTTTCAAGAATATTCTGACTGATTTCTTCCAATTATCCCTGAATGTCTCCTAAGAAGTTTCCTCTCCAAATTCCACTCATTTCTTCAAGGGCCAATTCAAGTCTTAACTTCTTTATGAAAGCTTTCGCTACTGATTCAAGCCCTAAATTTTTCTTCTCAAAACTTTTTGAACATGTAAGTGTTGACAAGTATATCTTGTCAACCTGACAGGAATGTAAACTCTCTGAGCAGAGAGGCCACGTGTGATAAATCTATACCCCCCAAATCACGTAGAAGCTACTCAGGGTCACTGTTATCTCCTTTTCTATTTCTGTTTCTGAGTATTTACTAAACATTGCTGGTTCTCAAATATTCAGCTCCAGCTTGAACATATAACTGAGCTATTTCCTTTAGACATCTTCACATGTATCACCAACACCTCAAACTCAGACTATCCACTGATGTTCTTTATCACACAACCTAGAAACCTTGCAAGTAGCCTCTACTAGCTCCCTACTTGCAATGTTTAAACTGTCAGTTTTACTCCAGAAAATGATACAGGGTAATGGCTGATAAATTATACTTCAAAGCAATAAAATCTACTTCTGTTTATTTTTTTTTTTTGTCAATGTGATTAAGAACAGAGTGTTTCCCTTCAGGGAGTATGTGCTTTAAAATATGTTGAATAAAAATAGCTAGGTTTTTATAGTGCTTACTTTGTGCTGGGTACTATGCCGGATACTTCTGTGTGTGTCTGTGTGTGTATGTATGTGTGTGTGTGTGTGTGTGTGTGTGTATGCTTGTATGCACATGCACATACTCAGTCACTTATATTGGTGCAAACAAAGTAAAGGGACTGCTTTGAAAGGGAAGGGGGGAAAGTTTAATTACTTCAGGACGCATAATTGATTTATTTCTCTCAACTGGGTAGATTTAAATATGGCTCTGGTGGGTGGCTGCCTGACAAATACGTATTAAAAGGCTGATTCGACATGTAGTACTGAGTAGATTTATTGATTTTCTCCTCCAGTGTCATTCTGGCATTTTATTATGTTTATATGTATTCACATACTTTGTAACAGGCCAATTTATTCCCCAAGAATACAGAACAACTGTTGCTACAAGCTTCCTCTTTCTTGCGGAGTTGCCTGGTATAGTTGGACCCAGGATGGGCCACCTCACAGATGCCCTTATGATCAGTAGGACTAGCGCCACGTGTAGGGCAAAGCCATTCCACTTTACTGTCCTCAGAAAGCTTCTAGAGCTCACTCAGCAGGGCTGGAAAGCAGGGTAAGGCAACATCCACAGAGGCTGACGAAAACCCTCACTTCATCATTGCAGACGTGACATGGCAGAATTAGACCCATTTACAGTTATTTCTCAGCAGCGAATACACTGCCAGGATAAACAAGTGTGTGCTCAACCCATTCTCTACACCAGGCCTCAGGGTAGGTGTTGAAGGTCCAGTGTGAGCCAAATTGATCCATTTCCTGATATCATATTGCTCATAACCAAGAGAAAGGAGCAGGTTACCAACCAGTTAGATAAATACCTAATTATAATTCACAACCTGGGTTATGAAAGAGAAAGCCAACATGTTTATGAGGGTGTGTGATCAGCATCCTGACCTAGTCTCGGGTGGTGAAGAATAGAGGGGACAGGGAGAGCTTTTCTGAGAAAGTAGAGTTTGAGGCAAAATCGAAAGGAGTACAAATGAATCGGCAAAGGATAAGGGGGTGAGATGTAGGGAGAACAGTGAGATGAGCCTCAAATGGGAAGAAGCAATGCCCATCAGAAGAAGGTCACTGAGCAGACACTCAGAGACGAGGGTGAGTCTTACGAGCAGTGAGGGGCTGAGCCTTCTAGACCATGTAAAGCAATGTGGTCTCTATTCTAATGACAATGGGAAACCTCTCCTAAGTGATTTAAGAAGGTACAACACAGGTACAGTAATCCAGCTTCTACTTCAGAATAACTGATCGGTTGTATAGTAGAGATGATTAGCAGGGCTCTGGGGAGGTGAGAGCTGATGGTGACATGGATGGGGCAGCCACTGTGAACAGGGAAAGCAGAGGAGACAGAGATATTCCAAAGACCAACTCATCAGAACTTGATTGTGGATAGGGTATAGGAATGAGAGGGAAGGATTAAAAAAGACATGCCTGGAAGCCACTTTGTCCTCTGCAGGGGAAAAAAAAGAAAAAAAAGAAAAGGTTTCATCTTTACTTTAAAATATTCCCTTGTAATTTATTTCTTTGCTCTCAACACTGGCTTTTTCTTTTTAAATATGTGAACACTCATGTGAGTTGGATCCTAACTGGTACCCACTTCTTTAGAATGAACACAGGTATCATTGATTCAGGAATTACCTAGGTCTACATGGTGGAAATACATGGACTAGAGTATCACACAGACTTGGGTTCAATTTCTAGGGCTTAGCTATTAACCTTGGGCAATCACTTCACCTCTCTGAATTGCACTTGTCCCATCTGTAAAACAGGCATTATAATGTATACTTCACAAGTTAATTGTGAAGGCTGAATAAATAGTGTAAAATGTTTGTAACAGTAGTAGGAATATGGTAAATTCTCAATAAAAGTTAGCTCATTTCTACCTTCAAAGACACCCCCCCCTCCCCAATTGGAGGCACAGTAATAAATTCTGCCATGCTCCATCAAGGGCCTAAAAGATCGTATGTAATTTGGCTGCTACCTACATCATCTACTATCACCTCCTCCCATGTCCAACTTCTTTCTCTCTGGACACATCCAGCTGGGTCCTATCTAAGGAGCTTTGCTATAGCTATTTCCTCTACCTAGAACACTCCAGACATTGCCATAGCTTGTACCTTCTGATTTTTCAAGGCCCAGCTGAATTGTCACACTCGCAGTGAGACCTGCCCTGACCATCCTCTATGAAGTAACTGCTTGTCACCCTCCATTTCATCATTTCATTGTATTTTCTTCACAGCACAAATCACCTAGTGGAAGCTATTGGGTTTATTTCCTTATAAACTTACTGTCTTTTGCAACTGTAATGCAGGCAACAAGAAAGTAGGGCACTCATTTATTTATATCCCAGAAAGCTACAATTGTATATGATCCATGCTAGGTACTTGGTGAGTAATAGTTGAATGAGTAAATGAATTAATAACAACCCCGAGTAGAACTATGAAAGAGGAACAATGTCTGCCAGTGGTCCAAAACCCTGGTGGGGTTACATGAGGACCCTGCGGAGCACTTACTAGGTGGCTTGAAAAAAATCCATCTTCTTCATCATTTTGCCTGAGGAGGCGATTTCCCACTCTGGGGTTTTCCCAACAGAGATACAGCTCCACGTATGTCTGCCTTGCTAATTTCCCCTCTGAGTAGTGATGCTCTTAGAAGTACATCCCTAGAATATTACTCCAGTTTGCCTGTAAATGTACTAGAAACGATGATTTCATTTTAAATAATAAATGTTTGGGGAAGTGTGAGGGCGTAACCTGAGGGATTTTTACTGTTGTTGTTGTTTTTGAGCCCAGTGGTCACTGAAATCATCCCATATTGCCTGAACCCGGTGTCACCAAAGATGTGGACTTATGAGTTCCCACGGCATTGTCCCACTTGTTCTTTTTAAAAAATTTTTACATAGAGACTGAATCACAACAAGATATAACAAGCAGCGCATTTCCGTGTGATTATAACACACCCTGGGTGGTATCATAAGGCACAAGAAGTGCAATAATTTCCCCAGATCCCAGTGAGTATTACTGCCTTAATGTAGTTGAACCTCTAGGTAACAATGAGAAAAGCAGACATGTGCATTCTCTGGACACTGCAAAGGTGAGTACGGAAAGTTATTATCACCCCATGAGTCAGCCTTAGAAGCGCTCAGAGTCTGGCTAACACCATCTTGGTTTATGTTCCAGTATAAAGTCAATCCATGTACCAGCTCAGTCCTGGGTTTTCTATGGCTTATTTCATCTACGCTGGTCCAGTGAGACTGTGTTGTGATGTGAATGAATTGAAAAATAGATATGAGATTTCAGTGCACAGATTGTATGGGCATAATGATTAAATATCAATAGTAAACATTTACAGAGCTTTCAGGACATGCCAGGTACTTTAACATGGGTTACCTTTATTTAATTCTCACAAGAACCCTAGGAGGTAAGTATATTAATATCTTCATTTTATAGATGAAGAGAATGAGGCTTATAAAGATTAGGAAATTTACAAGGGTATATAATCTAGAAAGTGGTAAACCGGGATTTAACCTAGGTCTCTTTTTCTCTCTCATATTTCGAGAAGTGAAAATTTTTACACTAAACCACTTAGCCTGGTTCAACCTCATGTTCTATAGCTTTTATGCTGGGATCTCTAAGCCCAACTTTTCCAATGAAATGGTGATGATAATAGGATTTACTTCATAGGTTGTTATGAGGGTTAATGAAGCAGAGTAGTGACTGATAGTAAGTGCTTAATGAATTATGATAATTATTATTGTCAGTACTTTATGCAAAGCTCTATGCCAGATTCAATTGTAAAGAGCCAATGGCATGAGTTTCTTTGAGATGGATGGCAGTGTATCTCGAACACAACACCAGGAATATAGAGCTGAAAGGTTAATGAGTGCTACAAAGGTATAAGAAAATTGTCATCTGCAGAATATTAGCAAAAATAAAACTGTGCTAAAGGCTTTCTCTATCCTTACTAAACTTCCACCATGTTCTGAAGAGATAGGTATTATTATCTTTTATTTATAAATGAAACTCAGGCCAGAGAGGTTATTGTTTAAAGTCATACAATTAGCAAGTGGTAGAGGCAGAATTTTAACCCACACCAGCTCTCTCTGAAGCCAACATTCTCTATCTTGCACTAAGCCATAGTGTTTCCCACTGCTGTAGGGACTCAGAGGTGGACGGCATCTGTGTGTACAATGAGGAGAGAACATTCTAGAAAGGTGATGCTGACTCTGACCTACAGTATATTTTCAGGAGGTAGAATGCTATCGCAGTAGGAGAAATTCCAGGTCATGAGCAAAGAAGAAAGAACATACAAAATATAAGACCATGAGGGAAGATAACAGAATCCATGGTTGGAAATGTAAGAAAAACTAGACCAGGAAGGGCCTTAAATATTAAGCTGCTGCTTTTGGATCACCACGTCAAGTAATGGAAACAATGGAGACTTTTGAATAGTGAGTAAGAAAATGACAACAAAGTCTTTGGAAATAATCCATATGGCAGGGAATATTCAAGATGGAGAAAGAGAAATCATTTAGGAGCTTCTGAAGAAAACAAAAAGTCAGGGACGAAGACCTGAATACAGTGGTAAAAATGAGAAGATACCTTCATATGAGCTACTGAAAATCAGGTTCGAACCATCTGAGGCACGAGATCTGATATGCAGAGAGCCATATCTATAACACCGTTTTTCAATGGCACAGTTCATTAGAAGTACGGCATTCTCGCTATCACCTAATTTTGTGTAATACCTACAGACACTTTCCATTTAGTGGCTTATTCCAAACAATGAGAGTCTCTCTATATGTACGAGTAAGTGGGGTTGTTTAAGGTAAAAAGTAAGTTTTTTTTACTTTTTAAAAGTAAAAAAAGTAAGAGCAAGAATAAACCTCCTGTCTTGAGGAATCAAAGCCTTATATTTATAAAGATTTACTGGGGTATATCAAATATACATCCTGGGAATCTTGAGGTTGCTGGGAAAATGGTTGTCAGCATTATTCTCTTTTTCCACATTATAATATCAACTCCAGCATTTGGTCTCTACATTGATCATGGGACCCCACCATCAATCTTTCAAAGGAAACTCATATACTAAACGATCAGAACCCGCATGAAATTCAGTTAATAGCTGTTTTATTTTGGGTGTTACCTTATCCCTTTTTAACAAGCCTTACTTGCTAGGGTAATTGGGCTGAATTCAACCCATTATCTATGGATTAATTCATTAGAGTGGTTAAAACTTTGGGAAACTGGAGAGGTTTTAACAATCCTCCCCTCAATTCCACAAATTGACACCATAAAACAAACCGGTGCCATTTTCATGGAGCCTGCAATTCATGAAATAAAAATCAGTGAAGACATTTCCTTTCCAAGCCCTCATGTCATTGTTATGCTCCCTTGGCTGCATGGAAAACCTCAGGGTAAAAGGAGGACAACTCTAATCAGAAAGAGAGCCATGGTCTTCGGAAAGCAAGAAGAGCCATTTCTGGGCCAGTGCCCTTAGCACTGGGAGGGTTCCTCATATCACTGCCTTGGGGAACCCAGCTACAGACCCAGTAGTCACTGTCAGTCAGGGGCTGGTTATGGGAGAAAGTGCCTAGAAACCCAGATAGAGACTTTTTTGAAAGTAAAAGGAAGTTGGCCATCATGACAGTGTCAATGATTTCCCTTTTTCTTTGCAAAGTGATTTTAATGGGTGAATAGATTCGGTTAAGTATGGCGCTGCTTCCCAAACACTGTTCGGACGGGCTATATCAGAATCACCTAGAGCTTTAAAAACTATCACAATTCTCAGGGCTCTATTCCCTAGAACTTATAATTTAGTAGTTCTGGGCTGGTAGCCAGGAATCTTGATTTTAAAACAGCTTCAGGTGAGTCATATGCAAAACCTGTTTATAAACCACTGACCTAGTCATGATTCTGTTTTCTATTTTAAAAAACCAACCACTTAGCTAAATGAGTAGGGGAGACTGAAATTGTTTTACATACAGCACCAATAAATGGTTTTAATTTCATTAAGCATATCATCCAATCTAGGAAGCCATGACAGAAACACACAGCATGAGAAACAGCCCAACCTGAGGCTAAACTGTGTACCTTAGAAGAAATGGCTTTTGGACTACATTTTGAGACTGATAAAGAAAAAAAATACTGATACTCTATCCCAATTTGTGGATTATATGGGCATTATAAAAGCTGAAAATTATAGGAATCTGATGTAGTAGTTTTAAAATATAATTACTGATTCTTGGATGCTTTTCCCTTCCAGAGGCAGAGCCTAAAGCCTTTACTTTGAACATGCGCCCAACACAGTGACTCCTAACTAATGGAAACAATGTGGCAGAAATAACAATGGGTCCCAAGGCTGGGTCATAAAAGAGAAGCCTCCTTCCTGTCTTTGAAATCTCCTGCTTTGGGGGAATCAAGCTGCCATGTCATAAGGACATTCAAGCAGGCTGTGTGGGAATCCCACTGGGGAAAATTTGAGTCTCCCACCAGAAGCCAGCACCAACTTGTCACTCATGTAAAAAAGCTACCTAGCAAAGAGACTCTCTGGCTCCAGGAGGGCCTTCAGATACCTGCAACTTCATGAGAGGTTTGATTCAGCACTGCCTAATGAATCCACTCCCAAATTTCTGGCCCATAAAACTGTGAGCATTCTCAAATGTTTAAGCTGCTAAATTTGGGGGGTCATTTGTTACACAGCAATAGATAACTGATACACCTGAGAAGACTTTCCTTATCTATTATAATTTAGATTTGTTTTTACCTGTACCTTTATTTGTTTCTTATCTGAGATACACAGACACGTAAAACTGATCACCCACACATATATCAGTAAATACGTCATAATTCATAAATATTGTTGTAAGTACAATGCGTAAAAACTAGATAAGTAGTGATTAAGTAATAAAATTTTGGATGGCTTCAGTGAGGTGGTAAATGATAATAAAACAGCTAAGGTAAACATGGACAAAAAGATAAATCTGAATAGCAGGGGAGATGTTAATCAGGAAATGGTTCTAATATTTTTACAAAGCCACAACATATAGCACAGGGAATTGAACTTATTGGTTATAACAGGCCACTGTGGTAGGCAGTGTGCAAAATCATCTTGGTTCTAGCTTTGCAAAGAGTTTTCAAAGAATAGTGGCTAGAATTAGGATACTGGTGATGAAGTGGAGTGCTGAATGTCTGAACATGGATCCTGCAAAAAGGCAAGGAAAGAGTCCTCTATTTTTGGTAAACCAGCCATGATTCAAGGAGTGATTTGTTAAACGATGCCATAAAGAATGGAACACTGACAATCAGCAGGTAGTGAAAAGGGTGGATAGTTCCACAGTGAAATAGAATGGGTGTTAATGTAAGAATACCTTGTTTATAGCTAATACTATGTTATATATCTGCAGATGAACACTTCAGCTAAGTGCTCAGCAATGAGATTATAAAATATATTTTGTCATTCCCAAAGTACTTTCTTGTTGTGGAGTCCTAAGCTAAAAATGTCATTAGCTGTTGTTAAAAGTTCTGGAATTCTGAAATCTTAACTGACAGTCAAATATGTGAGGCCTAGAACAATCTTTAGAGCTGGATGAGTAACCTGTTATATCAAGATTTTGTCTTTGGGATGGATAAGAAATAGTACACAAGTTATATGGTAAATATTGGCAAATAAAACACAAAAACCACCTAACATTTAAATAATTATTGAAATCTCCCAAAGGAGATAGATTTTATCTGGCTATCATGGGGTGGGAGAAGGAGACACAAACAAAACCCAACCAGCCAGCTGACCCCCTAGCATCTGCACTCCAACACACACACACAAACACACACACACACACACACACACACACACACACACACACACACACACACACACACACACACACCTTACAATACCCCTTACATTAATACCAGGGTTGGTCTGCCCAGGATTCCTTCAGAGGCCAGCGTGTGAAGCAGCTAAATATGAGGCAATTGTGGATAGTGAGGAGCACGCGTAATCATCCAAGGGCATTCAAATTCAATTTTAAAAAAATCACCATGCTGGCTAAACAAAATCTTGTTGGCCATGATGTAGCCTGCTGACTGCCAGATTGTAATTATGTCAGCTTTGGTGGTAAAGACAGGGTTAAGGAAGGTGTCTTCAAATTGTTCTGGCTAAATTGACTGGAGGTGCTGGCAATGAATTTGAAGGAAGGTTAAAAAAAAAAATCTCATGTGTTTTTGGAAATGATAGACAAACCAGACAAGCTGGGAAAAGGGGATTCAGTTACTCCTGGTAATTTTCTGTAGAAATCATGTCACTGAATAAAACAGGGAAAGAAAAATAATAAAAGGTAGAACTCAGTATTAACAAGTGAAACAAATACAGCCTTCTTTGTTCAGGGGAGGATGAGGAGGCATGATGAAACCAACCACCTATGTTCAAAGCAGTAGGCTCTGGACCAGGAACTAGCAGTCTTTTTCTTGGGCTAGGAGCCTCAATGCAAATCTCACCCTGCTGCCATCTTATGCAGCACCTTACAGTGTCATTTGATTTTATTATTATTATTTTGTGTGGACAAGCTTTTAAGATAATTTTGTTTCAAAAAAGATCTGCCTTTTTTGTTTCCCCCTGCCACAAAGTACAAACAATTGTATATTTTGTTAGGAAACAGATAGCAGCAGGAAGAAATGAATGATAACATATGCAGCTTTGACAAGACAGTGAAAGACCAGGCATGTCATAAAAGAGCAAACAAAACAAAAACCCTAAAGATGAAACGAAGGAATTTCTATCCCCCCAACCAACCTCCTACTTCGGTTTTTGGATTGAAATCCACACACAGAAAAAAATAGCTCTTAAAGCCACAAACCTCTTCCCACACAGAGGGTCTATCATTTTCATCCTTGGACACTCTACTTTAAGAAATTGCCATGTCTACAGTGTTTGAGGGATTTTCAAAACTATATTGTATTTGGAGCAGGAAAAACACTCTCACTTGAACCTTGTGGTCTGGCTTCATCTTAACGCTCATCTTTACCTTCCATATCTTTCTAACATCTGAATATAGGTGAAAGTAAGGGAACCTAAACCTTCGCCAATATTTGGCTAGGACTTGCCAGAAGTAGAAGTTTATTTTGAATCTCAGCTCATTGTTTTATTATTTTATCCATTGTTTTTCTTTTAAACGTGAGTTCATTAAGGCAATACATGTTTTTACCACGTGGCAACTTTGTGTTGCTTTGCTTCTAGGCAGTTTTTAGTACTGAGCTCTCGGATTTCAAAGGTGTGCTGACTGGGCTGCCCAGAGAGGTTGTTTTTATCACGTGTTGTCCTCAGTCCAGCTCTAGTTTTTTGTTTGTTTTTGTTGTTAATCATAAAATCATGTAAATGGAATAGGAAAAAAGGTAGGAATAGAATTAGTCTCCCAATTTCACTCATTTTGCTTGAACTAACAGATTGTATGTTAAAAATGGATGAACTTATGTAATCGTATTAAGATCCAGTATATAAAATAGTGCACACTCATGCAGCTGTCAGCAGGAATCTCTCATGAATAAACAACATATTAGCCTAAATATTTTTGCCTTTGAGATTTTTACAATATAGTAGGAACTTCTGGGGAGAAATGAAAAGGAGGTCAGTTCTCCAATTTCCTATGCATAAGAATCGCTTGAGGAGCTTGTTGAAAATGCAGAATGGAAGTTCTATTCCCAGGAAGTCTGAATTCATAAGCCTGCAAGGGAGATCTTGGAATCCTCATTTTAAACAGGCTCCCTCCCCCCATCCCCAGATGCCATCGATGCTGGTGGGCCATGACCACACTTTGACAACACTCCAGCTCGGTTTATCACACATATTTGCTAATTACATACCAGGTGCTACGTTGGGTGTCCAGGGATGAAAAATGAATGAGGCAGAGCCTATATATCCAATGAGCTCAGTGTAGTGGTAGAAATGGCATGAGTCGACTTGTGTTTATATGAGCTTACTCCATTTCTACATCCAATCAGGGGAAGTTCTTATCTCCTTAGGCATATTGCAGGCAGTGAAGCAGTGGTTCTGTCTGAACTAACATCCTTGCCACTGCGTGCAAGGTCCAAAACGACCTGACCCCTGCTTACCTTTCCCCATGTCTCCTGCCATTCTCTCCATCCCACTGGTCTTCACACCCCAGGGTCTTTGAATGTGGAATCCTTTCCCCAGACTGCACCACTGCTTTCTTTGTCTCAGTTCAAATGTCGCCACCCTTGCACAACTTTCTCTGACAACACAATCTATAGCATGACGCTATTTTCTTTTCTTTAGAGTAGGTATCACCATCTGAAATGATCTTATTTATTCATTTATGTAATTATTGCTGGGTCCTCCCTATAAAGTGCATTGAAATCTTGTTATCCTTTTTCACACTGTAAGCCTTGCTCCTAGAACAATATCTATTAAACATAGTTACTTATGAAATACATGTTTAATGGATGAGCAAATGAAAGAATAAATGAACGTTCCTTGTCTTTTCCATCCTGTCTCTCTTCTTACTTTTTAGTGTTGCTATGAGACTCAGCAAACAAATAAACAAACAACAAGATATGTAAGGGACTTGAAGATCAAAAATAGTCATGAATGCAAAATATTCTCATGCCATTGTAATTATTATTAATTATTCAGAGCCAGTTGTGAATTGAGACATGATCTTTTTTTATTAGGAGAAGCCCAGGAACTCTTTTCTTCTAGCTTAAGGGTCAGGGAAAGTCGGGGAAGGGGGAGGGAGGCAGAAACATAACCTCGGATATGGGGTAGACCAGAACTCTATATTTCTTCCAATATCAAACAGGAGTAAAAACAGGTTTTTTCCCCCCTCAAAATTGTTTAAGAATTGAAAGAGGAGGGCTGAAGTCAATAGTGGTAGCTCTCTCACTTATAAATACCAACATTTCAAATGGGGCAAAGCTGAGTTGATATATCTCTCCAATAGATACAGCTTTGTGATAGCACAATTTGAGCTCAGTTCATGGAGGGGCAAAAAAAAAAAAAAAAGCCAAAACACAAAATTTGTGTCCAACATGGTTTGGGAGAGAGATTTAAATCCACAAAAGCATTATTAATAGGAAGATGTGTAATCCCCCATCCACAGTAAGTTGAAAAAACATGGACTGTGAACAGTCTTTGGCCCAAGCATTGCACACTTATTTTTAAAATATTATTTTTTGCAGTAAATTACGATCAAGAGGGAATTGAAAGCTACCGCAGACACTCTGCTAAGGAATAGCTTGAGGCTTGCTTCTCAGGATCCTATGAATTGTTCTCATTTCTCTTGCCAAGTGCTCCTCACAGCTGTGCCCTGTCCTCTTGGTTTACACTGATTACTGTTATTATAGGGACTCTTCCCTAATTGCACGTACCCTGCGCCTGCGCATGTGCTCTGCGTAACCAGCACCCAGCCGACTGTTGCCTTCTGAGGTTAACAGGCATTTATTGACTCTTCACATTTAACACAACCCTACTCTTAAAATACATACATACATACATACATACAGGCAGACAGACATATATTATCAATCACACTTTGTCTCTAATCACCCCAAAGAGATTTCCTCTGGGTCTACAAGCATAATCACCAGCATGGCCGACATTAGAGGGGGTCGGAAAGAGTTACACGACTCAGATTTCTGTCCATCAGCACGAAGCTGTATGGCCCATTCGTTGAAAAAATAGTGATAATGGGGAAAAACCGTGATATGTTGATGGGAAGAGTAGCTAAGGAGGAGCCAACAGGTTTAGCCAATGCTTGAGGCCAACGAGAACAATGAGACCAAGTCTTGGGCAATGGTTTGCTTGATTTCTGTGTATTTGAAACATTACATTCATTAAGTATATCTTTTATTGGTACCAGGACCAGTGTTCTATTGCTAAGTACATTATACATACAATTTAATTTAATCCTCAGGATAACCACATGAGTCAGTATCTTATGTCTCCATTTTTCAGATGAGGAAACCTAGGCTCTGAGGGCTAAATAACTCATTTAAAACCATGAGCTGGTAAGTAGCAGCAAGAGGGTCCCCTTGACACCAGCCTTTCTCCAGAGACCATGGCTTGAAGGTGGCTTGGTGACAATGCGTACTGAGCTGCACATCAGGACTGTCATTCCATGATGCCCTTCCCTAGGTGCCGCTTCACAGACAAGGAAACAGGGTCCACAACGTCTAAAGTCACAATGCCAAATTCCAGCTAAGATCAGAAGTTGGTGCATTTGGTAGTTAGTAAGGAATGATCAATTATTTACTTCAAAATGCAAAAAGGCAGCAGAATAAGGCAGCTGCTTGCTTTGAGCTTTACACAAGTTCTTGGCCATCATTACTGTGACATAATATTGACCTGCCCAGTGCTGAGAAAACATAAATGGACCTAACTGCCAAGTAATTATGCAACAGAAAAATATAAAATTAAATGTCTGGAGTCTCCCAAAGAACTGGAAGATCCAGAACACTGGGCAGCATTTCTGTGAGGCTACCTTGTAAGATTAGAGTAGGGAGTACCCTTAGAAAGGGGCATGCACACCTAGTTTGTCCCCGTGATAACCACCTCTGTCTTTTCAAAAAGGGACACTCACCACTCTATGCTGGATCTTCTTTATTCATTTACCTGATTTGCTTGACTCCCCTGAACAGGTGAATTTTTAGGATTCCTGGTAAAGAAACTTTGGGTTTTTTTGTAGGCATTAGAAGCCTTTATACAGGTAAAATGCTATGAAAATGAACACCAGTGGCAGATGGTAGGGGGTGGAGGTGGAAAGCCTCTAGCTGAGAATATGAAAAGCAGGTTGCTAACAAAAGGTGGGGAATTTATTGCAAAGAAGGTGGATTCCCAGTTTCATTTCTCCCAAGGTAGATGGCAGGGACAATGACTTTGCTTTGCCATGGTTATGCCCAGACATAATGCTTATAAGTAGAATAAGTAGCTTCGCTCTTCACAGATGCTGAGTAGGCTCTGATATGCATCAAAGAGAGTGGTGCTCACCATGCCATCTTGGTGGGAACCACCTGAAAAGCTCAACAAAATGTCCACCCAGAAAAATTAAATAAACGTATTTGGGAGTGGGTCCAGGAAGAGGTCCTCAGATGATTCTAATGTATCTACAGGGTTGAATTATGAGTGTTAAAAGGCTGGTGATAGCTGAGTTTTGGTTAGTAAAACAAAATTAATTTAATACAGATCAAGTAGGGATCAATATTTCCTAGTAGCAGTTTAGGAGTTAATGAGCTAAAATTAGACATTAATTTTTTAAACTTTTATTTTGAAATACATTAAGACCCACAGAAGTTGCAAAAATATTGAGTTGTTGGAAAAGTCATGAAGAATTTTTTCTATGTTTTTCGTTGCAAAAATGCGTCATGACTTTTCTGACAACCCAATAGTACAATGTTTTTGTGTAGCCTTCGCTTAGCTTTCTCCACAGACATCTTACGTAACCATAGTGCATTATCAAAAACTCGGAAACTGATACTAGTACAACGTTGTTCAGTGAACCGCAGGCCTTGTTCCAATTTCACTAGTTTTTACATGCATTAATTTGTACGTTTGTGTGTGTTACTATGAAATTTTATCATGACTATACAGGGATTTTAAAATGCAGAGAAAATATGTAAGAAATAGCATCTCAAGGGACATAAAACTAGAGCATCTACGGGAAAAATAAACACTATCGTTTCTAACACTGTAGCTTGGCTCCAACTGAAATTCAAAGCCATGCTTGCGTAGTATTCATAACAGGTTATATGACAAAGTTTTAAACTGAAAGTTGCATAATAATCATCTTGGATGGTCTCCCAAAGAACAAATGCTCAATCTAAGTTAGAAGGAAGAGAAACCTATCTGCATTCTCAAATATTTGAGATAGGAAGTAAACACAAACACAAACAAAAACAAAAAAAAATTTACCTGGAGAAATCTTTAGTTCATATGAGCATGCACTTCCGGTTTGAGTAAACCGAAAGAAAAAAATAACAAAAACATAAAACAATTAAATGGTTTCACTTTTTTTTTTTTTTTTGATAGCAAAAAGAAAGGAAGCCCTCCATCTCCTCCCTACACAACTTTCTTCCTTCCCTATTCCTTTAGAAATAATTTAGGAAAAAAATGAAGATTTGGTTATCCTAATGCCATTATAGTATTTTACATGAATGCATACATGCTCATAATTACAAGTAAGGCATTTGCTATTGTGCATCAGTGGAATTGAAGAAACTAAAAACCAAAAGGGGGTTTTCAGGAACACAGCAGAATTGCTTTTTTAATAATAGATTTGGCTCCTCTAATCCATTCTTAATCTAATTAAGACAATGAAAAACTTTGGGCTGCCATCTCAGAAAATGGCAAGGATGCTATAAACAGAGTGTAATAAAGTGATCAGTTCACACCCCATCAAATTTACTTACAGTCTAAATAACTGTTCTTATTTTCTGTGTTTCATTTTTACAAGTTAACAAATGTTTTCCTCTGAGTTCCATGGCTTCATCTTCAGATCAAGCCCAGGCTGTTGGGCTCCCAGGTCTGGAAAGCATGTCATATCTGGTGAAGCAACACCCAGTGTGTGATTATGGAACTCTACAAATTGATGATAACATCTCCAATAAGCAAAGATAATAATTAAGTAGTAAACCTTTTGGCACTGAAAACATCAGTGGTGTTATTAATACCCAAATGGGTACCAAAACACACAGCATTGATGTAATTTAATTAAATGATTTTATGATTGTGTATTCTTTGCAAGCTTAGCTGTTTACCCTGGTTATCCTTAGATGAACATTTAAATCTGGAAGCTAAGATTCTATCTAATGGTGTTTTGTTCAGATATTTCCTAGGAAAAAAAAGGTGGAATTTAAAAAAATCAAAATAGAAATAGAGTAATGGAGAAAAAAATGAACTGGTGTTGGTCTCTGTTCCCACCGGTATTAGAAATATTAAGGGGAATGAGAGTTCATTCAGTCTAATTGGGGAATTTAGATTGCCTTTCTTTTTGTTCTTGAAGTGATGAACAACTCTGGGAGAAAAGGGACTGTTTGCTGCCGTCCTTAATTATAATTAAGATTGTCTGACTGTTTATTCAATGATGGCACTAAAGGTTCAAAAAAATTTGGATTGTTACAAGTTCTAGTCCCTATTCCCACCTCTGCCTGAATCCATGGAATGCCACCTCAAAAATCTATCATATTCTGAAATTATAACACAACTGAAGAACTATCACTTGCCATTTTTTGTTGTTGCTGTTGTTGTTTTTAGTTTTTTTTTTTTTTTTTTTTTTGCAGAGGCTAAATGACAGTAGAGACTAAATGAGTCAAGGGGTCTCAATCTCCCATCAAGGATCTACAACTGGCTAATTATTTTGTTAAAAACAAAACAAAATTAAACAAAAACAACCAGCCAACAATAATACCTGGATTCCAAAAGATACCAGCTGTCAATTTCCCAATCAGCAAAACTTGATATGGGCATGGCCATCTAATAATAGTTACTGTCCACTAATCCTTAAGGAAGAATCAGAGATAAGCAGATATTTCTAAACATATTGGAAACAAACAAACAAACAAACAAACACCCCCTCCATATTATTCACAGTAACAGGGCAGTCCAGAATAGAAATATTGTTATAATAAAAATCCTTATTAGGTGACAAAATGTATGTTTTGTTCTGAAACAAGATAAAGTTGTTTCAAATGTTTATGAGTATTGTCAGAAGCTCCATGGAGCTCTCATAAATTATAATCTCACCCTTAGAGCCCTCATTTACATAAAATAACGAATATGAAGGATGCTGAACCCCCACAGAGAGAGAAAGGCAGCATTTGCTTCCAGTCGGAGCCATCAATGACGATGAAGGGCACAGTTAAACGAGACCACCCTGTCATGTACTTTATGAGGTCTTTGTGCTTATTCTATGAGAGAATGAAAGGAGAAAAGGGGTGAGGGGTACCTCAGCTTTAAACTGACTGCTATAGAATCTGGTTTGCATGCACCTGAAAGTGACTTGCCTTGATTCCCCCAGCATTCCCACTGCTCCTTGTTCACCCACACAGATCACAGCCCTTAGGGTGGCTGCATGTTCTTGCTGACTTGCGTGTGTGTCTGCCTTCCTCATGCAAACAGAAAACCCCAGGCTGGGAAATCCTCCTTTTATTTTCCACAAAACCTGCACATGAATCTGAAGAATCTTGTGAAGGAAATCCTATGAATCCAACCTAAAAGTGTTTTCTCCATTTCCCAAATATAAATGCCAAATAATATTTTCCTTCTCGTGTGAATTAACACGCCACACAACTCTACCCTTGTCTGATAACAAGTAGATGTGGCAGACCAATGTAGTGAAACTAACCGAGGCTCAGAGCTGTGGGGGCGTGAGTTTCTGCCCCATATCACTACCAGCTCACTGCATGATTATGAGGAAGTCAAAACGGGACACTGACCTCTCTGCATGAAGGTGTCCGCACATGCAAAATGTGGGGATCGGATTAAACCCAGAGAAACAAAGTGGCCCACCATAGGCCCCAAATGTCCTGCAACCAGGTACTGTTTATCCCATAACAGTGTTTATACATTTTTTGAATTAGATAACAATATTCAAAAACTATGACACGTTTTCATAAAAGTCGGATATTATACCATTCTTGGGGGTATGTTTTTGGGTTTTTTTAAACCTAGCATATCCTTAGACGAATCAGTTGGACACGAGCAGCAGTCATATATATGCCCTCCCAGCCTGCTCTGCTCTGATCATGTCATTTATTTGTCCAGACAAGAGCAAGCACATTTGGAAGGACTGTGAATCTGAGAACTCAATAATCTCCAAAGATTCCTAAATTTAAAAATATCTAATTGCTGATTGGTTGATTTTCAATGTTTTTATGCTATAGCCAAGATTAAAAAAAAAAAAAGAAAACAAACAATCACAATTACAATTTTCTTTATCCAGAGCACTATAGGGTTTAAAATTATTGATTTGAAGATAGAATTCCTTCCACAAATGCATTCTTAGAACACACTTAGGAGGTTATTTACTTATTGATATTTTCTTTAAAGCAGTGCTGAAAATATGACACTATCATAACACACACAAAACTTGGTTTTTTCCTTCGTAAGAGAGAAAAGAGAACAAATATGAAGATGTGTGTTTTAGAAACCAACTGCCCGGTCTTGGCAGGGTATGAACTTGGCTTTCTGTGTTATCACGCTTGGATTTATGCAGCTCCTTTTTCTCAGTGGGTGACATTGGGCTGCCTCCTGATGTCATTACATCCAGTAATGGTCGATGTAGGCGGGACCTTCAAGTTCAATTACCACCTTTTACAGATGAACAAACTGACCTAAAACGTGTTGTCAGTTACCCGACTCCCTGTCTCTGCATCTTCCTAGGTAGATAACTCTGGCCAAAGTCAGTATCCCTTAAAGTCTCCATTTCTTCATTTGTAAATTAGTAATTATAATAATATGCACCTCACAAGGTGGTAGGAGAATTAAATATGTGCAAATCACCTTGCAGAGTCCTGCTATGTAATAATGATAACTAATATTCATTGAACTCACATTACCCTCATGGTAACTCTATGAGCTAAGTAATATGATTATCTTGATTTTACAAGTTAGAAAACTGAGGCATCTAAATGTCAAGTGGCTTGCCTAAAGTCACAAAGGAAATGGAGCAGCTAGCATGTGAGCCTACGTAGCCTACGGTGCTGTGTGCCATGCTTTTCCTATAGAACTTTACTAGCTAATAGTTGCTGTAGATTTTAACAATAACGTGATTTGTATAACCAGACCCGGCTCTTTCATGCATGTCTCTACCTGCTCGGATCTGCCAAAAGGACATTTTTATTCGTGACCCTTTTGCCTTAGCTGTAGTTCAAATTTTGTAATTTTGCACCTGGCACAAATGTTTTTTTGTTTTTTGTTTTTGTTTTTTTTTGTTTTTTAATTGAAACTATCCACTAGACATTTCCATTTCTGAAAAAGTCTCTTGAAGATTTTCAAATGCCACCATTTGGAAAACCTTAGAGTTGAAGGCCGCCACACTTGTCATTTGGCAGTCTCATGTCATCCAAGAGGTCAAAGAGAAGTCATATATTAAAGTTCCCCTCCAAACATTCCATACGTCAGGGATGTGCTACATAAATGTAACATGCTTATAGTCATTGTATGATAACAGTTTGTCAAATACAATTCACTGAATCCAATTGAAATTAATGAAGGGTGTAAAAATGACAGCTATCTGGCATATTTCAAATCTCAATTTGACATTTACAACCTTTTAAAGTTATTTTTAAAAGTAACAGTGTTTAAAATGTATTGAATATATCACACGCCGCTAAGTCAGTGTTGAATGACTGGGTGTGTAGCCATGGAAATGAACACAGGGCCACAGTCTCTAGCTTTAAAAAACAACAACAAAAAACAAAACAAAACACAAAAACCATGCAGTATGTCTAGATGTGAAGGAAATAAGGCAAGGTATCTTATGAAAATTAAATAAATGCTACCTTCTACCTATCTTTTTTTGGAGGTGTGGGCTCATTTCCGTGGAAATGTGTGTCTTGATGGAAACTCTGATACAGGGAAAAATGTGCATGTGTAAGCTTCGTGATGGAAGGAGTAGATGCAGGGAGCAATGGATGATGATGGCAGCTCTATTTAGGAAGGCATTGCCCCTGCTATACAAGTGTGTGGGGGATGGAAAAGAAGTTAGTAGTGCTGGACTCTGAGAGCTCGTGTATCAGCCCTGGCTCCAATAATTCCCTACTTCTGACCTTGCGTATGACACTGTGACTTTTTTTTTTTTAATGAAATAACATGGGGAAAATTCATGGGGAAAATATTGCTCAGTTGGGACAAATGTGTACAATGTTACTTCATAATATTTGTAACATGATACAAATGCAAATTATTATCATTCAATTTACATGTGAAATACCCTCACACTATCTCCTCATCTAGACTTTCTCCACACAACCTTCCTTTCCTCCTGGCATGGATGTCCCACTGCAACAGCGTTGCCTCCATAAGCACATGGGAAAAAGAGAGGGGGAGGGTCTCTGAAAAGGAGCAGCCTTCTTCTGTGGTGCTGCCTGTAAGCTGCTGTAGACACGGGCTCTCCATCATCAGCCAGCAGGACTATACGCTCTAGGAAGGTACCTGAGGGCAAGACTCCATAGGGCTCCCACACTCATTTCAACCATGAATGCTTCTCCTCAATTTAGTTTATATACTACAGTGTAAAAGAACATCTTACTAAAGAAAGAAAAATTGGTGACATTGATATGTCCGATGCCACTACATCTAAAAACAAAGAATTACAGGATAAACTGCAGTCCGTTGAGAATAAGAGTGGGAGAACGAATGGGATCTGGTAATGCAAAGCCCCGGGGAATAGTCCGAAGGTTATTTTGAAGGTTCATATTTTGAGAAGTCTCACAGTTATTGGTGGGCATGCCCAAAGCAGATGACCATTTCCTTTTTATAAATTAACCCACATGCAACCAGTGGGAGGTCCAGATTCCCCTTGGCATTCCCAGGGTTTAGTCCAGGGCTGGGCTCATAGTCAATGTGTAATAAAATCTGATGAAGGAATGACTGAATGCATGAATGAGGGATTGTCTTCTTACAACTCAGAGAGGGTTTAATATATTGAGGGTTCCTAGTTCAGGGGTCTGAGTAGGTTGTAATGAAGAGCTAATTATAGATCACCTATTTTCCTATGAAAAGGACGCTCATAGTAACTAAAACATCCATTGGAAATGAATCCACAGAAACATTCAGAAATACTAATCTATGACTTCTGGAATAAAATAAGAAAGGAATGAAACACTTAACAAGTGTTGCTGTATTTAACTTAGTCCATCTCAAGTGCATCACGCCAGCCTGCTACATCACTTAGAAGAATAAATTCACAAGAAGCCAACGGGGCTCTCTCAGTGACCTGCAATGGAGACAACAGCACCACAGAGCAAGGGTCCTCAGGGCCTAACAGAGCACTTGCATCTGCTGGTGGTACCAGAGGTTCACTCCCAAACCACTAGTTGAAGTAGCTGATGCTACCTTATATAGTATAGTCAGATAAAAGTTCCCTACCTAGTCTGTCCCTTTGATTTCACTTTTCCTTCCCTAATTTTTTTTTTAAACATTCTAAATATAATTTTTTTGGTTTTTGCTTTGTTTTATTTTGTTTTAACATCTGTTGACAAAGAAGAAAGGAAGAAATCAAATTCAAACTGATTAGTGAAACCAGAATTGGGGAGAAGAGAACGACTTGGATGGAATTATGAAGCAACAACGTGCAACCAACATTGCTCATCTCAACCAGTGACATATTCTCCGTTGGCTTTCCAAATATTCATGATAGCGTGGACTGGAGTCAACAGGCATGGACTAGAAATGCGACTCTACCTCTATAATCCGGGCAATAACCTTTCTCATTCTCAGTTTTGTTATCTCTTAAAACAGAAGTAATAGTGCGTGGCCAGCCTACCTCCAAGAGCTGGACTACGAAACAAAGTATGTGAATAACACATGAGGCATTAGGCAAAGCATGGCACCTATGCAGTGAAGGACAAGATAACAGAAAGAAAAAAAGAGATTCACCTCTACCTTCTTCACATGATTTCCTAAAACACAAAATCAAAGGTAAGGTGTTCCTCGTGAATAACAAAGAATTGTTCCATTCTTTCTTTCTTTTCTTTTTTTTTACAAATTTCTTTCAAGTTTATAGGGCATGGATTACCTCAACTGAAAAACTTGCTATTGCCTATTCGACCACCAAGAAATGACGTGATCACTACACAATAAAGTCACACACAAAAAAAAAAAAAAAAGAAAAAAAAATTTAGAATCTACTTCTCCTTCCAAGGCAAGACATTTGAGTGTCCCATCTGACAAGCTTTCAAAGCCTCTCTTTACCGAAGCACAAAAAGCATTTTCAAAAAACACTGGACAACCCTCCAAAAAAATTGTGTTTTGTTTTTTTGCAAATCTGTAGGCTCCTGTGAGACACAAAGCAACAAGCCCTAGTCCATTAGTATGACAGGTAGCGCTCTTACTAACAACTGCTTTTTACTCCCTCTGACAAATGTGCTCGGTGCCACAGTTGACGTTTGTGTGGTAATCAGGAGTGATGGAGAGGGGACGTCGGCGCTGCCGAAAGTGCCCCCCGATTTAATGTGAACGATTTGTCAAACGTGCTGTGATAGCAATGCTGTCAGACCCAGGCAGGGAAGCACTCTGTCATCTTTGCGCCAACCAAGGTCACTTTGGCAGGGAGAGGAGGGCTCTCGCCAATGAAATTTTCATGTTTATCGTTGATGCACATGGCCTACTTTCACAACTTGTTTTTCCTTCTATGACCAGATAACCATCTCAGGGTTTGGGAGACACTCCCCTGGAGAGAGGCCTGCTACAAGAGACAGTGCCCGGGGCGAGCCACTGGGCATCGCTGAGTGCCAAAAACCCGGCTGCAGACAGAAAAGCGAGGAGCCCATGTGAACCAAATTCATTTGGGTGTCTTCATTCCTGCCTGAATACAGCCATCACATATTCTGCATTTCAAGTCAAATGTAGACAGTGTGAGGGCATTCATTATTATACTGCATTGTGTGATACGACTTCTAGTTTTCTATCATGACCTGTTCAGCATTCAATAGCTCTGAAGCATCGAAAGAACCAAAGGTGACATGTGGCCTTCACATGATGCCTTGCCCAAATGTTTAAAAAAAAGAAAAAAACAAAAAACAAAAACGTAGGTAAAAGCAAAGGGAGGGCATTTTCTGTTGTTAATAAAAACAACTAGGGGCTGGCCGAGTGGCTCAGTTGGTTAAGAGCTCGCTCAAGAGTGCGAGCTGAGCTCTGAGCAACAGCAGTTTGATGCCCAGCCTGAGCTGAGTTGCCGTTGAGCTGCCAACAGGTGGCAGGATGGCTCAGCTAAAAAAAACAAAAACAAAAAAAACAACTAGAAGTACAAAGACTCTCTAGGGGCAGTTCAGTTACATGTCTTCGTTTCCTGTCCTAATCTTCAGGTCTTAGTTGCTGCACTGGGCATGTCGGCTAGGCTAGAAGCAAAGAGGGCAGCAACTACATCTCATTGAACTTTGTATCATTACCATCTAGCACAGTATCTGCTCAGTAAATATTGAAAGCATGAATGACAGTAATCCATAGAATCAAATGCCAGAAATACTGAGTGAAAGGAAACAGGGATCTGTGCCAGAGATTGCCAACTGGGTGCCAGTACAGTGATGCATCTTGTTTATGGATGAATAAACAGCAAGGGCTTCATGGATGGAGGAAACAGAGTATAAGACCCAAGGGAATGGTCATCAAGCGGGAGTGTGCAGGCCAAATTGGGTGCACAAGCGAAATACAGACTGCAAATATATTCTGCTTAGACCAGGCATGTTAGCCTGCATGTGTGTGTGCATGTGTATGTGTGTGTGTGGGGGGAGGGGGAATCAGTCTGTAACATGTAAATATTGGGAGTTTGCAACTAAAAGCATGAGTTTTGGATTGTTTGGGGGATAAAAACAGGATGATCTGGCAACAATAGGAAGAATACAAACAGCTGCCCCTTTCTAGCTTTCTCAGTCCTGAGGGTCTCATGCCACCTTCCACTTGTCACTAAATCTGTACTATTACTTGTCTAATTGTAGGAAGGCATCTCTCTGCACTGTGTCTCAATCAAAAGCAGCTCAGAGAACTGAATTTTTCTCACAGCGCTCATTGCCTTTTCCCTCATTTGCAAGATCTGCCAGTAGGTGCAGGGACTGGTGACACCAGAGCTCTGCCTGCTGGTGGGATTGCCTTCCTGACATATGCGAGCAGTAGCGGTTCCAGTTCAGGGCACCTCAAAAACCTGGTTGTTAAGAGCTCTGATATACAACACTTAAAGTACCAATTTTATCTGAAATAGCTCATCAAAGCAAGACAGTTAATTAAGGCTGCAAATTATATTCTTATAATACTTCAAAGATAACCAACCCTTTGATATCTGTAATCTCATGTCATCTTCAGCCCAGCTAGTAATACCATTCCTATTTTGCAGATGAGAATACCAAGGCTTTCAGTAAAGTTACAGCACTAAACAGGAGGAAGAGTTAGGCCAGGCAAACATATTGAACCTGAATCTTGTGGGCTAGGAGCAGAGCACCAGCATTTTTGTAAAGGTCCCCAAAGAATTCTAGTGTGCAGCCATGGTCAAGAATAGTTTTCTTAATCTTATGGAGTGAATGCTTATAGTCCTTCCAAACTCATATATTGAAGCCCTAACTCAAGAGGAGGTGGGGACTTTGAGAGGGAAACACATTTAGATGAGGTCATGAGGGTAGGGTCTTCATGATGTTAGTGGTGCCCTCCTAAGAAGACTAGAGAGCTTCCTTTTTCTCTTTTTGCCTTCCTCTCCCTCTCCCTTTCTCACCACCATGCAAAGACATAGCAAGAAGGTGTCTGTCTGTAAGCCAAGGAAGAGAGCCCTCATCAAGAACCCAGCTATGCTGACACCCTGACCTCAGGCTTCCAGCCTCTAGAACTGTGAGGAATCAATGTCTATGGTTGAAGCCACCCAGTACATGGTGTTATGTTACAGCAGCCATAGCTGACCAATACACTTCAATTGCAACCACCACCTCTCACACTAAAGCAATGCAAACACAGATGTCTTGGCTCAAGGTCCAGAGCAGGCTGGATGGACAGGAAGAGGTACAGTGATGGTAACTGCCCTGGGCTGGCCTCAGGGGAGTGGACTTCTGGTCCTGGCTCTAACAATCTAGGCCTTGGTTGTGTTATAAGGGAAACCTGGTTAGAATTAGTGGTTCTTCACATGGGTGAATGTATGAGTATCCCCTAGGGGAGCTTTTAACTACAAATTTAACTACAAATTTCCCTTGGTCCGACCCCTACTCTGAGATTACAGTTTCTGGTCTCTTGGGTGCCACTCAGATGTACGTATTTTTAAAGTTCCTCCCACAATCCTGAGGGTAACTCCCGGTTAAGAACCAACTGCATGAGATGATAAAGACCCTCCAGTACTCACAATCTATTAGAAATGGTAAGGGAACAATGGCCCATGTACCCTGGGAGCAGACAGGTCCAATTGCCGTGAGAGGCTGTGGGTATACCAAACATATGCATATATGCAGCTCAAAACTGAGTTCCCATGAGAGAGTTGCACTAGATTCGATGTAGAAATTGATCACCATGTGATGTCTATTCTTCTCAATGAAAAAAAGGACTTGTTCTACACATAATCCCTCAGAGCACAAGCAGGTGGCCCAATTATGCTTACTGGCACTAACCCCAGGAGAACACTTCTCAGTGGGGTATCAGGCTTTGTTCAAAGGGAGCACTTTGGGGTGAATAGTTATTCACTGGCCTTTTTTGGATAATGTGACTTATCTTAACCTTTGTCTCTGAGAGGCACAGTGTACTCTACTTTGAATGCCTTTTCGGTGTTCATATCCTTACATCCAGTATATAGACAAAAGCATATTCATGGTAGGTTCTTAATATTGGGTGATGAATGACTGTTCAAAAAAAGAATTTAAAAACTGACTTCCACAGTTTCCACCTTTCAGTGTACCAAAGTGGTTTTTGAAAAATAAACATGAACATAGAATCATTACATTTTCTTGTTTAAAATCTGTTAGCGATTCCCCATGGCCTCCATCATAAATGGGAAGCCTTCAGGACACTTTTGGAGCATATGTGTGGTCTGACCTGGCCAACACCTTTGATTTCATCTCTCACTGCCCTGACAAGGGATGACCTGGTCATTAAATGCAGTACAAGGAACACACCTATTACATGCCTCCAAGTCTTTGATCAAACCGCTTCCCTCTGCCTGGAATATCTTCTTCCCATTTGAATCCCCAGTACCTTTCAAGGTTCAGCTCCACAAAATCTTTCTAAATCTGTCCAAGTAGAACTCATCATTCCTTTTCTGTTTTAATCCTCCACAGATTTCATTCATGGTGCCTCATCACTTTATATCACTTAATAGTTGTGCATCTTTTTATCCTCCAAGTCTGCAAACCACTAAAAGCTTCTTGGTCGTAGGTTTGCTTACAGCTCCAGCATCTGTCAAAAGATGTGGGTAATAGCAAACACCCAGCAAACAACACTTTGAACACAACGGTCCATTTCATTCCCATCCTGGTGCCCCAGGTATCAGGAATATATTCTAGAGAACTTATTCTTCTCAGATAGGGAACATAGTAGGGCATTTTTGAAGGAGAAGCCTAATGGAAATCCAAATACAACACAATAATTTATTTCTAGACATGGAGACTTACTAGATCGTTAGATCACAAAAAAAGCTATTCCAAAGGATTAATAGTGACTAAACCTAAACCCCAAGTTTTTTAAGGGTTAATTGTAATGAAGGTAGAAATATATGGATACAATGAAATGTACATATGAAACAATAAAATATGAATACTTTAAAAAGAAAGTGACTAAACCACTTAAAACAAAGCTTCCTGATGATCATACAAAACAACCCTGATCTGCAATATCAGTTTGTAATTCAAAGCAGGAGACTAAAAAAAATGCCTTGCTGCCCCATTTTGTCAAGGAAACGATAGTTCATTAATTACTAGCTATTTAATCTGAGTTTCAAGGATACAAGTTAAGGCTTAATTTATTAACTTATTTTACCTGCTGTAATTTTAATTGCAGAGTGTGCATTCATTTCCTACCTCCACCCTCTACCATTGTTGACAAATGTTTCCTGGGCTCCTACTATGTGCTAGGCGTTATTTTAGCAGTAAACAGGATTGACAGGTCCTGCTCTCATGTTTCGTTTATCTTTTTCCTTTACTGTCATCCTACCACTTTTGGTCTTACTAAATGTGGTGATTTAAGAAAATTGCAAACCAGGTTAGTATTCTTTCATTTCACCCTAATCAGGGCTATTGTTTATGAAAATGTGGGAATTCATACCTCATCCCTGAAACACACTTCAAAAACACACTGACATATGTTACATGAAACTCCAGATCAATTAAAGGAGGTATTGAATGGAAAATGAAGCACTTCTATCTAGTTTCACTTTCATTTCCCACCATGACGTTCCCAAGCCCTCTGCTAGCTCTGACTTACAAGGTCTTCTGTTCAGATCCTTTCTGCCTCCCCCTTCATCACCTTAGACGAGGAAGAGACAACAGTATACGTTCAATTTCCTCATTCCCATTTATCTACTGATTCTGTGGTCTTCAAGCAATTTTTCAGTATCCTGCAAATCTGCAAATACTGCTTAACCTCCGCTTTTTTTTTTTTTTTTTTTAACTTCCCAGAAATGAGCTGTGACAGCTGGAAGTCAACATGAACTTCCTCCCTAAAATAGATGACATTGAACAATTCAAGGAAACACCTCTGGTCTAAGTTTCACCCATAAAACTAGAAATGATATTATTACCTGACAGTATTCAATGGGTTTTAAGAAACCATATGGTCTATTAATTGATTACTAACCCATAACATGGGGAAAATGCCATTCTAGGTGGTTGAACTTCTATTGATACATAAGTTTCTACAACCTTCTCTCACACCATGCTTCCTCTTCTTCACGTTGCTTGAACTTAATGGATCTCTTTGTGTTCTTCTGCATCTGAGAATCGGAAACACGGGAGTCAGATCTTCCTCAGGATCCTTGACCTTGGTGTTCCTTGGACAGCCCTGCATAGCTATTCCTTCCCTCTATCATCTAAGTCTCAGTTCAAATGTCCCTGTTTTTAAGAGGCTTTCCACGACTATCACCTTTAGGGAGCCCTCCTCATGACCAGGTACTGCCATACCACTCGGTATTTATTTATTTATTTTTATAGATCTGTTCCCATTTGTGTTTTTATTTTCTGTCTCCTGTCGGGTCCTGCCACCCGACACGATGTAAGTCCCATTTAGTGAAGTTTCTTTGTCTTGTTCTCTATCTCCCTCTTTCTCTGTATCATCAGAATCTAAGAAAACAGTGTATAGTATGCACACAATTCAATTCATATCAACTGAAAGGCTATATGAATTCATATAAGTTTAAATGCATTCATGAGGAGGCAGTTTCCTCTTCAATGGACTTGAGCAAAGAGTCTAAAAAGTCTCAACAACATGTACTCTTCCCACCCCTCCCCCAAGCTTATATGACCCAAACCATGACCCAGAGCACTCAATCTTCAGCAGAAATTGATAGAGATATATTTTTCTTTGCTCTGCTGTCATTAATAAATAAATAAATATAAAGAAGGTGAGACAATATGAAGGCATGAACCTCAAGTGGAGAGGTGACACAAACACACACGTCTTATAGCCAGTAGTGGACTTTTTTTTATGAGGCAGTGAGTTAAAAGGTCCTGGATATCAATTGGAAAGGAGAAGGAGCAGAAAATTGTTCAGCTCATTTTTTCCTTCTTTAGTGGGAAATAGAATGAGAAACAAACAAGAAGCAGCTGAAGAATGTAGAATCCAAAAACACTCAATTATTCTTGGTAACACAAAACTGAAGGGACAAGGAATCTGGAGAGTAATAAAAATGCTAGAGGGAAGAGATCTGATGGTGACTTGAATGCTTAATTGTATTCATGGCCAAGGGAGTCCCATGTTTCCTGATAACAAAGGATCTTTCTTCCCTTTCCTTCTTTTTCACCTTCCTTGCTTTCCCTTCTTCTGCCTCTTTGCATCCTTCTCCAACTCCCAATTTTTGTCTCTCTCTCAATTCCCATTATTTAGAAATACATACACATTAAAAAATGAGAATGAGAAATTGGTTACAGTGGAGTGATGTTGAATATTACTCTGGATGAAAATATGTTTTCCGTTTTTGCTAAGCAGCAGCATATGCTAAAGAAGGAGATTTATGGTAATAAATCATATTAATCAACTTAATTAATATACAATCTCAGTGGTTCACAGAGTAACAATCAGAGATAAAATACTAGGCTTAGGGAAATATCCTCACCAGGTATAGGATTCAAGACATAAATAAAGATTAACTTGTAATCTACTCAACAAGTTCAAGGGCATTACTTCGCCATTTTTATCAAATATGCAAAGTCACAGTCTTTCCCTTATAGACTCTCTTAGTCTTTAACAGTGTTCCTTGCAGCACATAGAGTAAATGATAAATTAAAATTATATATGCCTTGTCCTGTTTTTGTATCAAGTGCAATTTTCAAGTGTCAAAGTAGGTACAAGTAATAATATGATACTTTTTACATCAGCATTGTCCAATATGGAAGTCAGTAGCCATGTGTGGCTGTTTACATTTAAGTGTAGACTAATTAAAATTAAAGAAAATAAAAAATCAATCTCTCAGTTACGCCAACCACATTTTAAGTTCTCAAGGGTCAAATGTGTCTAGAACTGACTCTGCGTGGTGACACAATGTGATATATAGATGATGTATTATATTACAGAATTGCATTGTCACCCCAATAAACTTTAATTTTCTGTAAAAAAAACCCCAAAAACATTTGTCTAGTGCCTACACATTGAAAGATGCAGACATAGATATCTCCATTGTTATGGAAAGGTCTACTGACCAATCTTCCATGGCAAACATTTAGTATTCAAGAGGTTAAGAATGAGGTCCCAGGCCGGCCGAGTGGCGCATTGGTTGGGAGCTGATTTTGGGATGCCAGCGGCCCCGGTTCGGATCCCACATATGAGGGCCAGTGACACTGCCCTCTACAGCTGACAACAGCTCCACCTGGAGCTGGGCTGCGAGCCCCGGAGGTGGTGTAGGCTGCAGCCCCTGCTGCAGTGGGCTGCCATAGGCTACAGTGAGTGGCTGGCAGCCAGCGTGAGCTGCCAATAGCCGCAGTGAGCGACCATCCAGGGGCCGGTGAGCGATCTGCCTCATCCAGGAAGAGCTCAATGACGATACCAACATGGGCCAGTGAAGCAACGTCTTCTGCAGCTAGACTGAAGAACAAAAAGACAGCAATTTGTCTGTTCCCCTCCCCCAATTCCCCAATAAAATCTTTAAAAAAAAAGAATGAGTTCCCAGTACCATGTGAGTTACCTAGTTGTTTTTCTGTAATATATATTGGTACAATTGTTTAATAATGCCTTTCACCCCAATGCCATTATTAACTTCATAAAGGCTTTTCTGCTTTGCTCTCACTGTAACCTCAGAGCCTGGCCAAAGGCCTTGCACAAGGCTGGTACTTGAATATTTGCTGAGTGACTGAATGATGGAATAAATGTCAAATGGCAATGCAAAATAATCACAACACATGCCTATGTATGGACACACAGAAAAAAGGGAAAATGCCACTTAGTTACATATCAATGCAGACAAGTGTCTGTTTTCTTCATTGTTTTATCTGCCTAAGAAGAACCCAGAAATCAATTCCACCCATAACATATGGGGATCTTCTTGCCTAAGTGAGCAAATGAACCCTAACCATATCAGTTGAGGAAACTGTGAAATGAATTGTGTTGACATCTACTTGGGCAGAAAACAGTTAACCCAGCGTGACAGGGTTATGATAGAGACTGAAAGCTCCTCCGAGTCCTACAGGAAGAGTTGTTTTCATCTCATTATGTCTGCCTTGATAATTATAACCAACTCATCAGCCTTGAGTTGAACACCACATATAATCACTTTCCTGCATATTTTTTGAAGGAGGAAGCATAATAAGATAAAATCTGCAGACTAATTTATGACATTTGTGGATCTATTTTCAGGAAAAGAAAAAAACTACTACACAGTGGGGAATGTTAAAATTCTCTTTTAAATGGTATAGACTTATTTTAGAACTGTACTTAAAATTAAAAAACAAAAAACAAAGAACTTCCCTATATAAAAAAGCGCAAACAAACAGCACTAGATGCTTGTTCTATTCACAAAAAACTTTCTAACTTTCTGCCCAAATTGATCTCCTTCTTTAATTTTGAGAACATATTACTAGAAGAAAGTAAAAATCTAATATCTGGTTAAATGTATATATTAAAACACTACATACAGAAATATACCAATAGGGAGGTCATATAATGAAAGAACCATTAGTTTAGAATAAGTATTAACATATTTGTGCATTAAAATAGTGTTAAGAGGACTTTTTTTCTGGATTTCATGTATAGTAGCCCCCACCCCTTATCCATGGGGGATATATCCCAAGACCACCCCCCCTCCCGTCAATGCCTGATACTATGGATAGTACCGAACCCTATACATACACACCTATGATACTTTAATTTATAAATTAAGCACAGTAAGAGATCAACACCAATGACTAATAATAAAATAGAACAAGTAAAACAGTGTACTGTAATACAAGTTACATAAATTTTGCCTCTCTCTCACAATACCTTATTGTACTGCACATACAGTGTGGATGCACTGAACAAAGGGATGATTTACATCCCCGGTGGGACACAGAAGTTTGCCCCAAAGTTCCATTACACTACTCAGAATCGCGCACAATTTAAAACTTATGAGTTGTTTCTTTCTGGAATTTTTCATGTAATATTTTCAGACCGAAGCTGACAGAAGCCACATGAAAGTGAAACCAAGAATCAGGGGGATCACTGTATCTGCACATGAAAATGAAATAATGAAGCTCTTTCTGCTATTCTTACTCACTTCGCTCAGCTTTCATACTCAGCAAGTTATCTGCCAGCTATCATAAAGACACTTCACTCATCAAAAAAGTGAACGATTTTTTTTTTAAATCACCAAATCTCTGTGCTAAACACAAAACAAAATTAAACAAACAAATAAAATAAACTCTGACAGAACCATCTGGCTATTTCTATTTCGGGTCACAACAGCTAAAAAATGGCATTTAAGAAGATGAGGAGTAACACGGTAGCTGTTCTTATCCAGAGGGAATTAAAACAAGAAAACAGGTTTCAAAGATTTGCCAAGGGGACCCCAAACTATTTTTGCTGGCAGAGGTAGCCTTTAAGAGTTACATGGTTTATTTTTAACTGTGTAGGTAGTTTTCTAAAAATCAATTAAAATGCCTATCTGCAAATTGGGAATCTGCATTTGGGTAAAGTTAGTTCCTCATTAAAGAGCACTACCCTTTGTGTCTGCCCTGGACTCCCTAACCTGAGAGGAGGACTCCCCCACACGAAACACCCCAAGCCCTACCTTTACCTGCCTATGGCTTCCCACTATAGACACTAACACATCATGCACCAAGGTACAAGGAGTCACTGTCCTCCCACTAGCCTCAGTTTCTCTATTAGATATACTTTTGCCCTTTAATGTTTGCTTCCGTGTTCGTTCATTCCAAGTGCTCATTTTATAGCTCAAAAGAAATGCCTAAAAAAATTCACCTGTTTTCAGAAGTGAAAAAAAAACAAAAAACCTTTAATCTTTGAGGCTTTTCTAGGAGTGCACAGTTATTCAAATGCTGTTCAAAAGAACTCTTAATGTAAGAACTTTCCTGATGGGGGGATGGTGTGATTAACCTATAGTCTGAATTCCGTTTGTCTAACTTAATTTTCAGTTTAAGGGAATCATGTGTTTCCCCCCTCACCTCAACTTTGATAACTGCCAACATTTACATATATAACATAGGGCTTCCAACATTAAAATATTCTGACAATCATACCTTTGACTCTTAAGTTAAAATGCTAGCGACTTCAGGAAAGGGAAGAGCTGTTTGTAGGAAGGCTGTGATTAGGCATACTTTAAGATTCATAGTAGGGCTCTGAATTCCCATAAATACCCAATATATAACTTCCATGATGCTTTTCATCTTCTAACATGGGATTACCCACCTAATAATGTGCAATAATACCCTTTGTCTCCAGACATCATTTGCTATCCATATTTACCCATGCTGGCAAAATGTAGAAAGAGTATTCCTTCCAGCCTTTGTAATTACCAAAATTCAAGTTGCTTTTAAAATACCACAGTTTCCCTTGAGATTTCAGGAGAGCTGGAGATCACCATGGTAATAAGGAACTGGTGCCAGCATCATCTTGGCATCGACTCATTACACGTCTCAGGAGACTTTTACATGGGACAAAATGGAACTTGTGTAAAATGCAGGCACCCTCCCTCCAACCCTTTCTTTTGGTATTAAAAATGACAAATTTCATGGTACAGAAGGTAAATAAGAAAATGTTGTAACCATATGCCTTCCTCTAATGTACACAATTAAAATGCAATTTCAATCTGCTCTCCTGGTATGTACAGTAAAAATGGAAAGTTAACAGACAGTAGCCCCCATACGAGGTCCACATGCCAGTTTGATTTCACTCCTTCCTGCTTTACTGATCTCTCATGAAACAATGTCTGCCTGCAAGAGGGGTAAACGCATCTACACTCATGGACTGTGGGTGCCATGTTGCTGTATCCTGCCAATCAAAGGTTTGTTCATTCATTTTTTCAGTCAACATTTCCTGTATTAGAATATGCTAAGCAAGGGAGAAGTGGATAGCATACAGTAGTATGTAAACAGTGAGTGTACAGCAAAGGGGGAATAGGATATATGTGTGTGTGAGCACATGTGTGTAATTGTGGAAGGATGGGGTAAGTATGGTGAGGGAGATCTGCACTGAATGCTACAGAGATACAGAAACATAGTACCAGGCATTCTCTTAAGAATCATACTATACCATTATAATATTAAAATAAATGGAACAAAACAAATATTAATTATAATGTAATAACATACTAGTATACATATGTATTAGTGGTAATATAATACTATTATTGCTAACTATTTCCACTGTCCTCTCACTGGCTTTCCTTCCCTGTGGTGTTACATGTCTATTTATCTGTGTTAAGTGAACAAATCTTAGGACATTCCAAGGGGCATTTTAAATGTGCATCAGTCTTACTACTTTAGCCAGAAGGAACCCTTGTACCTCCAAGAGGGTGGAGGTTGGAAAGCAGAGGGCGAAACCCATGGCATTCTCCCTCAAAAAGCTGGATTTTGAAAAGCAAGGCTCTGAACTGGTCTCTTCATTTGTTCTTGAGAGCTCTAGTTCTAGACCTGTTTGCTATCCTCTGAAAGTAAACACAGACATCCTGATGAAAAAAGGGATACTTCTCAACGCCCCGGAACAATTCTTTTCCCACCATGAACACAGAATATTCCCTCATGGGACAATAGAGGGTGTCCCAAGGGATTCTTGGGACTTGGGGTCTGTAGGGCCTTCCCTGGACAAGACAGCCTAGTTGAATGGGGAAAACAGGGCTTGGGCTGAGTCAAATCCAGGTTTTCTGCTTCTTGGCTCTGGGGCATCATAGAAACTATTATACTTAGGCTTTCAGGGCCTCGGTCTCCTCACCTTGAAAATGGGGTGCTATTTACTTTTGTTGTTTCGGTGTACTTGAGATAATGACAGTAAACTGTGGAGCACATACTTAACAATAAATCAGTTTTGCTGTTCCTCTGTCACCTCCAATAGGTGTTGAATCATCTAGTATAAAATTTGCCATCAAAACAAGAGAACTAGAGGACACTAGGCAAGGTAGCATTGAGGGAAGAATCCCAATCAAAAGGGGAAAAAGGTCCATCCATATCGTTGCAAATGGTACAAATTCATTCTTCTTTATAGCGGAGTAATACTCCATTGTATAAATGTACCACAGTTTCTTAAGCCAGTCATCTACTGATGGGCATTTCGGTTGTTTCCAAGTCTTGGCTATTGTAAATAGCACTGCGATAAACATAGGGGTGCATATATTTTTTCAAATTAGCATCTTGGATTCCTCTGGGTAGATGCCCAAGAGTGGAATTGCTGGGTCATACGGCAGTTCCATTTCCAGTGTTTTGAGATACTTCCATACTGATTTCCATAATGGCTGAGGGGTAAAAAGTATAACTATTGCACTTTGTTTACACCTGAAGCTAATTAAAAATATATATAAATAAAACAAAAACAAATAAAGGGGGAAAAGGGTAGGGAGATTTCACTTTCTGTTAACAATATCCTTAGGTACAAAACAACATTTGCACACTGAAATTCCATTTCAAACAGTCATTTTGACTTTCCCATAATCCTCATGTTTAGTGAGTGCAAAGGAAGTTTTCTTTATTTTTTGAAGGAGGGTAGTGAGGGAAGAGGTGGTAGATACGAGTTTATATAAGTCTGTTCTTGCTAAGAATTTAAACAAGGACCTATTTGTACACTACAAACGTTAAGTACAAATACTCCTACCAACCCTGGATCCAAAGTTCAATGTCAAAACCAGCAGTTAGATGATATGTCATGCTTCGATGTAAGAGATGTCTTTCCTTAGACACAAATAAATACATCTGAAATTGCTAAAGGAGTACTAAACAACTAAGGAAACCCAAATGGTTCTCGGTTTATTCTCCTTAATGAGAACGGCAATACAAAAAATATTTCACAAATGCTTGAGGGCTACTATTTTTTGAGAAAGTAATTGCTTTGAAAATTAACCTTTTGTTTCAGAATGGGTCTATTTACTGTGAATGTTGGTGATGTTAGATTCCATGTCATAAATTTTGATCAGGGACAAAAACCAGTCTCATTAACTCCCTAGTCCTAATTTGCCAACAAAGTCCTTTCCATTCTCTGGGACTTGGTTTCCCCATATTTCAAAAGTCAGCTTTGGGTTAGATATTTATTGGCACCTTAGAGTTTCTGTGATTCTAAGTGACTAATAAAAATGTAATTTTATTGCTTACAGACTTTTGAGTCAGTTTTAATCATTTCTCTGTTGATCACTGAGTCTCCTGGTACCTTTTCTTTTCGTCCCCTTTTTTAATAAGCAAGGAGCTGTGTTGAGAGTAGCTACCCATGTAAAGGAAGATTTATCTGATAATAAGGGAAGATGATTATCTTAAATCCTTGAAATTAATGTTCTCCAAATGAAGGACTCAGAAAGAGCTTGGTTTTTCACTGATCAGTCCTGGCAGTTTCAAATGAGTAATTTCAGGGTCTGGACCATTGCAAGGTTTAAAACTGCTCTATTTTCATCTAAGCTGGGGTCAGAACAAATATAATGCATTTCCAACTGCCAGAGCCAATCAATCTTTCTCTTCTTGATCTGTATTTGTAAGTAAAATTGTAAGGGCGTTGGTGGATCAAAACTCATGTGACATAGGTGAAATAGTCAGATTTCCTTCTCAGCCACCTAGGTTAACATATTGACGGCAATCTCCTTGACATTCATTTTTTTTCTATATGCAAAGATGCTCTGCACAACCCCATCTCTGCACTACCTGAATCTTTGACGCCAAAATAAATACTGAAGCGTGCCACAAAATCACAATTATTTTAAGAGCACCAAATTCTGATTCTAGGCTTTATTTAAAATATGCTTTGTAATTAATGAAAGCATCATCTTTTATATGAAACAAAACACGTGGGAATTACATATCTGTATAGAAGAAAAACTGGTTACAAACACTATTTCTAAATGGATTATTATCTGATAGAACCTGATTTCTAATACCTAGAAGAGAGAGAGAGAGAGAGACCTGTCAAGATAGCTCCAGGTTCTAGAACTATACTATACTTCCATGTGCGTTACTATACTTCCATGTGCGTTAGACTAAGCATTATATTTTTATAGATTATATATGTTAAAGATTAAAATAAAATACCATGTGTTTTCTCAAATTTGCACTTCACATATTGCATTGAGGTGCAAAGTCTAATGTTATCTATCAATGAGAAATACAACTTTCATACTGGCTGGCTAAAAACAGAAGGAAACAGAAAGTTGGCACCTGATATTGTATGATATGATCTTAATACAGTATAATTTTAGCAGAGGATGCATCGAGCCAGGTTTTTAATCTACTAGCAGATTTAAAGACCTGAAGTTCTTAAATACTGAATATTTTTAAAGTGTTTCAATTTTATACTATGTTCCTTTTTATTAGGTAGGGAATGCCTAACTGAAAAGAACGCACATGGAAGTCCAAATATGCATGAGGAAAGTCACATTTTAGCAGAGAAAGGTAACAGTCATCTCTAAAAGTACATGAGGTCATCACCCATGGTCTTGGGCGAGGGTCTTTGCTATAAGGCATTTGGTAAAGAATGCAGGACTTATGACCTCGTCCCCCAGCACAGTTCAAATACACTCTTATTTCAGAGGGCCTAAACGGAAAGGCAGAATTTATATGTCCATAAGATGATCAAGTTAGGGCTACATGACTAGAAGAATTTCTGCACAAGATGGCAGAACATGGAGAGCTTTACCCTTTTATAAGACAGAGAGGGCAAGATCAAATATTCCACAGTGATTCAATTCAGATCAAGAATCATCCATTTACTAACAGCTCCAAAATGAAAGGAGGTTCAACCTCTAGCAGTAGAGGGTTAATTTTGCAGGGATACAGGGACATGTGTCCATTTTATCTGTTACTACATCTTCAGAAACCAGGATGGAACCACGTAAAGAGTGAGCACTTGATAAATACTTATTTAAGGAATAATTGCTAAATAAAAGATATCACACATTTCATAAGATGAAAAATTATGCAATTATTAAAATAAAGCTTTTAAAGTACAGAAAAATTTAAAAAGTAGATTACTAATTAGTAGTATGATAGAAATTTTTTATTAAATATATTTTATAGTATATGCATGGAAAAATATCTGAGCCCATATTTTCTTCATAGTATTGAAATATGATTAAGTCAAAAAACCCATAAAAATTAAATTCATGTTTTTTCCAATCTATATATGTTTATATGTTTTGTTCAAATAATAAAAATTTTCTTTAAAAATGTGATGAAAGTTGAAACTTGCCAACATAACATTCAATACACTAACCTCTAGCTCCTGGGACATGAGGGAAACTTCCAAATTCAAGTCTTTGGATGTGACCAGGGTTTGGTGAAAGAAAAAAAGCCATAAGACAGGCAGAATGAAACCACATTGCTGAGGTACCGTTTGTGAGAGTGCAACAACTTCACAATCAATGTAAAATTTTATGTGTAACCGATACGAGGATTGAATTGATGGTTTAAAATATGCTGAAGTGACAAAATGCCAGGAAGGATCTGGGCCTTCTTCTACCCTTAAGTTGCATCCTATAAATAACACAGCTTAGGAGACCCACAAATGGAGAATTACAGTGGTCTAGACTTATAAAGGGATTTACCAACATTTCCACATTGTTCTTGCTGAGCTAGGGCTTCACTTCTGGGAGGGTAAAACGAGGCTTCAGTCCCATTCAGGCGTCAATGTGACACAAAGGCACTTACAACTCTGGGATGCTTTTAAAATTACATTCCATAAAACGGGTGACCAGAGAAGAAGCCCAACTCAGCAAGCCCTGGGAGCTGGAACTGAGCTTGGATGAGATTTTGATTCAGTTCCATCAAGCTATGTGACAGCCTTCGGGGCTCCACTTGGGTAAAATCTGCACGGGGATGGGATGAGCGCTTCTCCTCGGTCAGAACTGGATATGCTGTTGGTGGGATAACCACTCCCTCGGGACTGCTGTCTCACCTGATTTCAGCTCCCACATTGCATTTTCCTGTTCTTCTACTGTACTGATATGAATGCTTACCTTCTCCACAGTGTACATTAAAATATATGTAAATTGAAAAGCATTATGAAATTCTTACTTTTTATTGCACCACCAGTAAGGTGTTGGAGAGCAGGGAATATGTCCTACCCATGTTTCCTTGTAAATGATCAGGAAGAGTCATGCCAACTATATTTCTGTAAGTGGCTACTCCGTATAACAATTGTGTTAAGGACTTACATGAATCATTGCTGCTGCTTGTAACTTTCTGATCATGTCCCCATTGTACACACAAAAATTGATCAACAAAAGTTTATTTGCAACTTATCATCGAGCTACTACATAGGGTGATTATATGAATACTGTCTACTTCAACCACAACTACTATTAATTATTAAATAAATGGTCAGTGAGCGAAATGCTCTGAGGCCTCCCTCTAACGATCTCAGTAAAACTATCTTTCATTCAAAACCAAATAAATAAATAAATAAACAGACAAATAAACAAATAAGTAAATAAATAAAAGAAAACAAGACTCACTGGAAACAAATTGGCTGAATAATACCTGGATGATTTGAATACTCAAAATATGTTTATTAGCTAAGTAGTAGGTATTATATTTACTTCACAACAAAACACAAACCAGTAAACCAAATAATCTCTCCCTTCTCCAAAAAAATAGCAAATGTTTATGTTGTTGATTAAATCTGGGAGAAGATGGTACCTAACAAGTCAAATACATTTTTATGGTTGAACTTGTCCAAGCTTTTAATATATAATAATTATGATGAAGTATCAACAAAAGGCTATGATATAAATTCTTTCTCAAACTTATTTCACCAAGGATCACTTTTTTTGCAGAGTTTCGTACTGGACTGATTTTCTACGGATTAAATCTTAGAAAGTTCTACCCTGGGGAAGCTAAAGCACTCAGAGTTCTTCAGAATGCTTAGCTCACTTATTGCTAACACAGAAATGTATAAAGAACAACTATGTTAGATCAGCATTTTATTTTGTGCAGCTATGTTTCTTTCAGAAAATGTAATTTGGCCTTTGGTAGACTAATATAATGAGCACTTTTTAACAGACATACATTATTTCTCAAGAAGAAAAGAAAGTAATGTGGGAGAAACTTCCTGCATTATTCTATACAAATGAATAAGGGATTTTTATAAAATTGTAGAAAGAATTGCTTGATTAAGAAAAATGAAAGAGCATTACAGAATTGTACACTTGAAACCTATGTAATTTTACTAACCATTGTCACCCCAATAAATTTTAATTAAAAAAAAGAAAAGAAAAATGAAAGAAAAATGGGCCAAAATATCTAACCCATATATTTAGAAGGGGAAAAAAAATTTTATTGGAGGAAAAAAGAAAGAAAAAAAGAAAAGTGACCAAAATTACTCTCAAGTTAAAGAAAAAAAAACAACTGTTAAAGATGGTAACATTTCTGCACTTTCTATACACCCATATAGCTGAATAATCAAAATGAAAATTTAATAAAATTGAATTTAATAAATATAAATGGATATTTAAAAATTTAATATCATGATTTATGAGTTATTTGAAAAAATAAATGAATGAAGATAAGAAAGGCATTCTGAAGAAAACAAAAACAAGGAGAGACTCCTCTGTTACATTAAACTTTCTATAAACTTTAGTATAATAAAATAATGAAGTAACAGTGGAAAAAAATATAAACATATTTTATAGATCAGAATGTGCTGAAATAGACTCAACTGGACAAGAGACTTAATATAATATACAGGTGAAAATTCTAATAATAAATTAACTTTTTGGGGTAAATAGATCCTCAATCTGACACATAGATACATTTCTAAATGGATTAAATAGTTTAGTGTTATTATAACATTATATTTTTAATTACTAGGAAAAAACAGTATATATTTATTGGACAATGTAACAGGGATTCTTTTAAAGCTGAGAACCAATTCAGGATATCTAAAATATTAGAAGACTTCACCACATAAAGATTTTAAACATCTTCCTGTGAAAACAACAAATTAAAAAAAAAAGCTACTGGGTAAAATGTTAACAATGAATATGACAGACAGAAGTTTACCATATCCTAAATGTATTAGAGACACTTATAAAGAAAAAAAAAATCTAACATTGTTTTAGAAAAATATAATTAGGAAGAAAATTCAGTGGAAAGTGAAGAGATCAAGAGGTCACGTATTTACCCTCAATAGAAACAACTAAAATATAAACTTAAAAAAAAATTACTATTATTACTTATTACATAAGAAAAATGATAAAATGATACACTAAACTAGTAGCCATATTTATGTTTTTATAGTGTCATTTTAAAATGATTTTAGTTTTATTTGCATATTTTTTCCAAATTATTTTATAATAAAATATAATTAGATTTTTATAATTATAAAATTAATAAAAGTTACATTTTAAAAAGTCATGATTGATATTTTAAGGCACACACTTTGGTACAATACTAATATAATGTCTTTGAGTGCTGTTTAATGCATGAGAGAAGTCCTGCAGTATAACAAAATCCTAATTTCAAAAATATTTATTTAAAAGTTTAAACAAACAAATTTCAGTGAGATTATGGATGACTGTTTTATACATTTAATTGTCTTCTGAATTTCCCATATTTCCCATAAGGACCATTCTGCTTTTATAGTTAGGAAATATATATTTAAATAAAAGCTGTTACTGCTATCATAAGCTTACTGGAGAGCATGTTTTCAAGAAAGTAAGGCATGGAATGTGATCTAAATATGGTATTCAGCATTTCCGTGTCTTCCACACAACAATTCACATTTATTTTTGAATTCCGATACTAACTTTTTTTTTAACTACATAGCCTTACGAAGAGTCAGACTGGATTACTGATTTGCTGATGTTCAACAAATGTTAAGTAATATGTATACTGTGTATTAAGGAAAGTCTAGGAGAGACGACAAATGACATATCTGTAGCTTTATGACGATAGTAAAAATGATACATCATTCTTTCATTGACAGAAACATTAGTGTCATCTGACTTTTATGTTTCTTGGCAGAACTGAAGGGAAGTTTCAAGAACAACAAGACAAGAATTAAATGGGACCCAACATAAACGAAAAACAGAAGTCCACACTCCGCTTGGTGAATAATCAGGGTCACCTATGTTGTCCTTTACAAAACAGTAAGAAATTCTGTTTCTATACATTGTATATGTTTCTTCTGTAAATTCAGTAATTCACTGCAAGTGATCTCATGTATATGTGCTTAAAAAAATATAATAACTACTATATCAGTAGGTACCTATTGTAGATCTTACTTAATTTGTGTGTGTTTGAGCTTCCCAAGTGATTGTGTGGGAAAAGGGGTTTGGAAAGGTAATCAATCCATAACTAAGAATCAAAAGGAAATAATATCCTTTAACAGCGCTTATTCATATCAATTCGTTGGAATGAAAACTAATTGTATCTGTAGCTACATAATTACCTTCTAAAATGAATTTCACTCAACACATCCAACTGATGGAAAGAAATAATACTGTCACAGTCTGTCTAGAAATATGATAAGTGATATCTCAAATGAAGGACAAGCTCTATGCATGAATATTCAATGTGAATACCCAAACCAGTCTATACCAAGGCTCCATATCTAAACACCACCTCCAGCCTTAGACTATTAGCTGTAAACAGGCCGACAATCAAGATAGTTAGAACATAAAGACAGGAAGACACTCCCCCCCAAACAACTAGTTTCCAACTACGTCATCCAGCGCATGTTTTCATGTTGCAATTATATTGCATACTTATTCTATTTATGATGAAACATATGGAAACTTAATTCTCCGAGACAGTGAATAATACGCCTTGGGACTATCATTCCCCTTCAACAGGCTGAAATGGTCTGATCACCTCCTGCCACCCCTCTGCCTTTAGCTGAGCAGACATGTCTCCTTGGATCTCAGCGTGTGATTCTCATTAATGGCAGCAGAGGGGGTGCTGCAGAACTAGGTGGCAACGCGTGTGCATTACACCAGACGTTGCAAACCGTCAGGGCTCTCAGGCTAAGGGGGGAAAAGTGGGAAATTTCTCAGTCCCAGTAATGCTTTGTGACATATAAAAAGGGAAAATAGTTACACCTCTCACTGCATCACTGTGGGGAACTAATTTGTTTTGACATACTGAGAAGTAATCTGATGCTCGCATTTATTCCAAAAGAGGCTGTATTAGCTAAAAACAAATTTCATGAATAAAACCAGGGATACATAATCAGGCATATACATCTACTGAGTATGTCTGATATGGAGGGACTTAACTACTGCTCATAAACTTCTCTTTAAAGTGGTCTAATTTCTCTCACTTAGAAATGTTTCCCAGTTCCTCTCTCCAGCACTGCTAGGACCTGGGACACAGCTGCCTCTACGAACACATGGAAACATTATACCCAGAACACTAGTGGGCATTGATCCGACCCGCTTGTCTCATGCTTCTCCTTCCAAAAGGCCTTATAAATGATCTTGATTGAAGAGCTATTTCAATACTATTCTTGGCACAATGACAGTCACTGAAAACCTTTCTAAGCTATACAGCCTGTTTCACAACAAGCTGACACACCACCTTATTTATTTATCTTCAGTTTATGAAAAGCTAGCAGTTAAAATTCTACTTAAACCTAAGAATCACCAAATTACTCCCCTCTCTGAGCTCTTCTGGTTAGAAAAGGCATGTAGAAATATATTGGGCCTTAAAAAAATAACAGACAGGAAAGGGGGTGAAACCAGAGTGAATGATAAGGGACTCGGAGTCACAGGTATTAAAAGAGATGAATTGCATTAACCCCTGCCCTTCCCCATTATATTCACTGCCCACTGGAAACAACAAGAGAATTACTAAAATCCCACACTCTCTAATGGGATGGTAATAGGATTCAGAGGCCATTAGGGTAAAGGCAATCCATATTTTACACTGTAATAAGCTCAGATGGAAGATGCTGAGCCCCCTCAGAGATCAACCATTACCAATTTAACATCAACGAGTCCACAAGCACTTTCACAATTTCAAAATAAACCCAAGGTAGAAGTCAAAGGTCTATTCTTTATACCTGTATATTTTTTGTGTGAAGTCAAATCATCTCACCAAATTGAAATACACTTTTTTACTCTGATATTGATTTTTTTTTCTAATTCCAGAACACTTTGGAAATGCGGGATACTGTGATGGTTATAAGATGCTTATAATTTTTTACAAATGGAATCTATGTTCTCATGGCAAGTATAGTCCATTTTTTCAAAGAATTACTTTTTTATTAAAAAAAATCTTATTCACGAAGAAATAGAAATGATGTCTGGTATTGAGGCTTTCTACAAAAGATGTATGAATGGATTTAAAGGACACTCTTTGAGAAGGAAAGGGAGAGTAAGGCTGAAATGGATACTGTGACATCATCCATAGGGAAGCAGAAATTGGGGCATCTATGTTAAAAATGAAAACAAAAGTTACAGTTGTGAACTTTTCATTTAATATGCATATTATCAGGGGGACAGTAAACTGACCAGCCTTTTTAATGTTTATTAGTACAACCTAACATCATTATCTTATTATTTGATTAACATTTGTACTAAATTGGGATCTAAAGTTCTTCTGGAATGGCTGTAAGGTTGTTTATGTTTTGTGTATGATAGAAAGACAATGATTTGAAAAAAATTTTGATTGAGGAATTCTTAAGTTTTCACCAGAGATGAAGAAAACAATTTATTATTAATCTCCATATGGTCCTTTTTTTTTTTTTTTACCTTCTCTGACACAATATTAAAAAGTAAAACCCCTGGTAATACAGCAAATACTACCAAACTATAAAATAATAGCCAGCTTCCCCCTCACTTTCCATGCTTGATCAGGTATGCTTTAGTTTTTCCTGAAACCTCTATGATTCCTTCTAAATAATTACAATGCTACTTAATCATATAAATATATGGAGATAATCCCACCTTACACACTCTATAAAATATTCACTTCCACCTTCAGATAACAACACAAGTAAATGATAGTGAACCAGGATTCAATGATAAAGACAGAAGGTAACTTACAGTAATAAAAATAATGAGAAAATACCATATCTGAATGCTTTTTTCACCATATACCTTATATCTCACCAAACTTATCATATATTCACTAATTAAAATGTAGTAATATCAGGAATGCAGCTGAGTTAAAAATCATAAAAGATTAAAGTTGTTCACTCCTTAATTCCAAACCCATTCTTCAGTATAATTCAGGGTACTATGTGAATATTTTTCTACTTTGAGGTATGACTTAATTAAAATGGCCAACAACAACAACAACAACAAAGATAAACAGAAGTGGATGGGTGCTCTGAGAACTGCCTGCATCGGGAGCTACTCGCTTAAGTGTGTCCATCTACAGAGAAGAGTGGTGTGGGAATCTCAGGAATCTTGTGTTAGGGACGCAAGCATAAGACTCAGGGTGTTAAAAGGAAGTCTGACACCCACTAGGGTCTGTCTTTCCGTTACAAGCAACCAGGGACCAGGGATAACTCCATCTTATCAAATCGCAGACCTCAAAGACCTTACTGGGACATGTGAGGAGAAGAGTTGGAAAAGACAGCAGAAAACTATGATTTGGGGTGAGAAGATCCTCCCATAAAGTGATCTTGGTCCCCTAGATCCAATTACAAATAAATCAATATACATTTATTTCATATCATCATCTCTGAATCCCGGGTTCCTAGCCAAATGTCTCTTACTGAGTAACGGCTCATTCCACATCATGGTGGCACCACTCAGAGTCCGTAGTCTTGTTAAGCAGTCCTGACAGTCAAGGTTCCAGATCTTGAAACCAGTCACCAGAATGGAAAGAGGGAGACACCAATTCCAGGCTTTCACTAAAACAAGTCCATCATAGGTAGCATGATCAGAGACTAAGAAAACCACAACTAAAAAATGTACAACCCTCTTGAACTAAGAGGATGGTTCTGGTTTGGTACTTAGGGACCTGGATCTATTTCAAGGTAAATAAGGAGAGGCAGAAGAAAGGTGATGGTTGGGGTTACTTGGAACCTGTCCCTGGGTAAGACTTGAGTCTACACAAGGATGTTCATCCTTCCCAATGTCTTGGAGATATGATAACTCCTTTTAAACTTCTTAGTGCATTGGGATTATTTACACATTTAAACATTCATTCAAGAGTTACTGTACTGATTACATGAATTTTATGCTGCTAGATATTTTACCAGGCATCATGATAGATCATGATTCAAGCTAGACCACAGGGTTCCTGCCCTCACTGAGCTTAAAAGCAAGCTTATATGGAAGTGGACAATTAAATGGGCAGTTATATAAAATGAGAACAGTATTATAATAAGGTAAACACATTGTCATAGGGCCACAGGGTGGAAGCTCCTAATTTAGACCTTGAGAGGGGGTAGTCCAGGAAAACTTCTGGAGGAAGGGACATTTAAACTGAGACCTAGAGGATAAACAGGAGTTAGCTGGGGGAGAGCTGGAGTGCTGGAAGAAGACAAGGAGGGTGAGCACTTGCAAAGCAAAGTTATGAAAGCTGGAAGCACTGAAGGGATTCTACAGGGAAGGGATGTAGAATAAAGAAAACTGAGAGAGCAGGTGTGAGGATACAGGTAGGGAGGTGATGCATGGCAGACCTCCACTTACACTGTCAACTCCTTGAGGATAGAAAACATATTGTATCCTCTTCATTGAATAATTTGGCAGCAAAATAAGTAGGTTATTCATTGGAACCACCCCATCAATATGTATCCAATATCTATTGGGTATCTTTTCATGATAACTGAAGACACTCTAAAATTCTTTTAAAGACTCCATCTGATCACTCTCTTAACATGATTAGTAGGTGTTTTGTTTGTTTAGGCAGCACAGGTTTGGGGTGTGTGTGTGTGTGCGTGTGTGTGTAAAGCTGTAACACCTTCTTCACTGCTCCACATCACCTCACCTCCTAGTGTCTTATTTCTGACTACTCCCCTTTAGGCATTTCTGTTTTCAGCCCCTGGATTAGGATTCATCATGGAGGAAATTGAGCTAAAAATGCAATCCACCATGATGTCAATAGACAAATATAGGAATGGGTTATTGGTAGATTAGTCCCGAGTGTAAGTGATATTAACATGGGCAAGACATATTAAGTTCAAAGTCATGGCATGCAACCTCAACTTAAGTAATAATAATCATTCTTGCTCAAATTCAGATGAAACCTGAAGCCCTGTTCTTGTTTTCTCTCATACGGGATGGTACGTAAGAGGCGCTGGTAACTACTGTCAAATAGTTCATAGCTAGAGGCCACCATTTTCTATAGTTTTTGTACATGGCTTTTCTAGAGAAAAAAACTTGATAGACATGCTCAACTGTGAAGTAATTTGCTAAACTGTCAACAATTTTAGCTTTATATATAACATAAATCACAATTTTCTAATACATTTCTCAACATCAGAGACATTTAGTTCATAAGTACAAATAGAATTGTAACCTATAAATCATGAAATCATTCATTTCTAAGTACCAAGGAGACTGAATTAGCAGCTAAAATAGAAATAGTGTTTTGGATATAACAGTCAAGTGTTTAAAAACAATTTACTGTTTTGCTCTAGTAATATTCAAAATATCTGCGGAAAGGGATCTGGAGAATCACAGTCTTCTAATAAACCATAATACAGTAATTATAGCTTGGGTTTCTGTCGAGGTTCTTGCCATGCAAACGCTCATTTATCTGAAATTTGCTTAAAACAAATAGATTAGATTCATTTCAGGAACAAGGATGACATGACTTTTTTGTTAACACTGATTAATGATTTTAGTTCCTAATGTCATTAGTCGACTATCATCATTTCACTAGTTGAAAAATGGTCTCCAGAATCTCTAGGTCTCATCTAGATATGAATGTTTGCCCATTTCTTATATTCTACTGACCTCTAGAGACTATATGTGCATGTATATAAATCACATATGATATGTGGTTATAAATACATAAAATGTATATACCATGAATGCCATATAGATCAAGGAAAGGATCTTAACCACAGAAACCCATTTCATTTTAGAAAAATATGCACACGTGATTTACACACATTTTTTAAATAAGAACTTATGTGCACACGTTTAATACTAATCATGTTGATGGCACTTTCCCTGTATTCTCAAGTAGAATTCTAGAAAAGTGACTCTCAGGCAAGCTGATCCTATCCTTAGTGTGTGACTTGCCAGTGGTAAAGGGTGATAGAGAGTTCAGACACACTGGCCTGGTTTGTCCATAATGCCAGATTTATTTTTGGTTGGGGCCAAATCACTTTATGTGAGGATCTTCTCCCCCCAAATCATACTTGCTCTATTTAATTCTTTTTCATTCCTCCCCATGATGAGACAAAGCATAGCAAGTGTGCAGGTACCTAGTGAAGGCTCAGATGGCTTTGCGATCCTTGAATTTAGTTTTTTTGTCACAACATTTTCAACTGCAAAATATAAGAATGAGTGCAGTGCAATATTCAACGTTAAGATAATTTCTAACTCAGGACTAGATCATGAACTCAAGAATCATGTGTGATTGTCTTGGCATCGCTGGTATCTAGCACATTGCATGTCAGATGGTGGGAGAGTAATAATGTTAGCTGGAAAAAACCCCACAATATCTTCCCAGGAATATAACCACACTATATCGTACTAGGAATATAATCATTTTCTCTCTTTCTATTTCTGGATACAGATACTGATACAGATATCAATATTGAAACAGGTACAGAGGTAGAGGTAGAAATATGTACTTTTATAAAGAGAGTAACTGTGTGTGTGTGTGTGTACATATGACTGATAAGAGGCATCTTCTACATATGCAGAACTCGTGATGAGATTTGTCAATGATTTTTCTAACAGTCGCCAAGGTTTTCCATTTTCAGTTTTGTGTATGATATTACTGTTTAAATTCTCATTTAAAATTTGGATTGAGAACTGTTGGTCTTTATACTACATCATCAACTATGCCTCAACATTTAACAACTTTATTTTTAATACACTCAATGTTAATCTAGTGATAAGAGAATATTTTTAGGATCAAGGAAGTGGTAACATTTTTTTGCCATTTAGTATATTTGTATCAACTATATTACATAGCATATATTTCATCACTTCCATTACATTATAGATTTATAAACAGAAACATCTGTGAAGTTTGATCAGACACCTCAAAAGTACAACTGATTATTTATAGACATGCTTGTCAAATAGGGTTAGTATAAGAGAAGAATGCATTATTTGATAAGACGTTGTTATAGAGTAGCAGATATAACCACAAGGTTTTCAAAATGTCCAAGACCCAACTGATGTATAAGAAAGGGAGAGGAAATCAAATTCTGATTCTGTAGCGATATCCAGTAGATGAAATTCCGAGCCCTGTTCTGCAAACTTGGAAGTTGCTAATGTCAGTGCCTATTTTGTGATCAGCACCAGCTACGTTTCCCACACTTTAAGCTTATCACTAGATTAAAACTGAGCTTATTGGAAAGCAATTTACTTGAAGTTTTTAAATGTTGAGGTGCAGTTGATGATGTGGTATAATAGCTAATAGTTTTCAATCTATATTCTAAATGAGAATTTAAACAGTAATATAGTGCATAAAACTGAAATCCTTTCACCATCTCAGCCTAATTTTTGCATCTAATAGGCTTTCAAGTCTTTAAAGTCTTCTGAGACTTTGAAGACCTCCCTGGGGTCAAATCCTAAATATAAATAACTTTTCAAGGATTGAGTAGAAGTCAGCTGATGGTGGACATGGAATAGGACTGGTGGTGGAGATGAACTAAGTGGGTTTGGGCACCAATAATCCACTTTTGTGCTTCATACTAGAGGGGCACGCCAATCAGAGCCCTGATAACCTATATAAGGCATGCTGGCTTGATCCAAATGACCTTATAAAATCCAGCTAGACACAATAGCCAACCAGTTAATTCAAAATGGTAGTTGTTCTGGGTATAGGGGAAGGAAATGATATAATCTAGAACAATGAAACTGATTACTTGGCATCCTTCAGACTGATTCATTTAATTTTTGTTCCTGAAATATGTGGATAAAAATTTGGCATATTAACAGCTATAGTAAACCATTCTTTGTAAATAGAGACCTCTCCTTCTATCCCCAAACTGAAATTCAGTCATTTAATTTTAGTGAACACTTTCAAAAACCTAGCGCCTCAGACTTTTTACATAATTAGCTCTTTTAAAGGATAATTCACTGGTTTGGATTCTGCTGCTCAAACACACCCTTCCGTAACATTAGCAGAGGTACCGATGATTAAGGAAATGATTCACATCAGGTAGTTAGAGAGAAGACAGGGGAGTCAGAGGAGAAAGCAGGATAATCCTCAGGTTGGAAATTCAAACCCTAGATAATCAGGACTGTGCTCTATATGCAATTATGATTCCTCCCAGTTAAGAGAAATTTGTAATCCATTCAGTTTCAAGCCTATAAAGTCACAGTTCTCAAAAAAAACCTTGTATTTCAGCCTCCAATGGCTTAAAAAGTTCTTCTTACTAGATTGTCTCCAATTACAGAAATCCTTCCCAAGTACAAGGCTGCAGAAGTATATTAAACCTGTAGGATACCATGTAGCTGGCTGTTTTACAGAGCTTTATAGCACACGTGATCTCAATGCATGATGTAATACCACTGAAGCAATTCACCACAACCTGATAACGCTATTTGTTCAGCCCACAAATGTTGTCTTACTGATGGAGGGTAAAAATGTCTTTGAACATAAGATTCAGCATGGAAAGCAAAGGGAAGTACAGATACATGTATATTCATTTTAAGAATAACCCCCCAACTCCAACACACACACACACACACACACACACACACACACATACACACACACTTCATGGGAAAATACACATGGGATTGATCTGGATTCAGTAGATTTCTGGTCTACCCAGAAATAATGGAGTTACTGCAATGACCACAGAAATGTGAGTCAGGAAAAGGTTTGGTCACAGCTGTCTGACGGTCAGAAGAACTGAAGTCAATGGCGAAAAGACAGCTCCAGTGTAAGGCTCAGCATTGGTACTGCATCAAAATGTGGCTGGTGCCTAGCAAATAACAGATGATAATAGAGGTGAACATTTCCATTGTATTAATACCCATACCTCCAGTGTACATAAGGATGTGTACGTTATGGATTTGTGAGTGCTGATTTTTCCAGGGTTTTCAGAACCCTCTGCAAACACACAGAAGCAAATCAGTCAAACAAGGTAGGCTGGAAGACACAGGGAAAAAAAAAATCCACCTACATTCAAGGTACGAAACAATAATTTCTAAGCCTTTGGGATCTATTTTTTTCTCTTGCATTGTAACGCAGTCAAGTGTATGAGTGATGCCTTTTGTGTTTGATAATGTCAAGTGTGAATGTCATGGGCAGCCCCCCATCTTTGATGGTATTAAAATGGTGGGAAGATGAAAAGCTTGGTAAAAATAAATGGAACAAATCAGATTAAAGTAGTTGGAGGACAAGGTAAGACACTCATCGATAGCTTGGTTTCCAGGTGCTGCGGGTGACCCTGTCCACCTGAAAAGGCTGGTTAAATCAGCTTCTGAGGAAAAGGGAGATACTCCACTTGCTTAATTGTGCTAATAATTATTTTTGCGCCTTCTCATTATGAAGTCTATCATATGCAGGAAAACATTTTATATGTTAACATATATACTTCCATTATCTAGTCAGAAAAGTCTCCACAGCTGAGCTCATCAGTCAAATACACTAGGCATCTAAGAGTTCAAGATAAGTTAGTCAAGGTTTATACAAAGTGACTGACACATAGGCAATTCAGGGAGGCAACTAACTCTAGTAAGTAAAATATAAACCTTTTCAGAGCCATGAAAACCCTTCAAGGTCGTAAAAATCCACCCTAATCAATGTCAGGCAATGGGAGATGAACAGAACACTAACTGATTCTATCCAAGTAGGATGAAGAGAATAGCACACCTTCTAAACTACAGGTCTCATCTCTGATGAATGGTGAGAGTTTTTCTTATGAAAACAAATGCATATACACAAAACCCCTACCTAATGAGGCTATGACATCTACAGTGCATTCAAGAAACTGCAATAATTATGACATGAGGGTGTTTTCACAGCCATTCTCCCTCCTCTGGACAGAGTTTCTCAAACTTACCACCCATGTCTAGGCTAATGCAATGGATTATTCACTGGCTTCCAGCCTTTACACTTGCGGTTCTTGCTGTTTTTTTTTTTTTTTAACAGCATCCCTAAAAAGGTAAAGCAGCATCCCATTAGTAACAACAACTCTTGAAGGCCACAATTTAACAGGACAAAAGATGGCCCCTAGATAGAGGGTTCAGCATCTCTTGGCGGGTGGGGAGTAGTATAGACCCATTCCTTCTCCATCCCCATACCAAGTCCTGCCTCTAGAAGCTGCCAGATCGCACCCTTCCGGTGGCTATTAAATCCCTTGACCTGACATGCCTCCATCGGACTGGCATTAGTCTTTCCTTTTGGCATGACATCCCTCATGACCCCTGTGATTGTGCTCATCAGGATTATGTTGTGTGTTCACCTTTCACTCTTAATTCAAAGGCTGCCACTCTCAGGAGCCCCTCAACCTGCAGTGACCTTTCCTCTTCTTTCCTAAGGAAGGAGTTAAGACTGGCACATTTTAACCCACTAGGCAATTCTCCAGGTGCGGTTCACATCTTCAGTCTTCCTAAGGTTCTCAGTGAGAGGACAGATATTTTGTTGTTGTTGTTGTTATAGGTACCATTTGTCCCATTTAACTCAGAGTGCTTTGGGTATAGTCAGTGCTTGACAGCTATAATGAAAAAAAGAGAACCCCAAAAGTGAGCAGCAAACAAACCAGAATAAGAAACAAAATCCCCCCCCATTATAAAGCTTTCTTACCTAAAGACAGAAAGAAAAAAATAACCACTATGGGTCAAGCACAAAAACTGTATTTGAATCAAAGCAAAAAAAAATTAAAAAAAAATTGGAACATCCTTACCCCAGAGGACTTATGGTGCTAATTACAAAATAGGAGTAGCTGATACTCATGCCTTCTAAATATAAGTTTTTTTTTCTCCCCCAAAAAAGAAATGAATGGGTGTTAAATCAAAACATCCTATGAAGCATTTCACACCTCAACAATAAAAACTGACAAAGAAGGGCTTCGATGCAAAAGAAAAATCCACCAGAAAAAAAGCTTGGACTGCTTAAGGTAAAAAAAACAACAACAACAAAAAAAAAACCACACACACACACAAAAATGCAACAAAAACCTGAAAACTGTACCTCAGAGGCTGTACCCTTGTCGTATCTATAAGTGCTTCGTAATATCCAAGGCCCCTTTACATTGGAATATGAAATATATATATATATATATATATATATATATATATATATATATATACACATACATTTCACATTTCTCTTTCACAACTGAAATTGGTTAATTGATCATTTCCAAAAATAAATAATCCCATAGACAGAGGTCACTGGTTGCCTGGAATTGCATCAGTTCGCGTCTGGGTCCTAGCATCCTGGGCTCCTTTGGGAAGTCTTTGTCATTTTATCAGAGTGATTACCAACAGAGCCCTCCCAGCGTGGGTCCCCTCAGCTGCTAGTGCTGTAGCTTGCTCTCTGCATTCCTATTTTCACCATCAAGCCTGTGCCTTTTGCTTTGGAAATCTGGCACTTAATATCCAATGTTAATTACATTTCCTAGTCTGAGGAAAATCCTATTGGGCTAATTTTTCAAAATCATATAATGAAAGAACTTCAGTGACAAACCATGTAGGTTTTTGATTGTTTTTTTACGGATAGATCTATTAAGCACTTAATATTCAGTGGGAAAACAGTCTCAGAGCAATGAAATTCTATTACTTTAGAGGTTGCATGCTTTTAATTTCTTAATATTTCATTACATGTTGGCAACTGGTGCATATTTTTATAATGCGTTTGATCATTACTCTTCTCAGGGTATTCTATTTCAGTTCTTCCTCTGACATCATATTTGCATGTTAAAGGGTTTTAGCATTCAGGGATGAAATGTTCTGAATAGTAATGTGCAGTTAACTTGATTTTTTTTTTAAAATGGAAAACAGCAAACAGATATTATATATAGGGACTAAAGAGAACAATTTCATAATTTTAAAAATCTAACTCAAGTTTTAATAGCTTTCTGTAGAACGTCATAAAAGGTAATGATTCAATATAACTCATTAATTAGCAAAGTATGCAAAATGTTATCAGCAGAGTTTGGGGAGAAGGTTTTTTTTCATTAGCTTGTCTAAGTCTACTGCATTTTTTTTTTCCTGTAGGAAAATAATTTTCTTTGCTCTTCAGCAGCATCTACTGGAAAAGTCAGAAAAATGCTATTTATATGAATCAGATAGTTTGAGAGGACAGTTTGGGTTTACCATCTGCTTAAAAAGTGCCTGCTGAACCACCATTCAGGTTACGACTAAGCAATTTCTGCCTCCTTTAGTTCTAGTTCTCTAGGAGGATAGTGGCTCAGCGATACAAACAGTTTGAAGCAGCACCCGTCACCTTGAAGAAGTCACTTGCATAAATAAAAGTAAAATGCACGCATGATACAGATGACATATTTTTCCTGGCTGAGTTTCTCAGCAGTTGTCACTTATTTAAGAAATCACTATCAGTGGCAACGTCACAACATTCAGTAGTTTGGTACAGCAGGAGTCAACGATTTTATGCAAGAAAGTTATGTGAAAACACGGAAGGAATTTGAGAAGTCTACTTCAAGATTCTGCAAAGTTTTATAAGTTGAAAAAAGGAAACTGTATGTGCTATGATTTTAAGGACTCACTATGCTATCACCAGCGTGATTACATCCAACAGTCTACATAGCAGTTGCCTTACTCCTTGTCCACCTCTTCTCTGCTCTTTTAATCATGATAGAAAGATTAAGTGTCCCCACACCTGTGTGAAGGGGCTTCCCATGGAACTTGCATTGGAGATGATCTCTTGATGATGAAGTATGATGAGTGAGACCCACGGTCCTTCAGGTCTCCACTCCCCAAAATTCAGCAGAGCCTGATGTCCTCAAAAACTGGGTTCATGGGCTGCACCCACAACATGCCATTAGATGGTCTGGGAAGCACGAGGCATTCCAGGGTATGGTATTGAGGAGCAAGTGTAGTGTGGAAACTCGGGAAGAAAAAAATCCTATCGCTAAACACATATATCAAATATTCTCTCATTCATGGATGCTGAACTCAGCAATGCCACCGTACAGCCATTCTTCCTAGGACCAAGCCTTGTGCAGGTATTAAAGTCACCTTTCTATGCCTCATTCCGGAGAAGCATTCTTTTCTCAGAATTTTTGTACTTGGACTCTTCAGATTTTTCACATCCAGAAAACACTCATCTAAAATTAATTCAAACATTTTGGGTAACATCCTAGAAAAAAAACACATCTGGATATCACTGGGATTTCTGTTATCCTTAAATAAAAACTCTGGCTAATTGGGTTTATTTATTTATTTATTTTTCGCATTCTCAAATCTCCATTCATTCATACCAGCAATAAATCTTAGCAGCAGAGGCAATGGGTACCAAATCAGTGAAGGCTGAGGTTAAAAGCAAATGATCAAAACTTTAAAAACAACGGCAGCAGCAATAAAAATCAGGTGCTGGGAGAGTACAGTATATCGCATTTTGTGTTCAATGCTAAAATAGATGGGAGCCTTTTCAGCTTCATCCCCAAGCTCTTTAAAGGAGAAATGCCATCAAATATAATGCACAACTCTCATTCATAGCACACAAAAGGGACAGGTCTCTAAAAGACACCTACAGTGGAAGTCCACATGCATTCTGTATTTAGGGTCCTCACGCAAAGTTCCGACCTGAGCCTGATAATCATCCCCCTCCGTTTACTGAGCCGCTTAAAATCCCCCCCAAAAAAACGTTCATCCGACAGCACGCCCAGAGTTAACTCCCCTTGCAAACTGTCATAATTCAGTTATGCTAATTATTTACTGGATCCTTTTCTAGAACATGCCCTAACCTGATGTTTCAACTTTATATTTCATGTGGGACAACACTTAATGCCCATTTATGAAACATCAACCTGACACAGGTTAAGGAGATAGGAGCAGCGCCTTCACCCACAAGATCCGAACCAAACACACCCCAGCAGTTTAGACTTAAATAAACTCGACCCTTGCTGAAACCTCAGTGAAAAAAAATTATGATAACATCTCAGAAGTTCAGGTAGAAGAAACATTTCCAATGCCAGCTCTCTCCCAGGGTTTACCTCCCTGGAGTTGAAAAACCAAGATCCATTGGGCAATTATTCTATTTTTCCTGTGAGCTGTTTAGCATGGAACGTAATGCAAAGTGCTCTTCTGCACAAAACCATCCTTCCCATGTCTCCCCTTACACAAAACAGGAGGCGAAATCATTCTGTATAAATGCCTTTACTCTACAAATCTATGTTCCATTGAATTTGCTGCATGCTCTAATTCGTCAAAAATTAATACAGGTACTTTCTATGTTAAACAAAAGGAAGCCGACTGAGAAATCGGCTTCTGCCGCGGATGCCTTTCTCAATTACAACACGGTGAACACAGATTTCACTAAGCCACTCGGTCAGACCTCCGATGGGCGCTCTTACCTGTCTCAGCTGAAGGCTTCCTCCCCTTGTTAGCAGCGTGCAGCATCTCGGGCTGGCCCCAAACCTCGCCACGGGTCTCCAATGACACCACTAAATCCACCCCCCACCCCCCGCCTTTTTTTTTCTTCCCCCCGTTCTTTTTTTTTCTTTCCTTTTTTTTTTTTTTTTTGCCCCCACAGCAAGAAAATGCTTATTGAAAGTGATTAGTTTTTGTTGTCCCGGTGAAGTCCCTCCTGCGGGAAGGAATAGGGGAGCAGGGGAGCACTGTGACGCCACCTTTTAATCTTTTGTAAGAGTGAAAAGGCAGAAAAGGAACGCTCGATCAAACTGAGCTGCACACATGACTAAAACTCGCAGGAGAGGCTGCCACTGCCTGGCGAAAGCACCGCTAGGCTGGAGTGCAACAACGGAGACGAGGGAGCGAGTCAGGGGACTGTGACAACGTCTGTGCATCAAAAGCAGGAGGAGAGAGAACAATGAGCGAGGGAAAGACGGAGAGAGGGAAAGAAAGGGAGAGAGGGAGACAGGAGGGGGAGGAGATAGAGGGAGAGACTGGGGGTGGGGGGGGGAGAGAGAGAGAGAGAGAGAGAGAGAGAGAGAGAGAGAGAGAGAGAGAGAGAGAGAGAGAACACAGGGAAAAGACAGAGCGGGTTTCAGCAAAGGGTTCTGAGAATAAAGGAACAGTGCGCTCTGGCAGCTTCTGTTTTTCCCTTAGCGAGCATGATCCACGGCCTCTCTCATTTAGAAACACATTCGTGGGGCTTCCAGGTTTGAAAACTGAGATAATCGCAGTGTGTCCCCGGTTTTGTCTGATTGGCATTTAACTGTGCGGTGTACCTGGGATTTTTTTTTTTTAGGATGCATGTAAGTGCAATTTATTTCACATATTTATTTATGTAGGCAAGAAAATGAAAGCTGCTAATTTCTACCGCAATTTGCAATGTAGTTTTACTGGCAGATAGAACTCTACTTATCATAACTGCTGACAAACTGCCACGGGTAAACAAAAGAAGACACAAGTGCTTCCTCTTCATAATCGTCTTTAAAGAAAAAAAACAAAACAAAACAAAGCCCACACCAAACTATTAGCACTTGCAAAACCTGGGTTCCCTGGTTAAAGTTTGAAAGTGGTTTCTCTCCATTAGTTTTATTAATAGAGGCAAAATAAAAGAGAGGACAAGGTGTTTGCAGGAAAGGTGTTGGGCAACATGCTATCAGGAAAGTGAAAACCTAAATTCTTCCTGGTTTCTCTCCAAATGTGACAACATGCTTGCTTTCTTAAATCCTGGAACCGAGTTTTGTAGTCACTATTTCTACAGACTTGACTGCATCCTTCTGCCTTCCTGTACCATTTTATAGTAGGTTCCATTTTTAAAACAAGTTGAAAAGAAATGATTTCCTAATTCAAGTGGATTCAAATGTGTCTCGCCAGCCTTGTCCCATTTCTGCTCATCTCCTGCCACATGGGGGCTAGGAAGACATAGTTGAATCCCCTCAGTGACCTCTTTTATAAGGATGTAAAGTGCTGATTCCAAGGTTCAGTATTTGGTGTAAGTTAAGGTACTGGTGACAACAACCGCTTGCTTTCCGTGGTCACCTGAGCCCACGCACTAGTGAGGCAGCAGGAAGAGGACACACCCAGGCTTCTGGCTGACCATTTTTTCGAAGTTAAGCAATTCTGATACCAGAAACGAAATGCATGTGTCCTATCTATCACAGATATTACATTGAAAAGAACTGGAAACAAAATACCACTCCGCTATTTCACTCCAACTACAGAAAATCTCAACAATATCATGGACCCTAGGCATCTGATATTCTGGAGTTTCTATGTAAGCTGCCAGATATAAAAGAAGTGGTCCAGGAATAAGGCCTTCCTCCTCCACCCTGGCCACATTGCTGAATCCAAAGAGGGATGGCTTACGCTTGTTAAACTCGAAGTGTCATGATTTTTGTGGTTTGGCACTAGGAGAATGTGTTTTTAGCGTGGACCCAAATAAAGAACAACTCCCTTCCCTCTTCCCAATGTGATCGAGATGAAATCTGACTTATCCTGAAGGCAGAGTAGAGAATGGAGAACGCACAGGGGCTGAACAGAAGACAGCTGGCAGAGAACAGGGAGCACTCCGATAGAGAAAGGGAAGGAGGCTTCAGGGGCTGATGGGGAGCCGGGAGAGGGGTGTGCTGGCAAACCCAGAATTCTCTGCAGACGTTTCACAGGGTCTATTGGAAGCAGCCTCCTTTAAATGCCATTACTGATATAGGTTCTATAGTTAAAATTAACTTGATACAAGGGAGTAAGTAGACTGAGAATTTTCTGCCAATAAAAATAAAGACTCTGTTCCAAGAATACAACTATTTAAGTGCAATCAAAGCAGGGGAGGGGCCTGGGGCTTATTAAAGAGGATCAAAAAGCAAACAAACAAACAAACATAGTCAAGGCATGCTAAAAAGAAATCAACGTGACATAAAGAGATTTTTTTAAAAGCTATAAATGGTTATCAGTGTCATTGCTTATTTTTACCACTTTCTTAGTGAGGAGGTAGGCACCCTAAGGGGATATATAAAAATTATATATATCAAACCATTTGTAGTTTGATATATATAACTTATTCTTAAACTATCTTATGGGGGTGTGTGGGGGGAATTATCTGGCAAAAGTGGCCAAAATCAGTATTTCTTACTAACCTATGGCTTTTACAAGACTTCTTTCTCTGTGGGAGAGCTTTACATCCATGTGTGTATAGTATGGTGGCTACATGCTCAGTTCTGGGAACCAGGCTGCCTGCGATTGAATCCCAGTGCCAGGACCCATTTGCTGTGTGGCCTTGGCCAAGTTATTTTGCTTTTCTGTGGCTCTTTCCTCATGTTAAAATGGGTGTAATAATATTACCTGATTCACAGATGTGGGGTGGGGGGAGGCTGTTATTAGGTAAAAATGATTCATGTGCTGTTGTGAGTTGCTTTTCTTAGCACATAGCAAGTGCTTTATAAATGTTAACTCCTATTATTATTATTAAATCTGCCCAACAGATTTTAAAAATAAAAATAGCTCTAATAGACAACATTGTATTACCCTCAAAGCAAGCTGTGTCTCCCAGTTTCCTTACCTGTGTCAAGTGTATAAATCTTGGAGTCACTTAGAGCTCCTTTCTTTCCTTTCTCTCTCATCCAATTATCAATAACCATCAAATGCAACCCTCTTCCCCATGACTCTTAAAGTTACTAATTCCTTCTCGATCTGGGCACTTTTGCCCGAATTACTGCAATGATCCTTTAATGAGCACCTCTCCATGCTTTTCTTTTCTGTCCTGAAACACCCAAGGAATGACAGAATGGGGCATGCATTCCTCTGGGGACATTCCTATGGTCCTGCCAAAAACCAAACAAGACCGTAACATACTGCCTTTCCCCTTCTCAAGAAACTACTTGGAATCTAAGGAAAGGAGAGTGTTGTTATTCTAGAAATGACCTTGAATCTGCTCTAATGGATAAAGCAGCTAACCTTTGGCAAACTAATACTTGACTATTAGTACCTTGTGAGTTGTGACACTTGACCCAGCTGTCATGACAGAGCTATTGAAAACAACCTTCTTAAGAGGTTTTCTTTTCTTCTCCAATTCATCCTTCACAAACCAGAATAACCTTCTTAAAATGTCACTCTGGATGACATCTATTCCCAATAGTTATTGATCAGTCAATTGTTTTATTTCATGATCTTATGAATCGGCTTAGAAATCATCCAAGGTTCCCAAAGTGCTAGTAAAAGTCATCATCATCTGAGGAAATGAAGAGCTTGCAAAAAAACATGTAGGAAAAATAATTTAAAAGGTGTGTCAGACTAATAATAAAAAGATCGTGATACTGTTCTGGCAATTATGATATTTGTGGTTATTGTCAGCTGTTTAAAATCTGTAATTTGTGATTATGTTTCTTATTCTAAATAAAGAGGTTTTAAAAGAAAAAATATCATCATGCGTTCACAATTCTCTTCAGAACAAAATTCAGATTCCTTTGCCTCATATTCAATCACTTCTGCACTTTGGCTGCAATCTATCCAAATAAACATTCATTCTATCACCTCCTTATAGGGGCTTGCTTCCCCCCAGCCTGAACCATATACGTCCCTTCAAAAGCCTCATGAATATTACTCGTTTTTTTTTGGAATGTACTCTTCTTCTTTATCACAACCTACTTTACTCCTATCTCTTTACCTAAGACCAGGATGGGTTACATATCCTCCGCAAAGACTCTCTTGACCTTTCTTCATTTACAGCGATGAAATCATTTTAATCATATTAGCTACGCAATCGCTCCAGGAAAGGCCATATGTAGAATAATTGGGAGCTTAGCATTAGAGCTCTTCCTTGGTCTATATCCTGACCCTAAAATTTGCCTCCGAATGTGGGAACATTGGTTAAATCCCTTTCCTCTTTCAACCTCACTGTCCTCATCTGTCAAATAGTGCTATGACAATTTAATTAGCTAATAGATGCGAAGTGATTAGCACAATAGCTAGGATACAGCTAGCACCTACACAATGAAGAACAGTTAGTAATAATACAAGGGCTTATTAAATGAAAGAGATTTTTCATTGCATCTAATGTCAAAACCTCACAACAACCCACCAAATGGCTGTTATTAGAACCCTTTTACTGAAGGTGAAACTGAGATTTAGCAAAATCAATTTACCCCCTGTCACACAGGAGCAAATGGCAAAGCCAGGATATAAACCCTTATCTTTCTACCTTTGAAGTATTTTTATCCACACTGATTATTTACCATTTAGCCTGCACCGTGCTGGTTTAGTGTCATTTGGGTTTTCACATTTGTGCCCTATCCTTTCAATTACATTAGCAACTAAATGAGAGCAATATTCAATGTTGAAAACATCTCTGCATCTTTAGTATCTTCCATAAATCTTTCAACAAAGTAGCTTGCCTACTCAGTAAAGGTTTGTTGACTCCTTGTTCATCTGTGCTCATGGGGATTAAATTTTTCTAACTATTTTTCAATTCAGTGACCCTGTTTTTGGAGGAAATGCTTTCATCATCCTTTCTATGAAAACCATCATAATTATACAAAATAATATGAGAGACAAACATTAGATATGAATGAGGCATGTGAATAAAAACTGATGACGTTCTTCACAAAAAAAGCTGTACAGGAGTGATACTCATCGATTTGATTGGGTTCCTCATACTAAGCATTTATATTCTGCTTAGAGATGGCTCCCCTAGGCCACCCATTCCAGGAATGGAAAGTGGAGGTTTTTAGCTCAAAGTCATCCATCTAAGGCTACACGAAAAGTCAGAAATAACCACTCAAATACCCATGGCGTTCGGTCCCCTTTAAACCTTTCTTTTAAAATAAATGCAATAATTATATTCTCATTTATTTTTGTTTCTGGCTAATGTATACAATACTAAAACAACCTGGGATAGCATAAAATACTCAGTCAACCAATATCATGTTTTTTGGTGCACATGGTGATAATGTTATTGAATCTTCAACACGTTGAATTAATATTATATATATGGTCTATATATATGGTTAATATATATATATATATATATATATATATATATATATATATATATATAGTCTCTGCCTGTTTGTGTATAAGTGAAAGCAATAGAACTAAGAAGAGAAATGCCCTGTGGGCCCCAGGCAGAGTGAGCAATGTGTCACTCTCAGTGTCCGCACCAGTCTTTTAATATTTGCATAAATTTCATGAAGTCGGACTATGATGTTGATTACTTCTGTATCCCTAATACCTGGAGCAGTGTCTAACATCCAGTAAATAATCTCTGTGTGTGTGTGCACGCACGAGTGTGTGGCTGATACATGAATGAGTGAATGGAGTCATCCCCCCCTCCCCAATTTTCCCTAAACCTATCTATTTCTAGAGATTTTTAAAATTCCCACTTAACTGGTTTATATACAGCCACACACATTTTGTACTGTGTTACCTATTCATGTGATTTCCCATGGAATTTGTTTCTTTAACCGTACTGGAATATTTTATTATATATAATTTTCCAAATTAATCTTGTCTTGCCTTTAGCTATCTCATACTGTTAGTGAACTGTTATTTTATATCTCTAGGTCACTCTTATCATGTAGATTTCAAATTTTCTAAAGGTTGTAGGAATTAAGTATCTTTCTTTCTTTCTTTCTTTCTTTTTTTTTTTGGATTGCTATTCCTTTGAGTACTATCTTCTACATAGAGTGATTCTGTGTGTGTGTGTGTGTGTGTGTGTGTGTGTGTGTGTGTGTAACATGTTGATTGGGTGTTTAGACTGAAAGTTCTGACAGGTATAAAATTCTATCTTTCAGAAATTATGTGAAAGTGCTTATAATATAGTCCCTAGCCTTTTTTAAAAAATAAATATTGTTAGAATACTGCTAGAATAGTGACAAAAGTGCATTGAATTTATTTTTATAACTTTTTCACCCCTTAGGTGGTATGAAAGGTCATTCATTTACTTACTTCAGTATACACATATATATACATGCACATACACACACACACACAAACACACACACACACACACACACACAGAGCACATGCTCAAAGTCAACCAGTATCCAAGTTAGTGCCAAAATTAACTCATTACGACAAATTGAGATTCTCACAGTAGGAAGAATTAACAACTGCTCTCTGGAAGAATATTATTTTTTCTCAATCATTTATACATTAGTTGGAAGTCCACCTATGTTGACCCGTGGGAAACTTACCCTTAGAGAGGGTTTCTCAATTCCATAGCGTCCTGTCTGTGGGGTCATTGCAGGCCCAATTATACATTTACCTATTCTGGGAGGTTTGTTTTCCTTTGCGGGTATGATAGGTGAGGACATTGGGGAACAGATCTCACTTTAATAAGGCTTACTTCTTAGACCGAAGGAGCTTTCTTAGGAAAGATTTTTCACCTACATAGTGTTTCTGTCTGAAAACACTGGATATTCAAGCTACTGGAATTGTCTATAAATCACTGGTTTTCAAAAAGAAAAAAAAAATCTCCAAAATTAAAAAAAGGACATAATCTTTGTGTTTCAAGAAAACACTAAATGTAGCCTTCTTACTTGTAAAGACGAGATAATGCAGGCCCAATTTCCTATCTTGTTTCCAAAATTGTAATGAGCATATAATATGATTAAAGGTTGGTGATATAAATAGTTTTCCAAAATTAGTTTATTGAATATTATAATTATATCAGATCTCATTTAACCAATTAAACCAAATTATTTTGCATATAAAATTACTTACATTAATTACCATGTTCTGGCATTTTGGTGTTTGTCGGCTGAACAGAAGTTGGTCTGATCTGTTTAGCGTTTCTGTTTTGCATAGTGATTTGAACACCCCCTTAAGTGAAAATCAAAGTAGCAGCTACCTAATCATAAAGTAAAAATGGAAAGCAAATCAAGAGAGAACCTCAAATCTCTGCTTCCCATGGTGGACCGAATCTAGTTGGACTCAATGAATCTCTAAGAATTTATGTTTCTCTCCATTGAGTTGAATATAGGCTTTGGTGGACTATTTGGTTCTTGTTACTGATGTTTTTCAATATGGAACATTTGAAAGCACCCAACCAGAAGTTGCACAATGATCACAGCCTTGAAAATATTCATCAGAAAAAAACACATTCACTGCCACAGGTTTTATTTTTAGAGTAACCAATGTACTGCACCGTTTGCCAGTTTCTTCAATACTCTTACCCATGACAATCACAAAAGCAATTCACAACCTTACTTATCAGATAGTCCTGTTTTACAAAAATCTGGTTGCTATTTGTAAAATCCAGGATAAAACAGTGCAATTTCTGATGCTGAATATCTGAAAAGCACTGGAAGCTGCGAGGAAGAGATATGCACTGAAATATGTAATGTGATGGAATTACAAGAAACGGGCATTCTGGATAGTGCACACCCAAGAGCAACTCAGAGTAGGTGATATTTAATGGTGCTCCTTTCAAGGTTTACAAATAAAGTCTTCATTTAAACCACCCCCACCACTCACTGTCTTTCTTAGCTCCAAATTTAACTCTTTCATGAAAAGAAAAAAAGGTAGAACTCTCTCAAAAAAAATGATTAATGAAAACAAGCACCACTGAATAACTATTTCTAGAACGAAATACAAGTTAAGTATCTCAAATAGTTTATTTCACTTGCTGACTTCCAAATCTCTACGTGCACTCTGATAGCAACAACATCTTTCTGATGAGAATTTAACACAAAAAAGTGGTGATTTTAACAGCTGACAAATCCCCTATAATAAGCGACTTAAAAAAAACAAACAAAAACAAAACACCAAAAAACAAATAGAACAAAGAAACCACTTTTTCAGTGATTGGGCTATGCAGATATCAGAGAAATGTATGTCCCACACTCCCTTGATGAGCACGCAGATGCCAGTTAAATCTTTTTAGGTGGAGTTTTCGTGACTATATCTCAGTGTGAGAGAGAAATGAGAATAACATGCACCACTGAGAGGCAGTGCAGTCCAACACAAAGTGTTAATGTATTTCAATCCCAGACCTGCCACCATCTCAGCACGAGGCTTTGGCTGGACCACCTACTCACTATCTGCCTTCACTTGTCCATCCGCTAAATGGGACTAATATCTCCCAGTTTCTGACAATACGACTAACAGAAAAGCACTCGTGGACTCACAGAGACAGAAAAGCATGTCCTTTCCCTACGCAGTCAGAGTCTATTAAAGCGAACTCCTCCGGGGGAATCAGGAATTGTATTCTGGAAGCTGACTGCTTTCCTTCAGGCTGCTGGGGCACCAATTAATAGACTGAGGCAATAAACCACTCAATAACCCTACATTGGCTGAAAGAATTAATGCAGCTCACCTCTGTTGCTGTGAGTGCAATACCATGTACTCAGAGGATCCTCAATAAATATTAGCTGATGATGATATTGACAGGGTGCCGTGTACAGTCACAGCATTAAGTAAACTACTAACTTTTCAGTTGTTCAGAAAACCCCTTGAATAATTATTGGCAGTGAAAGAAACCTAACCATGACTTCATTTACTTTATTGTGATATCATCTCATGCATAAAAAGAATATCACCAATTTCTGGAAACTTAAGAGCCTTATCCTAGTGACTTAGGAGAATAAAAATAAGGTCACCCTTTAAACTATATTCAGAATATAGGCATTTCTTAAAACTTCCATTATCATCACTCATTTCTTTTCTGGATTGTTATAGAGGTTCCTAATTGCTCTCCATGATTCCCATGTTTGGCCCCTCTAGCTGACTGCTATGCCAAGCACTTCCAGTGCATCCTCCCTTCATCGGTCCAGATTTCATGTAGTTCTATCCCACACTGACTCTGGGATAGCTCTTGTGACTTGCTTTGACCAATGGGACATACGCCGACATAACATCATGCATGTAAAGGCCTGATAAGCACTTGTAATTGGGGGCTTGGCCTGGTGGAAGGGTGCCACCTCCAAAACAGGAAGCTTTGTTTGGCTTCCTGGATGATGATGACTGTACGGAGAGTGAGAGGAGAGAGAGATGCCCAGCCACTTCCTGGAGTCTAGCCCCCCACTGCAGGTAACTATAAGTGAGCTCGGGCAAGCCCAGCAGAACTGCCCAACCAACCAAAATTGGAGAAATAACATAATATTCTTGTTTCAAGCCTCCAAGTTTTGACATAGCTTGTTATCTAGCAATAGGTAACTGATACGTCCCACACTGATTATTCTCAATTCTGCAGAGTGATTATTTGTAGACTATAAACCAGATCATCTCATTCCTATGCTCAAAATCCCCCAAGAGCTCCTTCTCCCATCCAGAGTTAAAGCTTAAGTCTTTCCAACATTCTACAGATTGGACATAGTTTGCCCTCTCCCTAGTTTATTAGATCTTAAATCCTACTAATTTCTTCATTTTCTTCCCTGCAGCTACACATGCCTCTGTCCAGAATGCTCTTCCTTGTGAACATGGGTTACTCTCTCACCTCATTTGAGGGTTTCCTCCAACAGGATTTTTTTTTGCGATGCCAATTCTGATCACTGTATTTAAAACTGCATCTCCCCACCTCAAATTTCCCATCCCCCTTTCTGTTCTTTCTCCAATGCACTTAACACTCCTAAATCACTCTACAGTTTGCTTATTTTGGTCATCCCCTGATCCCTTCACCAGAACGTGAGCTCCAAGAGGGCAGGGAAATATCTTAGTAGCTTCTGTTGGATTTCCCATTGCCTAGAACCCTAGGTTTCTAGGGTAGACGTAATATGTTTTTGCTAAGATTACAAAATGAATCTGGCTGATTAAGGTGCCCAGAGCTACAGGTTAGTTTCTATATTTAATGATAATGCCAAGAGTGAAGAGATCCTGTAAGGGCACACTATTGACACGACTCACAAAATTTATGGGGCATCACTTGACAGAGCACAGAAGTAGCCTTGTGGTGAAGGAAAAGAGAAGGTCAAGGAGGGTTTTTTTGGAAGTATTTTATCTGGGAGTCTCTTCAGCAGGTAGAGAGAAGTGCAATCAAAAGCAAAGAGGTGACTCCACATCATAACAACCACCCTGGAAAGGCGAAGGAGGAGCCCAAGGGAAGAAAAGGAGACCCTCCAAGCCTGTGTGAATCGAAAAAGCAAGTGGTAAAGGAGAGAGATGTGTCCAAAGGGTACATCTGGTCTTTTCTCTGCAAGACAACATTTGTGATGTGCTTGTACCTTTTTCCAGAAAAGCCTAAAAATAAAGAGGACTCATTCTGAGGCTTTGTCCTTTCACATCAATATCAGGGTTGAGGATGCACATGGAAGGACACTGTTACAGGAGGACTTAGCACATGTGCCCAGGGCTGTGACACATTGGCATGGACGCGCCATAAGCACACATATTCCAAAACTTGACACCATTTTCTTAAAAAGCTAGCACCTGATTTGACTGGGCACAAAGCTGGCCAAGCACCAGTCACAGACTTCCATTTGAATACTTCACTTTGTGAAAAAGTCCATCTTACAAAGGCACTGCCTGGGCTGGCGGTGCGGCCCCCGGCTTGCAGTACAGGTGCGCGGCCAATCATTTACCTTAGTTAGTGCCAAGCTGACATGACCTGGGATGACTTCACTTCACCTCACTGACTCAGTCTTTGTGCAGCTCCCCGCGGAAACTATCCATTTTCCTCCTTGCCCACACCTCAATTTCCTTGTTGCTCTGCAATTATTTATTATCTGGCTCAGTAATTGTATTGTTCATAGCAGCCATGCAAACTCTGTTGTTAGGGGGAAAAATGCCTCTTTGCCCAACTAGATTCTCCTGTGTGGGGAATAAAGGATGTTGATCTCTTAGAGCTCTTAATATACAGCTCTCTATGTTCAATTTTCCTAAAAATGAAAATTGCCAAAAAGCAAAATGTGCAGGAGATATATGGTTGGAAGCTATTGCAGCTTTGTGTTCCTGCTGATAGATGGTGCCCCCTGAATGTTCTGGAGCACTTGCTAGCTCACTGCCATGGCTCCTGCTTTCAGAGAAGCTGGCAACATCCAGCCCTTCTGAATAGCAAACAGGTCCCCGACCCCCACCCACCGGCTCTTTAACTGCTTCTGTTAGTCATTCATGGTCTTTTCTAAATCCGAAACACCACCAGGTAGACCTATTATCCCAGCCCAACACATCACAAGGCTCAAGGTGGTACTAGGACTCGGTAACATTTATTTTATTTTATTTTGTTTGCAGTTCTCACATATACCAGGGGTGGCAAAAAAATGTATACAAGTGGACACTTTGGTCAGCATTGCTCAAGCTGTCATTTGCCGTAATCAGACGTGTCTGGACACTGATGGTAACCGCTTTGAGCACCTCTTGTAATTGCAGAAGTCAAATGTGACGTGTATTCATTTTTTGTTATTGGTATATGAGGTACGACAAGTTTACGAACTCCTCCTAGAAAAAGTGCTACCTACCTCACTGCTGAATATCACCACGGTCACCTTCATTGTACTCCCCTTGGGAAGCTATGCAGTGACACCAATGCCTAGTCCACCCTTCAAAGCAATTTTGGAACTCTTTTTCTGGAATGGACATCAGAGCTGTCGTCGTTATTACCCTTGAGGTCCTGAATGTCATCAAAATGTCTTCCTTTCAACATTTCCTTTATCTTCAGGTAAAGAGAGAAGTCATCAGGGGCCAGATCAGGTGAGTAGGGAGGGTGTTCCAATACAGTTATTTGTTTACTGGCTAAAAACTCCCTCACAGACAGTGCCACGTGACCTGTTACATGGTCTTGACACAAGAGCTCCTTTGCGGCCATTTTGGCACACACCTTTCTCAATCTTTGCCAAGATTTTCAGTTAAGATTTTCCTGATTCTCTATCGACGTTTACTTGGTCTGCTATGCTCCTCACAGTCAGCTGACAATTTTTATGCACAATTCGATGAATTTTTGCAATGTTTTCATCAGTTCTCCTTACTGGCTTCCCTGACCTCTCTTCATCAGTGGCGCATTCTCTCCATTCAGAAAAACGTTTAATCCATTTGTACACTGCCATTTTCTTCATGGCATTATCCTCATAAACTTGGACTAACGTATCCTTGATTTCACTTCCACTCTTGCCAAATTTAACAAGAAATTTAATGTGTTCGTTGCTCTAATTCAAGCTCAGACATTCTTGCAACGGCACACAAAAACACTCAACAACAATAACAACGTCACTCAGCAAAACACCACCACATGTTGACACGAACACAGCTGTGAGACACTTACATACCAAGGTTATGAAACCCTACCGAGCTGTTTGTACAGTGCTGCCAATGTAAGTGCATGGCGGCAAATTCATGAACTTAATTGGCAGACCTCATATATTGAGTATTATAATTTTAATACAGTTTTCCTTTCTTAAAATGTGTATGCATTTTTTGGGGCATCCTCTGTACATTTTAGCATTTGATCCCACTAAAGGTAAAATATTTACTTCATGATTTGCGATGGGGTGGGGGAATGCCATTTTAAAAGAATTCTTTTAGGTTAATTACAAAAAGATAAATGTGGTCTCACTTGGGGAAAAAAGTTACTCTTAACAATGAGTTATAAACTGGTGTCTGCTCTGTTCACAGTAGGAATAAAGCCCACTTCTGGCCTCTCGCCCTGTTTCTGCAGTCCTACCTGGGAAACAAATGCATTCTCTTATGGAGTCTCTGATTTCTTAAGGGAACAAGGAACAGGAGTTTCATGCTTGATCCTTCCACCAGCTGGAAGGACACTTAATTTGCCCGACTTCCAACATCTCTTTTGAATGGTGGATCGCAGCTGTATTGTCTGACCTCAGTCTTGGGCAGCCAACATCCAGCCTTCCTTGGTCTCCTCTCTCTCCCCAGCAGTTGTGGCCTCCTGCATATCCTAACTTGGGGTAAAATGAATAGGGGAACCTGCATTATCTTGTGTTCCTGGGGAAATGGCAGGTACTGTTCCTTCACATACAATGTTTTGCATTTCGAAGAACTTAGCTCTCTCTGATATCAAAGAATGAAATGTGCAGTGTAATTGTTATTGTTTTATGACGTTTAATAGGTTAATCAGGCAGCATCGGGTTTTCCAGAGTGTGGTTCTGTTCCAAAGGAAATGATTTGGCTCCTAGTCAATGAGTTCCTGCCAGGGGGCTCCATTTTAATATTTGAGAGACTAAATATATTGAGGCACCTAAATCCTCCCAAAAAATGGTTACTGTGATGATCTCAGTCCCTCTGTTGGTAACAGATCACTTCTCATCATTGGCATTATTTACATTCAGGGCCCAATCATGCTTTGTTGAGAGGGGCTGTCTGGTGCACTCTAGGGCATTTAGCAGCACCCCTAGCTTCTCCCCACTTGATGACAATGGCACCCTTCCCACAATTCATGACAATCAAATATCTCCAAACATTGTCTGACATCCCCTGGTGAACAGAATCAACTCCATTTGGGAACCACAAGGTTAATTGAAAAAGTGGGGAGCGGGGAGTAGGGCAGAGTGTTTTGGGGATTCTGATATGTATAGAATTTACTGACAAATGATAATTAATGTAACAGTAGGTAACATGCACTGAGAACTCACTATGAGCCAATTAGCACTATGCTAATTGCTTTATATGTTTGATCTCATTTGATCCTTAAAACAAACCAATGAGGTAGTTACTATGATCTACATTTTACAATTAAAGAAACTGAGGCTTAAAGGAGCTAAATATTTTTCCCCTGACTCCCCAGCTAGAAAGAGGAACAGGATGCTTAAATCCAGAACTCCACTCCAGTAGCTCCACCCCCCTTTCTGGCTTGCCCACTTTCCTGGTGGTTCTACTCTGAGTATATAAATTAAATCAGGTGTTGACTAAGGAAACACTACTATGTTTAGGAAATTCACCTCTAGGCTAACTAGGTCTAAAAAAAAAAGACACTGCTTGCCCTCAAGTCACATCTGTAAATACCAAGTATAATCCAGACATAAGAAAAATGTGGTCAGAGCCACTAAAGGGATCAGGAGTCAGAGTACTCTAGACCAGGGCTTCTCAGGGCTCCACATGCATAAAGATTGCCTCAGGTCTTATTCCAATGTAGGTGTGGATTGGGGCTTGGGATTCTGTATTCCTGACCAGCTCCTGGGTGATAATGCCATGCTGCTGGTCTGAGGACGGCCCTTTGAGCAGGGAGGCTCTATTGTGCTAGGAAATGTAACTTCAGTGCATTGAGAAGTGAGGCCCAACAGTGTGTAGCTGAGATGCCAAGAAATCGTCAACACAGAGTAGAAGGGGTAGGAGGAGGGGGTGGGCTGGCCTTGGCTGTGAAAGCCACACTTGTGTCTCAGCCCTTCACAGGGAACATCGGCGATGTGCCTACTCATGTCAACTGCCCACGCATACAGCTGCACATCTGCTATTTTAAAGGACAGATATTAATTTGAAGCATGAAAACACCTACCCATTGAACATCACTTGTTTCTGCAAACAGGTTACATTTTCATGACTGATTTTGTACTTTGGGAAGGGAGAGAAGTACTCTCTTCAACATACTAACTTTGCTGTCCGCTACATAAAAAAAATATTTTCATTTCCCCTCCAGACATTGTGACTTGAATGACTGTTGAACTGCAACTGGCCAAGAATTTTTATAACAAGGGGGAAAAAAAATACACGTGGCAGGTCAGAAACAAAAGATTTTTTTTTTTAATGCAGTGAAAGTCACTATTAAAACTATGGTTATGAGGATTGTAAACTAGATTGTCATTTTTGTAACTGTTCAGAGAGACAGAACCAAATCCTATAATGAATATGCACAAATGAATCATTGAGGGACCATTCTCCACTAGTGGTTGTGGCTTCTTCACCCAGACCCCAGTGACCGCTGCCTATCACAGGCTGGTGACCATAGGTCCTAATGAAAGGGGTGATTTTTGAGTCACTTGATGGAGCACATTCAGTTAATTCCACATTGCAGGGGGATGCCGTGGATGGATGATGGTTCAGTGTGGTGTAGAGAGTGACCACATGAAAGCAAAGGCTAAGAGGCTAAGCATTGGAACCACCCAATTATTGCTAATATTTGACTCATCCAAAAAATGGGAAGAGGTTGTATATATGTGGGACTACAGGTATCACTGCCATTCAAGCCACACTGCACTGATGGAGTGAGATTGAAAGCTTATCATCATTCATTAAGCACATATTTTCTCAGCACCTCCTAGGTGTCAGATCCCAGGGCACATTCAGAAACTCCTTGTCACCCCTAGCCTCCAGGGTCATCTGGGATAAAGGGTTCCCATCGTGAGTGTTTTGTGTCACACTTTTATGTTTGTTTTGCTGTATCTACTACTGACTGAACTGATATTTACTTTTTTTTTTTTCTTTAGATATCTCCCTTTTCACAGTTTTAACCTGGCCTCATCTTCACCAATGATTGCTGAGAAATTACATGTTTGAAGTGCTTTTCAGGGCTGAACAGATCAGTTGTTACAATATTAAAATATACTTCTGTGACTATTGGCAGACAAAGCCTGCTCAAGCTTTGGGGGTGGCAACCACCACCCCAGGCACCTGGAACCCCCCATGACTCAGCAACATCAGAGGGGCCAGGCTTGGCACAGGAGAAAGTTTCCAGAACTCTGATCCTGTATGTCTTCTGGACAGTGTCAGTTCTGACTGGCCTGAGCCCTTTTCTTAATTGTTCCCCTTCCATGAAATGCTCAAGAATTTTTGATAGGGGGGTTTGTAGAGGGCCTGGGTATATTCATTTTAAAAACAAAATTAACCCTCATGCTCCAAAAGGCCATTGCATAATGGTTAGATGCACTTAATTTGCCGTATGAGAAAGCATACTTTCTCCAAGCTTCAGATTCTCCCTTCTGTAAAATGAGCATAATATTGACAGCTCTTACTTCATGGATTAAGTCAGGGGTTTTCAACCTCAGCTCTATTAACATCTTGGGTGTGAGTATTCTTTGTTGTGGGCTACTATCCTGTGCATTATATGATGTTTAGCGGCATCCCTGGCCTCCATCCACTAGATGCCAGTACTACCCCATCACCCCCAATTCTTGGCAACCAAAAATGTCTCTAGACATTGCCTGATGTCCTCTGGGCAGCAAAATCAACCCCATGTTACTATGAGTGGACTAAATAAATAAACCATGTAAACTTGTCAGCCAAGTTCCTGGTACATACCATGCCCTCAGAGGTATTCATAGCACTTATTAAGTGCTTACTATATGCTTGGCACATTTCTAGGCACTTTAAACCTGTTGCCTCATTGAACCCACACATAACCTTGTGAGCTAGGCCCTATTATTATTCCTGTTTTACCGATGAGGAAAATAAATGTCAGAGAGGCAATGTGACTTGCCTGAAGTTCCATAATTAGAGACCAGCAGAGAGCCCAGATCCTAACTCAGGTGTCTGGCTACAAAGTCAATGCTCTTAGCCCTTTTGCTTTCCTACCTGTGGAGAGGAGGAGGCCTCCACACAAACAGGCATCACAATGACAATCATAATAATGATAATAATGATGCAAAAATTAGATAGCACACAATACACTAAGATTTTGGCATGAAAAATTATATTCCAAAAAAAGAGACTGACAAGTGTACAAGGTACCTGATAGAAAATTCAAATACAGATCATCCATAATTACAAGTTCACATGTCAGTGGTTTGTGTACACACACACACACACACACACACACACACACTTTTCTCAAAATGACTAGTAGAGTCTTAACTTTCTCCAAACTGATAGAGATTACAAAAATAAAAACTGGCATGTTCAATAAAGAAATGTGCATCCTGCTAGCATTGGTATTGCAAAGGGTCGAGAGGATTCACAAAGAGTGGAGAGATACCGTGTTGTTCTAGTATGATGGAACAAGCACTTGGGTCATAAGGTGGTAATTAATATGGCCACTGGAAATGGCTGTGCAGAGCAAGAGATGCTGCGCTCCCCATTGGTTATCAAACCTTGTGTGTTTTCCCAGAGAACCTTCTTTCCCCAGTGTCCTAGGCAGCTCGTAGACATCCTAGGCATTGACACAGACTAGAATCCATTTGTCAAGGTTGGCCTAAGAGAACTCAGAAGGCCCACTGACCTACTGGGGCAGCTTAAGAATGAACACTCTTGACTGTCTTTCCACTGACCAGCTGCAAAAAGAAATATTCTGTGGTATCAAATGGCCCTGGAAACAATGTATGGGTTTCCATAGGTAAAAATATATTGTTCCCCCTGACAAACAAAAATTCATATGCAGACAACAAAATCAACATGAACAGAAGAAGGAGATGTAAACCCAGGAGTTTGATATGTATACATGAGAAACAAACTAGAATACAGATGAAGCATAGCAATTCAGAAAGATGACAATATTTCCTTCCTCTAAAGTTTTAGAATTCCGGCTAACATTGAATTATTAAGTTTGTCATTGTTGAACACAGAAAAATGGGAGCTTTTCTACATTTGACTGAAAATCTTTGCATTTCTACTAGTCTGAAATAGAAACTTGCAATTAAATCAATTAAGCAATGAAAATCAAATATTCCATTAAAATCTAATTTTCCTCATATGTGATTGGTTGTAACTCAACCGAGCTGCAAACAGATGAGAGAGGCAAACTGACTCGACGTTTGTGACATGGAGACAGTAGCAACGGAAAAATTTAAACATGCTCATAGAAAATGCAATAAGGACATTTTATTTTCCTTCTGCTTGTGTAAGTTTAGCCATTAGGGGTTCCCCAAACATAGGATTTCAGATCTAATTCTGAAGATTGACATACACACAGAAAGATTCCTTTCTCCTCTGCATTCTTTTTGCAAACATATCCTTGAAATTTCTTTTTCCCCTTCAGGGATTTGAGATGCCTAGTCCACGCTCCTTTTCAGAAGGTGCTATGTCTGAGCACTGCAGCAGGCCTGAAATTTAGATGCTACAGCTGACAGTCAGATTGGAAGTGGCTGTGTTTGCTGATTTGAGGTGTTACCGAGACCCGACATGTCAAGGAGGGATTTACTCCTCTTAGGAGTAAAACAGTGGTGTTGTCTCTTGGAGGTGTTCAGAGAACACGCCAGCTGACCTAAACGTTTTCATCCCCTCTGTGCCTAAAGGTGACACAAGCTGTCTACTCCTACCCCATCAATCATACCTTGGAAGAAAGGTTAACACGCCAAGACTGAAGTGGAGAATGACTCCATGTGTTTTCCAGGAAGCAAGTCTATGAAGAGAAGATAATACTTTATAAGAAAGATGCCTTTCCAAGGTTTGACAGACATCAGGTGCCCAACTGAGTCTGAATTAAATATATAATGTTGACTGTGAATTTTAAAAATATAATATGTAAATAGGCAAATAGACAAGAGGAAGATAATGTTCAGAAACCATAGTGTGATTCAGATCACAAAGGGGCTCTTGGTCAGTATTTCTAGGATGTCTTTTTAATAATTTAATTGTCAAAAATAATTTGTCAAAACTGGACAGTTGGGATCTTCCAGAGAGCTACTCGTGTATTTGACTGCCATAGCCAGCCCCAAATATGTGAATCTCAAAGTAGAGACAGCCATAGAGCCTTTTCCAAGTACCACTTGAAATGTCTGTGTGCTGAGCAAGAAAGGAAAGTGTTTAATGTAATGGCTACCTATCAGTTTCCAGAAAGATGAGTGATGGGAAATTTGTGTTTTTAATCCTTACATTAAAAAACAACAACAATAATTTATAAGGATTTGCTTTGCTTTGCTATTCACACTCCCCCCATGCATCTGTCTTTGAGCAGTTGGAACAGGTTGGAGGGGGAGGAGGAGGCGGAACAGAGAAAGATAGAAGTTCCTTTGAAAATAAACAACTGCTCTTGGGTTTCTTATCTCGGCCATCCATTCAACCCAATCCATTCCTTAGTAATAGAGATAGTGATCGAAGATACCAGCCCTGGAACTAGCCTGCCAGGATCTGCTTACCTTGGGCAAATTACTTTATCTTTCTGTATCTCAGTTTCCTTATTTGTAAAATAATAATAATAATAATAATAATAAAAATAATAAAATAATAATAATAAAATAACAGTATACATGTCCTAGGGTTCTGATGAGAATGGTGACCATTCTAAGTACTTTTTATCCACAGCTAAGTATCCACAGCTCTGATTGTACCTGTCACTGCTACATCCAGCCTGGTAACAGGAATCTAACCAACAATCTCCTTTGCCGTTCCATTACATTCATTTAAATGATGAAAACTGTAAAGTGAGGTCATTGAATCTAAACATCTAATCAGAGCAACTATCAGAAAATGAGTGGAAAATAATCATCACTTCCTTTAAAAACACATATGCTCAGGGCTTTCCAAGGAGTTTGGCTTGGTTAATATCTTTTGTATTTAGAGCATAACACACCCAGCTGTTGAGTAAAGGAATGGTAATGTTCCTTCCGTCAAATGAACCATTTTCAAGGCAGTTTCACAGCAATGTCATTCCTGTTGTAGAGTCAAGATAAAGTTGTCCAAAAAGTCAGGGGCAGTACCACAGAGGTAAGTGAGGAAATGAATATTGCTCTGGTGGTAATTCTGGGCAAAAATTAAACTGTGGCAGGGAAAGCCCCTATGTCCTACCGAATGATCCCAGGAGCTGCTTTGATGAGAATTACACCCTGTTTGAGGAACTCATGCCCACGGGAGCCACACCGTTGCCAGATCTGAAGAGGATTCTTCTGTCCTGACAGGAGACCCCATCCAGCCATCCTTCTCTCGCTCTGGGGGAGACACATGGACTCGGTCCAGTCTGCCCTTCCCACCTGGAATCACCCAGGCCTTTCTGTCACAATACTGCTTTAGAAAATTCTGTATGAAGGGGGGATTCTGGTATTTAACTCCATCCATCAATGTCATCCTCTCTGTCCCCTCTACTCCAACAGCTTGGTACATTTACCTAAAAGCTGAATAGCCTAAATGGATGGATTTTGTGCCACTCTCATTAGAAAGGGAAATTAGCCAGGCTGTTCAGCTGTGCAGAAGGCATGCTGATCCTGAAAGCCTATTCCGACTCGGCCCCCCAAGCTTTTCTTTATCACATACGATGTCCGTGATTCCTCAACACTTCTTAAAGGTTTCATTATCTACTACTCTAGTTAGTAATGAACACAGATTTCCCAGTTCCCACATCCTGCTCTCATTGCCCAGCCCAAAACTTGGCATGGATCGGACGCTATGTGAGAGTCGATGACCCAAGTGTTTTCATGCGCTTCTACACCTGTTTCTGTATTCCAAGTTTGCTTTTGGAAAATGAGGATTACTTACTGACGCTCATCCAATTTTTCGGTCCCTGCGTGTCCCCCGGCCCAGTTACTGCCATTCTCCCCTAACCTGTGTTCTTGCCACGCCAGCCTTTGGGCCTCTGTGCTTCCTGGTACGTCTGGGCCAGGGCTCATGCTGTTTTGTGTGTCTGAAATGGCCTTCTCTGTTCTTTACATAGTTCACTCTTCATCTTTTAGTTTTCAGCTCATTACTGACTTCCTCAAAAAATCCCTGATTCCATCAAGTTTGGTTAGCATCCTTTGGTAGGTGTTCTCTAAAACCATGTTTCTGTCTTTCAAAGTGTTTTTCCTTAGCTTGTGATTATATTTTTTTATTTGTCGCTTATTTGATTCATGTCTTGGTTCTCTACTAGGCTGTAATTCTGTTCCATGGAGCAGAAACCATAGCTCTTTCATTCATTCATCTCATTCATGTATTATTAACTTATCATTCATTACACACCAGCACTTATCACAGTGCTTGGCATTTTGTAGGTGTTTACTACGTATTTGTCAAATGAATGGATCTCAGGACGCCACAGGGGCTATGTTGTTAGGATGTTTAAGAATGAAATTCTCCTATTTGTCTGTCACTTTTGATCTCCCTGAAGACAGCAAGTGAAGAAATCTCAGTCTTATGTACAACAGATATTTATGGAACGTGCCAGCCATCTTGCATGCCCAAAGCAAAAAACTCCTCCAGTGCCAAGGGGCTCTGTAATTGTTAGCCAGTGTTAACACGGCCACTTGTTTTGTGGGGGATAAGAACCCATCTTTGCTTCTTAATAATATCAGCAGTATTAGTCTTTAGCTTAGTATGACGGCTACCTAACCTGCACTTCAAAATTCAGAGGGCAATATTAGAAGCTCCAAAGAATCAAAATAAAAATCATGTGAATTATAATTCTCAAAAACAATGCTAAATGTGACAACTGGAATTTCCTGATAACTTAGAAATAATACTGTAACCTCTTAACTCCCCCTAATGTATACCTCAGTATACATATACACATGCACACATACATATATATACACATATAGCTGTATACATCTGCTTGAGCTTTAGAACTTTATCAAGTTCTGATGAATAACACAGCCATCACAAGCTATTTTGCACAAGTGGACCAAGGATTTTGCCCAGAACATTCATTTATGATAGATTTGTACTAACAGAGGCCTAGAGATACTTTCTAGGGCACTTGAGAATTTTGATTAATAAGTAATAAAGTGATTTATTGTAGGTATTATATCATTCTTCTTCTCCCCAGAAAACTCCTAACATAGCTGTTCAGTGAACGAGCAGAGACCAGTTGCCAAAGAGCTCATGCAATCTGTGCATCGCTGGAAGGAGTCTGCCCTATCTTCCTGGTCCCTCACCAACGGCCTGAAGGTCAACCCTTACTTAAGAGCCCTCACTTTTTTTTTTTTTTAAAGATTTTTATTGTGGAATTGGGGAAGGGGAACAGCGTTGGGGAATTGGGGAAGGGGAACAGACAAATTGCTGTCTTTTTGTTCTTCAGTCTAGTTGCGGAGGACTTTGCTTCACTGGCCCATGTTAGTATGGTCATTGCGCTCTTCCTGGATGAGACAGATTAGATTGGTCACCAGCCTCTGGGTGTCGCTCACCGTGGCTATTGGCAGCTCACGCTGGCTGCCAGCTGCTCACGCTGGCTGCAGGCCACTCACTGTAGCCCATGGCAGCCCACTGCAGCAGGGGCTGCAGCCCACACTATCACTGGGGCTCACACAGCCCAGCTCCAGATAGAGCTGTTGTTAGCTGTAGAGGGCAGTGTCACTGGCCCTCATATGTGGGATCCGAACTGGGGCCGCTGGCATCCCCAAACCAGCTCTTAACCAATGCGCCATTCGACCAGCCCAGGAGCCCTCACTTTTAAACCAGCATCCACACAGGTTGCTATTGTTAGCAGTCCCCATAACAAACAAGCTGGGAACCTTTCAAATTTCATAGGAATGAACATTTTTCTCCTCAAAGAAGGTACACAATGAAGTAGGTTTGCACAACCATTTAACTTACTCAAAATTGATGATGAGCTCTTGGTAAGATAGATAGATAGATAGATAGATAGATAGATAGATAGATAGATAGAATAACCTCAAAACTTACATTTTTATGTGTTTATTGAAATACATATATATCTCCACAAAGCAAAATTTAATTCTTATAGCTAGTAAAATAATCTGTAAATGGATACTTTGTTTATGAATTCATTAGTTTATTGTAAAAGATGTGTATTTATATATATATTTGTTTTCTTGCTAATAAAATAATCTATAACCTTATGTGTTGCTTACGGGTTGCTTACTGCTTATGCCTTTATTGTTTTTCTCATGGGAACGTGACCATACCAAGAGCAGCAGTAGTGTATTTTCTGCTCATCACCTCATTGCCAGGACCTGGAAGGGTGTCTGGCACATAGCAAATACTATTTGCTGAATTAGTAAAAGCAATTCACACTTTTCTGTACACACCATTACTCTGGGGGGAGGTAGCCACACTTTTAGACTGTACTTCATGGGTGGCTAAAGGGGTGTTCCTAGGCCATTTTGATCATGCTTAATCTTTGCTCTCCAAGGTGACAGTGACTTTAGAATCTTCTCCCCCAACAACAAGGCAGCTCCACTGTATCAGGAGGTTATTTGTTGTGTAGAAATTACTCGGACCAACAGAAATTCCATGGTTTGGCAGGGTATCCTGACTGTTGTCACTGTGCCAAAGATCAGCCCCTCTAGAGCAAACAGCCAGGTTACAGATCAGCTTGGAGCTATTAACAAGTGCTTGGACCCAAGTAGTGGTGTGCAAAGCTTTGTGCATAATGAGCCTACTCTTTCTCCCTCACCAAAATTGTTAGAGCCATAAATGGCCCACCCCTGAACCAAAATAGAAAGTGATCTCTGACTTCTTGGGGAAACAAGAATATTTACACTAATATTTTGATCCTAAAAGGTGAGAATTGTGAGAGACCTTGGCGACAGTGTAAATCAAAGCCGAGGGAATCCCACACCATCCTAAAATCTATGCTGGGCCCAATATACTTCAGGAGAAAAGCAAAGCAGCAGTGTGCACCATTGCCCGTAGCTTGTAGCTAGGTGCTTTCACTGCACCATATGCTAGTTTCTTTAAGTAACCCATTACACAGAAATTAAATATCTCGTGACAGATTGTTTTGACAGTGGGGAAAAAAAAAAAAAGAAAGCGGGAGAGAGTGGGAGAGATTTAGTTTTTTTAAAAAAATGCATTTGACTGAAGGCAAAATGTTAGGTAGATGTTAATTTAACAGATGTCTAGCTTTGCATCATCAGCCTGAAACGGGCAATTTCTGGCAAGCCTTCCCACCACATCGCAACACACGATCCTCTCAATTCCACATGGATATGCCTTTCACAAACTTCCAAGTGAGCCATTTTCTTTCAGAGGAAAATGCCTGAAATTACTCAGGGAAGATGCTAACACCTGGCAATAGTTTGGAAGGAGGAGCCCATGAATGCACTGAGGTATAATGGAACAAAAGTCAGCTCACAGCAACTTTTTTCGTTGAGAGAGGGAAAGCAGAAGGAAATGTATTCACACTGCAAAAACAGCTAACACATCACAAAGTTAATGTGTTTGATAAAATAACCCCCACATCCCAATACTGCAAACTGGTAACGAGTTCTTTTTATAAATATATCATATAGGTACATCAAATGTAAATTGGCATGATGGCAAACTTGTCTGAAAATGAATGTCATCTGGAAAGGGACACTTTAGGACCTCTGGACTGCTTCTTTGCCAAAAGCTTTATCCTTCTTTAGTAGGCCTATGTAGAAATCCAACAGTTAAGTGTTCTCTAAATATATAAGTTACACATAACCACATAAAAGCTGACTTGAGTAGCAGTTTACTAGTTGACATAATTTTAGGCTAGGTTTCATTGGCATTTAATTAAACTTAATTAATTGGGATATTGTAATTTTTATTTTCATTTTGGAGCAGACATACTTTATTTTTATTTATTTTAATTTTTTAATTTTTTATTTTTTTTGAGGGCAGTGTCACTGGCCCTCATATGTGGGATCTGAACGGGGGCCGCTGGCGTCCCAAGCCAGCGCTTAACCACCGCGCAACTCGGCGGGCCCTATACTTTATTTTTAGGGCACAGATGTTTACATAAGCCTTGTAAAGTTCAAGTGTACTAGATAACGATGCTCATCTAACTCATAGGGGAAATGTCATACATGAAGTAAAACAAAGCTTATAGATTTGGATTGATGTAATATCAAATGTATGTTGATATTCATTCCTCGGTAGAGTCCAAAAGATGACCCTACCATGTTTGGCTGAATTGAAATATTAATACCACTACTAAGACAGGCACTAATAGTTCCTAATGTGATAGATATTTTCTGGAAAGAAGAAAGGAGGGCAGGAAAGGAGGAATAGACAGAAATTAAAAGGGTAATTCTACTACAAATAATTAAGCATCTACTATGGTAGTTCAAAAGCTTTCCTACAATTCTGCAGGTTTATTAATTAGCACTGCTTATTTTAATAGCAAAGAACATTTTACAATTAATGTAAGAAAGCATTTTATTCTCAACAAACTGCAGATTCTATTGTTTCTCCCCATCCAATGCACTGAGATTTCTAACAACTGCAAAATACATTAGACAGCTCGGGTATGTGTGCGTGTGTGTGTAACCATTTGATTCAGCATTTTTATTTTTAGGTATTTAAAGTAAATGGTCTATATCTTGTTTTCTGACAGAATATGGCAAAAGGCCATCTTTAAGGGCTGAGAAAGATTAATGATATGATGGCAACCTTTGGAGAATGAAACAAAACTGGTTTGGTTTCCAAACAATTCAATACAGGGAGGTGTAGGTGTGTGTGTGTGTGTGTGTGTGTGTGTGTGTGTGTGTGTGTGTGTGTCCCTGTGACATGTAATAAATACTGAGTTACAGAACACTATCCCCACGTGATTCTATTTTACTTTATAAACATCACAACCACGGGAAATGAGGAAAATTAGCCCTGCAAATTCCAAGAGGCTAAAATGAATATTTGAAAAAAATCCAAAAGGGATCTAAACAGTTTATACCAACACACATTCCTTCTCATGAGAGCTATACCAAGTCAAGGACATGATCTGAAATTGAAGAAATTGGTAAGAAAAAAAAGAAAGAAAGAAACAAAAACTACAGGACTGCAAAAGGAATAAGGGAAAAAAATCTGTCAACATAAAAGATGCCCTTCTCACTCACTGAAATTCTAGTCCAGTAATCATGTCTGCCTTCTAAAGCACCTTTCATCTGACTATCTCTGAGTCCTTTATGGTATTAAAACATTCACTGAATCCCTGAGGTGGGTAAAATTATTCTAGTCATTTTACAAATGTATCCATTCTCTCAAACCTTTCATCCTGGGGAGTGTAAGTCTGGGAATAAAAATCAGGAATCGATGAAGGACGAGCGTCCTTATTCCTTTAACTTGTTTTATAATTACTTAGGGGAAAATTCTGTGATTTGCTCTGGGACTGTGCCCTGATAAATGGAATGTAAGTTTTGGATTTGATATAAATCATCTTAATGTATGCCAATGGAATCTTGTGTCCATCCTTGTTTCCACCTTTTTCCTCATCCCTTTAATTGGAAGGATTGAAGAATACATTGGCATATGATAAAACAAATAGAAGTAATTACAAATGCAAAGAGTAAATGAGTTTAGTGAATATTGCCACAATGTTGGGTCTTAGTAAATGGCATAAGAGGCTACTATTAGTCATGTGACCTTAGGCTAGGCATATGACCTCTCCAAGCTTCAACTTACACATCTGTAAAGTTCAAAATATATAAACTCTCAAGTCCCTGACATCTCTACTATTTATTGGATGGTTCCACATATGTAGTCAACATAGTTTCTGTATTTTGGCATGAAATCATTATGATAACATGGAAAAAATAACATAAATATTTCAAAATATTTTCTAAAACTCAATGTAGTTGAGAAGCACTTATAACATCAAGACCATTCTTGGTCCTTCATATTCCACTATCCTTAATGGATTCTGATGAGCAAATGCCTCTATTTGGAGTTCAATGCCAGATAGATTCTTGTCTACCAAAATTAGCGGACCCCAAGTTCAAGTCCCATTAGAAAGACCCTGTGCTTCGGGTTGACATGTTATAAATGTGTCCAGTACAATGTGACTGCCCCTTGGAAGGTGAGAGTAGAGACTTGGTACCGAGATTAAGCAGAAGAAGAGGCCAGCATGATGAGTGAGGTATCACTTATGGGTAAGGGGATAGAAATATGGCCTAAGGGTGGTACGTCATAAATTAGCACACTGAAGTTGACAGAGAGATTAGTTCATCCTTTGGGTGTGGATGAAAGCCAAGGGGCCATGCTTAGTTGTCATTATTGCTCCTTGAAGAGTGCCCCCTCCCTTTTGGAACTGGATTCCCTGTCAACGACTCTCTGTAGGACACCTTAATCACGAGACTATCAAATGTAGGCACCCATTCACGATCAAGCCTCCCCGCTTCTTCCTAATTTAGGCTTCCATCTCCACAGAATATTTACCTTCTGTGCAACCTTCTGTCACTTCAATGTTCAGTTCAGCAGTTAGCACAGGCTTAGCGTTAGTCATCTCGGGGAAGCCTGAGCTGACAGAAGCACAAAGCTCCATTTCATGAACCAAGATTTCCTTTTAGTTCAGGGATTGAAACCTCAGCAGTATAAAGCTCCCATTATAAGGTTCCTGGGAGGATCATGCCCTTGAGAGGGGATAATTCCAGAAGATTATGACTCACTTCATCTAGAAATATTTTTAAAGTCAGGCACTAGCTTCTGATATTAAAACAAAGAAAACATAGAAGACATTCCATGTCTGGCTCTACAGCAAGGGACACATAACATGTAGCCCATGTGTTCTCTATCAGGTGGCCTACACAGCAAGCATATAAACTCTGGAGGAAGAAGAATGGGGTTTGGATCTCAGCTTCCCCACTTTCAAGCCTATGTATTTAGACAAGTTATTTAATTTCCCTGGGTCTCATATTCCTCATATGCAAAATGCTCATAACATTTCCTAACTCATAGGATTGGTTAAACACTGAACAAACTGCTTTATACATGGTAAGTATCCAATAACTTTTTAATAATAATATTATAATTTGCAAGTAATTATTATTACACTTGGAGATGCATCCTACATGACAGTACCACATTTGTTCTTTACCGATATTATTGTTAATGTTGGTAAGTATGACCTGTTAATCTATAAGTGGTCATGACTGACTCATGGGGAGTGCAAAAGGGAGCCTTGTCCTGTAGCCTGTGCAGTAGAGACAAGGTAAGACAATTAAGTTCACAAACTCATCCTAGAAAAAGTGCTACATACCTCACTTCTGAATATCACTACAGTTAACCTTTGAAGTATTCCCCCTGGGAAGCTCTGCAGTGACGCCAATGCCTAGTCCACCCTTCAAAGCAGTTTTGGAACTCTTTCTGGAATGGCCATCAGAGCTGTCATCATATTACCTTCAATGTCCTGAATGTCACCAAAATGTCTTCCTTTCAATACTTCCTTTATCTTTAGGTAAAGAAAGAAGTCATTGGGGGCCAGATCAGGTGAGTAGGGAGGGTGTTCCAACATTGTCATGATGCAAGAGCCATGAATTGCTGGCAAAAAGTTCAGGTCATCTAGCTTTTTCACACAGCCTTTTCAGCACTTCCAAATAGTAAACTTGGTTAACTTTTGTCCAGTTGGAACAAATTCATAATGAATAATCCCTCTGATATCAAAAAAGGTTAGCAACATGGTTGCCACAAGTTCACAAACTTAATTGTCTGACCTCATATAATTAAGATTATTATATCCAAATTAGGAAGATAAAATGCAGCCCTAATGCAAGGTATACAACAAGGGTTTTTTAAAGATTCACAAAGTTTGGATGCACCATAAAAGTAGAAAACCAAAAATATTATGTGAAACCATAAATCAGAGTTCAGCATTAAGTGGTTTCTGTTACTGCCCTTTTATTGTGTTTGAATATATAATACACCATTGAAAAGTCATATATTTTTGCAGATGTAAAAATTAGTGATGGCTGTTTTTTTGGGGAAGATTAACAATTAAATCTTTATGAAAATAAGTTTATCCAGCAAGACAGCTCAATATTGGGCTTCCATCATGCACAGATACTTGAGTGATATCATTTTAGAGAAGAGGGTCTTTGACTGAGCTATCATCATAAGACTATTTTTAAGTGGCCATTTTAAAAGACCATCAGAAGGACCAAATTGCTTGAATGAAATTGTAGAAAAAAATTAGCATGCAAAAATATGTGTTAAGCCCTTATTTGCCAAAGATCGTGGTTGGCAGTATCACATGTCATCTCATGTAAGCTTTAGGACAACCTAAGAATTGGGCATTATTATCTGAATTTAATGAGCACATTTACTAAATCCTGACAGAGTGAGTAACCATATTGCCAAGTCTGAGTTCAAACCCAGGTTTCTCAGAATCCAAAATCCATGGTCTTTATACAGAATAACCATCACAACAAGCTCTACTGAAATCAATCAGTATCAATTAGAAAGTATTTCCAGTAATTTGAAAAGAGTCACTGAACAATGACTATGTTACTGTTTGGATGATGGACTAGATATTTGGATGCTACTATTAGAAAAGAACAAACCTTGATAAAATGTGCTTTCACATGATGCCTAGAGTTATTTGAACAAATATTACTTTTATCCCCCAATTCCTTTATAGCATATTCTATTGCCTGAGATTGCATTTTTTCACTGTATATTTATTATTATTTTTAAATTTTATGTTTTCTTCTTGCATATCAGCTCCATGGGGTAAAGGAAGCAAACTGTTTCATTATTATTTCACTGTTTCTGATTCCGTAGTCGCCCAGTAGGCACTCACTGCACACTTTTTAAATGAAAGAATGAATGCTGAATGAATAAATGAATGAATTAATACATAGATACAGCTAGATAGAAACATACATATAGATGGACAGGTCTACATGTTCTAAAACCCAGGGCATCATCCCATAGGAAATAGAATAAAAGTGCCTCTGATTAGTTCCAGGGCAGATGATACAAAAACCATCCCTTTAAACAATTGAAACTACATATAATCCCATGGCAGTCATCGATATTTCCAAACTATAACATGATATTTTAAATAAATCCTTGGCATTATTATGCTAGATGGTATCATCGATAACCATGCTATGTAACAGTGTAGTTTAAAATATATACACCTCAGGAAAATGCCATCTTCTGTAGCTTTTTTGTTATAACACACATAAGTATCACATTCTCTGTTGACATTCTCTCCTGGACTCCATGTCCAGAAGATCACTAAACTATGAAACATTTATGTATCTATTCATACTAAAGGATCAAGTATATACAATCACATGTTGAATTCAGAGGGGAATTAGGCTCTCTGGAATCCAACCCTCCTCCCAGTACAGAGTTACTCCTTGATTCTAGATGATATAAAATATAATCAACCATACAAATGAAACCTAGTTTGGGTTGTGTCCCTTAAAAAGATATGCTGAGGTACCATTACCTCAGAATATAATTGTATTTAGAAATAGGGTCATTGCAGATGTAATTCAGATAATTAAGATAAGTTTATGTTACATTAGGGCAGACCCCTCATTCAATATGACATGTCCTCATAAGATGGTGTGAAGACAGGGAGCCCCACTGACAACAGGAGAGACTGGAGTGGGGCAATGAGAGCCAACTGACTCCAAGAATTGTCAGCAAACCATTATCTCAGCTAGGAAGGGGCAAGGAAAGATTCTCCTCTACAGGTTTCAGAGGGACTGTGGTCCTAGTGACACCTTGATTTCAGACTTTTAAGCTTCTGGGCACCAGATGATGTTCATAAAACTCCAGAGTTGAAATATAGAGAGGCTCTTGAAAAATGTCTTAAACCATCTGCCTGATTGGGATGGACATTCTTTGTGACCAATTTTCTCTATTTGTAGTTAAATTACTTTCTTTCATTCTTTTCTATTTAGCTTTTAAAATATGGTAGAACAAAACATCCTGGTGAGAGAGTTCGAGGCTCCTGGCTTACCTCACGCACTGGCAGCAGGTCCTTCTGTTTGTTGCTAGGTCACCCATCCCACTTCCGCCCTTAGCTGCCACTCTCCCTGAATACAACTTTTGCACTGCCTAAAGCACTTCCAGATGGAGTCAGCACATTGAGTGCACAGAGCAAGCAGGGAATAAAGTAGGGTATTCCCAAACACCAGCTTTCTCTGTGCCTTCCACCTATAGCAACTGCCAAACGCGATTTCTACTTATATTTCACGGTATGTGATTCCATGCTCTGTGTGACTGCAGTCCCACTCTTCGAATTATTGACTTCTATTATCAGTCACCTAAAATCAATATAATTTCCAAATATTTCCCTAATGCATATTATTTTAGAGAAAATGCATTCACGTTGCTCATCACCTTAAGAGAGATGAAATGAAGTCCATTATTCATTCACTTTAAAGCCTATTTTAAACACCTTTATTAGTTTGCTATCTTATTTCCCAAGAACCTATAAAATAATTTGAATTATGGGCAAATTTCAATGTAGATCTATTGATTGTAGAAGCCAATCTAACCTTTTACATCAGTGAATTTTATGACTTTGTGTGTTCGCACGTGTGTGGGTGTGTGCATGTGTGTTGATTAAAATTCTTGCGGCTGTGGAACAGAGATTTCTCAGCTTAGAGAATGATTTTTAAAGTTCTTAGTTTACCCCTGCCTTCTCCCCCACAAAAATAAAACACACACACACACACACACACACACACACACACACAACCCCAGAACACATCACCTCCTGAACAAAACAAATTTTCCCTAAAAAAGATAAGATCCCTGTGGCATCTAATGAGTTACCCATCATTAACTCTGCAGGATACAGTCAATAAATTTAATATGTGTGTACTTAAATGAAAGATGTGACAGCTATGAATTGTAAATAGTAATTTGGTATAAACAGAGATTATTATGAGTAAAAAAAAAAAAATAAGGACAACATCATTAGAACTTACACCAATAATAAATTTCTCCTGGCCATGGAACTGCTTCAGGTTTTATTAGAAGAGGGAATTGATGCTTAAGGAAATCTGAGGACAAGATGGGGTGGGGGGCCAAGGTGCCATAATCCTAGAAGCAAAAAATCTCCAGTGAGATCAATTTAGCTTAGTATCTATCCCTTTTCCATTTTATTCATGAAGTAGGAAAACTAGCGCTGCTCCCAGTTCTAGTCCATTCACCCTTCCATTTAGAAATCTTTTTAAAGGAGGGTAAGAGGGAGCGCTAATAAAGAAATCTAACTTTATTTTGTATCTAGGAGAGAATGGGGGCAGAGGAACACTTTTACAAATAATCTACCGTGAATCAGGTATCAGGTGAGGTTCTTTCTTTAAGCAATCCTATTTAGTTCTTCAAAGCCTCTATTTTCATATATCTATGAAGAGATGCATAATTCTTATAGTATAAACTGAGTCTTAGAAATTTTAAGTCACCTACCCAAAGTCGCACGGCTAACAAATTATGGAACTGATAGGTCTACATAACTCCCCAAACTGGTTGACTATATAAAAATATTTAGTTTTGAAATCAGTGGAAGGCCATTTATTTTCTGTACAGCATCAGAAAGTAAATATTTTAGGCTTTGTGAGCCATATGGTCTTGTTGGAACTACTCTGTTGCCATTGTAAAAGCAGCCACAGACAGTGCATCAATCAATATGCATGGGTGTGTTCAATGAAACAATTTTTTAATGAACACTAATATTTGAATTTTTAACTTAAAATTTAATTTCCACGTGTCATGAAATATTCTTTGTTCTTTTGCCCCCAAACATTTAAAAATGTAAAAACCAAAATAACAACACTCTTAACTGACAGTCATCCCAAAACAAAGGGCTGGCCAAATTTGGCCCAGGGACCTTAGTTTGCAAATCTCTCCTTTAATTCTTCAAGCATAAGAAGGTCAAGGACTACAATGTATGATTTTTTTTGACTTTTCTGAAGGCCTCCCACAGTGCCTAACATAGAGCAGGCTCTTGGCTAACATTTGGGGATGGATTGAATATATGTGCCTGTCAATGGCGTCATTGTTATCTTTTCATTTGTGTATCCCTTTCTCTCATTTTCCTTCAACCTAATTTTACCCTACTGCTGCAACTTAAATTTTTTTCAGGAAAAAGTTGTATCATTTAAAGTTACTGTACCTTAACAAATGCACCTAAAGTGGCACTGTTTTTGCATGCATGAAAGCTCAAAGCCTCAACAACTCCCATGAGCGATTAATCTTCTAACACTAATTAGATATTTGCTAATTAGCGTCTGATGTGTGAAATGAAAAAACATTTTGAAGCTGAAATGAATAGGGTATAGCAAGATAGGGCTGTATTCCAGTTCCCCCTTTTCCATATTATTATCATATTCATAAATATTAATAAGATCACATGATGCCAGCCCCTCTATAAAATTCTCTCTCTAAAGGAAGGCTTTTGTTTGATATAGTAGTGATGTGTCAATATTTTGCATATGGAAGAAAGCACTCAATGAAGGAAAGCATTTTTTCCTTCAATGTTAAAGAGATGTCATATTTCATGAATCACTTTTATGCTTGATCAACCAGTCTTACTATTTAACCTAGACTTCTTCCTGTAAGGGAAGGTAGAAAACCCCTCTCCAATCACTTTTCTTTCTCTTATACCTTAATCTTATCTTGGTTTAAAAGAAAATTTAATAGAATGGGAACTATCTTCACCTGTGATTCTGTGCAATGAAATAATAGAAATTGTTATAGAATGGTCAATTTCAATAAGGAATTTGACTAGTAAAAGAGACACATTTGAATTTCATTAATTACATGCATGAGGACAATCCTAAAAAACCTCCATATGCCGTCTTAGTAAAAAAAAAACACACTATAGAGAATGGGATAGAGGTTTCAATGCTTCAAACCCACACACACAGGCCATAATATTCAAATCATAAATATTAAGTTATGCTGTATTCATAAAATGTAACATTTTAATTTACAATATTTCTCAAGTGAAAGCCCACATTAAACATATTTGGTTCTGAAAGAAAAGACCTATAATAATAAACTATTTCAGTTGTGTGGGATTTTTTGAAAAACCACTCACCTGTGAATGCTGGTCATATCACAAATTATATCTAATTATAGCATTGATACAGTAATTTGAAATGATAGCTAAGCACAAGTTGACAAAGGTGACATTGAAACATAATGACGATGAGATTATCGTTTTCTTAGGCTGACATTTTGTGATTAGAATAATGCTGATCGAGATGATTGAAACTATAATGAAGTGAAATCTCCAAGAACCAGAACAAAACATATACTAAGACTACAGAGAAGCTAACTATCATTCTGTGTCCTGCTCCTTTAATACAATTTCTTCTTCCAGTCTGAAGTTACACACTTTCAATTGTCCCAGAGACCTGTGGAAACTGTCATTGATAGACGGTGTTTTCTAGCTACCCACAAGTTTCTGTTTTTCAAAGCTAGAATGAGAGGGTAAGGTCATCTATGCCAATCTATCCATTTACACGGAGGGTTGTTTGCGAATTGGCTTTGAGAACCATTATCAGCTCTCATATGCAAAAACACCAACACACTATCTGCATTGATACTCAGTTACTGGGATCTTCAGTTTAAAATTCATGGTGATCTCCAGACTGCACTGTTGCAAACACCAAGTGAATGAGAAGAGTCTGGCAGACATTACCCTTTCACTTATCATTAAGTGAGAATAAAACCAGACAGCTTTTAATTATCAACAACAGAGAAATGAGTCAAGGGGAACCATATCCAATCAAGACATCACCAGTCAATCCAGCGTGCAGGCTGGCTGAACCTGGGAAATGAACGATGTTCTGTACTTTGCTTAAATGAGCCTATTTAAATTTTATTAAGTTCAAAGTATCAGATGAGACTTGTAATTCCAGCTGAATTCTGAACCTCATTTCAAAAATAGAGGATAAATGTGTCTCAATTATTTAAAATCACCTTCCCAACTATACATGGGTTCTCAAATTGGTTTTCATTTACCTACGATATTTGGTGTCTCAAAGGATCATCACATTTAATGCAACCTCCATCAAAATCCCAATGGCATTGTTTCAACAAATAGAACAAAAAAATTGTCAGATTTGTATGCAATCATAAAAGACTCCAAATAGCCAAAGCAATCCCAAGAAAAAAGAACAAATCTGGAGGTATCACACTCCCTGACTTCAATTTGTACTACAAAATGATAATAATCAAACCAGCATGGTATTGGCAGAGAAACAGACACACAGACCAGTGGAATACAACTGAGAACACAGAAATAAACCCACATATATATGGGCAGAAAATTTTCAAGAAAGGAGACAAAAACATACAGTGAAGAAAAGAGCCTCTTCAATAAATGGTGCTGGGAAAATTGGAAAGCCATGTGCAAAAGAAAGAAACTAGACTGCTATCTGTTACCATGTACCAAAATTAACTCAAAATGGATCAAAAGCCTAAACATAAGACCTGAAACAATAAACTGCATAGAAGAAAGCATAGGTACTAAACTTTTGGACCTTGGGTTCAAAGAGGATTTTATGATTTTTGACCTCAAAGGCAAGGAAAGTAAAAGCAAAAATAAATGAATGGGACTATATCAAACTGAAAAGCTTCTGCTCAGGAAAAGAAACCATCGACAAAACAAAGAGGCAACCAACCAAATGGAAGAAGATATTTGTGAACAATGCCTCTGAAAAGGGCTAATATCCAAAATATGTTTAAAAAACTCATAGAACTCAAGAACAACAACAAAACAAACAATCCAATTAAAAAAATGGGCAAGGGACCTGAATAGACAATTCTCCTAAGGAAACATACAAACAGCCAACAGATGCATGGAAAAATACTCAGCCTCACTAGCTATTAGGGAAACGCAAATCAAAACCACAATAAGATATTACCTCACCCCTGTTAGAATGGCTATCATCAACAAGACAAATAATAGCAAGTGTTGGAGAAGCTGTGGAGAAAAAGGAACCCTCATACACCGCTGGTGGGAATGTAAATTGATACAGCCACTGTGGAAACCAATATGAAACTTCCTCAAGAAATTAAGAATAGAATTATCACATGACCTAGCAATTTCTCTCCTGGGTATCTACCCAAAAAATCTGACAGCATTTATCTGTAAAGACATATGTACCCTGATGTTCAGTGCAGCATTATTTACGGTGGCCAAGACATGAAAACAACCAAAGCATCCTTTGATAGATGACTAAAGAAGATGTACTATATATACACAAGGGAATACTACTTGGCCATAAGATGAAATATTGCCATTTGTAACATGGATGGATCTTGATATTATTATGTATGCTAAGTGAAATAAGTCAGAAAAAGTTGAGGACCATATGACTTCACTCATATGTGGGATATAAAACTGAAAGCAACAAAGGAACACAATGAACAAACAAAAAAACCCAAAAACTCATAGACACAGATAATAGTTCAATGGTTACCAGAGGGTAAGTGGGGAGAGGGTTTGGTAGAAGAGGGATAAAGGGGATCAAACAGATGGTGATGGAAGGAGAACTGACTCTGGGTGGTGAACACACAATGTGATATATAGATGATGCATTATAGAAATGTATGCCTAAAACTTATATAATTTTACTAGCAATGTCACCCCAATAAACTTAATAAAAAGAAAAAGAAATCATCATTATAGATTCCTGGATATTCACCTGAAAGCAGTGCACACAAAAAATCTCTGCCACCAGCTTGGTTAAGTTCCAATTGTCCCATTTTACTGATGAGGCAATGAGAGGTACACAGACAGGTTTGAATTGTAAGTATTGCCTCCCAGTGGGAAACTTCCCATGATCCTACAGTATCCTAAAACATTTGAAAAGTTCCCATTCTCCTGAAATGTCAGCTGACTGCTTATTTTATAGCTCAGATACCATGGCTTTGTTCTCACCACTTATTCTTCCGCAAGTATGTCAAAGAGGTATGTTACGGTGTGAATTGCCTGATGACCAAGTGTATCCCATTCCTTAGTGAAGTCCCTATGCCATTTGTGATCTTCATCCTTATACATTCCATCCTAATGATACCCACCTGAGTTGCAATAGCACCTTTCCCCAAGGAACACCTAGGATTTTAATCTTTGCAATATGCCTAGGAAGATGAGAGAGAACAAAGGACATGAGAGTTAGTAAAGACGTACATGTGTCCCCAGTCGGCGTCAGAGGTAGGACGGGATGTCCTTCTCATAAGGTCTTGTTTTGTTTTTTCAAAAAGAAGACATTATCATCATCCTGAGATAACTATACACTTCCAGATGGATGAGGCTGGTGTCTCTCTACTTTTAGTTAGTCAATCCTTAGAACTTTTAATTTCTTCTTTCATATCAAATCTGACTATTGATACAATAACTTGAAATGATAGCTAAGCACTAGTTGCAAAGGTGACATTGGAACTTAATGATGATGATTGTCATTATGTGACTAACACAGTAACGCTTACACATTATACAGTATCCCATTTATTCCTGACAACACTGTTCTCCGCATTTTACAGATGAAGAATTCCAGATCAAAAAACTTGAAATCATTCCAATTCATTTCCTTGAAAGTTTTTCCTGATCACGTAGAACATGCTGACCAGTGTGATGAGGCATCTGGTCTTGAGCCAATTAGGCATCTTAAAAGTCTAGGCTTTCACCCGCTACCAGAGCTGGTCTGAGGGCAACTACCTGATGAGTTCTACCTGTCTGTTACCTAAGTGCAGGCTACCATCACAGGTACCCCAATTTCCAAACTCATAAACTCCTGTCCTCTTTGATTTATTATTGTTATCAGGAGTCAGCAAACCAGTCCATGGGCCAGATCTGGTCTGCAGCCTGTTCCTGTATGGCTCACAAGCTAAGAATGTTTTTTTCTGTTTTCTTTTTTTCATTTTTAAAGGACTGTTTAGTTAAACAGGAGAATATGTGACAGAGACATATGACCCATAAGCCTTAAACATTTACTATTTGACCCTTCTAGAAAAAGTTTGCCAACCACTGAATTTATGAAGGAAAGTTAAACTTGCCTTCAAGTTCTCTGAAATGACTCTTAAATAGCTCTGTACAGACAGTATGTGTGGCTGGCCGTAGGATTTTTGTGGTAGTGGTTATTTATTTGCAGCTATGTTCTAGTCATTGTGAGAAGCATTTTTTTAGTTTATCAATAGTATTAACCCTCCACATGAACCTAGGTAGGCACTGTTATTACCCTATTTTGCAGGTTAAGAAGCTGAGGCTCAGGATGGTCAAGTATCAGAGCATATGACTCCAGACCTTACTCTGTCCAGTCCCACCACTAGCCTATGGGGCACCTATAAGCTAATAAGAAAATGGTGTCTCCTCCTGTTTCATGCAAACTGTGCCAGAGTAAACTGCTTGGCAAAGCAATCAGGGCAGGCTTCAGTCCCACTTTTCTTCTTGCCAAGCTTCCTGTACAACCACAAGCAAATTGAGCTTACGAGCCACTCTGACACCTCGACTCTCCCTTGTGAGCTCTAATTCTTATGCCTCAGCTTCAGTCTTCAGGGAGCCTCACCATTTGTGTCTTCTCTTTGACACTTCTTCGAGCGTGATATGGGTTTCCTCTAAGCATCATCACTGTGGTCACCTGTGGACTTCTCCATGTTTCTCAGGTCCCAATTCCCCCAGCTCCTTATATTCATGCCAATCCTCTGAGGTGCAGAGGGTACCTGCCTAATTCTACTCCACTACTTGAGCCACAGAGTGACTAGTGTCAAACAGGTAGGGAATCACACTAAAAATGTCCGTGACTTCTGCTGTGGACCCCTTGAGCTCCTCCCTGGAAACTTCCAAAAAGATACAAGCAGGAAAGGAGACTGGAAATTTGTCTGAACTTGGTTTTTAAAACATCTACACCTTTGTTTGAATAGAATGCCATTTCAGAAAAAGTAATTTCACTCAATGTGGAGCAGACATATTAACAAAATATTTCTAATTGCCCAAAGGAGGGGGATAAAAAAGGAAAAATGGAATCGTATTAAGGAGAAACTTTATCCTCAAGACATGGAAAATGCTGGGTTCGAGGGACTCTTGTCTTTAGGTGTTCTGCAAAGGTATATATGACAACAGGAATAAGGAATGATAGGTGTGACAGGACATTGTGAAAACCTGGTTTGAAAGCCAGTGGGCAGGAGGGGAAATCTCATCAGCTCTTACTTGTATTATTCCCAGACCATCACAACTATCTTCTTTACTCTCAGTGTTTCCTCCTCAATCCTGCACACCAAATTCATCATTCTAAAAACTGTTTCATGTCACTCCATTGCTAAATACCCTTTAAATGGTTCTCACTGAAAATTAAGTCCAGTTGCCTTCCCATGCCATTCAATGGAGGGCTGCCAGATAAAATGTGGGATATCCAGTTAAATTCGAATTTCACATAAACATGTAATTTTTTTTAGCATAGTGTGATCCAAGCAAAATTTCTATTGTTTATGTGAAATTCAAATTTAACTGGGCATCCTGTATTTTTACTTGCTAAATTTGTAAAGTCAAAGCCATTTTTAATCTGTCCCCAACCTTCCTTTGGAGCCTTATCTCCTCGCCCCCCTTCCCCTCCTCCTCAATTTTCACATATTTATGTATTTCCTGTTTGTTTTTTTTTATTTAAAGTTTATTGGGGTGATAATGATTAGTCAAGTTACATAGGTTTCAAGTATACAATTCTGTAATACATCATCTATATATCACATTGTGTGCTCACCACCCAGAGTCAGTTTTCCTTCTATCACCATGTTTGATCCCCTTTACTCTCATCTACCACCCCCCACCCCTGCTACCCTCTGGTAACCACTAAACTATTGTCTATATCATATGATTTCCCTGATATGTGGGATATAAAACTAAAAGCAACAAAGGAACAAGACAAATAAATAAACTGATACACATAGATATAGAGCCTTATGGTTTTGCATTTCATTAAAGTGATTTTCTTTGAAATTTTATAGGATATATGTATACACACACCATACACACGCACACACACTTCAGTTCTACTTAGTTGTAACTAAACATTCCATAGCCATTACCTAACTAATAAAACTTAAATTACTTAAAGAGACAAAGAACAACTTTCTTGATTCTAAGGTCTTAGGCAAGTTACTTTTTCCACATACTCAGTTTCCTGCAAATGGGGAAAATATTAGGTCCTCCCTCATGGTGGGGCCATGAGATTGAAGGAGATCCCACAGACCACCCAGGGCAGCTTAACAGCTGTGTTTGAAGAAAATTCTAAATAATGATTTGCTGAATAAATGAATTCTGTTGGGAATGAGGTACTGTATTTCCCACCACGCCTAGGAAATGTGATCTAACCCACAGCATCCATGAGACTGTGAAAAGACAAAGTGCTGGATAATAAGGTTTACTGGAGTTCAAGTACATAGAGAGAAGAGCCTAAGTTCTAAGCTCATTTTGGAAAAACTCATTGGGCCATCACTTATCATTATAAATTGAAAAAAAAAAAAAATTGGTGGGGGAGGACTTTGAACCTTAGTTCATTCTCTAATAAAACGTTGTAGAATGTAGTCTTTGAAAACAATAAAAGTGCCCGCTGAGTGGCTCAGTTGGTTACGAGCTCGCTCAAGAGTACGAGCTGAGCTCTTAGGAACAGCTGTTCGAGGCCAGCCCGAGCTGAGTTGCCGTTGAGCTGCCAACAGGTGGCAGGATGGCTCAACTAAAAAAAAAAAAAAAAAGAAAACAATAAAAGAAAACCCATAGTTCTTGCCCAGTGCTTTCAAATCACCAGTAGAAATACATACTGGGTATTCTGGGGCATACAGCAGCTGCCATCCATAGCTCTAAGAGGTAGGAGGTGGAAGCAAAAACATTAGGAATCCCTCAGAAATATGGAAGCTACCGTTTCAGCTACTTCTAATGTTTAACAAGGTCTGTAAACAGCAGGTTCGGTGCCCTGTGCTCTCCGGTGTCATTTATTAGAAGGCGGTAAGCGAAACCTCTTCAGGCTGCCGTGTTCCTTGCACTCACAGGCGTGTGTATCGCTGCTGTTTCCAGCCTTCTCCACTCAGACGGAGGAGTTAATGCAGTTAGATTGCTCCTGGGCTTCTAGCGGGACCACTTCAAATGATATTGCTTCCATTTGTGACGTGCATGGCCAGCGGTGCTCACATGTCAGAGCAACAGCACACAGACATCCAAGTCCGCGCTTCCGCACAGACAAGGAAGCAGGGCTGCAAATCTGTCCATCTCCTGAACAGCACGGTGGTGCACCGGCCTCCACCCGAATGGGACTCTTGGGCAAAGCACTGGGCTGCTCCATGCTCCCAGGATGTGGAGGGATCTTTGCTCATGGATCACGGGCCCATTCTGAGGACAAGGGATCAATGGGCTGAGAGTGAAAACTAAATCAGGGCTTTCTGAGAACTGCCACTTTGTGGGAAAATCTATTTAGGGCCAGAAAAGAAGGGCCGAAAATGCACTCACAATACAGAGTTCCTGGAGGATTAAGAGACAAAATAGAAGTCACTGTAGTAAGCTGGGGGCTTGATGTTCAGCTCAAACTACTTAAATGGTGCTTCAGTTGTTGACACACTTACAGCCATCTATACAGATGTCCACATGCAAACCCTCAGGCAGCCCTTCCCAGTTTTATTCCTTAGTCTCTTATTCCTTATTTTAAATTTTATTCTTTGTAGAACAGTGTTTTTCAAATTATCTGTGTGAACAACTGATTTTCAAAAATAAGTTTTCAATATGTCACAGAAATAAAATTTAATAAAATGAAGTACTAGAAAAATGAAAATTCTGGTAATGACCGCTTGCTCTAAACATTTCCAATATTCTCAATTTTTTTCTATGCCTTACTGTGGATTTGTAGCAGTTTGTGCTGCGGATCACACTTTGAGCAATGCTGCTTTAGGATCCATTGTATATTAGTACATAGGACTAGTCTTACAAAAATGGTAAAGGGACATACAATGGTGTTCCTTGTGATAAAGCATATTACAAACTGATTATAATATTGCATCTGATAAATTTAATTTTGGAAGAGTAGCCATTCCTTTTTTTTCTAGTCTTCTTACCAGCTTCAAACATGGTGGTATGAAGTCTCCAGAGGACCCACCAATGCTGGGTCAGTTGAATGCTATAAGTTCAGCTACTATGTTTTCTATTATCACAATGGAAGTAACAGCAAAGAAGCCAAAAGAAGAGAAGCAGAAACTGCACTTCCAAAGCATTCAATACTTTTTATTGTTGATTCTGATTATATGAGCAGTGATATAAGCTTGTTATAGAACGTTTGAAAAATAATGGAGAACCATAGATTCTCACCACCCTATTGATAGCAATCTGTTGCAGAGTTTCACATTCTTTTCTATGTATGTATGTATGTGTGTGTGTGTGTATATGTGTGTGTATGTGTGTGTGTGTTATTCCTTATTATACATAAACAGAGAGCAATAGATAGTTTTTGAGATTGGTAACTGATTACATGAATTCACATCATGGATATTTTTCCAAAGATGGCTCCCTGTTAGCTCAGTATTCCAAATTTACTTACTTACCTACCTATCTATTTAAACTTTTAAAACTCTGGATTTGTGCAATGGAAGAATCATTTTTGTTGTTCATGAAAGCACAAGAAGCTGCTATGCAAATATTAGATACTCTTCATGTTTTCTTCTTGTTTTAAGGCATGAATAAATGTCTTCCTTCCTAGGGTACGTCTTCCTTCCTTTGTTAGGTGGGTTGGCCATTTATAAGTAAATCAATCTCTGAATGACCAGAAAGACACATTCACTCCCCAATTCCTTTCCCTGATAACTAGCAGATAATTAATAGACATATGTTGAAATACATAACAATGATAATAATACCAGTAATAAAAATAATGCAAACTGTATTTTTCTAAAAGTGTCAACTAAGTCACATAACTACTGAAAATAGTCACTAGGGACATAGGCAGGTTTCGCTATTTGCTTCCCTGTTTTCCTATTTGCTTCCCTGTTTTCCCCTCATGCATCTGAAAGAGGGCTACAATCCTGCTAGAAATTTCAAGTCAAAGGTGATTTCTACAATACAGTTCCTGACCTGAGAATATATAAGGATCTCAGTCTAAAAAGAGATACCCATTGAAGCATTGCCATGGGTGCACATAGAAGTGGAAGAAAAGTTAGAATTGGTCCTCTAGATCCCAAGTGTGGGACTTTAGTGATACCCAGTGTAGTTATTATAGAGAGCAGCTGACCCTACGGAATTTTCCATGTTCCTGAAATCTTACTTTACTTCATATTTTGCTAAGGATTTACCAGCACGCTTACGCATTCTTTTCGATAATAAACCCCAGTAGAGCTGAGCCATATGTTATTCCTTGGTTCTTGGAATAGAGTGCTTAGGTTGGTACTTTGAAGGCTCAAGACCTATAAATAACTCATTGAGGAAACATCCATATATAAGGAGAATCTGACCTAAAGAAAGACTAACATTCAGATATTGGTCAAAATATTACCCTTTGACATTAAAATATGCCATCACAGTGTCATAATATTGTGACACATTATGGTGTCACATCAGAGCAACCCCCACAAAGTACCAGTCTAAGCAATCTGATTCCACAGATTTGCACTTTCAAAGGAAATCCTTTCTGATATTCTAAAGGGTGGTGAGCAGCTTGAAGAGAGGGCAGCGTGTAATTTATGCACTTGATTTGGAAACTGGCCAGCACAGTTTGGGAAGATCAACACAGAAACTGCTCATCAAGCTGATTACAAACACAAACAAGGGATGATTCTTGTTAACAGCACCAGGTTGGGAAATACCAAAATATTGTGTTTCCCATAAGATACTCACAAGTCTAGCCGTAGGCACCATTTCCGATGTGCTATTGTTTATGCTGCTAGCTTCTTCCAGGTGGGGTGAGGATTTAATTCATAATACAGAGGCCAGGCATTTCTTTCTGCCTCATTAGTTGGGAGGGTGTGAACATTTTTATATACAGAGGGTGCCAAAAAATGTATATACATTTTAAGAAAGGAAAAAATAATCGTATCAATATATACCAATAACAAAAGATGAATACAAGCCATGTTTGACTTCTGCAATTACAAGAGGTGCTCCAAGTGGTTACCATCAGTATCCAAACACTTCTGATTATGGTGAACTACTGCTTGAGCAACGTTGACCCAAGTGTCTGCAATTGCCAATTTTTTTGCATCCCTGATAGTATGAGACGGTTGCTCAACTCTGGTCACATTTTAGATTCTCTTAGTGTCACAAACTGAATGTTCACACCCCTCCCAAAATTCATATGTTGACACCTTAATTCCAATGAGATGGTATTTGGAGTTGGGAAATTTGGAAGATAATTAGGTCAGGAGTGGAACCTTTATGAATGAGATTAGTGTCCTTATAAGAAAAAGCCAGGGAGCTAGCTCACTCTCATTCCCCACATGAGACTATAAGTCAGCAGTCTGCAACCTGTATAAGGTCCCCACTAGAGCCCACACATGCTGGTGCCCAGTTCTTGGACTTCAAGCTCCCACAAGAGAAGAAATAAAGTTCTGTGGTTTATAAGCCACCCCGTATTTTGTCATAGCAGCCTGAACTAAGATACTTGGGGAGCTGTTACAAAAATATCAGTAGTTGGGTTTCTATCAACAGTGATCTCGATTTACTGGTTTGGGGGGTGGGTTGCATTGGTATTTGAAAGCTTTCCAGATGATTATAATGGGAAGCCAGTTTCACAGGCCACTCCAAGTGCAATCTTCAGCTAGCTGGCACCAACTTCACTTGGGGCCTTGTTAAAAATGCAGAATTAAGTCCCATCAGAATCAGCATTTTAAAGTTATCCCCTGGTTAATCAAACACACATTAAATTTTGGGAAGCCATAGGGAAAGGGGATAGATTAACAAAGATATTCACCATTATTTGGTAATAATAAAGATAATAGTAGTTAAAATAATAGTCTTAGCTAATCATTATTAGGTGTTCACTGTGAACTGGGCACTCCTCTAAACCTTTCACATACCTTAACCCCTTCCATTCTCCAAATAACCTAGAGAAGGGGATATTGTTATTTTCTCTATTTTCTTTCCTTTGTCCCCCTCTACTTTTATTGAGATATCATTGATCTATAACATTATATAAGTTTAAGGTATGCAACCCAATAATTTGATATATGTAAACGTTGTGAAAAGATTAGCATAATAAATTTAACTAACATCTATCAACTCACATAAAGCTTTATTTTTCTTGTGATGAGAACTTTTAAGACCTACTCTATTTTCTAAATAAGAAAACACAGGTTAATGAAGTTAGGCAAGATCTCATAGCTACTGAGGGCAGGTTGTGCCCTTCCAAGAACTCTGTCCTTTATATTAAAGAAAAACACAGTTAAATGGCCAATGATGAATAAAGCAGAAGGGCTTGCATTCTAACACTGTGGCTTACTTCAGCGATGCTGACTCACTATGGATGAGGGTCTACGAAATGTGAATGGCTTTACTGTCCTCTTCCATAACGAATCATAGTCAAGGGAGCCAAGACAAATACCCAGGAAATGTAAGATATTAGGCAACCAGGGGGCACTATTTTCTCTAAGGCACTCAAGGATCACACCAGATTTAAGACTTTAAATTCAAATCTTATCTTCATTCCAGGGTCATGAAGCCTACTTCATCTCAGTGAAAGACACAGTTGTAAGTAACACCTGCAGAAAGAAAATTTGGAGCTAATGCTTTCTTTTCTCCCTAAGGAAAACAGGGAGAGTTGCACTTTGGGAGCTATTTTCTCAGAGCAGCAAGGTCTCCCCTGGTCCATCTGAAATAAACATTATTCTACTAGATGCTAAAGAAATATATTTGAGTGAATGACTGTGTGTGCAAAGTGCTTTTCTTTTAAATTTGGCAAGACTGAGCCTGTGTTCTGGTGTGAAACGGTTACCCTACCCTGCATGGGGGTTCCCACAGTAGTGAGACACATGCTCACTAGTTACCTGTTGTCCTATCTGCAGTGGGCTGAATGGTGGCCCCTAGAAATATGTGTGCGTTCTAATTCCCAGAACCTGCAAATATTACCTTATATGTCAAGAGTTAGTACTGCCTTATATGGCAAAAGTCGTGATTTAGTATGATCTTGAGAGGAGGAGCTTATCTTGAATTATCTGGATGGGCCCTCCCGAGGACCTCACATCCATATATGAGAGGAGCAGAGAGAGACAGACACACAAAGAAGGTGAAGTGAAAATGGAGCAGAGAGAGAAGCAGCTGCAAGCCAAGGAATGCCAACAGCTGCCAACAGCTGGAAGAGGCAGGGAACAGATTCTCCTATAAAGCCTCTGGAGGGGATGAGCAGCCGTGTCTGTGGACACTTTGATTTTGAACTTCTGGCCTCCAGAACTGTGAGAGAATTTCTGTAGTTTTAAGTTTAAAATACCACCTAGTTTGTGCAATTTCTTATATACCTCCACTTGTATACAGATGTGGACAGGGCCAAACTCGGTACTGTCCAAACCCAGGCACTATGCCTTAGAATGGATAGAGGTGAGATTCATTCATTTTTGCTCTCTGCCAGGGTTCTTGTTATCTTAATATAAAAGTTATGTCTTTTAGATAGATTCATGTTTTTATATTCTTTATAAAAGGCCAGGAGGGATGTATTTACCATCAGGGATGAAATACATAATTTAGGCAAACAATCCTTATAGACTGAGTTCTCCATAACTCCCATCTTACAACTGGGAAAACTGGACCCAGAGTAAAAATGAGGGCCACGAGGTCAGTCAGATAATTAGGGCAGAATTAAGCATAGGCTTTCTCACTCTTGGTTCATTGTGCAGCTCCCTTTCATGATCACCTGAGTCCTAACTCTTACCCTTTGATCACGGCAATAAGGTTGACCGTGAAATCCATTTAATTTAATAGAATGTCATTTTTGTTCAAAAGTGTAGACATTCCCTCAGTCTATCAAAGGAATTGCTTTAAGTCTATCTTCAAATGGTACCTTTTCTAAGCAAATTAATTTATCCAAAACATTTAAGCCACTGTATGTTTAATTGCAAAAAAGATTTTGTGATGATATAAGTGGTATTTAATACACTAAAGAGTAGGGGTATTAAAAGAAATTGGAAAGGAACAACTCAACTGGCAACTTTCCAAAGGGAAGGGAGAAATGTGAGATAATCTATCCTTACCCATTTATTAGAAAGATTTGAAAGGTCTTAAGAAAACCTGAAGAACAAGATTGTACTATATAAATTGACGGTTAACATAGAGAAGCCAGCACTCAAAGGATACTATAAATTAATACTGTGAACCGATGTTCTTTTTGGTATATGAAAAAGGAAAAGAAAGTAGACACTTTTAATTAATTTTTTTTAGGGATAAGTTTCTAATGCAATCATCAATGACTCAATAAGCAAGAGCTGACTGGATACAGTGTTGCATTAGCTAACTTTTACACCATTCTAAGCCTGAGGTGGCCATGACACATTTGGACCCTATTCTGCCTAAATTTCACACTCCAGTACAACGGTAATATTTTCTTTAGTGCTGATCCCACAACTCCCTAAAAACACATGGAGTTTGCATTGCGGGAACTAATTCACAAAATAATAATAATTTCTGCAACCAGTCAGAAGGCATATTAAAACGCCACGTCAATAACAGGCTGTGCCAAGAACTCACCATGCACAGTGATGAGCTCGATACACTGCTACCCACTATAGACCTATTCATGATAAACGCTTCTGTAGTGTCCCTGGATAAGCTCAGTGGCTTTCACCACATCTAGATCTAGCCATGCCACCCCCTGCTTATTCAAAGTCAATGGGTATTCAAAATTTGAGTCTCATTTATGTATCTCTCTCCTAGTAAGTGGAGATGCTAGAAATAAAACCAACTTACTGTCTCAAAGAAAAAGACAATAAAATATTTGAGTAGTGATATGCTTGCTTTTTATGGGCTCAAGCAATGGATTTGGTTTAATCCACTTAATCTGAGATACTGAAAGTTAATTTTGACTACCTTCATCTCTGGCTCTCAAGCCTGGATGTTATTTATTTTTGAGACATGTCTATCAAGGCACATGATTGTCGATGTAACCCTCTGCAATAACAAGCACAACTGTAGACCTTCCTGAATGGTCAGCTCCATAGAATCATGTTATTGGCCATTTGACCCTTATATTACCTCTATCTCACCAAACCTTGATTAATTCACTAAAGGTGAGCTCTGTCTTACAGGAAGTTTGGGGCCAACACGAACTGGAAACAAAAACCAAACAAGAAATTGAACTAAGCCACCATTTCATGAATCTGAATTTGTATAGGAAAGAATTAAGTAGTAGTTAAGAACTGATGCTAAAGGTGAGAGATGAAATTGGGAGACAAGTCAGACAGGCCACAATAGACCACACAGAAGCAGAGAAAACAGGAACAGTAAGAACTGCCATGAAGTAGAGAAAAGATAGAAAGTGCATCATGGAAAGAGTAGAAAGAAAAACACATGCATAGGGAAACCAAGCCACACACACCATGGTCCGAGCACTAGGGTGATGAACCATAAACTCTATTCTGCAGAGACCTCTGGAAAACTTTTTGGTACCAGGAACACTGTCTCTAGAAGAGTCTACTTTGGCCACAATAGCTCTCTCTTCCTTCATTTCCCATAGACATAGTGGACTAACTTGCCATACTGTTATTCTTGTATAAATCCCACCTTCCCACCCCTTACTGAAGGAACATGAATGAGTCTGTTTCTGGCAAGCGAGAGAGAGATTAGCTAAAAATATTACATAAAACTAACCATTCATCTGATGATGTTACACCATTTCCAGGTTTGATTATGTACTACTTGACATATCTCTTTGCTTCCTGCAGAGAGCCTGCTGCTTCATAGCCACTTTGTTTGATGTTATATGGGCAGCTAAAGTATAGGCATCTTGATATGCATTGCTTAATAAGCCCTAATCTAACAAAGACACATACTGGCTAGGAAGAATATCAGAATACTTTAAAGCTCAAATGTGCACTTCCCCAACTGGGTATTTTAAGGCATTGGCTGATTAAATATCTGGTATCATTAACTCTAATTTTAACTTCAATTAAATGTTTAGGCTCCATTTAGTCTACGCTCAACAAAATAGTGAATCAAGGTTCTAATTTCCAACATTTTGTAACATGTTTCTTCAGTTTTAGAATGTTTTCTATGTTGTTTTAGACATCTTAAAACACACATTTACTGTATCTTTAATGTTTCATCTTGAAAATATCGTATTAAAGTTAAAACTAACATTAACTTAAAATTTAATTTGACATGTTTCTTGGAGTGCTTATCAATCCAATCTGATTATATTTGTATAGATGTATACATGTGTGTTTCAAAAAAGCAATCACCTTTTGATAAAAATTATAGGTCAAAAATCATTTCGAAGAAATAATGAATTCAAACAATTTTGACATTTAGATGAATTGGTTATATTCTTTAGAATCTCCACTGTCTTCTCTTAGAGAACTATAATTCCACGTTTACTTTGAGATATATGAGAAGAAACAGCAATCATTGGGCACTTTAATTTTTCCCTTCTTTTGAAAGTAATATAACAATTTTAGTTGAGCTATTGGTTCCAACATGTAATAAATGTGTATTATACATGTAGAGTCCTTATTCTGGAAAATATATATTTTTTTTGCATAGACAGCAGTATTCCTGATTGAACAATTCATTGTCTCAGAGAGAACTTCTGAAGTGAATGTTTAGTACCCTGATATGCCTACTATATAAGGGGATTAATGGTAGATCTGAGAGTGAAATTTAGAATCAAGGACATTAATTGATCAATCAGTGAATGCATATTTAGTGACTTCCTAAATGTCCAGAAATGGCACAAGCCCTGTAGAAGATGTAAAATAAAGACAAGACTTGGTTCCTGGCTTGGAAGAGGCTCTAACTTGGATGGGGAGTTAATACTTAAGCATAAAAAGCCATGAAAGAACCATATAGGACAAAATATAATTAAATCCATGGTGATTTGGTACAAACAGTTAGATGTCAAAGCAGAGAAATACCGTGTCCTGCAGTGGAGGGGAATGTCTTGTGAATTTGAACCTTGCACTGAAAGAGGAAAGGGTGTGGGGTAGGTAAAGCTTTGCTCTCTCCACATTCTCTACAGAAACACTGCTGCAAAAAATTTGCAAGAAATAAGCCACCACAGTATATCCCATGACTTCTCCTCTCCAAGGCTGAATCTAAGCCCCAGCAGCCTGAGTGTACACACACACACACACACACACACACACACACACACACACACACACATGATTCTCAAGGCCCAGGGAACCTCTCCCCCCATCTTCTTAATGGTTCTGACCACTGGCCCCACCTGAATCAGGCTCAACATGCAATCATCTGGACCCTTTTGGAAACAACATAAAATGAACATGGGCTTTAAAGTCATAAACATTTTAGCCTAGTTCTAATCTGGTTCTTATACTGTCACTATGTGACTCTGGATTGAATACTCAGTTTTCATGTTGGTAAATATGATTGCCAGAGGATTAAATGATGAGATACATGACAAATGCCTGGCACATGTATGCAGTACTGTGGAGAGTGCACAACACTCACATGATCATCAGATGTTCTTACCCCCATCTCTGCTTTTAAAACCCTTTAAGCTATATACATTACCTGGAAATTTCAGATCGATCTATGAAATTACTAACGTTCAATTGTTTTGTTCTGTGGCCTCCTGGCATCCTGAGGGAGAGACATGAGGCAAGTTTTGATTTTGGTAGAGGTGGACAAAAATGCAAGTTTTGGAGTTTAGTCTTCATTGGCACCTACAATAGGGTTATTAGACAGAAAATATAGGTCATTCCTGACTGCGTAGTTTTAAACAAAGGATAGAAATAGAAGGGAGATGAGTGTAGCCTATTGAATATATTTACATAGGGCAGGCCCACCTCTCTCCCTCTCCAACCTTCCTCTCCACCACAATCTGCACACCATACTCCCTTTCCGGGGCACAACACAAATCAGTTGCCTGCTAGCATGGAATGGTATCAGCCTTTCCAAAATAGCACAAATCCAGTAAAGGACCCAAGCTAGGCAAGAAACTATAGGTTTGTTTACTGTATATGCTTTTAAATGCTCCCAGATAAAACCTCCATTTGTCAATGACCCAGCAGGGAGTAAATGAAAACACTTCTTCAGACCCCTCAGCTGAGAGAGCTCCCTTAATCCACTCACTGATGAGATAACGCTGTAGGATTACAATAATCAACTTGCAATATGTCCTCCATTAGTGCTTGAAACTACAGCAGTTCATAAGCACTAGGAGACATTTCTTCATTTACATAATATAGTGACAGACTTTCACCCTTCTGAGACCATCCATTATCTTCCTAGCCCTTCTTTGACGTATTTGAAATAGATATAATTATATTGAGGACCATTTAACAGTCACATTCTAAAAGCCTGAACTTAAAACTCTATACAGAAGGTGCCAAAAAAATGTATACACATTCTAAGAAAGGAAAACTGTATTCAAATTGTAACACTCAATATATACTGATAACAAAAGAAGAATACAAGTCAGGTTTAACTTCTGCAATTACAAGAGGTGCTCAAAGTGGTTCCCATCAGCATCCAGACACTTCTGATTACGGTGAACTACAGCTTGAGCAATGTTGACCAAAGTGTCCACTTGTACACATTTTTTGGCACCCTTAGTATATACACAAAGTAGTTATATATATATGCAATTTTTATTTTATGTGTTTATGTATATATACACAAAAGTGATGAGTGTGTGTATACATGTGTGTTTGTGTGTGTGTATGTACACTCATAGCGAGGGTGCCAAAGACATGTGTACAAGTGGACACTTTGGTCAGCATTGCTCAAGCAGTAGTTTGCTGTAATCAGAAGTTTCTGGACACTGATCGTAACCACTTTGAGCACCTCGTAACTGAGAAGTCAAACCTGACTTGTATTCATCTTTTGTTATCAGTATATATTGAGTATTACAATTTGAATACGGTTTTCCTTTCTTAAAATGTGTATACATTTTTTGGTCCCGTGTGTGTGTGTGTGTGTGTGTGTGTGTGTGTGTGTGTGAATATAAATATATATGTCCCATCAATTACTTAAATCACCAAATTATAAACATATCTTGTGATTAACAGTGATATTAAGCTTCTCAGTTTCTTCTCAGAGCAAGAATTACAATGGAGTGTCTGTGAGACTGGTATGTAAATAGGGAAAGTAATAATGCACAGGCTCTTTTGAAAATACTGTCTATATCATTATTAGTTTATACAGTGACATTTTAAAGTTATTTCCCTCTACATCCTTTCCTAGTTGACCAATGTAATGCCCACGACAAAGAGAGAAGGTACTTTCTGATATACATTTTTTTAAAAGTTGGTTAAAATTCATGCTATGAAATTGCAAAAGTTTAGATAATTCATTCAAACTTGGCTTTTTTCCATGCACTTTTCTAAAGAAAATTTAGTGTCAAAAATACATATCTTGTGCTCATTATTAAATGCTAAATACCACAGTGTTTTGAGCTGCCTCGTGGCCATTGTAAAGAAAACAGGTGTTCTGATAGATTATAAAGTGTGAGTCAGATGATGTGTAGGACAGAATTTTAATGAAGCTGCAAGCACAGAACTCTGACTGGCCTCTTGAATATGATGCTGAAACCCTGAAAGTAGTTTTAAAGACAAAACAGCAGGAACGCGATTCAGGGAGCATTTATTAATAATCAACAAATGAATGAAATGTGGAAAATCATTACATTGAGGTACCTTAGCATTTTGATGCAATTTACTATAACATTAGCCTAATAAGAAGGTGGGTATAATTTGAAAGGACATTTATGTCTTTGTATATATGCAAATATACAAAGAATATGTCTTAATCACTACATTAAGCTACTAGTCAAGACCACAAGCAAAAGCCACAATTCTTCTAGATGCAGAGATGCCATTTGAGATCGGAGAAGGCAACTGAGTATGGAATCAAGGAATAATGATCAATTTCTTTAATTCGTTTCCTAGTTAGAAATCTGTGGAACCTTTTTCTACCTTGTTTTTAATTAAAATCTCTAGAGAAGATATTTAAGTGGAAATGCACTTGGAGTTTTAGGTATGTGATGGAATTTCAAAAGAAGATCTAGGCTATAAATCGGCAAGCTTTTACAATGTGTAAACATAAAGACTACGCATTAAGTTATGTAGTATCTTTCATTAACAGCCATGATTTTGTTATCTAGTTTATTTTATAGCAATCTAGGTCACATCTGGTTTTCATAACAATGTTCTCTGTACATTTCCCTCTGCTTTTAGAAATAGTTATATATAATTATATCTATATTTTATATACACATATTGGCATTTTGATGTACTTTCTGGTACTTATATAAAATCATTGTCTAAAGAAATTCTGGAAAAAAAATCTGGGTCCATAAGCTAATATTTAACTTATTTCAGAGCACAGATTACTATAGAGTTCATCAAAAGGACAGAACATTCACATCAATGAAATTTCCTTTGGCTAAATAAACATAATTAACAGGAACACTGGAAATGAACTTGCCCCACATATTAAAAGGGGAGACTAAATGTCTCCCCTTTGCTTATCTATCTTCTTCAACTAACTAGAGTTTTTGAGGGCAAGGCTCTGAAGGCTTCTACCTTGGTAATCCCAGCACTTAAAATAGTGCCTGGCCCTATGGCCATGGGAAATACTTCATCAAGATTTGTTTGCATGAATAAAAGAGCTAGACACCTATGCATGATACAGAGTACTGAAGAAATATTAAGACTACAAGGCCATCTATAAATGGTTTCTGAACTATATGTCTTGATTTAAAAACCATATACAATCTGGGGCCGGCCAAGTGGTGTGGTAGTTAAGCGCTGGCTTGGGAAGCCAGCGGCCTTGGTTCGGGTCCCACATATGAGGGCCAGTGACACTGCCCTCAAAAAAATAAAAATAAAAATAAAAATAAAAAATAAAAACCATATACAATCGAATAAAACAATGCTGTATTTAACAGTATAAGATTAGCTGTGGTATAAATCATGTTACTTTCTTATTATTTGTGTTACAGAGATGCTTACACATATACTTTACTTGTAGCTACATTTTGTAGACAGTTGCAAATTTTTGCCAAGTTTGTTTATGTACATGTAGTCTGAACCGAATATGGCTATTGTTTAAATGTTTCAGTTTTATGCTTAAATGCACTTTGTCAATGACGTATTATGTATCAGATTAAAAAGGAAGTATATGCCATGTGAAAATAATCAAAATAACTTCATAACTCTCACTCTCAATATTCGTCCTCAAGAATTTGCTGGATCAGACTGCTTTCCTTACCCTGCCAAGTGAACTGTTTGCATTTCTACCTCCATATTGTCCCTTCTGTAGGAAGTGCCCTTCCCCTGGCTTGCTACCTATATAAGTTCTACCTGTCAGTCATTCAGGCCCTGCAGTTCCTCTAAAAAGCAGTCCCCACACTTCCAATGGGATCTCAAACTCCTCTGAATATCTCTAGCACTTATCTTCTAATCATCACTTGTCACTTCTTATATAATGACTATCGCCATTATTTATGTTTTATGGGCACCCTGGTATTTCTAACCAAATTTCAAACCCTTAATACATCACTGTGTGTTCCTCTGGGATGAATGTGTTCCTGGACAGAGCCCTACTGGTATTATCACTGCCACGGCCACTTCCTGAAATTCATATGCAGTAGAGGGATTTGGAAGCACCAACCATAGTTACTGTGTGATATATAGGAAAGTTGTTAAGAGAGTTGCTCCTGAGAGATTTCATTACAAGAAGAAAATATATTTCCTTTCCTTTTATTGTATCTATATAAGATGATGGATGCTAACTAAACCTATTGTGGCTATCATTTCATGATAAATCAAACCATCACACTATATACCTTAAACTTATACAGTGATATATGTCAATTATTTCTCAAATAAACTGGAAGAAAACAAAAAAAGAAACACCTATCTATTTACTGTCTTATTTACCCAACAATTTTTTCAGAAAGTTGATGGGGTTTGGTCCTAATCGGCTGCTTACTTTCATCTTCTGTACAAGATGGTCATTTCCTTGAGGATAGGGTGAGGATGGTGTGTT